>QXEO01000218.1:0-730254 GCA_007115705.1 Dactylis glomerata
GCTGGTCACTTTTGAGTTTTGCACTCAATATCAAGCTTTGAAGAGGGAGGTAAAGATGCTTCAAGAAGAGAATCTCAGGCTTCGCATGATGCAGGAATATTTCATTAATCCAAGGCTGCTTCCAATACCACCAAAGGAGTAATTCGTCATCGGTTTAGGCATCCCCTTGGCTTGTTCCAAGCTTGGGGGAGTGCCGCGGTATCACATCATTACCTTTTGCTCATTTACTTTTCAAGTAGTGTCATATCATGGATAGAGAAGTTATCATATAGAATAGTTTGCAGTTTGGAAGTATCCTCCTTAGTTAGTATCTATGTATCCTTTGGTGTGAGTTGCGGTAATAAAATATTAATGAGAAGTTTTATCATTTACTTTTCGCACACTTTATGTTAGCCTGCAATCTCTCTTGTATGACTAGTCTTGTTGATTGGTATTAGTATCACATTGGGAGCATGAGTAGATTTAGTTGGTTTTGGCAAACCTAACTTGGTCAGTAGCAACTTTACCTTGAGGTTTGAGTAGAAAAGAATAAAGAAGTGCTTGCAGTTACATCACTTCAGTTTTCCCTTATGTTTGGCTTATAAGCATTTTTATTCTTAAAGTTAAAATCGTTGTACTTTCAAGGGAGTTTGCATGATTGTTCTTATTATATGTATGTTTGTTTGTTTCATGCAACTCTTATGCTTGCTACCCAGCCTTGCTAGCCAAAAACCTGTACTGAGAGGAAATACTTCTCATGCATCCAATTCCCAAAAGCCAAGTCACTTCCAAAGAGTCCACTATAAATTCCTATGCATGGTATTTCAAGCCATTCCAAGTAAATTTTCATGTGCTACCTTTCAAAAACCTTCAAACACTTCTCATCTTGTGCCACTGTTTTTAGCTCATGAGGACGTAGTGGATGGGTTTGTTATCTTCCATACTAAATTAAGTACCCCTCGACTAGGCAGCTTCATCTGCTCGTCATTAATTTTGCAAGGGAGCTGGTCAGACCATTATAATCTCAAAAAGAAAAGAAAGAAAAAAGGCACTCCTCCAATGGAATGTGAAAGTTGGTCGGCACCCGATGGAATCGGTTAGCCATGGTTTGAGAAAGGAAAAAGGTGGCGAGGAGTGCAAAGCTATAAAAGAGCACCAAAGTGCCAATTAATCAAACATCTCGGAACCACTCTCACTTGTTTAGTATGGAAGATATCAAGAACTCCGTTGCTAGTCGTTGACAAAAGCAACCACCTCTCAAAATAACTTTTTACCTCTGCTTTGCAAATGAAAAGCTCTAGCACATGTTTAATCCCTGCTTCCCTCTGCGAAGGGCCTATCTTTTACTTTTATGTTGAGTCAACCTATTTCCCTCTATCTAGAGCAAGCATTTGAGTTGTTATGTTTCACTCATCCATATGTTGATCCGTTTAATCATGTTTATTATCTTCCTTGTTTTGTATAATGCTTTTGTCTGAAGGAATATATCTTTGAAGCTTTCTATGAATGCAAAAGTTTACTTTGTTGAGCATATAGTCTTTGCTATATTAGCGCTGTTTTAAAAGGCTCCGTTTAAAAGAGAGAATAGTTTGTTCTCCATCCTTTGACCAAGAACTAAGGTTTGCCATTGCCAATTATAGTTTACCTTGTGCATCTTTACATGTGATTCCCTTTTACCTATTGCAAGTCTATATCTTATAAAGGGAAGTTGCTGTCTATTATAATTTGTGCTTTAGTGAATGTGATGCTTCTTGTCCGTATTTTGATTATCGACACTTCACTCCATAAACCTGTGGTCATGTTTACCGAGTTCAGTTTTCGCTTGGGGACAAGCGAGGTCTAAGCTTGGGGGGGTTGATACGTCCAATTTGCATCACTATTTTGTATCATAATTTACTGTTATTCATTGATATATTTCATATTTAGATAAGATACTTATGTTATTTCCTTTGCTTTCACATGTTTGATGATCATCGGAGGAGTTGCTGCCAGAGTCAGGATTCTGCTGGAAAAAGGACCATCAAGAGACCATATTTTGAAGATCAGGAAAATTCCAGAAAAATACCCAGAAATTATATTTTCCCAGAAGACTCAGGAAGCCAGAAGGGGGAGTCGAGAGGAGCCAGGGGGGCCCCACACGCCAGGGTGGCGCGGCCAGCCCCCTGGCCGCGCCAGCCCTGCGTGAGGCCACCCTGGCCCACGTCTGGTCTCGCCCCTCCGCGTACATCATCATCCCCGAAAACCTAAGTCAGGGGGGGCTCAGAGTTAGACACCGCCGCCTCTGCGGGGCGGAAAACACCAGAGAGAGAAAAGCTCTCCGGCAGGCAGAAATCTGCCGGGAAAATTCCTTCGCGGAGAGGGGAGATCGTCGCCATCGTCATCACCATCGCACCGGACTTCATCGGGATCATCATCATCATCTCCATCACCAGCACCTTCATCTCCACCATCACCACGCCATCCCGCTGTAACATCTTGAGTTGGATCTTGATATATTCATAGGGGAAACTTTCCCGGTGTTGATTACTCTTGTAGTTGATGCTATTGGGTGGAACCGTTGAATTAAGGTTTATGTTCAGATTGTTATTTACCATTATTTCACCTCTGATCATGATCCATATGATGTCTTGTGAGTAGTTCGTTTAGTTCTTGAGGACATGGGAGAAGTCAAGATGTTAGTAGTGAATTATTGTTGAGAAATATTTAATGGTTTGATATTGTTGTGGTGCTATTTCACTAGTGGTGTTGTGTGAACGTCGACTACATGATACTTCACCATTTATGGGCCTAGTGAGATGCATTGTGTATTTGGCTACCGATTGTGGGGTTGCTAGAGTGACAGAAACCTAAACCTCCGTTGGGAAACCATTGCACCAGGGAGCGTAGGATCTTAGAGTTTAAGGCTGTGGTTAGATTTATCTTAATTACTTTCTTGTATTTGCGGATGCTTGCAAGGGGTATAATCACAAGTGTGTATTTATCCTAGTAAGGGTAGTGCGCTAGCACAGGTTCACCCCCATAACACCTATCAAATCAATAAATACTATTGGCTCTATGAAGCGAAAGCTCTTGACAGAAACTCCCGTGTGTCCTCGAGAACGTTTGGTTATTATAAGTACACAACCGGCTTGTCCTTTGCTGAAGAAAGGATTGGGCCACTTGCTGCAATTGTTACTACTGTCTTTTATTTACTCGCACTTTATTTACTCGTATTACCAAATTCCCCTGAAAACCTGTTTGCTAGTATTTACAGTGATTCCTTGATCAAAACCGCTCATCAACACCTTCTGCTCCTCGTTGGGTTCGAATCTCTTATTTATCGAAAGTACTATGATACACCCCCTATACTTGTGGGTCATCAGTTAGAGCCACACCAAAATACAGTGGTTAGAGCCATCTACTGAATAACAATTCTATACTATCTAAATCATCTACCACAACCACATAACTGCTAGGACAGGGATGACACCTAATAAAACTGCCCAGATGAATCTACTTTTCGCCTCTCCCATCACTTGAAGTTCATGTTCTAGATTTTCTACCACTTGATCAGATACGGCAAGATCCGTCTCAAGTATCAACTTCTCCTTGCAAATAAGCTCTAAATTCTTCTTTTCTTCCTCCACAGTACGCTTCAACTCGAATATCATCAGGTTTTTACGGGCCAATTCATCACCTAAATTGGCCACCTTCTCCTCCAAATCCATCCTCTGGCTACACCACTGGGTTGATTCATCTTGGTATGCAATGTACCATGGATCATCGGCTTGCCTGGCGAACTGTAACAATAATGGAAAAAAGAACAACTGAAATCACTCCAACAGGCCATGGCGGCACTTAAATTCAACGGTAGTACAGAGAGCAGAAGCTAGATACCTGCACTTCCGACGAGGTAGGAGAAGTAGAACGTGGCCACGACATGATCGAATCCCACCCTCGCCGGTGTACCCGCTACGACCAGACATTGAGGACTATTTCACACCTGCAAACTCCAATAAATTACGGGAACCGAATCAATTAGGGGGCGGGGGAGGCGGAAGCGGAGGTCTTACCAAGCTATACTACCAATTGGTGCACAGAACAAATCCCAGTCATCGTGGGCGGCGGATCTGCTTGCGGCGGACTTTCCTGCGGTGGGTACAATGCGTGCGGATGAAACAAGTGTTGGAGCTGTGATTGACGTGCAGCGCCGCAGTCCGTCCGACGCCGCCGGGGGACAGAGCCGGCGGCGCGACGAGGCGCCGGCGATGGCTGCTCCGTCCGAGGGTGGGGAACGAGCTGCCAGCGGTTCTCTGATGACTAATGAGATACACAACACTAGGTTCCAGCCATGTTTAGCATAAGATTCACTTTAGATTAAGCTACGAAAATAGTCACCTGCTGGGTCTAGCTTAAGAAAAATTAATTAGCGAACTTGTTGCTTCTCTCTAGCGAAAATAGTCACCTGCTGGGTCTAGCTTAAGAAAAAGGGCGACCCCAGCGGTCATTGGCTGAGGCGGCCCCACAGAGCGGCTCTATATGATTTTCTCTAAACTAGCAAAGAGGCCCTCGCAAATGCGAGGGCATCATCTATAGTTTGTTGAATTACTATAGAAAACTAAATTTTGTTTCATTGTTATCACATCATTTCCAATCATGTGACGATAAATAGAATTGTTGTAAACTATCGCAAATGGGCATAGAAAATATCATGTATGTGAGTACCATCATTGGCAAATAGCAAAATAGACCCCAAATTGCTAGGCCATATGTTGAAACACCCATATAAGTGATATTGGATTTGTAAACCCAAGCATAGTTCCTATGATGTTTGATTAGAACATGTTGTTAGTTATCATTAGTAAAACATCGTTGAGGTAAGATGCATCAGTCTATCCTCCTTAATAGGACGGTCACATTAAACCCAAGGCGTTTGTTATCATGCTCCACAGAAAGTCTGTCTATGGATAGCTAGTTTCTAGTAGTGATCATCTGATTCTGCTCATTTACTCACTCCATATTACATAGTGCAACTTTTGGAAACATGAACATGATGAAAATTTGGCTATTAATTATTATATAAATATACCGCCAACGATAAATTATTTTCTTCTAGGTAGAGTTAATGAAGTATGACTTATCCTGCTCTTCATTCAATGGTTCTGCATGCCCGGTAACATGCATTATTTGTTTATGCAAAATGATTGTCAATTAGTGACGTTGGAATAACATATATTGTCTTATGTTGATTTGTTACATTAGAGAAACACAAATACAATCGTCCAAATATGTCTACCATGCAAATCAAGCAATATCCTCCAAAGAAATCCATACAAATTAAGTGTACCTTTTCAGGTCCTCTTATTAAAAATAGTAGTGACATGTGTGGATATAAAATATGAAACATATCAAGCGGATATATGTGGTGACTTAGGAATGTGCGTATCATCAAGACTATTGTACAGTGTGAGGATGTTACTATTGATAGTGTGTCAGCTAAAGTTGCATGTTCATCAATTTTTGAAGGTTTACATGTTGTGTCTCATTAAATCTGAATATTTTTTTTAGTGGAGAGACCTTCTCATCCTCACGAGAATATGTATTGACATAACCTTGTGTGTATCATTAAGCCGTTTATTCGTTTAGTGAGAGTCACATTACCATCAATAGTGCGACAAATGTCATGACTTTATTAATCTTTAAATGACATGACTCAGAACTCGGAACTTTCTTAGGAAATCTGTGAGAGTGTTAGTGTGAGAGTGGTCGAATAAACTTGTCATTTATGAGTACTAAATTATAGGAACATTGTAGACAGTGTGACTAATGGCATGACTTCACTAATCTTAAAATTCCCCCACTCCGAACTTCCTTGGGCATTATGTGAAGGGCACCGCTAGGAATCGGAAGCCGATATTAGCTTCCGATCGGACCAGTGCATGGCCGTTGGATCCGAAGCAGCTCATCCATTTGATCCGCAAATCTATTTCCGATAATCGTGGACCCATCCGCATGCTTCCGTTCATAGCAGATTCCGTAATGCATGCCAATTATTGTCGCTGGCCTCTTCAGAGTTTAAAACAAAAAGGAATCGGTTACCACTAATAACGTGGATTTTTTTCCAATCTGCTTCCCGTAACTACTACTCATTCATATATTTTGGGAAAATAATTTAGCCTTCTTAGGAATTCGATTAGCTTCCTTATAGAATGAATTGTGTTTCCAAGACTACTTACATTTGCTTCCTATGGGATCAAAACTTGTGTTTCCAATGCTTCTAATATTTCCTTCTACTGGAATCAATATTTGCTTCGATCTTGATTTAGTTATATCAGCCTGTTTCAAAAAAACCAAAATCATGCTTCTACCGAGTATCATTTTTTTTTTCGAAATTGATCTGTATCATATGTACCTAGGATATTATTCTCGTCAAGCATTGCTGGATTGTCCATAGACTGTGCCATGTAAAATCGCTTCCAACAAAGCAGAAATTTGCTTCCACGTAAAGGATTATTACAAGTGCTTCGAACAAACCTGGGATGTACTTCCAAGGTAATGAAAAATTGCTACCGTAAAATGTTGAATTTGCTTTCGTAAACATATGTTTCAAATGGTAATGGATGACATGCAAACCACAAAGTGTTTCCTACATATAAATCAGAGTTTTGTATCCACCATATGTTGCAATTACAAATAATCATCTATGAAGGGCACAACACGTCGTAGATTAATGAGGTTGCCGTCCTTTGAAGATTTGGACTCCACCAGCACGGCTACCGCAGTTCATGGTGCTGCAATCGTCGCCATGCTCAAGCCCAAGATCTGCAGCAAAGCCGACATCAACGTCGGACGTCCTCCATGGAGCATGAAGTCGCCGACTCGTCGCAGTTGTGAAGTGCGTCTCTTGACAAAATAAGTAACTTTGTAGATCTCAATGATATGGATGTCGATGAACTTGCTGAAAACAAAATATGGAAATTAAACCACGATGCCACTTAAGATCAAAGAACCAACCAGCATAGTTTTCTTACAAAACATGGTATCCATCTTGGTGCTCTCCTAGAGAAATTCTTGGCAGGTGCTTCTTCTAGGTCCTGACGCCGGCTACTACATAGGTGCCCTGGAACGGCATCACCATCCACGCGGACAAGGTGTGGGGCTTTGAGACGGTGGGGAACTTTTGGAATAACAGGCAGCGGGATTATGGGAGTCAACATGCGTATTTAATATTCTGAGTCAACATGGTAGTTAATATGCAGTTTTTTCCTTTTATTAGAGAGAGGCCGATGCGGGCTGTGCGATTTAGGGAGAAATGGATGGCGCTGGATCGGTCCGATATATTGTTTCCCATCGGACTATGATATGTAGTGTTTACCTTATGTGAATGTCTTGGTCTCATGATACTCGAATAAAGTTATCATTAATGTGTACTCAATCATAAAATAATGTAACCCTTGTGGGTTTAGTCGAAGTAAACTTTTACAAATTTTAACCAAATATATAGAAAAATATCAACATAAAATTATCAAATTAATATTATTGGAATCAAAATAAAATATTTTTCATATTATAGGAAATTTTTATTATGTTTGTTGATATTTATGCTACATCTTTGATCAAATTTTACAAACTTCGACTTTGACTTAGGACACATGGTAAAAAAAAAGACAAATACATAGTAATTACACTCCATAATTTAATATTATTGGAATCATAATAAAATATATTTTCATATTATATGAATGAATTTTTTATTATGTTTGTTGATATTTATGTTACATCTTTGATCAAATTTTACAAACTTTGACTTTGACTTAGGACACATGGTAAAAAATAGACAAATACATAGTAATTACACTTCATAATTCATAATTTTTTTCTAAAATTTTCATATCCTAGAGCTCTATTTTTCTAAATTGTCCATGTTCATATCCTAGAGCTCGTATCATACCATGTTTCAGCTAGGACGTATCACTTTCCAGCTACATATTTTTTCTTAAAGCTAACATGCATGTAGCAATCACGTTCTAGCCAGTTTTGGTTTTTTCTTGAACGCATATCTCATAAAGGTAGAGTCCTGTGAGTACACGTCTGATTTTTTTATAAACATGTCTACGTGATTTTCTAACTTAAACTGTGTCAGATATGTTACGTGACTAATAATGTTACATTAAATCTCAGCCATATATTTTAGATCTAACCATCAAAATTAATTGTGATGATGTGGATTAACCTCGTGTCTCGAAAACATAACCCCGTATTGTGCTTTTAGTATATAGTACATAAATAGACGACCCCAGTGGTCATTGGCTGCGGAGGCCCCACAGAGCGGCAATATATGATTTTCTCTAAATAAATAGACGACCCCACTGGTCATTGGCTGCGGCAGCCCCACAGAGCGGCCCCATTGGTCATTGGCTGCGGAGGCCCCACAGAGCGGCAATATATGTCTTTTCCTGAAAAATACACGACCCCACTGGTCATTGGCTGCGGCAGCCCTATAGAGCGGCCCCATTTGTCATTGGCAGCACCGCGTATACAATCAGGAAATAAAACGGCCCACACGTCAGCGATAGATGGATGGCTGCTCCGACGTGTCTCCTGACCCTACCCGTCAGCACCATTCAAAAGCATCGGTCAATTCACAACCATCGCGGCTCCCTAGCCGTCACCGGTAACGGTCAAGGCCTCTGACCAGACGGCAACCCTCCCGTCTGAGCGTCTGCGAGGGGTTTCAAACTAGAGCGAGGGGAAAACTGAGGAAAAGTTAAGCGGCTGGGGAAAACTGAGTACAACTAACGACCCAGGGGCACGAAAATAGAAATCCCATAAAAATATAGTGTCTTGAAAGGTGACCTGATTTTTGCCGATGAAGAAGGGGTGCCTCGGGGGCATCCCCAAGCTTTGACGCTTGTACTTCTTGGATATTTCTTGGGGTGATGCATGGGCATCCCCAAGCTTGAGCTTTTTTCCATTCTTCAACTCATCTCATCACTCTCCGATCCCTACACTTGAAAACTTCTTCATACAAAACTAAACACAAATCTATTAGCAATATTAGTGTAAGCATAACATATAATCAACCCTTTTTTGCTTTAGGTTTCAACCTAAAACCACCACATATAAAGCATATGCTACTGTAGCAACTTCTCCAAAAGTTCCGTGATCAAAAGAACTCAAAAAGAAAGCGATAAAGTGGCAAACACAAATATTGGCAGAAATCTGTCAAAACAAAATAGCTGATAAAGGTCGAATATTTAGAGGGTTTTCTGTTGCTCAAATCAAAAAGTGTTCAACTAATGAAAGTTTGGATATAACCTGGGGCATATGCACAAGAACTCGCAGGGCCAAAAGTTAAACAAGAATTTTCACGAATTTTTACGGTGCAGCACCAAAAACAGTTTCAGGACAGCAACATCCCCAAATCTTACCTCGCTCAAATTAGAGGCTTCTCTTGGCACAAAAACGAACTAAAAAGGATAAGGAGAGGTTATTACAGTAGTAATAACTTCCAAGACTCAAATAAAAGAAAAATAACTGAATGTAAAAACATTGGGTTATCTCCCGAGAGTGCTTTTCTTTAACGCCTTTGAGCTAGGCGCAGAAAATTGCGAATCAAGTAATATCAAGTGATGAAGCATCAAGCTCATAATTTGCTCTAAGAATAGAGTCAAAAACTAATTTATTTCTCTTTCTAGGGAAGTGTTCCATACCTTTCTTGAGTGGGAATTGATATTTGATGGTGCCTTCCCTCGTATCAATGATGACACCTACAGTTCGAAGAAAGGGTCTTCCCAAAATAATAGGACATAAAGCATTGCATTCAACATCCATGACAAGAAAATCAACGGAAACAAGGTTATTGTTAACCACAATAAGAACATCATTAATTCTTCCCAAAGGTTTCTTCTTAGCAACATCAGCAATAGGAACATCATAATAACACTTTTCAAGCGGTGGTAAATCAAGCATGTCATAAATTTTTCTAGGCATGATAGAAATACTAGCACCTAGATCACATAAAGCATGGCAATCAAAACCATTAACATGCATATCAATGATGGGTTCCCAACCATCTTCTAACTTCTTGGGAACAGAAGCTTTTTGCTTCAACTTTTCATCCCTAATTTTCATAAGAGCATTGGTAATATGCTTTGTAAAAGCAACATTTAAGGAACTAGCATTGGGAGTCAAAGCAAGCTTTTGCAAGAAAAAATAACTTCAGATATATTTCAGCTATCAACATCAAAATCATTAAAGGAAGTAGAGCTATCATCTCCTACACTCTGAAAAATTTCAGCACTCTTTTGAGAAAAAGTTTTAGCAGTTTTAGGCTTTTTAACACAAGGAGTGGGAGTTTTCTCTACACCAATCAAAGTAAGAGGATTGCTAGCATTAGGAACAACATCATTAGAGGTAGTAATAGTACAAACTTTCACATTCCTAGCAATCTCATCCTCTCTTTCCCATCTAGCATGCAATTCTGCTAACAATCTAACATTTTCATCAATTCCAACTTGGATAGCATTAGCAGTAGCAAAAACATTGTTCTCTTTCACATCATTAGGCAACACTTTTAATTTTAGAAGTTAAACATCATGAGCAAGGCTATCAACTTTAGAAGCAAGAATATCAATTTTGCCTAATTTTTCCTCAACAGTTTTATTAAAAGCAGTTTGTTTTACCATGAAGTCTTTGAGCATTACCTCAAGCTCGGAGGGCGCGGCCCTAGTGTTGTTGGAGTAATTACCATAAGAATTACCATAACCATTACCATTGGTAGAAGGATATGGCCTATAATTGTTACTAGCAAAATTGTTCCTATAAGCATTGTTGTTGAAATTATTGTTTCTAATGAAGTTTACATCAACATGCTTTTCTTGAGCAACCAAAGAGGCCAAAGGAACATTGTTAGGATCTACATGAGTCCTATCATTAGCAAGCATAGCCATAATGGTATCAATCTTATCACTCAAGGAAGAGGTTTCCTCAACAGAATTTACCTTCTTACCTTGTAGAGCTCTCTCGGTGTGCCATTCGGAGTAATTTACCATCATATTGTCGAGAAGCTTTGTTGCGGCGCCCAAGGTAAGGGACATAAAAGTGCCTCCAGCTGCTGAATCAAGTAGGTTCCTTGAAGAAAAATTCAGTCCTGCATAAAAAGTTTGGACAACCATCCAAGTAGTCAGTCCATGAGTGGGACAATTCTTTATCATAGATTTCATTCTTTTCCAAGCTTGAGCAACATGTTCATTATCAAACTGACTAAACTTCATAATATTGCTACGCAAAGCTATAATCTTAGCAGGAGGATAGTATCTACCAATAAAAGCATCCTTACACTTAGCCCATGAATCAATACTATTCTTAGTCAAAGATAGCAACCAATCCTTAGCTTTTCCTCTCAAAGAAAAAGGAAACAACTTAAGCTTAATAATATCACTTTCAACATCCTTATATTTCTGCATCTCACATAGCTCAACAAAATTGTTGAGATGAGCTGCAGCATCTTCAATACTAGCACCAGAAAATTGCTCTTTCATAACAAGGTTCAATAAAGCAGGCTTAATCTCATAAAAGTTTGCAGCAGGAGCAGGTGGCGCAATAGGAGTGCAGATAAAATCACTATTGTTCTTGCTAGTAAAGTCACACAACTTGGTATTCTCAGGAGTAGCCATTTTAGCAAACTAAAAGCAGACAAGTAAAAACAACTATCAAGGATTCTAATTTTTTTTGGGTTTTTGATAAAACGATGCAAGTAAAATAAATAAAGTAAAGCAAAACAAATAAACAAAGTAAAGGATGTGCGTGCGAAAAACTATCCTTGCAGAAGTCTTCTTTTTCCTCCCCGGCAACGGTGCCAGAAAATATTGCTTGATGCCTGGTAAATGACCAGCCCGTTGAGAACCCCAAGAGGAAGGTGTGATGAATATAGCAGCAAGATTTTCCCTCAGTTAAGAAACCAAGGTATGTCGATCAGGAGAGGAGCAGACAAACGACTGAAGGTGATGCTTGCTAGCTTGCGACAGCTCAGGACAATTTATAGGGCGCCTCGTCCAAGCTTTGCTTTGCTAGCTGCAACGTGGAACTTGCACACAACACAACCAAATACTTTGTTCCCAACTTACGATGAAGTTGTCAATCTCACCGGTTTGCTTGAAACAAAGGGTATGAGCGTATCGAGTGGAAAGTGATAATAGTCTGCGAGTAAAGTAAACAGTGCGAGTAAAGTAAACAGGTGATAGCAATATAAAGGAAATAGGACCGGGGTCCATAGTTCACTAGCGGTGTCTCTCCATAAGATAAAATAATACATGCTGGGTAAACAAATTACAGTTGGGCAATTGATAGAATAAAGACAACGTGCATATGAAGAGAGGATCACTATGAGATTTACTCTGGGCATTACAACAAAATACATAGACCGCCATCCAACTGCATCTATGACTAATAATCCACTCACGGGGATATCGTCCGAACACCCCATGAGTATTAAGTTGCGAACAACAGATAATTGCATTAAGCAAAGTGTGTAATGTAAACAAAGCATATACCCTCGAGCATATGAATGTTGTTTTCCCCTAGTAGCAACAGCACATCTACAACCTTAGAGGTTTCTGTCACTCCCCCAGATTAAATAGAGGCATTAACCCACTATCGAGCATAAATACCCCCTCTTGGAGTCACTAGCAACTACTCGGCCAAGATAGCTACTAACAACGGAGAGCATGCAAGATCATAAACAACATAGAGATAACATAAGATAAATTTCAGTACTTTAACTCAAGCATAACACCAATATTCATCGGATCCCAACAAACCAAACATGTAGAATTACATAACGGTGATCTCAATCATGTAGGGCAGCTCATGAGATCTAAACATGAAGCACATGGTGGAGAAGATAACCATCTAGCTACTGCTATGGACCCATAGTCCAAGGTAGACTACTCACTCATCGCTCCGGAGGCAAGCATGGCGATGAAGAAGACCTCCGGTGGCGATTCCCCTCTCCGGCAGGGTGTCGGGAAGAGCTTCTAGACCCTCCCGATCTTTGGGTCGACGGCGGCGGCGGATCGCGATGTGTTCTAGAAAACTGATCGGTACTTAGGTTTTCCCGTCGGGAGGTCTTTATATGCGAAGGGGCATCGTCAGAAGTGGACCGAGGTGGTCTCACACATAGGGGGCATGACCAGGGGCCAGGCCGCACCGCCCTGGTGTGTGGGCCCCTCGTGGCCCCACTGCAACTCCTCTTCGGTTCTCTGGAAGCTTCGGTAAAATTCTGGGCGACTGGCTTTGGTTTCGTCCAATTCCGAGAATATTTCCTGCGTAGCTTTTCTGAAACACAAAAACAGCAGAAAACAGGGAACTGGCACTGTGGTGACTTGTTAATAGGTTAGTTCCAGAAAATGCATAAAAGTGCCACAAAGTGTAACGAAACACTAAGCAAATGGTGTATAAACAAGCATGGAGCATCAAAAATTATGGATACGTTGGAGACGTATCAAGAACCGCCAATGGGGTACCTCTGTGCCCGACGACATGGAACAAGCCCACATCAAAATGATAGGACAAGCAGACAATGTACACCTCGACATCTCTTTTATTTACCATTTGTATAGCTTTTTATTTTGAGATGCGTCGTCGAATGTCCACTATGGGCATGCTGCAAATTTCCACCATGAATTATGCATGGATTAGATTGGCGGCCCAGGCGTTTCTCTAACACATATACAAACTCCATGAACTCCACAAGATTCCATTTTATTTCACACCGCGAGTATCCATCAACAAAAGATCACGATATCAACTCAAATAAGATGAAGTGCAATGTCGAAAGCTTGCCCCATGACAGAATGGATGGGCTAATTTCCAACTTACAACTTGCAAGCATAACAACTCAACATAAGAGAGCCACAATGTCAAAATTTTAAGAATGAGAAGAATAAAGTCTGCCATCAGGTTCGTGAGAGCTTTACTGACCAATTTTCGCATAATACTGGTAAGAGTTTAATTTGAAGAGTAGATAAAAGCAAGTCAAATGTACTTTGGAATAGCAAATTGCTAATAGGTATGTATGGTGGACACGTTGGAACAACTTGGTTTTTTAGGAGTTGGATGCACGAGTAGAGCTCATACTCAGTACAAAACGAGGGCTAGCAAAAGACTGGGAGCGACCAACTAAGAGAGCAATAACGGCCATAATCATGCAAAGTGACAAAGCAACATTAAAAGAAGCATAAGATGGCATCAAAAGTCAAAAACTAAAAGATCATAGAGGCTATTGGCGACTTTGTATGAGTCTAACATGTGTGAGCATGCGCCAAGTCAACCCAAATAAAACATCAAGGAGAAAACCAAAATAATGCTTCCAAATAATTAAAACAACGCATGATTTTTTCAAAGGCTCATTAAGCAATCTCAGTTATTTGAGACAAGTCGTGCTACAGCAAAACCACTAAGCATACTATCAAAAATACATCAAGCACGACATGCAAAAGCCT
This sequence comes from Dactylis glomerata, assembly GCA_007115705.1. Classification (NCBI taxonomy): domain Eukaryota; kingdom Viridiplantae; phylum Streptophyta; class Magnoliopsida; order Poales; family Poaceae; genus Dactylis; species Dactylis glomerata. The sequence continues at coordinate 14,463 of QXEO01000218.1, forward strand.
AGGCCGCAGTCTACACAAGCTCCTTCTTGTACCACTTTTTTGCATAAAGCTTTTTCTCTTTTCCAACACCATTCAAACTTTTTATAAACACCTCTTTTGATGAAAACCAATATAGACCAGAGGCAAAAATACACCTTGATGAAAAGATATAAAAAGATCTGAACATAAATCAAGGCAAAAATCAAAAGCTAAACGCAGTTCTAGAAAAAGAGAACACTCGTTGAAACTATAAGAATGAAAAACGGAGTGTTCTTGGCAAATGAAAAGCAAGGCAACTTCTCCAAAAGAAATTTGTTGGGGTCCAACCATTTATTGCAGCAAACAAAACTAAACTAAACTGAAAACTAAAAACAACTGACGCTCCAAGAAAAACGCATAATGCATGAAGCAATAAAAATATAGCGTATTGAAGGGTGACCTAATTTTTGCCGATGAAGAAGGGGTGCCTCGGGGGCATCCCCAAGCTTTGACGCTTGTACTTCTTGGATATTTCTTGGGGTGCATGGGCATCCCCAAGCTTGAGCTTTTATCCATTCTTCAACTCATCTCATCATTCTCCGATCCCTACACTTGAAAACTTCCTTCATACAAAACTTTCTTGAGTGGGAATTGATATTTGATGGTGCCTTCCCTCATATCAATGATGGCACCTACAGTTCGAAGAAAGGGTCTTCCCAAAATAATAGGACATGAAGCATTGCATTCAACATCCATGACAAGAAAATCAACGGGAACAAGGTTATTGTTAACCACAATAAGAACATCATTAATCCTTCCCAAAGGTTTCTTCTTAGCAACATCAGCAATAGGAACATCATAATAATACTTTTCAAGCGGCGGTAAATCAAGCATGTCATAAATTTTTCTAGGCATAATAGAAATACTAGCTCCTAGATCACATAAAGCATGGCAATCAAAACCATTAACATGCATATCAATGATGGGTTCCCAACCATCTTTTAACTTCTTGGGAACAGAAGCTTTTTGCTTTAACTTTTCATCCCTGATTTTCATAAGAGCATTGGTAATATGCTTAGTAAAAGCAACATTTATAGAACTAGCATTAGGAATCAAAGCAAGCTTTTGCAAGAACAAAATAACTTCAGATATATTGCAGCCATCAACATCAAAATCATTAAAGGAAATAGAGCTATCATCTCCTACACTCCAAAAAAATTTAGCACTCTTTTGAGAAAAAGTTTTGGCAGTTTTAGGCTTTTTAACACAAGGAGTGAGAGTTTTCTCTACACCAATCAAATTAAGAGGATTGCTAGCATTTGGAACAACATCATTAGAGGTAGTAATAGTACAAAATTTCATGTTCCTAGCAATCTCATCCTCTCTTTCCCATCTAGCATGCAATTCTGCTAACAATCTATCATTTTCATCAATTCTAACTTGAATAGCATTAGTAGTAGCAAAAGGATCAGGTTTAGCAGACATTCTATTAACCAAAGAAGATTGTGCATCAGACAGAGATGAAATATTGGTTTCAGCTTTAGAAACCTTAGCTTGTAATTCAGGAATAGCCATGTTCAAATTATCAAGTTGATGACTAATAGTTTTTAACAAAGCAGATTGCTCTTCCATGGTCTTAGAAAACAACTTATTTTGCTCATATTGCATTTGCATAAAATTCTTGGTAGCCTTTTCAAGTTCTAAAAACCTCTCTTCACTAGGCATTTTAGGTCTACCAAGATAGCCATTATCTCCATTAGAGGGAAACGGCCTATAGTTGTTACTAGCAAAATTGTTACTATAAGCACTGTTGTTAAAATTATTGTTTCTAATGAAGTTTACATCAACATGCTCTTCTTGGGCAACCAAAGAGGCTAAAGGAACATTATTAGAATCAACATGAGTCCTATCATTTGAAAGCATAAGCATAATAGCATCAATCTTATCACTCAAGGAAGAGGTTTCCTCAACAGAATTTACCTTCTTACCTTGTGGAGCTCTCTCGGTATGCCATTCGGAGTAATTTACCATCATATTGTCGAGAAGCTTTGTTGCGGTGCCCAAGGTAAGGGACATAAAAGTGCCTCCAGCAGCTGAATCAAGTAGGTTCCTTGAAGAAAAATTCAGTCCTGCATAAAAAGTTTGGACAATCATCCAAGTAGTCAGTCCATGAGTGGGACAATTCTTTATCATAGATTTCATTCTTTCCCAAGCTTGAGCAACATGTTCATTATCAAACTGACTAAACTTCATAATATTGCTATGCAAAGCTATAATCTTAGCAGGAGGATAGTATCTACCAATAAAAGCATCCTTACACTTAGTCCATGAATCAATACTATTTTTAGGCAAGGACAGCAACCAATACTTAGCTTTTCCTCTCAAAGAAAAAGGAAACAACTTAAGCTTAATAATATCACTCTCAACATCCTTATATTTCTGCATCTCACATAGCTCAATAAAATTGTTGAGATAAGCTGCAGCATCTTCAGTACTAGCACCAGAAAATTGCTCTTTCATAACAAGGTTCAATAAAGCAGGCTTAATCTCATAAAAATTTGCAGCAGGAGCAGGTGGCGCAATAGGAGTGCAGATAAAATCACTATTATTAGTGCTAGTAAAATCACACAACTTGGTGTTCTCAGGAGTAGCCATTCTAGCAAAACTAAAAGCAGACAAGTAAAAACAACTATCAAGGATACTAATTTTTTGTGTTTTTGATAAAACGATGCAAGTAAAAATAAAGTAAAGCAAAACTTAAAACAAAGTAAAGGATGTGCATGCGAAACTCCCCTTGCAGAAGTCTTCTTCCTCCCCGGCAACGGCGCCAGAAAAACTGGTGCCTAGTTGACAAGGGAGCTTCTTCTTCTTCAGTCCCCGGCAACGGCGCCAGAAAAACTTGTTGATGGCGCTGTGATGAATAGTGCCAGAGAACTTGTTGGCGTGTAATTAATGAAGTAAATGACCGGCTAGTTGGAAACCCCAAGAGCAAGGTGTGATGAATATAGCAGCAAGTTTTTCCCTCAGTAAGAAACCAAGGTTATCAATCCAGTAGGAGGACGAAATACGGCTAAAGGTGATGCCCGCTAGCTTCGCGACAGCTTCGGACAATTTATAGGGCGCCTCATCCAAGCTTTGCTTTGCGAGCGGCAACGTGGAACCTGCACACAACACAACCAAATACTTTGTTCCCAACTTACGATGAGGTTGTCAATCTCACCGGTTTGCTTGAAACAACGGGTATGAGCGTATCGAGTGGAAAGCAATAGTAATATGCGAGTAAAGTAGACAGTGCGAGTAAAGTAAACATGTGATAGCAATATAAAGGAAATAGGACCGGGGTCCACAGTTCACTAGTGGTGTCTCTCCATATGATAAAATAACACATGCTGGGTAAACAAATTACAGTTGGGCAATTGATAGAATAAAGACAACGTGCATATGATGAGAGGATCACTATGAGATTTAATCTGGGCATTACAACAAGATACATAGACCGCCATCCAACTGCATCTATGACTAATAATCCACTTGTGGCGAATCAATCTGAGAACTCCACAAGTATTAAGTTGCGAACAACAGATAATTGCATTAAGCAAAGTGTGTAATGTAAACAAAGCATATGCCCTCGAGCATATGAATGTTGTTTTCCCCCTAGTAGCAACAGCACATCTACAACCTTAGAGGTTTCTATCACTCCCCCAGATTAAATAGAGGCATGAACCCACTATCGAGCATAAATACCCCCTCTTGGAGTCACTAGCAACTACTCGGCCAAGATAGCTACTAGCAACGGAGAGCATGCAAGATCATAAACAACATAGAGATAACATAAGATAATATTCAGTACATCAACTCAATCATAACACCAATATTCATCGGATCCCAACACACACAACATGTAGGATTACATAACGGTGATCTCGATCATGTAAGGCAGCTCACGAGATCTAAACATGAAGCACATGGTGGAGAAGACAACCATCTAGCTACTGCTATGGACCCATAGTCCAAGGTAGACTACTCACTCATCGCGCCGGAGGCAAGCATGGCGATGAAGAAGACCTCCGGTAGCGATTCCCCTCTCCGGCAGGGTGCCGGGAAGAGCTTCTGGACCCTCCCGATCTTCGGGTCGACGGCGGCGGTGGATCGCGATGTGTTCTGGAAAAGTGATTGGGTCTTAGGTTTTTCCCGTCGAGGGGTCTTTATAGGCGAAGGGGCAACGTCAGGAGTGGGCCGAGGCGCCGTCAAACATAGGGGGCGCGGCCAGGGGCCAGGCCGCGCCGCCCTGTTGTGTGGGGCCCTCGTGGCCCCACTCCGTCTCCTCTTCGGTTCTCTGGAAGCTTCGGTGAATTTCTGGACGTTCGGCTTTTGTTTCGTCCAATTCTGAGAATATTTCCTGTGTAACTTTTCTGAAACACAAAAACAGCAGAAAACAGGGAACTGGCACTTTGGCGACTTGTTAATAGGTTAGTTCCGGAAAATGCATAAAAGTGCCACGAAGTGTAACGAAACACAAAGCAAATGGTGTAAAAACAGGCATGGAGCATCAAAAATTATAGATACGTTTTGGACGTATCAAACATCAACAAAAATCACCACTAATCGACCTTCGTCAACAACCATGGAGGCACAGACCTGGCCGATTCGAGCCCACCGGAAACGACTAGGCCAACGGCAAAGCGAAATTTAGTGGACCTCCTACCAATCTACTTGCGGATATCGTCTTGTTTGGGTCATGTGTGACATGTGGAAAGCTTGTCGTCCATAGAGAGCTCTACCACGACGTCCATCGAAGCGCTTCAGCAAGGAGGAAGCTGCCTTATATGCATTGGGGTCAGCTGACCCCCCATGAAGTGTAGAAAATCCCTGATTAATTAGTACAAAGTGATGTTCACGTATAGATAATGACCCCAATGTGATCTAGAGGTTATAGAGCTGACCTCATTGGCGAAATTTTCTAGCTTTGTCACTGCGCTTCGGGCTTCTCCAGCTACTGCGTGGGAGGTGGTGACGACATCGTCGCAATAAGTAGAGCATCAGTGGCATGATGCCCCAGTGCATGGAGCAGGGCGAGCCCAAGTAGAGCTGAGTGGGACCCTCACTCAAAATTTGAATTCTTCATCATTTGTTCATATTTGAGTTAAAAAAACTAAAATAAGTATATTCAAGGAATGCGCCCACTTATTTGATTTTCCCCCTCTAATAAGTTTATGTGGGTCTGCCCTAGGCGGCCAGGCGTGCGGAGGACAAGCAGATGTGGTCGGCGAGGTGCCATGGCTGGTCTTGGCTATAGTGTGGGCAGGAACTAGCGGCGGGGGTGGTGTGGGCGGCTGCACTAAGAGGCGGCGGGGCTTTGGATCGGGAGTCAGGGTGCAGGTGGGAGCGGGTTACCCGCGGTGCCCACTACCCAAGCCCACATAATACGTTAAGAGGGCACCCATGGGCAAGCATCAAAATTAAAAGGGATAAGTGGGCTATCTCACTTCTCACATGATCCCACATATCTCCGCCTAGATCATGATATGGCGTGAACAAAAAAGTTGTGAAACGCCGCCGGCTATGTCCGTCATTACATTTGCTAAAATCACAACGATATATTTGCGGGTATATATGGACATATGTGGGATAGTGGACACCTACATATTTGCGGGTATATATGGACATATTTGCGGGTATAAATTACATTCCTGTTAACAAGTCCGGTTGCAATGCCATCTGAATGATACGAGTTGAATCGACCTCCAGCCCTTCCCAGTTCAACACAATGACACGATCGAGTATGACGTACTACATAGTACATCCCAAATTCATACACATAAAAAGGAACATGGAGTGCGTAATTGCCGTGGGAAGTGAAGCAGCGCAGAAAAAGAATGATTACCGGGCCAACTTCCCATGCGAACCTTAATTACCTGGTTTTCTTGAAACAGAGTGTCGAGCCAATTATCTTCCTCTCGACCCCTCGGTAGTGTTGCGCCATTAAATCTTGCCGGCGTGCGGTGGAAGTCGAACCACAAGCTATCTTCACCTACCGCGCGCACACCACTATATATATTCGACATCTTGGATCATCTTCCTCCACTTGCTCTTTGTAGTTCTGGTAGCGATGGACGATAGTGGTAGCAACTCCAAGAAGAGGAAGAGCCAGGCAGAGGTAGAAGGCAGCAAGGAGAAGAAGTGGAATGTCATCATGGGGGAGGAGATCCTAGGCTGCTCCGTCTGCCTTGTTCCTCTCCGGCCTGAAATTTTCCAGGTAAATGCGGGTTACTCACAACTAAAGATCTACAGTGAACGTTTGAGTTACGTACTTACATACTTAGTAGATATGGGTCCCACCTGTCAGTTTCCGTGTCAATTCAGGATTAATCCAAAATCTGTGCACATTGCGAACAATTAACAAAAATGTCGTAGTTTTTTGAGATCGGAACGTAAAGTCGTAGTTTTTCAGAATTTCAACTGAAAAGTCGTAGTTCTATGCTAACTACTCCTTCATCTGCAACAAGTGTCATCTCAAGTCCCCGGAGGAAATGTGCAAGGCATGCTCCGGGCCATTCTCCCAGCGCGCCTATGGCACGGAGCGCGTCCTCGCCAACATCGTTGTCTACTGCAAATATGAATGCGGGAAGATGGCCAGCAAGTGGGACGAGTATGAAGAACACGAAATGAACTGCCTGATGGGGCCGGCCGATTGCCCAGACAAGGACTGTGGTTACAAAGGGCCAAAGGCAGAGCTCCTGGACCATGTGTCTACCGTGCACAAGTGGCCGACGACGAGTTTCAGGTATGGTGTGCAGATTGATCTCACCACCGTGCCTGGCTATCACCTTCTTCGTGCCGAAGACGACGTTCACGTCTTCGTGCTCAACGTGTGGGTTGATTCTAATGAAGAACAACATTCAGTATACGTTGATCCTGTTGGAATATGCAATGCTGATTATGACTTCGGGTGCTCCGTGTCCGTCACATGGGCGGATAGGTATGGTAGGAAGCAAAACCGGTCCGGATCTTGTGACGATATCTGTGATATCTCGAATCCTGAGTATCGCGTGTGCATCTGTCCCGCACGTAGCGATCTCGTGCTCAAGACCATCTTATATAAGAAGCCCACCGCTAGGGTGGATGAGCACTCTGAGGAAGACGAAGATAATGAACAGAAGTAGCTTCCATGCGGATGAAGATCGTGTGTCGATCGATTTCTCCGTTCCAGTGGTTTAATTTGCAAGATGTATGTGTTGAGAGCTCCAGCCCTGAATTTCCAGCTTTTCTATTTCCGTTAACTTGTTTGAAACTGGCCATCTGCCTTCTGCCAAACTATGTGCAGTAATTAAGTTGAGAATTTCGACGTTCAGACTTTTGAAAGGCCATGGTGCCTGGCATCTCACCTCTTGGCTCCTGCATGGTCTGAAGCTCCACCTGCTTGCAACTAACTAGCTATAGCATGAAATAGGAAACTAATGTTAGAATTTGCCCACAGATCAATTATATGAAGCTAAACAAACACATGCGGAGACTACTTTTATCGCCAAGCGTGCGATACGCACGCTCTAAACTTTTTCTTTATATCTTTTCTTTCTCTCCTAATCTCCCGGTTACAACTTGCGATGTTACACCCTTGTATATAAAGAGCTGACCCGATACTAACCGACTCAAACCTGCCCTAGACCTACACGTACTTGTACTAGTACATACCGACTAGGACTGATTACAAACCGGCTCGGTCATGGACTAGGACACAAACTAGTCCTCCATATATATACCTAGAGTAGTAATGATCAAATTAACCATCCTAACCAGACTTGAATACTTCTAAGTTGCATGCCATGCAAGCAACCTAGTACTACACAATACTAATATACCCCCTTCATTTCCTTTTATAAGACGTTAAAGGTTTTGATGTACAACATTCGCCACGTTATAAAACTTTCTGACTTGGGAGTTGGACAGGCCGTGCGGAGGAGCACATCCCCCGAGAAAAAAACTCCCAGGCCCTCTCGCCCCCCCCCCCCCCCCCCCCCGAGGGCGACGGGGTCTCCACCTCCGTCCTCGACCGCCGCCCCTCCCTCCGCCCTCTTCCACTAGTGGGGACAGGGCCTCCAGTCCCGGCCCGTAAGGGCCTTTAGTCCCGGTTTGCAAACCGGGACCCCAGCCGCGGGACTAAAGGCTGAACCTTTAGTCCCGGCCCGGTTACCAGCCGGGACTGGAGGGTGTCCACGTGGGCGGCTCCGAGCGCATCAGGGCCAGGACCTTTAGTCCCGGTTTGTAACACAGACCGGGACTTAAGGGCATCTGCAGATTTTTGTTTTTTGCTTTAGGGTTTTAGGGTTTAGGGGTTTTAGGGTTTTAGGTGTTCGGGGGACTAACGTGATGCCTCGTTTGGTGCCTTGTTTGGTGTTCGGGAATTAGTTTATGCATATATATAAGATTAACTTATCTTACAAGCGAGCATATATATACAATTATATGGAGATCAGAATTATCGGGACTAGAGCCCGTCTATTCGATTACATGGACCAACATCAGTAATGGCCCCTAGCTACACTAAATCGTCCTTTGTCGTCTATAGCTTCTGTCCTCAGAAAGGTCGCTAGCTCCTCTGCAACAGCAATCGCACGTTGCTCTGGTAGGTATACTTCTCCCGCATGGCCGTGTACTATATAAGAAGAGGAGATGAATATGAATATCAATCATGATAACAAAGAATGACGGGTAAAAATAGAGGTGTGAATGTTTATTGCTTACATCGTATCTGTAATCCTTGTGCTCAGAGGTAACCGTGTGAATGGTCTCGCAAACGTAGTATCCACATAGATGCGTCCCCCGTGGCTGCTGGTCGCACTTTACGAGAATAGAATATATATAATCAAAATAATAATCTAGCATCACAAATGTATTGAAAATAGAAGTATATCATACTACTACTTACCTGAGCCGCTTTAAAGGTCAGCTTCTCATGCTGGATACCGTCAATCACGCACTTGAACCGCTTCCAAACCCTGCCCGACAAGGAAAATGATTTGCTAAGTTTTTCATTAATTGATATATCAGAAAATCATCGAAAGAGACCGATAGAGCGCAAGAATGATTGAAATTACCCTTGGAGCATGTCCTGCAGGCTTTGGAACTGTTCCAAGGGTCTCGATAATGGGTCGAAGGCATCAACTCTTCCCTTATCAATTTGAATGTCCAATAGAATCCAGTGGTAGCTGCACATGTATATATATATGTGTCAGTAACTTATCAATTACACTCATAAGTGAATGGACACAACAGAGTAAGACCCTCACTTGAAGTTGTATGGAAACAGTATGTGGTCACAGAAATTTTGATCTGTTAGAAACCTTAGAAAGTTTTCCTCCGTCTCCTTGGGTTTATCAGTTAGCGTCGCTATATGTATTTTATCTGGGTCAATAAACCCAATATTTAGGATGTTCCTACTTTTACATTCCAGAATCTTCATTCTGCATAATAGAGTACAAGTCAGAACGGAACAAGTTATATGTAGAAAATGAATTGAAATAACTGAACAAGTTATATGTAGACAATGAATTGAAATAACTGAACAAGTTATATGTAGACAACGAATTGAAAAACTTACAGACAATAGCAACTCATAAGCGATTTGTCGAGGGCGTCGGCATTGTACATCTGGAAGAGTTCATCAAAGTCGATATGGATGTCTTCGGGACGGCCGTAGTACTCCCGTGGGACACGCGCCACGATCATCGTTCTCCCATTCTTTGATTCACTTAAGTACCATGTATGCAAGTAACGCATATTTGTTGGGAGATCATCAAACTTATCTTTGCTGACCAAAGGCGCTCCCATGACAAACTGTGGCTTAGGGGCTACCACAGCCTTGGGTAACCTGTCGTCTTGGGAAGCCAAAACGTCTTCAACCGGGATACCCCATTCATCCGCCCACTTCTTTGCTAATTCCAAATCTTGCCCCTGCACCAGAGAGGTAACATTCTCGGGTAACACCCTGAGGGGTGGGATCGACTGTTTGGCCTGTTGTCCAAGCTGAGGAACGTCTGATCTTTTTTTGCTTGTAGTTGAACTTGATTTGCTCCCACTTGCACTTGCACGTGACCTGCTCTTTTTCCCTTCCTTCTGCAATGTGCGTGTATAGTCGTCAGGCTTATGGTGTAAGTCATACTGTGATGGAAGGGTCGTGAAGTATTTTGCATATGCTATTTGCTTCTCGGTGTATTCCGGGCGGGGCTCGGGTTCCTTCTTTTTCATCTGCGCATCATAATGTTCCTTTGCTATCCTGGCGTTTTCCTCGTCGGTACGATCATAAGGTCTGATAGGAAGATTAGCATGAGGTACCTTTGGGAGGGGCGACAGTTTGCGCTTCGGGGAGCTCCGTCGCTTAGAACTCATCGACGGAGCATTCTTGCTGGCACGCTTCCGCTTAGTATCCTTAGCGGGCGGCGGCGGAGACGGCCGACCCAAGTCCGGCGGCGGTGATCGAGATGGACTCGTGTTGTGGTGGCCGTCGTCATGTGGAGGGCTTGGAGGTGATGGAGGTGTAGGTGACCTGCGACGACTCGGAGGCGGTGTTGTCCTTGGGGCCGAGCCTGGAAGCTTGATGTAGTTCTTGTCCCATAGGATGACTCCACCCAGTACTTCTCCGAGTGTCCTCTCATCTTCGGGTCCAGCTATGTCGAGCTCCATATCATGAAACCCCGCCATGATTTCATCCACCCCGACTTTAGCAAAGCCAGCTGGAATCTCACGGCCATGCCAGCGTGCATCAGGGCCAGAAGGTAAAGCTTGTCCGACGGCCACCTTCATGGATATGTTCTTGAATTTCTGATGGAGTTCACATGATGTTGACTCCTTGATTCCATCCACGGGGTAGCAGGGACCGCCCTCTATCATTCTTCGTGCATCGTCGGGCGGGGCCTCAGATTCAGCCACGCTGCTTTTCCGCTTAGATGGGGCGCCGGTAATATCGAGTGCAGGATCTTCCTGGCGCGCTACTCCTCTAAGCTCGTCAATCTGCTTCTGTTGCTCGTTAAGCCTGGCAAGCAACTGGTTGAACTTGTCATTCTCCTTATCCTGCTGTCGCTTCTTTGCTCTCGCTCGGCTTCTGTAAGTGTCTTGGTCTCTGGCAAACCCAAGCCACCACGGGTAAGAAGGACCGAAGCCTCGCGTTCGTCCTCCATGTTCGTCATTGCCGAGGACCAGTGTGAGCAAATCTTTCTCTCTATCTGCAGTGAACTGTCTTTTTCCCTCTTTAATTTCTTTCACTATCTTTTTCCAATTCTCCCTGGGTGTCCTAAGACCGTCACTGCAGATAAGGTCCCCTGTTTCTTCGTCGTACTAACCACCATGCGCAAGGAACCAATTCCTTGCTCTTAATTCCCACTCATCACGGATGGGTTCAGGTATGATGCCTTTAGCTAGCAAATCTTGCTCTTTCTTATCCCACTTTGGGATGGCAGTCTCATAGCCCCCTGGCCCCAGCGTGTGGTGATATTTCTTCTTGTCGGTATTTTTCTTGTTCTTTTCTGATAATGCCTTGGCATCTTCTGACTGCTTGTACTCCTGAAATGCCTTCCAGTGATTCGCCTGCTTGGCTAGATACCCCTCGAATACTGGCACTTTCTTTGTCTTCAGATAGTCTTTCCATAGCTTCTTCTTCCAGCTACGGAACAGTTCGGCCATCTTCTTTAGAGTCCACTGCTTGACTTTGGCCCTCAGTTTATTTGCGGCATCTTCATTCTCACATTCTGGCAGGTTGAAATGTGACATGATATCATTCCAAAGATTATCTTTGTACCTTTCGGCGACATAGTCACTATCGGCTGCCCCTTTCGCTTGTTCCACTCCCGAACGCTGATCGGGACGTGATCCCTAACGAGAACTCCGCATTGCTTCTTGAATGTGTCAGCAACATTCTTAGGAAGCTTTGGTTCGCCCGTAGGCAATATCACCTCAAAGGTGTAATGCGTCCGTGCGTCCAACTTTTTAGTCAGGCCTCGTTTCGTAGCTTTGCTCGATGTGGAGGCCTAAGGGGGAGAAACATTCGTCAAATGAATGTATATATATACAATATAGAGCTATCTCCAATATTTTTCACATATTATAAGTGATTGTCGAACTTCATATGTATACCTCGCCGGACTTTATTATTTCTCCACCGGCTTCTCCATCAGTGGAGTTATCCCCTTCTCCGTCATTGGAGCTATCTCCTGCCCCATCGGCTTCATCTTCGTGTCGGTCGACCTCCATTCCATCTCCGGAGGGGTTCAGAAACGATGACGGAGATTCAGCTGGTTCAACGTCGGGGGCGTCTTTGATTATATCTTCGAGAAGTTCTTCCTCTTCGAGGTTCCTACTATGTGGATCCATAGTTTCTGCAAAAAACCGACATTTATATTTTAATTATGAACGCTATATGGAATTTTCTAACTATTATCTTACTTATTATCTTACTACTAACCCTAACAATTATTTTACTAACAATTATATCTAACAAATAATAATTCTATCTAACAAATAACAAATAACAATTATATCTAACAAATAATAATTATATCTAACAAATAACAAATAACAATTTTATCTAACAAATAAATTCTATCTAACAAATAATAATTCTATCTAACAAATAACAAATAACAATTATATCTAACAAATAATAATTCTATCTAACAAATAACAAATAACAATTTTATCTAACAAATAATAATTATATCTAACAAATAACAAATAACAATTTTATCTAACAAATAAATTCTATCTAACAAATAATAATTCTATCTAACAAATAATAATTCTATCTAACAAATAACAAATAATAATTATATCTAACAAATAATAAATAATAAATTCTATCTAACAAATAAATTCTATCTTACAAATAATAATTCTATCTAACAAATAATAATTCTATCTAACAAATAACAAATAATAAATTCTATCTAACAAATAATAATTCTATCTAACAAATAACAAATAATAATTATATCTAACAAATAAATTCTATCTAACAAATAATAATTCTATCTAACAAATAACAAATAATAATTATATCTAACAAATAAATTCTATCTTACAAATAATAAATAATAATTATATCTAACAAATAATAATTATATCTAACAAATAAATTCTATCTTACAAATAAATTCTATCTAACAAATAAATTCTATCTTACAAATAACAAATAACAATTATATCTAACAAAATTTAAAAAAAAACTAAACCTAACAAATTTTAACCTAACAAATAACAAAAAAAAAGGGGGCGGCGGCGGGCGGCCTCGGTCTCTCACCGAGAGGCGAGAGGAAGCAACGGGTGGCGGTGGCGGCGCGGTGGCGGGAGGCCGGCGGGGCGCGGTGGCGGCGCGGTCGCGGGAGGTCGGCGCGGTGGCGGTGGCCGGGAGGCCGGTGCGGGTTCGGTGGCGGGAGGCCGGCGCGGGTTCGGTGGCGGGAGGCCGGCGCGGGTGCTGTGGCGGCGCGGCGGTGGCGGGAGGCCCGAGAATCCTCGCAACCGCAACGTTCTTCCTCGGCAACTCCTCGCGCGCGTCGAAATGGCTAAGTGTGGAAGAAGAAGAAGAGCAGGGGGGCGGGGCGGGCTTATATACCCCCCCCCCTTTAGTCCCGGCTGGGGGCTTAAACCGGGACTAAAGGGGGCCTTTAGTCCCGGTTTAAGCCCCCAGCCGGGACTAAAGGGTGGTTCCAACCGGGACTAAAGGTGCAATAAATGCGCGGCAATGCTGAAATTTTTTCAGTTTTTCATCTCAAATATGAATTTGTAATTTTGAATTGAATAACTTCTGTATATTTTAGAATCTGATAAAACTTTCAAAATGAAAAGTGTTTGAAATTGATTAACTAATTCAAAACCATTTTCTATTTTCAAAATTAATTATTTTAACTATCCAAACTATTAACTATTTTGCTATTTTCAATTAAAACTATATTGATTAATATTCTTTTTGTATATTTTAGAATTTGACAAAACTATTAATATGAAAAGTGTTTGAAATTTAATAACTAATTCAAAACATTTTCTATTTTCAAAATTAATTATTTTAACTATCCAAACTATTAACTATTTTGCCATTTTCAATTAAAACTATATTGATTAATATTCTTTTTGTGTATTTTAGAATCTGATAAAACTATTAATATGAAAAGTGTTTGAAATTTAATAACTAATTCAAAACCATTTTCTATTTTCAAAATTAATTATTTTAACTATCCAAACTATTAACTATTTTGCTATTTTCAATTAAAACTATATTGATTAATATTCTTTTTGTGTATTTTAGAATCTGATAAAACTATTAATATGAAAAGTGTTTGAAATTTAATAACTAATTCAAAACTATTTTCTATTTTCAAAATTAATTATTTTAACTATCCTATAGCGGCGGCAGGGTTAGGGGAGAGGTAGTAGCCCGCCGGGAGGAGTGCCATTGCTTTCGTTTTGGCATTGAGGGGAGGCGCTTTAGGAAGACGCAGCACGGTGTGTATAAAGAGCAGGACGGGAAAAGAACTAGTGAGCCGACTTTTTTTCTAAAGAGCGGTGATGACCGATCCATACCATTCTTCACATCCAGCCATCCATGTAACCGTGTCTGTCGTAGCCATGGAGAATCTTCATCATGCATTACATAAAAGGTTTAATACATTATTACATTATTGCACCAACATTCCTATCTATTATTTCTGTTTTCTTCTGGGTCATAGCCATGGAGAATCTTCATCATTCAGTAGGATGCTTGGGTCAGTTTTTACTTTGAATGGCGGAATTTCATGAAACTTATTATAATCTACTGACATGTCTGTCTTGTCATCTACCCCCACGATGTTTCTTTTCCCTGAAAGAACTATGTGGCGCTTTGGCTCATCGGACGATGTCTTCTTTTGCTGATTTCTTTTTCTCGTTTTTGTAGACATGTCCTTCACATAGAAAACTTGAGCGATATCGTTGGCTAGGACGAATGGTTCATCCATGTACGCAAGATTGTTGAGATCCACTGTTGTCATACCGTACTTTTGGTCTACAACTACCCCGCCTCCTGTCAGCTTCACCCATTTGCACCGAAACAAAGGGATCTTAAAAGTAGGTCCATAGTCAAGTTCCCATATCTCCTCTATGTACCCGTAATATGTTTCCAAACAGTGCCCATTCTCGTCTGTTGCATCAAAGCGGACACCACTGTTTTGGTTGGTGCTCTTTTTATCTTGGGCAACCGTGTAAAATGTATTCCCATTTATCTCGTACCCTTGGAAAGTACATATAGTAGAAGATGGTGGCCTGGCCAAACAGTACAGCTGATCTCCAACGGTGTCATCATTCATGAGATGTGTCTGCAACCAACTACCGAAAGTCTTCTCGTGTTCCCCTTTAATCCAAGAGTCAGTCTTCCCCGGGTTTTCGGAGCGTAGAATATTCTTGTGTCTCACGATATACGGAGCCACCACGGTGGAATTGTGTAGAACTGTGTAGTGTGCTTGAGAGAAAGAATGCCCGTCCATACATACTTTTGCTTTCCTTCCTAGTGTGCCTTTTCCTGTCAGCCTACCCTCATACCGAGATTCAGGAACACCAATCGGCTTAAGGTCAGGAAGAAAGTCCACACAAAACTCAATGACCTCCTCTGTTCCATAGCCCTTGGAGATGCTTCCTTCTGGCCTAGCACGGTTACGAACATATTTCTTTAAGACTCCCATGAACCTCTCGAAGGGGAACATATTATGTAGAAACACAGGACCGAGAATTCTAATCTCTTCGGCTAGGTGAACTAGGAGGTGTGTCATTATATTGAAAAAGGATGGCGGGAACAACAACTCGAAGCTGACCAGACATTGGACCACATCAATCTGTAACCCTGATAGACTTTCTCGATCGATTACCTTCTGAGAAATTGCATTGAGGAATGCACATACCTTCACAATTGCCAGGCGAACATTTTCCGGTAGAATTCCCCTCAATGCAACCGGAAGCAATTGCGTCATAAGCACGTGGCAGTCATGAGACTTTAGGTTTTGGAATTTTTTGTCTTTCATATTTACGATTCCCTTTATATTCGACGAGAAGCCAGTCGGGACCTTGATACTGAAAAGGACTTCAAAGAAGATTTCCTTCTCTTCCTTAGTAAGAGTGTAGCTGGCACGCCCTTGAAACTGCCCTGGATGCATGCCATCTCTTCCTTTATGACGTTCCTGGTCCTCCCGTGCTTCCGGTGTATCTTTTGACTTCCCATACAAGCCCAGGAAGCCTAGAATATTCACGCAGAGATTCTTCGTAAGGTGCACCACGTCGATTGCGGAGCGGACCTCATGGACTTCCCAATAGGGTAGCTCCCAAAATATAGATTTCTTCTTCCACATGGGTACGCGCTTATCAGGGCCGTTAGGAACAGGTTGGCTGCCAGGACCCTTTCCAAAGATTACTTTTAAATCTTTGACCATATCAAATACTTCAGCACCAGTACGGATGACAGGCTTCCCCCGGGGTTCTGCCTTGCCATTGAAATGCTTGCCTTTTTTCTTTAAGGGATGCTTGGGCGGAAGAAAACGACGATTGTACGGGTATACATTCTTCCTACATTTGTCCAGATATATACTTTCTGTCTGATCTAAACAGTGTGTGCATGCATTGTATCCCTTGTTTGACTGTCCTGAAATGTTACTAAGAGCAGGCCAATCATTGATGGTTACGAAAAGCAACGCTCGAAGGTCAAATTCCTCTTGTTTGTGCTCGTCCCACACACGTACACCTGGTTCGGCCCACAGCTGTAAAAGTTCATCAACTAATGGCCTTAGGTACACATCAATATCGTTGCCGGGTTGCTTTGGACCTTGGATAAGCACTGGCATCATAATGAACTTCCGCTTCATGCACAACCAAGGAGGAAGGTTGTAGATACATAGAGTAACGGGCCAGGTGCTGTGACTGGAACTCTGCTCCCCAAAAGGATTCATGCCATCTGTACTCAGACCAAACCATAAGTTCCTTGCGTCACCTGCAAATCTCGGGAACTCTCTCTCGATTTTTCTCCACTGCCGACCATCAGCGGGGTGCCTCAACTTATCGTCTTTCATACGATCTTCCATGTGCCATCGCAACAACTTCGCATGATCTTTATTTCTGAACAGATGTTTCAACCGTGGTATTATAGGAGCATACCACATCACCATGGCAGGAACCCTCTTCCTGGGTGGCTCGCCCTCAATCTCACCAGGGTCATCTTTTCTGATCTTATACCGCAATGCAGTGCATACCGGGCATTTATCCATATTCTCATACTTCTCACCGCGGTAGAGGATGCAGTCATTAAGGCATGCATGTATCTTCTGCACGTCTAATCCTAGAGGGCAGACAAGCTTCTTTGCTTCGTACGTGCTGGCGGGCAATTCGTTCTTTCTTGGAAGCATCTTCTTCATCAGTACCAACAACTTTTCGAATGACGAGTCAGTCACACCGGTCTCTGCCTTCCACTTCAGCAATTCCAGTGTGCTACCCAGCTTCTTCTGGCCATCTTCACAAGTTGGGTACAACAATTTGTTGTGGTCCTGTAACATCTGCTCGAACTGCAACCTCTCCTTTTCTGTGTCGCAGCCTCGCCGTGCTTCAGAAATGACCCGGCCAAGATCATCAGCGGGCTCATCTCGTTCCCGTTCTGCACCCTGATCTTCTTCTTCATTGTCTTCCATTGCGGTATCAGCATACTCAGGGAACATAGATCGGTAGTTGTCATCATCGTTCTCTTCTTCTTCATCGTCGTCTTCCATCATAACCCCTCCTTCTCCGTGCTTGGTCCAAACATTATAGCCCGACATAAAAACCGGACCGAAGCAGGTGGCTCTGAATGACTCTTGAGGAAGTGTAATCCTTCTCATTCCGACATTCAACACATGGACAAAACATATAGCCACCACCATGCTTGTTCGCATCGGCCGCATCTCGAAAAGAATGCACGCCTTCTCTGTAAGCGGTTGTGCGTCGATCACCGTACATCCATGGATGGCTCATCTGCGTCATACGACAGTATATCAAACACAATCACGATCCTAAAAATTAGTACCGCACGGTCTAAACGAGAAAATATAGTTGCTAACTTTTTAGAATAAGTGGAAATAAAGAGGAAGAGGTTTAAACGTGGCTCGAGCATCTCATATCGTAGTTGTGTTCGGTGAACTGAAGCGGCATCGCTCTAACACACATTTCAACAAACACCTCTAGTGCATCCAAGAAAAAAGGAGAGCTAGCACACACCCACACTCTCCCATCCAAGAAAAATGCAAGGAAGAAGGGAGAGAGGGGCTGTGGCCAATATATATAGGAAGAGGACTTTAGTCCCGGTTTGAGACACAAACCGGGACTAAAGGGGGCGCACATGCGGGCCGCTCAGCGCATAGCCCTTTAGTCCCGGTTTGTGTCTCAAACCGGGACTAAAGGCTCGTTACGGGCCGGGACCAAAGCCTCCCGGGCGGCTAGGTCATTTTGGGGCGACGTGGCCGGGCCTTTAGTCCCGGCCCAGATGGAGGCCGGGACTAAAGGGTCCAGGCCAAAGGCCCGTTTTCCACTAGTGTTCCTCCGTCGCCGCCGTCGGCAGAGGTCGCCGGGCGAAGCCCGGGCGACGTCGGCGGCGGCGGCCTTCCATTCCCCGCGCCATGGCAGCAGGTCGAGGCCTTCCCTGTCCCTGGCGGCGGTGCTCTTCGGGGGGTAGCGGTCCGGCGTGGTCGGGGGGCGGTGGTGCGATGGCGTCGCACGGTGGCGTCGTGTGGCGGAGTGCCAGGACGGAGGTGGCCGCCGGTGGTAGCCGGCCAAGATCTGGGCTACCCGGGCCCTAGATGGGCTCGGGTCAGCCCAGATGGGCTTGGGCGGGCCGGGTCGCTGAGTTCGCGGAGCTTCCTGGAGGTGGCGACGACGACTCCGCTTGGCTGGGACGGCGGCAAGGCCGGCGTGTTGCAGCAGGGCTGCCGGAGCTTTACGGGCCTGCCTGGGCCCATCCAGGCCAGCATGGGCCTGGTGTGCGTCTGGTGTTCTGTCCGGTCGACGACCACCGCTCGGTGGTGGAGGTGGGGTCCTCCCGCCCGGCTGAGCTGTTGTCCCCAGTCCCGGCGGTGTCGTGTATCCTCACCATACAGGGCGCGCGCTATTGCTCTCGAAGAGACGGTGATGGTGGCTGCAAGATCGTGGTGGCGCGTGCTCGTGGGCGGTGAAGATTGGTGGTGGTGCTCCGGTGCGCCTGAGTTTTTTTGTGGGCGGGGGTCGGGAGAAATCCCTGTCGGCATGTCCGACCCTGACGCGGTGCCGCTCTTGAGTGGCACCATTCCTTGTTGGAGGGCGTCGTGGGAAGCCTCCGTCTACTTTACTTCGAGTCGGGGGAAACCCTAGGACCATCCGGTCGGGGCAGCAAGGCCGTGTCAATGGTGCCTCCCTTCTTGAAGGTGCTGCTTGGCTCTGGGTGTTCCGGAGTGCTGGGAGCGTGGTGGAAAAGTCGGAGGGCGCAGCGGTTGCGGGTCTTCATCGCTTCGTCGATTCGCCGTTGTCTTCATTTATTTTCTTTTGGGCATGTTTCTGCTGTCGCCCCAGCATTTCTTTGTTTCGAACTATTGTATCATCGGTGTGGTTGCTATATAATATATAACGGGGCGAAAGCCTGTTTCGTCTATAAAACTTTCTGACTTTCCCATTTTGCCCCGAATCGGTCGCCTCCAGCAGTCCCACTCCCCATTTCCCACTCCCTCGCGTCTCTCCCGCCGCCGAGCTGAGGGCCGGTCTCTCCCTCGCCCGCATCTCGCGTTCCCCACCGCCGCCGCCGTCTTTCTGAGTGCTCCCCACCACATCTCGCGTTTCCCACCACACCGATTCCCCTCCACCGTCCGCGCAGGCTAAAACGAGTAGTTCGAGGTCAAACCGTCAAAGGTCGCACATTTATGCGCCGGCGACGTGCTGCTGGGCGAGGAAGTGTTGCATCTGCGAGCGCCGGCGATGATACTGGTGGGCGAGGAGGCGCTAGATCTACTCCGCCGTTGACGTGCTTCTGGGCAACCCGGTGCTGGATCTGCGTGCGCCGGCAACGTGCTGGTGGGCGAGGAGGCGATGGATCTGCGCGGGTGGACGAGGAGGAGCTGGATCTGCGATGGACGGTGACGCCCACGAGCAGACCAGGTGCTTCTTCCTCCCGGACCACCACGCGGAGGAGCAACCCTTCGTCTAGCAGGATCAGCTTTGCTACGTCCACTGTAACTTCTGCGACACCATCCTCGTGGTACCTCCCCAGCCTGCAATCGATTTGCACCACTTCGTTCCTTTCCTTCGCTAATTCCTTGATTTGTGGTCAGTTCATCTAGTAGACAGAGGAAATTGATAAATTTCTGTAGATAAATTTAATGAGTAAATTGTTTGGAACAAATCCTAGTGTATGCACGTATGGAGCTTGGGATTTGGTGCACTGTATGTGTAGCTTTCTTGCTCTATCTGTATCCTGTTTCTTGGAGCAAATATTCAGAGCTCAATTTTTTGTTTTGTTCTGTCATGGCTGTTTGTGTCTCCCTGTTCTGCTAGTAATGAACCTGCGAATCTCACGGACACATTGACACGTACGTAGATACAGTGATACACACACCAACTGTTGTCAGAGTAAAATTCAGAATGAGAGAGTCTGTACGTCTACATGGCTTGTACGAGATTCAGAGAGTAAAAAGGGCACCTATGTTTTACTAGCGTGAAGCACTTGGTATAATTCAGAGTATTAACCACCCTTTGGTTTATTTTTGTTTTCTCCAAATTAGAAAGATGATTTTTATGGATGTCCGGTTAATGACTTTGCTAATTCCATGATTATTTATGGAAACATAAACAATCATGGATTCTGATATTGCTATTTGATATCCATGATGTGGCATAAACTCTGATATTGCTATTTATGTTGGAGTACCAACTTGCTACAACTCTGATGGATTCTGACTGCATTGATATTTAACTAGCTACCTGGGAGTCTGTAATGATTAAGTACGAGTTTACAAGAGTACTTTCTTTATTAACAGATACTATACTGATGTTAAACTGTTCCAGTAACTTGAAACTGAAAATACTTTATCATCTTGTTCAACATTTTATCAGTTCAAAATTGAGTAGCCAAGTTAGTTAAAGATAGTCAAGATAAGGGGATAGATAGTCAACATAACAACATCAGTCAACCACAAGAATTTAATTTGAGTGTTCCATAACAGTAGCATTGGTTGTGCAAGCACATTGCAAGCAATAGCATTACTGTCAATATACTCTGAAAAATTACTAAAAGTACTCCATGCTAAACTTACAGATTACTGTCAGTACAAGTACTAGGACCAAGAGGATTGATGCCTAACCCCAAAGCTGGCACTGTTTCTCCAAATATTACTGAGGTACTGTGCAAAATTTATTTGGTTTCCTGTAAATATAGCTTTGTGTCGGTGTTGTTGGACTACATGTTCCATTGAAGATTTTGGTGTGATGGACCTGGTACCAATCGTATGAAAATGCTGGGTGCTTTCATGTTTAGCTAGTATCTACTCTTGCGAATTTCTGGATTGCGTTCGGCTCTGCTAACATTAGTTCATCCAGGATTACTTCATCTTGTTCAACCATTTGTTCATCTTGTTCATCCATTTGTTCATCTTGTTCATCTATGGGTGGACCAAAGTTAAGGTCCGGGAGTACCATTTTGATGTTTTGGGTCACCAATTGTTGCAGGGCAGAGCTGCTGGCAAGCTGAGACGGAGCCACCGGCGAGAAGCCTGGAGGTGCCCCGAGCCCAGAGGTACAGCTGCTGGCGACGCTCAGGGATCCTTTCTGGTGACGTGCCGGAATCCTTTTCGGCAACGCGCAGGCACTGGCGGTGCCCTGCTGGAGCCGGCGAGGTGCTCTGCTGTTGGGACGGCGACTAGAAGAAGTCGGTGAGGTGCTTCTGATGCAGATCACTAGATCAGCAGCGGCGGCGATTTGCTCCTTGGGCAGGAGGGAGAAGCTGGTGAGGTGATCCTTCTGCAGATCGCTGGCGGTGAGGTGCTTCTGGCCTCCTCCTAGAGCTTCTCTACAATCTGCTGCTGTGGCTCCTCCGGAGCTCTTCAAGCTGCCGCTACTGGGGCTCCTCCCCAAGCTGCTACCTAGGTGCACCTGCCCAGGCGTGCTGGCGAGTTTGGAAAGCAGGGGCGCAAGAATCCTTTCCGGCAGAGTTTCGGCCACGTGCGCGAGGAGCAGGAGCAGCTGAGCGGAGGCGCGATCGAGCCAGTTGCTGGGCGATGCTGGCGAGTGGGTGCTAGCTGGGGCCTGAGGCAGGGCGTTGGGGGCGGTGGCGCTCGCCCGGATCGGTATCGAGGACGACGACGCTAGGACTGAGGAGGATAACGATTCAAATTTAGAAGGGTAGTGATGTAATTTTTATCGTTTTTCACCTGGTCGGAACGGATGCTTAAACGTCTTATAAAAAGAAACAGAGGGAGTACATATTAGGGCAAGATTATTTCCAACAATCTCTCCCTAATCTTGACTTGTTGTCTCCTCGTACTTCTTTTGGTCTTGTCTCCATGTAGAGACATGACGAATCAACTCGACGTATGATCTAGACTCCTAGTCACGTTGCCAAGCGGACACTTTCGGCCACCCCTAACGCACACATGTCGACTACCTTGTGGACACCTTTGGCCACTTCAGTCTCATGTGGAGACAGGTCCTTATTAAAGAGACTCCCCTTTAACTGATCCTTGTCAACATACGGAGCATCGCCATCCTCACGTCGAGACCCTCGGTCGCACCTCACACCGGACAGCAACACGACGTGACACACTTCACCTGCAACGGATCCTCACAGAAACGAGCACTTGGACACATCGACGACTCACAGACTCGACACCGACTTGACGTGCTAACTTGCACGCACTTGACTCTTCAAACTCTCCCGGACGATGATCTTGACGTGACTCCCGGCACCGCACCTCGGCACCACCTCTCCCATCAATGATCATCCTCATCCGCCACCTTGCCGACGACAACGCCCTTCCGCCTCCTCCGTGTCGTTCCGCCGAGCACGATCACCCGTCGTCTTGCGGACACCGGCGTACACGCCGTCTTCACCCGGTCGCTCCACCGACCGACAATCGCCTGCCCCGAGGCGCTTTTAGGTTCGCCTCCCCGGGACAAGCGTAGCTTCAAATCCTTGACCTCGCTCTGGTACCAAATTGTTGGAATTTGCCCACAGATCAATCACATGAAGCTAAACGAACACAGGTGGAGACTACTTTTATCGCCAAGCGTACGTATCGCACGCTCTAAACTTTTTCTTTATTTCTTTTCTTTTTCTCTCAATCTCCCGGTTACAACTTGCGATGTTACACCCTTGTATATAAAGGAGCTGACAAGATACTAACTGACTCAAACCTGCCTTAGACCTACACGTACTTGTACTAGTACATACCGACTAGGACTGATTATAAACCGGCTCGGTCATGGACTAGGACACAAACTAGCCCTCCGTATACCTAGAGTAGTAATCCAATTAACCATCCTAACCAGACTTGAATACTTCTAAGTTGCATGCCATGCAAGCAACCTAGTACTACACAATACTAATATACGTATTAGGGCAAGATTATTTCCAACAACTAATATGCTGAAACAAAGAAAATCAAGATTAAAGCTAACACACCGATCGCATCCCAGACTCCCAGCCCCAGTTCCCGGCCGGAGCCCTCTGCCTCGACGGCACGGCGAGTGACGATTCCGTATTCAAACCATCTACTCGACTGGCGCGGATGCATGATTCTGCTCCTATCGACGTGGCCGATGTCGCCGAACCGCTGCCGGACGGCGTCGTCTCGTCAGACCTGGCCACCACGACGACTGACTTGTTGGCGATGGACGAAGCGACGGC
This sequence comes from Dactylis glomerata, assembly GCA_007115705.1. Taxonomy (NCBI): domain Eukaryota; kingdom Viridiplantae; phylum Streptophyta; class Magnoliopsida; order Poales; family Poaceae; genus Dactylis; species Dactylis glomerata. The sequence continues at coordinate 38,311 of QXEO01000218.1, forward strand.
GTTGCCATTGGGAGGGCGAGTGGATGTCTACGTCGTCTTCTCCGAGTGCACTGTGCCCACCACGCTCGGCATCTCCATCGTGCCGGAGCTAGCCGCTACTAGGTCGGCCGCTAACCGCTGCCTGCTCCAAAGCGGTAGTGGCTTGCTCTCCGCGCTCTGCCGTCGGTTCCATGCATTCCCGTTCTTCAAGTGAAACGATATGCAACTCACTAGTAAGTTACAATCTCTGTTGGGGCGGTGCGTCCTTTAATTTCTTCTCAGTCTTACTTCTGTTTCGTTCGTTACTAGTGGATGATAGATCTGGAGCGGCTACTGAAATGCGAAGATGCAACCCCATAAATCCATAACGCGACCCCCTTTTTTTTAGAGAAAAAGTTTTCATCCTTTTATTCCGAACCGATTTCGTTACCATTAATCGGCAGTAATCGTCCTCGTTTGGAAGTTGTATATCGATGGGCGATGACGCAGATTATGCAAGCACGTTTCATGGCTCTAGATGATGCCATGATGGTGCAGGGTGCAGACATGTTCAGCTCACCACAAAACAAAAGTTTAGAACAGAGTACATAAATGGCCCCAACAAGTTTACGAGCACACTGGCTGTTTATTCAGAGCAGGAAACAAAAAATAGATACAAAGCTGCCATCGGAGCCAAGGGGTCGGGACACGATTTTGCTCTATAAATGAATGCTAAATTGTCGAAAATATCATCGAGGCAATGGGTACACCTGAACCAGAATTTTAAATAATCTCAAAATTCATATTTTAATTTTTTTTAAAAAAATCAAAATAATTCACTCCCATGGCTGATCTTTGGAGAAGCTATGGCGGTGGATCCTTGGGCGGCGCAAGCTGCAAGCTGTCATGGCTGTTGCCTATGACGATCTTTTTGTGCGCGGATTGGCGCGGGATCTAGACGGCTGCGTGGCTTATGCTTTAGCCTGGGCTACACCCTGCGGGTCGATCGGTCTGCTGGTTTTGCAATCAGCGATATGTTTGAATGGTGACATCGACATCAGCCATGGTGTACGGTGACGCCTTTTTAGGGCGTTACATTGCAGAACACATCATCAATGCAGCTCTTGTCTCCTCGCTCACGCTGCTCCTAATCTATGTGATCTTTATTTTATTTTTCTCAAAGAACGAAGAAAAAACATATTGAAACAATGTTGTGTCAAACATCAATTCTCAACTAGTGAATATGTGGAACTGCAGAGGTTATTCGTTAATTGCAAATGGCAAAGACCAAAGAGACGTTTTATTCAACCAATCAAGACAAATGATTTTCCTAGAATGACCAAGTACAATAAGCTACAAAGACATGCCAAATTGAAGATGTTCGAAATTGATTTTATAAAAACTAGCATCATCTTTGTAAATGTTGAGCAAGACATTCAGCTATTTAGCTCTTAGATGTTTGATGTGGATAAACTAAAGTTGTATTTAGATCTGTTGAAAGATATAATTATTGCAAGCGGGTTGCACCTAAGAACTGAAGCTGTTGATGACACTTTGTGCGTGATCTATGAAGTTATGCTCTGCTTTGAAAAAGTCATATCTACGGTGCATAACATCCCTTGATTTGATGAAAGCTCTTGTCGCACTTCTTAACTGGAAATGGTCTCGCTTGATTGGTTGTAGACAGATACCAAGATAATGGTCATCAAATGGTTCAAAAATTTATGCGTCCTAAATTTGAGTTTCTTTTTATACAAAATATTTTTATTTTTAGTCGAGAACTTAAATCATATTGTCCCTAAATGTAGATGAATTGTTTGTGAATACAATATTTACTTCTAATTTTTTCTACCTTATCTAACAAGGCTAACCACACTTAAACTCATAACTTAAATTACACTGTTATTATATTCAACTTTTATTATTACACCAAAATGTTAAAAATAAATTTATCTAGTTAGAAAAATTATGTTGATTTTTCTTGTAGGGCATAACTGAATTACACCAAGACAAAATAAAGATTTAGAAGACGTGTTCATCTACAGATAATTTAATATAGTGTGTCCATAGGCATTTGTATCTACTTTAGCATGTTTAAATATCTTAATAGATGGTTCTATGCTGTATGAGTCAACTAAATATCCTAAACCGCAGAAAAAATTGCCCCAAGTGCAATTACATATAGCCCCGAAACAAGAGCCGATCAACCACGGCTCACAATTTCAATTTCCACGGGTAAAAGAGACGGCAGACGGTGGAGTAAGTATATTTTTAGAAGGTACTGTAGATTAAGACATTCAACATTCAGAAGGTGAAATAAGAATATTTTTTGAAGGTACCGTGGAACAAAGAATTAGTATTTTCTCCAAGAAAAAAGAGGCTATAAATAGTGGAGTACGCCCAAGGACGACCGGCAAAGAAATAACTATCGAGGAATTAACTTTGAAAAATTACTGCTGAAACTTGCTGGAGGCGATAAGTAAAAGGTAGTCGCATTTTGTCGAATAAAAGAAGCGACAAATATTGAAGTAATTTGTTTATTGAAGTTACCATAGAAGAACATGAAGCTACTATAGGAGAAGATCTTTACGGCTGAAGAATTACTGCTCATAGGAACTCCGTTTCAACCAAAAGTTGTGCCAAAAAATAACTGGTAAAAATATTGTGGCACACAGTTCATGTTATATTGAGAAACTATTGTAGAAAAATTTATTGCAAAAATTATTGTAGCCTGGAAAATTATTGCTAGAAATTCGTCGGTAAAAATATTGTGACACGCAGTGCTCATGTTGTATTGAGAAACTACTGTAGAAAAATCAATTGTAAAAATTACCGTAGTAGGCGTTGTAGCGTGTTCATGGATATTGTTTTAGCCATTGGATCAAAATCTAACTGTTTAAGCACTTACATGCACTTTTTATATGTGAGTTATTGTTCCCATGAAAAATGCAAGATGACGTGGGACTCTAAGGAGCCGCTGAAACGCTTAGCTTTAATATAGGTACTAGAAAGATGGGTTTTGACATCCTAGGTCTTCTCCCCTTATGGGTGTGCAGTAGTGGCGACAATCAAGATGCAGGAGCATGATCGGAGCGATAAGTCGTGTGTGTGGCACGCTCTGGATTTCGCCGACGGTGAGCTCAAGGAGGAGATGTTTGTCATCCATTTTGGATCCTCCATACTTGAAGTCAAAACCAATAACGACACGGTCACTGCTAGATGATTATATATGGTGAACAGATCAAAACTAACGATGACCAACAACCTACTCGCTATTTTAATTTTCCTCCTGGTCCAGTGGTTTTTTTACTCATAACAAAGTTAAAACTTGGGCCAACATTTGCCACATGTAGATGTCAAATTTAGTAAATTTGGGGGTGTCATTGAGATGGAGGAGCAGAATTTACAATTCATACATTCCTAGATTTCAATTACAATTTCTCAGGAGCTGTTTTAACTTCTCACTTCTCAACCTCTACTGGTGGAGCAGCCAACACATATAAAGCCATGATCGTAACAGTTCTAAACCTACAAATAACTGAGTAAAGCTATGCGCAGAATAACTATTGACAAGATAACTAACTAATTTGATTGGAATGAGAGTATGCAAAAATGTTACAACCGAGGAACTATGGATGCAAGACCACACACTAAGCCATATACTAGTAAAAAAGATTCCTTCCATGTTTTGACGTACAAGTATGCAAAACAGACTATTCGTAAGTGTAAACAAGGTTACCACTTACATGGCTGTTTTAAACCATACAATCGGCTAAGATGACATTTAGTAGTAGGCTGGACATTGCGCATGTAGACTGCAACAGATGCTGATTTACAAAGGCACTTACTAATTTATATGGTTATCAATATTACACACTAACAATAAAATAATTTGTGACATCAGCTTCAAGTTTGGATCATTCTTGTTTGTTTCTTCCATTTGCAATTTACAACTTCTGAATTTCATGATAAAATTTCATGTTATGACTTCTCTTTCATTCTTCTAGCATCTGATCACAATTGCTTTGTAAATAACTATTCAATCCAATATTACATGAAGAATGCAAGATAGATGCATCATATGTTTGTTTTGGTGATGTATGAAACTATGAAAATAGATATTTAAATCCAGAAACTTAAATAGGAAAGCTGACTAAATAATTACCATACAATTGATACAAGGGGAGGTGGCCTGTCAAATACATGTTTCATAGGTTGCACTTATTGGCCCATATTTGTATTTTGTTCCTTGCAGTAGCGACGTGGAGGGAATAAGAGGCTTTTCTTGTCCTCTAAACAAACAAGTAACAGTTACCTGATTTAAATACATTGAGAAGTATAATAGTTTTCTTTTATAACAGATCAAACCAAAACTGGAATGATATTTACCCAACATATGTCCATGTTTGCAGACAAATGAATGTTTAATAATCTGACAATGTAAAAATTAATAGGATAAATGCACACCCTGAAATATAGCATCAGAATCCCCATCAAAATTATCCAGCTGAGAAAAAAGTTAAATTAGACTACGTCACCATGGGACTACATAATGAAGGGAGTGTGAGGTATAGTTAAGTAGTCTCTTCAGCAGAGTCCTATTGTCCCCGTAAAAAGAAGGGAGTAAGTAAACTAACTAAAATTTGTGGGTGTTGAAACGCCACCTCATGCTAGCTTCCTGCAGCTTTCTTCTCCCAGCGACGGCGTCCTGCAGCCCTCACCGCTGATGGCGTGTAGATGTCCGCCCAGTTGGGAACCCCAAGAGGAAGGTATGATGAGCACAGCAACAAGTCTTCCCTCAGTATGAAACCAAGGTTTATCGAACCAGTAGGAGAAAGAACCAACTTCCGAAGGTTGATGCTCGCTAGCTTCGTGACAGCTTCGGACAATTTATATATGGCGCCTCTTCCAGGGCGTAGCTTTGCACCAGCAGCAACATAGAACCTGCACACAACACAACCAAGTACTTTGCCCCAACTTACAGTGAGGTTGTCAATCTCACCGGTTTGCTATAAACAAAGGATTAAGCGTATCGAGTGGTAAATATAGTAGTTTGCAAGAATGTAAATAAAGCGAGTAAATGGTAAACGGTAATAACAATGTAAAAGAATGGACCGGGGTCCATGGTTCACTAGTGGTGTCTCTCCATAAGATAAATAACATGCTAGGTAAACAAATTACAGTTGAGCAATTGATAGAATAAAGCAAGCATACAAATGTTATGAGGATCACTATGAGATTCACTTGGGCATTACAACATAATAAATAGATCGTAATCCAACTGCATCTATGACTAAAAATCCACCCGCCGGATGTCATCCGAGCAACCGTTGGGTATTAAGTTGCAAGCAACAAATTGTCGCCTTAAGCAAAGTGTGTAATGTAAATAATACAAATGTCCTTGAACACAAGATTGTTGTTTTCTCCCTAGTAGCAACAGCACATCTACAACCTTAGAGGTTTCTGTCACTCCCCCAAATTACTAGAGGCATGAACCCACTATCGAGCATAAATACTCCCTCTTGGAGTCACTAGCATCTACTCGGCCAAGATATCTACTAGCAACGAAGAGCATGCAAAATCATAAACAACATAGAGATAATAATTCATAAATCAACTTGACAAAGTATCAATATTCATCGGATCCCAATAAACACAACATGTAGAATTACACAACGATAATCTTGATCATGATAGGCAGCTCACAAGATCTAAACATGAAGCACATGGAGGAGATGACAACCATCTAGCTACTGATATGGACCCGTAGTCTAAGGTAGACTACTCACACATCACTTCGGAGGCAGGCATGGTGATGAAGAAGGCCTCCGGTGGCGATTCTCCTCCCGCAGGGTGCCGGGAAGAGCTTCTGGACCCTCCCGATCACGCGTTGATGACGGCGGCGGCTTGCAGTATGTTTCGTGGAAAATTGATTGGATCCTTTAGGTTTTCCCATCGAGGGGAATATATAGGCGGAAGGGCGGCGTCAGGAGGTGGGCCAGGGGGCCACACCACCTGGTGGCGCGGCCAGCACCTATGGTGCGCATGGCCCCTGGTCCCCCTCCGTCTCTGCTTTGGACTCCGTCTCGTGTCGGGAAAAATAGGAACTTTGGCTTTCGTTTCGTCCAATTCTGAGAATATTTCCTGTGTAGCTTTTCTGAAACACAAAAACAACAGAAAACAGGGAACTAACACTGTGGCATCTCGTTAGTAGGTTAGTTCTGGAAAATGCATAAAAACTCCACGAAGTGTAACAAAACATAAAGCAAATGGTGTATAAACAAGCATGGAGTATAAAAAATTATAGATACGTTTGAGACGTATCAAGCACCCCAAGCTTAAGTCATGCTCGTCCTCGAGTAGGTAAGTGATTACAAAACAATAATTTTTGAGGTTACATGCACCAACACAATCTTGATCAACGATGTAAAGCATTGAGTGCTGAGATCAAAGTACTTCAAACATAGGCATAAGAGATATAATCTTGACAATAAAACTTAGCAACCATGTTATAACATGAAAAGTAACACAAACAAAAGATCATGAGTAATGATGCATTGAAAGTCAAGTGTGTCTTTCAACCATATAGAAAAATATAGCATAGTAGTTTTCAGCTTGTCCTTCATGGAATAGCAAAACATAAATGCATAGGACACCTTCATATTTAAAAGGGCGACTAGATACAAATAATTTAAGAACAAGCAAAACCATAATCATGAATCAATCAATAATAAATTTTGGGACTATGCACATTAAACTCAGAATGACAACTATGCTCTCTTAGATGGTGCATAAAGGTAGAAGGTGGAGACTCAACATAAAAGTAAACGAAAGGCCCTTCGCAGAAGGAAGCAGTGATTAAACATGTGTTAGAGCTTTTCATTTGTAAAACAGAGATAAAAAATTTGTTTTGAGAGGTGGTTGTTCTTGTCAACGACAGACAATGGGGTTCTTACTATCTTCCATACTAAGCAAGTTTTTGAGAGAGAGATTGACACTTTTGTGCTCTTTTATAAAGCTTGGCACTCCTCCCCACTTTTCCTTTCACAAACCATGGCTAACCGATTCCATCGGGTGCCCACCAACTTTCACATACCATGGAGGAGTGCCTTTTTTTCTTTTTTCTTTTCTTTTTTACTTTTTTTATTTTTTTGGAATAAAACAATATGGAAGATAGCAAATCCGACCACTACGTCCCCATAAGCTAAAAACAGTGTCACAAAATGAGAAGTATTTTGAAGGTTTTTTTTGAAAGGTAGCACATGAAAATTTACTTGGAATGGCTTGCAAATACCATACATAGGAATTTATAGTGGACTCCTTGGAAAACTTTGGCTTTTGGGAGTTGGATGCACGAGAAGTATTCCCTCTCAGTACAAAATGAAGGCTAGCAAAAGACTGGGAGCGATCAACTAAGAGAGCAATAACGGCCATAATCATGCATAGCGACAAAACATCATTAACCGAAGCATAAAGTGGTATCACAAGTCAAAAACCAAATGATCATAGAGGCTTATGGTGACTTGTTAAAGTCAAACATGTTGTAAGCATGCGCCAAATCAACCCAAATAAAGCATCAAAGGAGAAAACCATAATAATATGCTCCCACATAATAAAAACAACGCATGATTCTTTCAAAGCCACATTAAGCAATCTCAGTCAGTTGAGACAAGTCATGCTACAGCAAAAACTACTAAGCATACTATCAAAATAACATCAAGCATGACATGCAAAAGTCTAAGCCACAGTCTAAACAAGCTCCCATTTGTACCACTATATTCATGAAACTTTTCCTTCTCTTTTCAACACCATTCAAACCTTTTTGCAACAACTCTTTTGATGAAAACCAACATATGAACGGATCTTAAGGGCACCTAGAGGGGGGGGGGGGGGGTGAATAGGTGCTACTCAAATTTTAATTCTTTTTCAATTTAGGCTTGACACAAAAGGTAAATTCTCTAGATATGCAACTATGGTGAATTTACCTATATGACAACTAGCAAGCTAAGCAAGATACAATATATAAAGGCAATAAAGGATAGAGGTAACCAAGAGTGGAGCACACGGAGACACGGATGTAATTCCCGTTGACGAGGGTTAACTCGACAAATGTCCTAGATGAAGGACTTAGGATCGGGGGAAGAGCAACGACTAGAGATTCCGGGATCGAGATTGGCACACGATGTACCCAGGTTCACGTCCCCGCGGTGGAGGATCGCTACATCCTGCTAGCAATCTAGTATATGATCATAGGTGTTTACATGGAGCCGCCGTAGGCGGAGATTTGTATCTAGTCTATGTCTAATCTATCTCGTATCTCTAATATTGCGTGTCTATGATATTCGATGTCTATCAGATATCTTGAGTTCTCCCTCTAGGAGCACCCCTGCCTAGCTTTATATATGCAACCGGGCAAGAGTTTACAAGGATCCTAGTCGAATACGGATTAGAGCCTTCCTTCTTCGTCTCCAAGTCATCTTCGAGTCCTTGTAGTTCTCCACCTCCTTAATGGGCCGGACCCGGTATACTAATCTGTAGGTACCCGAAGGGCATATCCATGTCAGTAGCCCCCGAGACTCAATTCGAGTTGCAGACTCGGGTCGAGTCTCCAAAACTTCAAATCTTCAATCTTTAAATGCTTCAATCTTCGACTTCTTGAATTTTTGACTTCAATTCTTCGACTTCCTGAAATCTTTGATTTATTCAATTTTTGATTTCAATTCTTCGACTTCCTGAAATCTTTGGGTTCTTGAATACGCTCTCCTGATGGGAGTAAATGTCGAGTTCATGGACTCAAAATTTTCTTCCTCATTCTCCTCAAAGTGAATCTTCATCGGGTGCGCGACCAGCGCTCCCAATGGGAGTAGCCCCCGAGGCTATGGTCGGATACTTGTAGTCGATCATAGGCTCCAATTTTCTTCTTCTTCATCTCCTTTTGTTGAATTCTTTCTCAAAATTGTCTTTCTATCAGGTGCGCGGCCAGCGCTCCTGATGGGAGTAGCCCCCGAGTCTATGTTCGGGTACTTGTAGCCGGGCATAGACTCAAGTTGTACTACTCGAAGATGTTCGGCTCCTGTTGAAGGACTTGATGATTTTGTCGACTCCTGCAGAAAATATGAATAATTGTGAAATAATTTGTCTCTCGAAGAAATATTTTTGCTTATAGATTGCAATCATGATGATGTAGTATATAAAATAAAAACTCGATGTTTTTTGTGCAATTTTGTTGCTCGTACGTAAGACCCTTTCGTTAGCCTGATGCACTTCATGGCTCGATCAGCTACTCAGGTCATACGTAAATCGATGCGTGTGCCGCATTTGAATTTCAAGATACTTGCTAAGCCTTTTCGTTAACCTGACGCCCAAGATTTTGGCCTTGCCAACCGTTAGTCGAGCTTCATGCGACTGTAAACTAAATTGACAAGTATTCGACAAGGAACGCCAGCTAGCTACTAGGGCTTTCACAATTTTTTTCGAAGTCAATGATATGCAGGATGATTTTTCATGGCGGTGCCCCCGAGTGTTGGGTGCGGCAAAAGTAAATGATAATCAACTCTTGGTAGAGGAAAACTTAGCTTTTATCGAGTGCGGCGTGGTCGGCGTGGCGTAGTCGACGATGTAGACGTAGTCGAGTTGTTGTCGTAGAATCACAATCACGATCGGAGGCGAATTTGTTGTCGAGCCCCCGAGCGCTGTTGGGATCGTCACGTTGCTGATGTCGACGAAACCGCAGGTCTTGAGTATGAGCTTCCGCACTCAGGGGCGAGGTGATGTCGAGCCCCCGAGCGTTGCCGATAGTTTGCGCGAGTGCGCGACGGTGAGCCCCCGAGCGTGGCAAGTCGCAGTTGATGCAGATGTAGTCGACGATGTTGAAGACGAAGTAGTCGAAATATTTTTTCTCCGGGTTGTTCAAGCAATCCTTATAATTCGCCGGTATATATTGCTGCTGATTTACTCGCTGTCTTCATGAATCTCGAGTGTACGTACGTGTCGACTTGATAGAAGCCTCTTTCTTCTTCTTTTTTTCACGTGAAGTACCTTGCCTTCTCAATCCAAACTCCAAAGTAGTAGCGATCAATTCCATTGCCTTTCCAGGTTCCTTATGCTATACGTCAACTTGAATCGTATGTAGCCGAGTTGCTTCTTTTGCTCATGATGCGATCCGCCATGGTTTCTGTTTGCCGATGTATGCTAATTTGACGCTTAGCTCCTCTCAGATTGATCCCGTGACGCAGCATCAAAATTCCGTCTTGTAGGATCTCAGGAGACTTGGAAACGTGTCTTCCGGTCCGGTCTTGGTCGCCGAGTATGCCGGAGCAAACGAATCTGTAGATGTGATCTGCGAAGTAGTCTACGAGCCGGTAAACAGGAACTCGACATTGATCTCGCCGAGATTTCTTTATCCAGTCTGCGAAGTAGTCTGCTACCGCCGGAGCCAGAACAGCGGCGCCGTCCGGTAAACCGATTATGAAGTTGTTGCTGCTGCTGCTGGCAGCCGCAAAATTTGTTGATCTTGTCGATGAAAAAATTGGAAGGATCCCGCCCGGATAACAAAATCCAGTCGCCGCGATCCCCACGGTCGGCGCCAATTGACGAGGGTTAACTCGACAAATATCCTAGATGAAGGACTTAGGATCGGGGGAAGAGCAACGACTAGAGATTCCGAGATCGAGATTGGCACACGATGTACCCAGGTTCACGTCCCTGCGGTGGAGGATCGCTACATCCAGCTAGCAATCTAGTATATGATCATAGGTGTTTACATGGAGCCGCCGTAGGCGGAGATTTGTATCTAGTCTATCTCTAATCTATCTCGTATCTCTAATATTGCGTGTCTATGATATTCGATGTCTATCATATATCTTGAGTTCTCCCTCTAGGAGCACCCCTGCCTGGCTTTATATATGCAACCGGGCAAGAGTTTACAAGGATCCTAGTCGAATACGGATTAGAGCCTTCCTTCTTCGTCTCCAAGTCATCTTCGAGTCCTTGTAGTTCTCCACCTCCTTAATGGGCCGGACCCGGTATACTAATCTGTAGGTACCCGAAGGGCATATCCATGTCACCCGTAGTTCCTTCCTTTTTAGGGGAAGTACGTCTACGTTGGAGAGGTGTGGTTGCCACAAAGGCCTAACCAACGCCACAAAGGCTCACCCTATTCTCCGGTGCAAGCTTCCGCCACAAAGGCCTAGCTCACTTTCCACTAAGGGGTTCCTCAAGGCGGAACCGGCCTTTACAATCTTGGGGCACGCATCCACAACTGAATTGGAGGCTCCCAAGGACAACACAATGCTGTCAAACAACAAGTATCAAGATATCTGCTACTTGTTGATCGCGCCAGGAAATTACTGATGGTGCCAAGTTGATGTGGGAGCAGACTGTCCTTGTGCGTGGTGAATGGCCAGCCCGTTGGGAACCCCAAGTGGAAGGTATGATGAGTGTAGCGGCTAGTTTTCCCTCAGTTAAGATACCAATGTTTATCGATCAGGAGAGGAGAGACAGCGACGACTGAAGGTGATGCGGAACCTGCACACACACAAACAAGTACTTTGTTCCCAACTTGCGATGAGGTTATCAATCTCACCGGTTTGCTTGAAACAAAGATTATAAGCGTATCGAGTGGAAAACAATATAGTATGCGAGTAAAGTAAACAGTGCAAGTAAAGTAAATAGGTGATAGCAATATGATGTAAATAGGACCGGGGTCCACAGTTCACTAGTGGTGTCTCTCCATAGATAAAATAACACATGCTGGGTAAACAAATTACAGTTGGGCAATTGATAGAATAAAGATAACGTGATATGTCAAGAAGATCACTATGAGATTTACTCTGGGCATTACAACAAAATACATAGACCGCCATCCAACTGCATCTATGACTAATAATCCACTCCCGGGGATATCAATCCGAACACCCTAGAAGTATTAAGTTGCGAACAACAGATAATTGCATTAAGCAAAGTGTGTAATGTAAACAAAGCATATGCCCTTGAGCATATGAATGTTATTTTCTCCCTAGTAGCAACAGCACATCTACCACCTTAGAGGTTTCTATCACTCCCCCAGGTGAAATAGAGGCATGAACCCACTATCGAGCATAAATACCCCCTCTTGGAGTCACTAGCAACTACTCGGCCAAGATAGCTACTAACAACGGAGAGCATGCAAGATCATAAACAACATAGAGATAACAAAAGATATAATTCAGTACAGCAACTTAATCATAAACACCAATATTCATCGGATCCCAACAAACCAAACATGTAGAATTACATAACGGTGATCTCAATCATGTAGGGCAGCTCATGAGATCTAAACATGAAGCACATGGTGGAGAAGACAACCATCTAGCTACTGCTATGGACCCATAGTCCAAGGTAGACTACTCACTCATCGCTCCGGAGGCAAGCATGGCGATGAAGAAGACCTCCGGTGGCGATTCCCCTCTCCGGCAGGGTGCCGGGAAGAGCTTCTGGACCCTCCCGATCTTCGGGTCGACGGTGGCGGAGGATCGCGATGTGTTCTGGAAATCTGATCGGGTACTTAGGTTTTTTCCGTCGGGGGGTCTTTATAGGCGAAGGGGCGATGTCAGAGGAGGGGCCAGGTGGCCTCACGCGGTGGTGGCGCGGGCCAGGGGCTGGCCGCGCCACCCCTGTGTGTGGGCCCCTGGTGCCTCGCCTCCTACTCTCCTTCGGATCTCTGGAAGCTTCCGGGTAAAATAAGACTTCAGGAACTTGTTTCGTCCAATTCCGAGAATATTTCCTGTGTATCACTCTGAAACACAAAAACAGCAGAAAACAGGAAACTGGCACTGTGGCAACTTGTTAATAGGTTAGTTCCGGAAAATGCATAAAAGTGCCACTAAGTGTAACGAAACAATAGGCAAATGGTGTAAAAACAAGCATGGAGCATCAAAAATTATAGATACGTTTGAGACGTATCAATATCAATCACACAAATCAAGGTCAAGGGACACAAGGGAACCCAAGACACAAGGGCCCTCAAGCAAATGAGAGAGGAAAGTAAATCGCTTTGGTGAGGATGTAGATCAAGGCCTTCTCCTTCGATTCTCCAAAGATCAAGAGCTTTGGTGGGTTGAGGGAGGAGATCTTGTGATTTTTGTGGCTCCAAATGTGGTGTTCTTCTTGAGCAGGACGAGCAGCTTGAGGTGGAAGAAGGGGAGGGGTATTGATAGCCCCTCCCAAAATGTAGCCGTTGCTGACTCGGAGGGGCCGATTATCCGGCCAGCCAGATTATCCGGCCCGGAATGAAATATCCGGGCCAATAATCCGCCCCGGTTCCTGGGTGACGCCGAGCTGAGTCCTTAGCCGTTTTCAAAGAAATCTTGAGGGGAGCGGATTATCCTGCCAGGGATGAAATATCCGGCCAAATAATCCGCCCCCCTATCTGGGTGACGCCGCGCTGAGTCCTTAGACGTTTTCGAAGAAATCTTGAGGGGGGGGGGGGGATTATCCGGCCCTGGATGAAATATCCGGCCAAATAATCTGGCCCCCTTACTGGGTGACACCGGCTCAGGTCCTTAGCCATTTTGCCAAAATCTTGAGGGGGCGGATTATCCGGCCCTAGATGAAATATCCGGCCAAATAATCCGGCCCCCTATCTGGGTGACACCGGCTCAAGTCCTTAGCCATTTTCTTCGAACTGAAAACCTGCACCACTTTAACACACACTTAAATTCCTAATGTTGTTATCTAACACACTAAATATGAGGGATACAAAGTATGCTCTTTCAATCTCCCCCTTTTTGGTGTTAGATGACAACACTAGGATTTGCAAGAGAGATAATATATTTCAAACAACAAGTTTTTGAGCAAGGAGCAAAGCTCCCCCTCAATGTGTGCATCTTTGAGAAATGGAAGTGAAAGGGAACAAGCACCACTTTTAAGTTCGAAGAAGAATCACTAGAGTTTGTAGGGATCATACCATTTGATAGAAGATTCAATCAAAATGAAATTCCAAAGATGATAATTACGTGAAGCCAAATTCCATAGCCATCTCACAGACATACCGTGAACTCACAAATGAACAAAGTAGTACATAGTTCTACAAGCATAATGTTCCACAAAGGCACATAGAACATAGTCTCATACACACCATAGTAGCAAATAAACACAAATATTGTTTCAAACTTAAAGCAAATAACTAAGAAGAAACACAAGCGCCAAAGGAATGACAAACGTGCAAGCTTGTGTTCCCCACCCATGCAAATCCTGAGAGATGCCTAATAGAACTACTTCTCCCCCTTTGGCATCAAGACACCAAAAAGGGAGAAGAGCGATGCTACACGCCCCGAGGAATCAATCCTCCGAGTCATCAAGGTTGTCAGAGTCGTTAGCATAGTCATCACCACGAGCATCGTCATCACCGCCAGCATCGTCTTCATCCGCGCCCTCCTCAGCCTCTGCATGAGCATCTCCTATAGGAGCATCTGGATGAGCAAAGAGACGCTTCTCCATATCACACCAGTTGTAGCGATCAGTGTGCGAAGCTGCATAAGAAGTAGTTGCAGTAGGGGTGGGCTCGGCAGTCTGTGCACCACTAAGACGGTGTAGGATCAGCTGCTGATTATCCTGAATAGTCTTCCTCTCCACATAGGCCTGATAGTTCTCACGATGGATCTCAACCTTCATGCAAAGAACATTCCTCTCAAACCAACTGAGCTTCTTCACTTCTCTGGACATGGCAGTAGCAGCAGCCCTCTGTTCACGAGTAGAAGCACTCGACCTCGCATCAGCCATGAAGGTACTAGGATAAGCAGTGGAAGGGGCGGGAGTCTTCTTCTTCTTGACGTACATCTTCTTGACTTGGTGATCCACACAATCATCACTGAGATCATACTCCCCAAGGGCATGCTTGATGAGAAGCATGATATAAGGAGCATATGGAACTATGTTCCTCTGAATGATAGCATCCTTAATCTCATAAAAGATAAAATCCATCACATCAAGGGTGAAGTCCTCATCCGGGTCGGTAGAAGTAGCACACTGATGAGCAAGGAAGAGGAGGTCAACTAGTGAGGTGCGGATGGCATCATTGTTACCACCACTAGGAGCAATGTTCTCTCTGAAAATGCGGACAAGCTGATCATAGAGTGGATGCAGGCCATTGATAAAGCCGACAATGCTTGTGGAGTCATAGAGGTCATAGAGCTTGTCCTTGTCAGGCTTTGTCCCCGGAGAGTGAACACGGCGACCCACTGGATTCTCCCCATCATAAGCATAACCCAAGAAAGAGGCAAACACAGAGAAATCTGCTTCACATTGATGCTCTCCAGACATCCACTTCATCGACTTCTGAGGGTTGGGCAAGATCACAAGAGTGGCAAAAAACTGCTTGATGAGGTTGGGGTTTAAGTTGCACTGCAAAGTAGCTAGCTCAGTCAATCCCATCTTCTCAAGCACAGAAATAGCCTCATCAAAGTAGTTCTTGCTGCGAAGGTGATCGAGGTCAATAGGATGCATCGGTCGAGTTGGATTCTTGAAAGGCTCATAAATATCACAGTAGATGGCCCACTGCTCCTCACACCAAAAACCACGGTCCTCAATGTCTTCATCTCGGGGTGTGGCATACCAATTGTTGCGCCGCACGAGAATGTATTCAGGCTCGAGCATGTTCTTATAGTTGGGTCTTGTCTCTTTCCCTTTGCGACGACGAGCTTGAGCTTTTGCAAGCTTTTCGTTCTGAGCGTTCCTAGCACCTTCTCTCTGACGCTGACGAATCACAACCTCATCAACTAGGACTCCTTCTTCATTCCGAATGAAATGACGCTTGCGCTTCGGTACACCCGAACCACCTGTGAGAGAGAGAGGCATGGATAGCATGGGGATAAGTATATGCACATGAGTTACTGAAGGAAGATCAAGAATCAAGTTGTATGGAAGGACAAACTTCGCAAGATAAATCAAATTATTGATAGCAACTAGGAAAATTCGAGGAAAAGGAAATGTCAGGCCAGATTATCCGGCCAGGGGGCCGGATTATCCCCCCCCCCCGAAAAATTCCCAAATCCTGCTGTTGCACTCTAATTTGATAGATCGGGGAAAGAGAGTCATACAAAAAGGATTCATGATAGCAAAGAACAACATGGGGAGGGCCAAACACCAAGAGAATGCATGGGTAAATTCATACAAGACCCTAGGGTTAGGGGAGATGAGCAATACCCGCATCCATCGCTGAAACGGCTTGGTGAGAGCCCTCCCGAGGTGGAGGAGAACCAACTCTTGCGAGGACCGGCCGAGGAGATGGTCGGAGCACCGTCGACAGCGGCGGCGGCGGCTGGGAACCCTAGGGCGGGGGAAAGGAACTGCCCGAAGGGCAACCCGACCCCGTCCTTTTATACCCAGCCATCGAGCCGGCCGGATATTCCGGCCAAAGTTAGCCCGGAATATCCGGCCCCCCGGATATTCCGCCCATGGGGGCGGATATTCCGGCCTGGAGCGCCAGAAAGCAGATACATTCAAATTTTCAAAAACAGTTCTTTTTGACAAAAAATTTGAACTCGTGTGCATAGAGTAGATGTTTTGGGATAGGATGGCTTAGGAGAGAGAGCAAACACGGAGTGGTTCTTGGCACTTGACATTGCAAGAAAAATCATCAAAAAATCCAATGCAAGTGCCTTCCCATATCTGTAACATCCCAAGTTTTCAAATATAAAAACTGAAAGGACACGGATGTCGCCTAGAGGGGGTGTGAATAGGCGATTTAAAACTTTTACGAGCGGCTTGACAAATGCGGAATAAAACTAACGTTTAATTTGCCAAGCATACAAAACCTAAATAACTAGGTTCACCTATGTGCACCAACAACTTATGCTAAACAAGATAAGCAACTATGTGATAGCAAGATATATATAACTTCAAGCACGAAGGCTATCACAAAGTAAATTGCATAAGTAAAGGAGCTCGGGTATAGAAATAACCGAGGCACGCGGAGACAACGATGTATCCCGAAGTTCACACCCTTGCGGGTGCTAATCTCCGTTGGAGCGGTGTGGAGGCACAAGGCTCCCCAAACGCCACGGAGGCTCACCGTAATCTCCTCGAGCCCTCCCACCAAGATGGAAGACCCGATCCACTATGGGACCCTTGAGGGCGGTCACCGATCCCGCACAAAGCTTGGGGCTACTCCACAACTTAATTGGAGGCTCCCAAATCCACAAAGCCACTAAGATTGGGGCACACTCCACAACTCAATTGGAGGCTCCCAATAATCGCCACGGAGGCACCACAAAGCTTGGGAAGATCTCCACAACTTAATTGGAGGTCCCCAAGAAATCCACTGAGCCGTCTAGGGTTCCAAGAACCCAAGAGGAAATAAGCTTCTTGCTTTCACCACCGAATCTCCGAGGAGAACTCAAACCGATGCACCAAATGCAATGGCAAGAACACACGAAGTGCTCAAATCCTTCTCTCCCAAATCCTACCAAAGCAACAAATGCTATGGAGGATATGAGAGGAAGAACAAGGAGGAAATCCACAAAGAACTCCAAGATCTAGATCCAATAGGTTCCCCTTACTTAGAGGAGAAAGTGATTGGTGGAAATGTAGATCTAGATCTCCTCTCTCTTTTCCCTTAGAAAGATGCAAGAAACATGGAGGGAAGTGAGGAGGGAGGGCAAGCTTTGAAGGTCAACAATGGAGGAGAGAGAAGCCCAAAAACGTTAATGGTTCAAGGAGGAAGAAGGGGTATTTATAGGTGGGGAAAATCTGGCCGTTGGAAGCAGCCCGCTGGCTAGTTCGGCCGTAAGTCCGGCGGCGCCGGCTTCTGGGCCGGACGGTCCGGCGGCCCGCCGGACGGATCCGGCGCCCTGCCGAAAGGCGGTTCAGAATAGCAGTCCGGCGGCTCCGCCGGACTGGCCCGGTCTGCCGCCGGAAGGTCCGGCCTGGAGCCCGGCCTGGCCGGACTAGGGGCCGAACTGGACAACCCCAAAAACCAAATAACTTTTGCAAGGAAACTCCGAATGAGATGAAACCAATTTTGTTGGAAAGCTAACAACAAGGAGAACCTCAAGGGAGAATTTACTATGAAATTAGAGGACATAAGTGTCTCTATATGAGGAACCGGTAAATTCTCCAAACACCAAAAACGCAATAAGAGTTCCATACGAAATCCGTTTTTGATGAGCTAGAGCTTGTCATGGAAATAACCACAAGCTCTAGAAACTCACATGGATAAAATCCAAATAAGAACCAAGAAGGATAATGCCAAGTATGCAAAGGTTTGAGCTCTCTCCGAACGATACGAATAAGTTACTCACTCGAGAGCCCCTCTTGATAGTACGGCTATCGATCCTAAACCCGGTCTCCCACACCATGAGACCGGTAAGAAAGAAACCCTATCAAGAACATACCTTTGCCTTGCGCATTCCACTTGAGCTAGATGGAGACGATCTTGATCTTCTCAAGTTGGACTACCTTTCTTGATTGCGCTTGCTCGGTGAAGTCTTGCGGATTGTTCCCCCATACTTCACTATGGGAGAGACACTAGTAGAAATATCTTCACATGTCCATTACCACCAAATGGACACCGAGCTTCAAGCAAATGATATCTTCTAGAAGCCTATCTTGATCTTGCGCTTCGACTTGATCAACATTGCATTTCATCTTCTTCTTTCATAATGATGATGTCTTGAGAATGCACATGAGAGTTCACTCCATCTTATTCCTCAAGACACACTCTATAGGCTCAACTCCCTTATGACCAATCTTCGGATCACTCCTTGAATAACACCTTGGTCATCACATAATCTTCTTTATATGCATCTTCTTACAACCTTGAAACCAACATATGGCTCAAGAGTTGTCTACGGACAAGTCCTACAAATATAACTAGATGCAAACATTAGTCCATAGGGATTGTCATTAATTACCAAAACCACACATGGGGGCACATGCCCTTTCAAAAACTCATCATGCATTCATGGCATATTGCATATCATGGTCCTTTCCAAAGTTTTGAACCTTATTTCTTCAAAGAATATTGTTTCAATTACCATTTTACCCCAAATTCAGAAACAAAAGGTTTTCAGAAAGAAAGTATTTAAAATAAGTTCCATTAGTTATGGGAGCTATTAGAAAATTTTGGAAACCAAATATTTGGGAAGTTATTATTTAAAATTTAACTTCCTAGTTATTTGAATTCTATGTTTAAATTCTTGCAAATTATTTCTTTTTCCAACATATCACAAAACCCTTGGTTTATAAGTTTTAAACACACTTTTTAAAGAGCAAAAGAGCTCAGCTTTGTTTTTATTCAAATCAGAATAGAATAGCATTTTCAAAAACCCAAAACAGAAATCAGAAACAAAAGAAAAAGAAAATAGAAAGAAAAAAAATAAAAGGAAAGAGCCAGCAGCCCACTTGGGCCGTACCCGGGAGCCAGCCGGCCCACATCTCCCAGACCAGCCCAACCCCGCTTTCCCCCTCCCTTCTCTCACCGCCATACGGGTCCCACCTGTCATCACTCTCCCGCAATCTCCTCTCTCTCTCCGTTTCTGGTAACGCTCGCCAGAATCACTCCTCCCCTTCATTCCGCGAGTAAATGGCCATCAAGGCTCGACCCTATAAGAGCCCCGGACCTCCTTTCTCGCTCCTCCCTTTCCCCTCTGCAAAAGACGCCACCGGGCTGCTCAATTTCCTCGCCGGAGCTTCCAGGTGCCGCCGCCAGACGTCGTCGATTCCGACGCGGTGAAGCCTCCCCCTCTCCCCTCGAACCCCCTATTCTCCTTTCCTCTCTCTGGCGCGTCGAATGATACCCTTGCCCCGCCTTTTCTTGCAGTTTTTAGAGCTCTCCAACGATCACCGAAGCCGCCGTCGCCTCCAGTCACCACTCGTCGTCGCCTCGGGAAGCGCAAGTCGTCGCTGACCACGGATTCGAGACCGCCTCGTCTACTGGACCTCGTCTGCTACTTCATCGTCATCGCCGCTCGCCAGAACCTCGCCGACGTTGAACTCCAGTACCACCTCGCCGGAACAGCTCCGCGCCGGTGAGCAACTCTTCCTTGATCAATCTCGTCCCTCGGATCTGAATCCAGCGGCCGAGATTAGATCTCTTTACCGAATCGGTACCGTCCAATAGCACTGTGCCACATCGCCTGCCCAGTCAGCCTCCCCGGTCAATTCAGTCAAATCTCTTTTCAAATTCGATTTCAAATTTCAGATTTGGTACAGATCTTGTAAAATCAATATAAAATCGTCTGTAAGTCCAAAAATTGCAAATAATATCTCGTTGGAATCCTTAGAAGATGTAGAATCCAGTAGTACAATAAAACTTCATATTTTATGGGTTCATTTTGAATCTATTATCAGATCTGAATCAAACCTTCAGTTAACTTAATAAATTCATAACTTTTGTTCTGTGAGTCCAAATGCTACAAATTTGTAGTCTATGGAATCCTTGGAACATATAGAACACTTTAGAATCAAAAGTTTTCCAAGTTAATATGTGCACAAACTTGCTACTATTAAAATTATTCAAATCACTATTTTCATTGCCATTTGAAATCTAAAAACTATTTTTGAGTGAAACCACTTGCAGTGGCTTCAAGTTACTGTCACCTAACCAGTGGTACCTCAAACCTATTTTTACAGTACAGTACCAAACCAAAACCTATTTTCAGAAGTGTTATCATATTTTGTCAAATGAACTATTTGTTTAATGCATTGGTAATTGTTTGATAAAACTTTTCCAACACCACACTTGGTTTCAAAAGCATCATGTTTCATCTTATACAACATTTTCACACACTCACTTAGTGTGTGAAATTAAAATGACATTTGCATACATGCATACATGTCTTTGATTGTCATTAGAAATAGATTATTTATTGCTTGAATGTTTTGTTTGTATAGATTGTGAAGAGGAGCAAAACAACCTTTGTGACTGTTGTGAGTGTGCAAGCTGTTACCAAGGCAAGTGAGACACATATCCCCTACCTATTTTTACTACTGCATTAGTGTGTTTCTGTAGTATGCAGGATAGGTGGAATATTCAATTGTTTTATAAAATGCTTAGATCCTAGTAGTTTGTAGCTATCCATAAACCCCACCTATTAGGATGCTAAATACTTTGAAAAATATTGATGCCATGCTATGATCACTTGTTGAAGTGTTTTACAAACAAATTAAGAACTTCAACTAAAATGAATCACCTGGGTGTATTGGTTTGATAAGAGGCGGCGATGTAGGTGACTTCTGGGACACATGCCTCGTCGAGAGGATGTGTGCTCAGAATGCGACTCGGGATGGCCACCCAGGAACAAAGAGGTTAAAATGTCTTCCATGCTTAGAGTGCTTCCAGTGTAGCCTTATGACAATATGGGCTCTGTCTTGACTGATTAGATGTGAGGGTGCAACTTGTGTGCAAGAAGTGGAGGTAGTTGAATTGTAGGTTGGGAACGAATCTTGCCAGTTAGTTGCTCTCT
The DNA here is from genome assembly GCA_007115705.1 of Dactylis glomerata. Classification (NCBI taxonomy): domain Eukaryota; kingdom Viridiplantae; phylum Streptophyta; class Magnoliopsida; order Poales; family Poaceae; genus Dactylis; species Dactylis glomerata. The sequence continues at coordinate 59,712 of QXEO01000218.1, forward strand.
CCTTCTAAAAGGTCTCGTCTCATTTTATGTATGGGCGTAAAATGAGTCTTAAGGTGAAAGTGCACAACCCCTGCAGGGTGTCTAAACTAATCGATTAGCCGAGTCCTCGGAATGGACAATTTGAGTCTCTAGACATGGAATGTACGGAAGAATCTCATCACCGTTTCTGAATGACTAAAATCTGTCTAGAAACCCTTAGGCAGGAGCTCAGGGCCATGCACTCCAAGGGGTGGTGGTTGCTATTGTTCCAACTTTGTTGAATTTCGCCCAGTGCTACATAACTTGCAACTATGTGGTATTTGGGGGTTATCTCGGCCCTTGAAAAATAAAATTTTGAAAGAAAGTTTTGGAAAGAATAGGACAAAATTGGCTTTATGCAAACTAGCCCAGAGATCCACCAGCCAAATAGCATGTAGCTAGTTCTTTCACAACTGCCACCAATAAGTGTCATTTGCTAGTACATAATTGTACTGACCCCCATTTATGGGGCTGCATAATCCAATGTGCAGGTTCTTCTGATGATGAGTGAGGTGTTAGGATCTCGAGTCTACATACCAACATGACTGCTTGTGGCGCATGGTGAAGATGGAGGCTCGCTACTATTCTAGTTCCGTTGTGTTTGAGTTGAACTCTGATATTTGTTTCAGTCCATGAGACTATGAAAACTTGTAATAATTTGGGAGACTTATGTATCTGGATCTGCGTGTAATCGATACTATGTAATGATTACTATATTTTGTTCTGTGGTGCTATCATTGATCCAGGGAATAGCACATAACATAGGTGTTCCACCTTAATCCAAAGGTGGGGTTTCACAATATCAAAGTAAGAAACAACGCCGAGAAAGAACAACAAGTCTTCAAATAAGATATGCAAGGAATCAACTCTTCGAAAAGAAGAGGTCGGTGGCCGAAGCCACCATGTATGAGTGTTATGGCATTGGACCGCGAAGATGTATCTTGGGTCCATAACCATTACTCGTCATTGAAGCTCATATATCACAAATATGATATTAAGAGAATGATATGATTACTATCGGCATTATGGGGGGAGGGATAGCCCAATTAATTAGGACTGCACTCCCCCTATCTCCATGCCCACACCTAAACCAAACAAGTATTGAAATATAGGTGTATTTGCAAGATGCTCAAGCCACACTCCTTGAATCAATGATATTTAGCTCATTCCTCAAATATCCAAATCTTGCTTCATCAAGAGGCTTCGTGAATATATCGGCAAATTGATCCTTGGTGCAAACATATGCAAGCTCAATATCACCACGGGCAACATGATCTCTAATAAAATGATTCCGGATCTCAATATGCTTGGTTCTTGAATGTTGCACCGGATTATAGGCGATCTTGATAGCACTCTCATTGTCACATAAAAGAGGCACTTTGTCACAATTGACATCATATTCCTTTAAAGTTTGCCTCATCCACAACAATTGAGTGCATCCACTTGCGGCGGCAATGTATTCATCTTCGGCGGTGGAGAGAGATATATAATTTTGCTTCTTAGAAGACCAACACACCAAAGACCTACCAAGAAATTGGCAAGCTCCGGAAGTTGATTTCCTATCATCCTTGTCACCGGCCCAATCCGAATCCGTGAAACCACAAAGAGAGAAATTCGAGCCTTTGGGATACCAAAGCCCATAAGTTGGGCTATGAACCAAATAATGAAAGATCCTCTTAACCACCATAAGGTGGCTTTCTTTAGGAGCGGCTTGATACCTTACACACACACCTACACTCAACACAATATCGAGTCTAGATGCGCAAAGGTAAAGCAAAGAACTGATCATAGAACGGTATACCTTTTGATCCACGTCTTTTCCATTGGGATCTAGTTCAAGATGACATTTACTGGGCATTGGAGTGGCGGCCCTATTTAGTTCCTTCATCTTGAACCTCTTGAGCATGTCTTGGACATATTTGGCTTGATTAATAAAAGTCCCTTCTTTCAATTGCTTGATTTCAAAACCAAGAAAGAACTTCATTTCGTCCATCATAGACATCTCGAACCTATCGGTCATAAGCTTTGAGAATTTATCATTAAAAGCTTTGTTATTAGAGCCAAAGATAATATCATCAACATATAGTTGGCATACAAAAAGCTCCCCATTGACCCTCTTAGTAAAAAGAGTGGGATCGATTTGCCCAACTTCAAACCCATAGTCTAACAACAACTCCCTAAGGTGCTCGTACCACGCACGTGGGGCTTGTTTAAGGCCATAGAGTGCCTTATGGAGTTTGTAGACATGGTTAGGAAAGTTGAGGTCCTCAAACCCCGGGGGTTGCTTAACATACACTTCCTCTTTCAATGGACCATTAAGAAAAGCACTCTTAACATCCATTTGTTGCAACTTAAAATTATGATGAGTGGCATATGCAAGAAGGATACGGATGGACTCAACGTGAGCAACATGAGCATAAGTCTCTCCAAATTCAATGCCTTCAACTTGAGAGAAACCTTGAGCAACCAATCTTGCCTTGTTCCTCACAACAATTCCATGCTCATCTTGCTTGTTCTTGAATATCCACTTTGTGCCAATCACATTGCGGCACTCTCTTGGCTTCTCCACTAACACCCACACATTATTGCACTTGAAGTTATTGAGTTCTTCATGCATAGCATCCAACCAATCCGGATCTTCAAGTGCTTCAAATACTTTCTTGGGTTCAACCATGGAGATATAGGCATGATGATTGCTAAATTTTGCCAATTGACTCCGGGTTGACACTTTGCCTCTTAAATCTCCAATAACTCTCTCAAGGTTATGACCTCTAAGTTCCAAGTTCCTTTCAACTCTTCTCTTGCGATGGGCTTCGATCTCCTCATTTGACCTTGGAGGAATCACTTGATCATCTTGATCATTTTGGTCCCCGTCTTGACCATCAACTTGACCTTGATCATCATTATGCATATCATCACTCTCTTCATGAGTAGGTTGATCTTGGCCTTGTGAAGAGTTAGGGGCGGTTGAAATAACCGGAGAGGATGGTGGTGCCCCTTCTTCTTCATGAAGGTCCTTGTCTTGTTCTTCGGTTGGTGCATTAGTTGCTTCTTCGGGAGAGGCTTGTTGATCTTGTGTAGATGAGGGCTCCACTTGAGTAGAGCATAGTCCTTCTCGGTCTGCCACAAGGTGTCCCTCAATAGGGCGGAAAAATCCCACGCCCATTCTTCTTATGGCATCTTGAGGTATTTCATCATCTACATCACAAGCAACAACATCTCGCCCCCCTTGGGAGCTATCATTTTCTTCGAATACCACGCTACAAGATTCGGCACCATAACCAACAAAAATACCTTCTATAGCTTTTGGATCAAATTTACCTAAACGAACTCCTTTTCTTTGAAAGAAACACTTACAACCGAAAACCCAGAAGTACTTGATGTTGGGCTTGCATCCGGTGAGTATTTCATATGGAGTCATGTTTAAGCCTTTGCGGAGGAAGAGCCGGTTCGATGAGTGACAAGCCATAGAGATAGCTTCGGCCCAAAAGTTGTATGGAGACTTAAACTCCGCCAACATGGACCTAGCCATATCCATAAGAGTCCGGTTCTTCCTCTCGGCTACACCATTTTGTTGAGGGGTGTATGCAGCGGAATATTGATGTTGAATCCCCTCATCACTGAGAAACCCATTTAACGTGTAGTTCTTGAATTCGGAGCCATTGTCACTTCTTATTGCCAATATATTTTGCCCATGTTGACGTTCAAGTTCTTTGGCAAAGTCGATGATGGTTTGTTGAGTCTCACTCTTGTGCTTAAAGAAATAGACCCAAGTATATCTTGAATAGTCATCAACAATCACCAAACAATATTTCTTCCCACCAAGACTTGCATGAGAGGGAGGACCAAAAAGATCCACATGAAGGAGCTCCAAAATCCTCTTGGAAGAAATGATAGTCTTGCTTGAATGGGGAGAGTCATGCATTTTTCCTAGAACGCAAGCCCTGCAAACACGATCTTTGGCAAAAGAAACATTCTCTTTTAGTCCGAGGATGTGGCCACCCTTGTGAAGGCTTTGCAAAGTTCTCATATTGACATGGGCTAGTCGGCAATGCCAAAGCCAACCCACATCGGCCTTTCCAAATAAACACATTGCACTTGTAGTGGTTTTCCCCGAGAAGTCCACCACATACAAGTTGTTTTCAATGTGCCCAATGAAAGTGACCTTTAGAGACTTGCTCCACAAGAGTACCACAATTTCGTTATCAATGAAGATGGCAAAGCCCATCTTACCAAGTGCACGAACTGAAAGTAAATTGTAACCAAGGGTCTCAACAAGCATGACATCCACAAGGGAAATATCCGGTGCGACCGCCACCTTGCCAAGACCCAATACCTCGGATTGTGACATGTCTCCATAAGTGACAGTTATATTGTTGATTTTAGGCCTCATCTCCGTCATGATCTTCTTGCTTCCGGTCATATGACTTGTGCATCCACTATCAAGCACCCATTTTGATCCACCAGAAGCATAGTCCTACAAGAGATCATTGCTTGGTTTTAGGTCCCCATTTCTCAATGGGTCCTCTTTTGTTAGCAACAAGGGTCTTTGGAACCCAAATAGACCAAGCAACATAACCATCATTTGGACCAACATATTTTGCATACACATCACCATAATAATCACGAAATAAAACATAGTGAGGGTTAGCAATTCCCGCACGATCATCATGAGTGGCTTTGCCACCCACAATGGGATCCTTCTTTGCTTGCGCGGGCTCGGCCTTCTTTTTCTTGTTGTTGTTCTTCTTCTTCTTTGAGACAAAGCCAATTCCCGTTTTATCATTAAATGCATTTTGCTTACTCAAAAGGTCATTCAAGTTTTTCTCACCTATAGGAATGGTGGACTTGGCAAGCTCATATTTCAACCTAGCATTTTCTTCAATAACATTTGCATGATCACAAGTAGAAGTAGAAGAACTAGGCACAACATTCTTAGTCAATTGAATTTGAAGTTGTTCATGTGACTTGGTAAGAATAGAGTGTTCACTTTTGAAGGCCTTGTGAGCTTTGTCAAGATCTTCTAAATCCTTAACAAGTTTATCATGACCAACACCAAATTCAATCTTTTCCTTTTTAAGCATTTTTACTTTGGCATGAGCATGGTCACGCTCTTTAATGAGTTTAGAGATAACTTCATTATTAGATTCCTCAATGGAATCAAGCTTCTCTTCAAGAGTTTCTCGTGCCTCTTCCTCTCCTTCAAGAGAGTCTTTTAGTGAGGCAATGTCTTGAGCATACTCTCTTTCAAGCCTCATTTGTTCATCTAGTTTTTCAAGAGTTTTACCATATTGACTCAATAGGCTTTCAAAGTGTAACTTGTGTACACCATCTACACTAGACACATAATCATCAAAAGCAATGATTTCTTCCTTTACTCTAAGACTAGCAAGATCATTCGAAGGAGCATCATTTGTCTTAGAGGAGGAGGAAGAGGGTGTGGGTGATACCTCGGAAGACTTGGCCATAAGGCACTTGATGTTCTTGATGAGAGAGTCCTTATTGGGGGATTCAAAGAGTGAAGCGGAAGAAGTGGAGGTGGTTGCAATTGCGGCCATCTTACTAGTCGAGGTTTCTTCTTCATCACTCTCACTCCCGGAGTACTCTTCTTGAGTCAAGAACACAAACTTTGGTTGCTTCTTCTTGGGTCCACCCTTCTTCACAAATGGCTTCTTTGATGGTGACTTGGTCTTGCTCTTGAAAATGAGCTTCCCACCATGATCTTCTCTCTTCTCGTAAGGACACTCGGCAACAAAGTGAAATCTATCATTGCAATTGTAGCATGTCCTCACCCTTTGACCATTGTTGTCACTCCTTTGAAAACCACTTGACTTGCTTCTTCTTTGATTGTCTTCTTTAGCCTTGTGGGGATCAACCCAAAAGGTTTTTCCATAGAGAGCCATATGCTCATGGTACTCATGCCTCATATCCTCGGGACACATCTCTAGTCTTGCTTCAATGCTTGCTTGAAGAGGAACTTCTTTCTCAACCACACTTGCTTTTAAAGCAAGGTTGGAGCTTCTTTGCATTCCCAAGGCACGAGCACGAGCATCTTCCGCATTTTGTGCGGCAACCTTGTAGGCTTGAATCTCTTGCATCACTTGATTGGAGGTCATCTCGTGGAAGTTGTGCTTTCCTTGAACACTCTTCACATCCGCGGGCTCATATGGGGTGAGAGCAAGAATGTACTTCATCTTGATCCACTCATCATAAATATGGTGAGCATCGAGGTTCTTGAAGGTGGCAGCAATGGCCTTGAGTATTTATACATCTCTTGATGGTCCTCACCATCCATCATATAGAATCCCTCCGCTTGATTTGAAAAGGCCACATATCTTGTTTTCTTCATGCTCTCATTGCCAACAAATACATCGGAGAGGCCTTGCCAAGCTTCTTTGGCAGTGGAGAAGTGTTGGATGTGAGGCAAGTCCTTGGACCCAATGGCAATTTGAATCATGTGAAGAGCGGTTGCATTGAGTTGACTATCGACCACCTCTCTTCTTGTCAAGTTGTTGGGATCCACGGCCTTGAATCCTTCTTCTACAATCCTCCAAAGCTCGATGCAAGAATTGTGCATATGAGAGATCATTTGATATTGCCATTGACCAAAGTTTAATGCATCTAGCTTGGGTGGGTCACCTCTATTGTTAATATGAGGATGAGGGATCAACGGGTCGGGTGAATACCAATGAGGGAATTCACCTTTCCCGTTGCCCTTAGTGCAAGACTTAGCATCGGTACCTTTATCGGCATCCTCTTCTTCCAACCCCACATTCTCCACTTGTGGAGTAGTGGGTTTTTCCGGAGGAGCAGCTATAGGAGTTTTAGCTTGCATGAGTTGTGCTATCATTTCACGCAACTCGCTTATTTGAGATATCATGGATGATTCCAAGGTTTTGAAATCATCCACGGAAACTTGACCCGAGCCCTCACTCTGTTGGGTGCCCATACTCTTAGGCGGTTAAGCCCGAATAGAGAGCCGAGGCTCTAATACCAATTGAACGGATCGTAAGGGCACCTAGAGGGGGGGGTGAATAGGTGCTACTCAAATTTTAATTCTTTTTCAATTTAGGCCTGACACAAAAGGTAAATTCTCTAAATATGCAACTATGGTGAATTTACCTATATGACAACTAGCAAGCTAAGCAAGATACAATATATAAAGGCAATAAAGGATAGAGGTAACCAAGAGTGGAGCACACGGAGACACGGATGTAATTCCCGTAGTTTCTTCCTTTTTAGGGGAAGTACGTCTACGTTGGAGAGGTGTGGTTGCCACAAAGGCCTAACCAACGCCACAAAGGCTCACCCAATTCTACGGTGCAAGCTTTCGCCACAAAGGCCTAGCTCACTTTCCACTAAAGGGTTCCTCAAGGCGGAACCGGCCTTTACAATCTTGGGGCACGCATCCACAACTGAATTGGAGGCTCCCAAGGACAACACAATGCTGTCAAACAACAAGTATCAAGATATCAATCACACAAATCAAGGTCAAGGGACACAAGGGAATCCAAGACACAAGGGCCCTCAAGCAAATGAGAGGGGAAAGTAAATCGCTTCGATGAGGATGTAGATCAAGGCCTTCTCCTTTGATTCTCCAAAGATCAAGAGCTTTGGTGGGTTGAGGGAGGAGATCTTGTGATTTTTGTGGCTCCAAATGTGGTGTTCTTCTTGAGCAGGACGAGCAGCTTGAGGTGGAAGAAGGGGAGGGGTACTTATAGCCCCTCCCAAAATGTAGCCGTTGCTGACTCGGAGGGGCGGATTATCCGGCCAAAGTTTGGCCAGATTATCTGGCTAGCCGGATTATCCGGCCCGGAATGAAATATCCGGGCCAATAATCTGCCCCGGTTCCTGGGTGACGCCGAGCTGAGTCCTTAATTAGCCGTTTTTGAAGAAATCTTGAGGGGTGCAGATTATTCGGCCACGGATGAAATATCCGGCCAAATAATCCGGCCCCCTATCTGGGTGACGCCGCGCTGAGTCCTTAGCTGTTTTCAAAGAAATCTTGCGGGGGGGGGGGGGCGGATTATCCGGCCCTGGATGAAATATCCGGCCAAATAATCCGGCCCCCTTACTGGGTGACGCCGGCTCAGGTCCTTAGCCGTTTTGCCGAAATCTTGAGGGGGGCAGATTATCCGGCCCTAGATGAAATATCCGGCCAAATAATCCGGCCCCCTATCTGGGTGACGCCGGCTCAAGTCCTTAGCCGTTTTCTTCGAACTGAAAACCTGCACCACCTTAACACACACTTAAATTCCTAATGTTGTTATCTAATACACAAAATATGAGGGATACAAAGTATACTCTTTCAACATAGACCAGTGGTCTAAATGCACCTTGATGCAAAGATATAACAAGATCTGAACAAAAATCAAGGCAAAAAACAAAAGCTAAACGCGGTACTAGAAAAAGAGAATACTCGTTGAACGATAAGAGTGAAAACTATAGTGTTCTTGGCAATGAAAAACGGAGTGTGTCTTCTCTAAAAGAAATTTGTTGGGGACCAACCATTTATTGCAGAAAAAACAAAAGAAAACTGAAAGCAAAAGTAAAGATGCTCCAAGAAAAAACGCATAGTATACGAAGCAATAAAAATATAGTGTCTTCAAAGGTGACCTGATTTTTGCCGATGAAGAAGGGGTGCCTCGAGGCATCCCCAAGCTTTGACGCTTGTACCTCTTGGATATTTCTTGGGGTGACATGGGCATCCCCAAGCTTGAGCTTTTGTCCATACTTCATCTCATCTCATCACTCTCCTTTCCCTACACTTGAAAACTTCTTTCATACAAAACTTCACACAATTTTATTAGCAACATTAGTATAAGCATGATAGTAAATTTACTCTTTTAGTTCAGTTTCAAACTCAAATATACCATCAATTAAAGCATAAGCTACTGTAGCAACTTCCTCAAAAGTTCCGTGATCAAAAGAACTAAAAAAGAAAGCGATCGAGAGGCAAACACGAATAGTGGCAGAAATCTATAAAAACAGAACAGCTGACAAAGATCGATTTTTTGGAGGACCTTCTGTTGCTCAAATTGAAAAGTGCAAAACTAATAAAAGTTTGGAAATAACCTGGGGCATGTGCACAAGAATTCGCAGATCAAAAAGATATTCTGAGAATTTTCACGAATTTTTACGGTGCAACGCAGAAATCTGTTTTAGGACAGCAACTTCCCCAAATCTTACCTTCCTCAAATTAGAGGTTCTTCTTGGCACAAAAAAAATGATAAGGAGAGGTCATTAAATTAGTAATAACTTCCAAGACTCAAAAAAAAGAAAAAGTACTAAAAAGAAAATATTGGGTTATCTCCCAAGAGTGTTTTTCTTTAACGCCTTTGAGCTAGGCGCAGAAAGTGGAAATCAAGTATTTTCAAATGTGGTATTAAGATCAATTGTTTCCTCAAGGGCACCACTTACCACACTAGGCACTTTAGAAGTCCTCGAAGATGATTCAACCTACAAGTCACTCTTAGTTGAACTAAAAGTCTTACCAATCTTAAAAACATGCTGCGGTTTTGGCACAAACACCTTGGAAACATACATAAATTTTTGCTCTTTTCCAATAAAAGCTTTATCCTTCTTAAATTTAAGAGAAGAGAAAATTGAACTAAAAGTTTCCATAGACTCCTCTAGTTTACCAATCCTAAGGTTTTGACTATCATGGATAGTGCTAGCCTCTAAAGCAGTGATTCTTTTACTGATACCTTCTATCGATTCATTAACCTTGCTAGCGTTATCAAGGAGATTTGGCAAACTTTTCTCTAAAGAGCTCTCCAAAGTGACCTCAGTTTTAACAACATGAATAGGTGGTACTCCCACTAAACTTTCAATTAAAGTGCATGCTTCGAAAGCAGGAGTACCCAGAAAATTACCTCCTGCAAGAGTATCAAGAACGTACCTATTCCAACTAGATATACCAACATAAAAATTCCTAAGGAGGATCATGGTCGAATGCTTTTTTCTACATCTATGATGAGCATTACTAATTCGGTATGAAGCATCTTTCAAACTCTCTCCCCTCTGTTGCTTAAAAGTACGAACTTCAACTTCAGGATTACTCATTCTAGCAAGACTAAAAAGCAGACAAGTAAAAATAGCAACTATAAAGGAACTAATTTTTTGTATTTTTTATAAAAAGATGCAAGAAAAAAAAAAGCAAAACAATAACAAAGTAAAAGATTGGAAGCGAGAGACTCCTCTTGCAGAAATCCTCTTTCTCTCTGGCAACGGCGCCAGAAAAATTGCTTGATGGCGTGTAGATGTCCGCCCAGTTGGGAACCCCAAGAGGAAGGTATGATGAGCACAACAGCAAGTCTTCCCTCAGTATGAAACCAAGGTTTATCGAACCAGTAGGAGAAAGAACCAACTTCCGAAGGTTGATGCTCGCTAGCTTCGTGATAACTCCGGACAATTTATATATGGCGCCTCGTCCAGGGCGTAGCTTTGCACCAGCAGCAACATGGAACCTGCACACAACACAACCAAGTACTTTGCCCCAACTTACAGTGAGTTTGTCAATCTCACCGGTTTGCTTTAAACAAAGGATTAAGCGTATCGAGTGGTAAAAGATAGTAGTTTGCACGAATGTAAATAAAGCGAGTAAATGGTAAACGCTAATAACAATGTAAAAGTATGGGCCGGGGTCCACAGTTCACTAGTGGTGTCTCTCCATAAGATAAATAACATGCTAGGTAAACAAATTACAGTTGGGCAATTGATAGAATAACGCAAGCATACAAATGTCATAAGGATCACTATGAGATTCACTTGGGCATTACAACATAATACATAGACCGTAATCCAATTGCATCTATGACTAATAATCCACCCGCCGGATGTCATCCGAGCAACCGTTTGGTATTAACTTGCAAGCAATAGATTATCGCCATAAGCAAAGTGTGTAATGTAAACAATACAAATATCCTTGAACACAAGATTGTTGTTTTCTCCCTAGTAGCAACAGCACATCTACAACCTTAGAGGTTTCTATCACTCCCCCAGATTACTAGAGGCATGAACCCACTATCGAGCATAAATACTTCCTCTTGGAGTCACTAGCATCTACTCGGCCAAGATATCTACTAGCAACGGAGAGCATGCAAGATCATAAACAACATAGAGATAATAATTCATAAATCAACTTGACAAAGTATCAATATTCATCGGATCCCAACAAACACAACATGTAGAATTACACAACAATAATCTTGATCATGACAGGCAGCTCACAAGATCTAAACATGAAGCACATGGAGGAGAAGACAACCATCTAGCTACTGCTATGGACCCATAGTCCAAGGTAGACTACTCACACATCACTCCGGAGGAAGGCATGGTGATCAAGAAGGCCTCCGGTGGTGATTCCCCTCTCCAGCAGGGTGCCGGGAAGAGCTTCTGGACCCTCCCGATCTCGCGTCGACGACGGCGGCGGCTTGCTGTATGTTTTGTGGAAAATTGATCGGGTCCTTTAGGTTTTCCCATCGAGGGGAATATATAGGCAGAAGGGTGGCGTCAGGAGGTGGGCCAGGGGGCCACACCACCTGGTGGCACGGCCAGGGGCTAGGCCGCGCCACCCCATGGTGCGCCTGGCCCCTGGTCCCCCTCCGTCTCTGCTTTGGACTCCGTCTCATGTCGGGAAAATATGAACTTTGGCTTTTGTTTTGTCTAATTCTGAGAATATTTCCTGTGTAGCTTTTCTGAAACACAAAAATAGCAGAAAACAGGGAACTAGCACTGTGCCATCACGTTAGTAGGTTAGTTCTAGAAAATGCATAAAAACACCACGAAGTGTAACAAAACACAAAGCAGATGGTGTATAAACAAGCATGGAGCATCAAAAATTATAGATACGGTTGGGACGTATCAAGCATCCCCAAGCTTAACTCCTGCTCATCCTCGAGTAGGTAAGTGATAATAAAAGAATAATTTTTGAGGTGACTTGCACCATCACAATCTTGATCAACGAAGTAAAGCATTGAGCATCAAAAATTATAGATACGTTTGAGACTTATCAACCGTCAGCAAGCCCTGGCCATAGCCACGTGGGAAAAACCAACTGCTCCCGGCCTTCCTCGATGTCTTTCACGCTATCAAGGTGGCATCCCGCATTCTCCTAACGCCGGCGTCCTGGCGCCTTCTCCACACCCTGCTTCTGTTAGCATCCATGAGCCTCGCTTGCAACATCGTGGTGACAGACAAGTGGTTCTAGCCATCCTCCATGTTGTGCCCTAGGTTTTGGCATCCCCTTATCATCCCCACCTCAGAACCACGGACGTGGTGGCTTTGGGGCAGAGAAGAGCTATTATCCATCATAGTTCCTTGAACAGAGTAGCAGTGAGCCGGACAAGAGCTATTAACCACCACAGATCAATGCTCTCAGCGACATGGGGACATGCGAGTCTTCTCGGTCACCCTCCATGTAGTGTTTGTCACCGGGCATCATGTTGTGTGCATCGTCAGACCCGACCACCACGACAACTCACTTGTTGGCTATGGACGAAGCATCGGCATTGCCGTTGGGAGAGCGAGTGGATAACTACATCGTCTTCTCCGAGTGCTCTGTGCCCACCACGCTCGGCATCTCCATCGTGCCATCACACGGTCGGTTGCTGCTGTTTCAGAGCTGGAGCTAGCCGCTGGCTTATGCTCCCACCGTTGACCATCGCGTCGATCAGTGTCACCAACGCGCTGCTCACCTCACCATCATCCCCGTCAAACTCAGAATCAACTCGTTCCCCTTTCCCCCTCCCTCTCTCTCACCTCCGCTCCCCTTGAGAGGCCCATGTGTGCTCGCGGCGCCCCTCTCCCTCTCCTCCGGCGGCCTCGCTGGCCGGAGTGACGGGGTGAGGGGCGGCCGCCCCCCTTGTATAGTTAGTTTTCCCGCAGTGGGGTTTTGCTCTCTGCCGTTTCGAAGCTTTAGGACGGCATCCGCGAGCGGCGCCGGACGGCGGCCAGCTCTCTCACCTCGTCGACGTCCGTGGAGGATGGCAGCTAGGCCCGAATCTGTTCAAAACTTCTCCAATAAGCTCGATTCTCTTGGCGAATCTTGGCTCCTAGCTAGGAGGCTCGGGATCTCTCTCCGACCTCGTCATGGTGGCGGGGGAGAAGAGAATCCGGGGGTTCCCGCTGCTGGGTGGCTGGATCCGCGGCAGAGGACTCGGCAGCATGCTCCTTCCTCCACTCTTGCCGGCCGTGGTGGTCGGGGATGGAGGACCTCGGTCCTGCGGCTTCCTCTCCTCTATTCTGCAGTATTTCTGCTCCTCCCCCCTTTGCTGGCCGGCCGTGGCGGCGAGAGACTAGGGATGGGGAGTGGCGACACTGCAGGTTCCTGGTGCGGTAAACCCCGTCTGCCCCCGAGCGGCGACGGTGGAGTCGCATAGGTATCCGGTGTGGCAGCAACGGCGTGGTGCCGCAGGCTGCCGGCCCCAGGCCTTGAAGCGCCGCCCCCAAATAAGCTCAAGGCCGGCTGGACCCTATTTCCTATTATTGGGTTCCCGACGGCGTCCTCCTCGTTCTCTCCTCTGGCGCCTAAGCGCGCTGCCTCTGCTCTTCCGGCCTCCCGTGGCGGCGAGGGGAAGAGTGTATGCAGCCCGCCTCGACCTCGGTGGAGTCTGCGGGAGAGCGGCGTCGAGGCAGCCCCTTCGCCCAGGGTAATCATTTTGCCGGCAAGAGTGCCGGTGCTACCTGCTAAACTGGAGTGGAAGGGGTTCGCTTCCTACCCGGGCGGGTTGTTCGAGCTCTCTCCTGTGGGTAGGTTTCCTCGCCATGCCGCCATCCTATGCCTGCCTCCTCCCGTCCGTGGCAGGTTCTGGGAGTTTGACGGCGGGACGTTCCCTCTCGGCGGCGTCGGTGAAGAACCTGCTCCTACTTTCCCCGTCTGTTTGACTGGGAGCTGGAAGACCACTTTTGCGAGCCTATGTTCGACGGCGAGGGCACGCCGTCTGATTGCTAAGGCCATTAGGCCCATCAAGCTGTCGGTGAAGGGTTCTGGCACTAGTTCAACCTCCATTCGGAGGCCCCTTCTGAGGTCGACTACCGCGGCCATCGTTGGCTCGGAGGCAAGTGGTTTCATCCCCGCATCCGTTCTTGACGGCGGTAGTTCCGGCCTCTGGCTCGACGGTGGTGAGAGAGGAGGATCAGTTTGCTATTATGTATCTCTCAGAGAGGTCCTTCCTACCTTAACCAGGGACCTATGTGTACTTCCTGCATCTTATGGGGTCCCTTGTAACAACTTCTACCTCCACTGCATAATTTTAATATAATACTTCCAGACCCTTCGGGGCTTCTCCCGTTCAAAAAAAAAACCATCGTCCCCGTCAGGCATGGGCCCCAGCCTGAGCGGTGGCTATCGTCCTTTTCTTCTTGATACGAATTCGTTATCAGTAATCGGTAGAAATCGTCCCGTTTGGAAGTTGCATATCGATGGGTGATGGCGCAGACTATGTAAGCACGTTTCACTGGCTCAGATGATGCCATGATGGTGCAGGGTGCAGACATGTTCAGCTCGCCACAAAACAAAAGTTTAGAACCAGAGTATATAAATCATCCCAACAAGTTTATGAGCAGACTGGCTGATAGTTTATTAGTTCATTCCAGGAAAACAAAAAACAGATACGCAGCTACCATCGGAGCCAAGGGGTCAGGACACGATTTTGCTCTATAAATGAATGCTAAATTGTCGAAAGTACCATCGAGGGAATGGGTACACCTGAACCAGAATTTTAAATAATCTCAAAATTCACATTTTAAAGTTTTTTTAAAAATAAATCACGCCCGTGACCGATCTTTGGAGAAGCTATAAATGGCGGTGGATCCTTGGGCGGCGCGAGCTGCAAGCTGTCATGCCTGTGGCCTATGACGACCTTTTTGTGCGCGGATTGGCGGGGGATCTGGACGGCAGAGCGGCTTAGGCTTTAGAGCAAATACAATAAGGTACAGTCAGCTGGCTATAAGGATTTAAATATTATATTTGTGCTGAATTGGATGAGAGAGAAGATGAGAGAGAAGAAGTGCTGGCTATAGAATAAGAGCCAGCTGCAGCACGTGCTCCTAGGCACTTTGTGAGTGTGTCAAGTGGACCATATATTCAAAAAGTAGTACTCTTCTATAGCTAACTATTGTACATATTAACTATAATCTAGCTATAGATGACATGGCAAAGCCTTATAACCAACAACTGACTCTACTATTGCCCTTGCTCTTAGCCTGGGCGGCAGAGCGGCTTAGGCTTTAGCCTGGGCTACACCCTGCGGGGCGATCGATGTGCTGGTTTTGCAATCAGCGGCGGGTTTGAGTGGCGATATTGCCGGTGAAAACCGAACTGGCTTCTCAAGTGCACTGTTTTGGATCAGATGCTGGCTAGAGGGACCATGTGGTGGAGTAGCATGGCATCAACCTCTCCATGTCAAAAGAGGAAATCCAGCTTGATTCACCATGCATCGCAACATGTTCCACGACTAATCCAAAAGTTACCTTTATAGCTATGTAATAATTATTTGAAGCAGAGTTCGTTAGCACCTAATTAAGTCAATTCAAAACACTTCCAGACTAGAATATCGATTTCGGTGAGTAACAAACAAAAAACATGTGGAAAACATAAACCAATTAACGACGTAGAGTAACCTCTCCTCTCTGTTTTTGGACTAGGGATAGAAACGACACGGGTGGCGATGTCGGCTCCTGCGACTTTGAAAGGAAACTTCGGCGCTACGGATCCTTCGCCGGCAAACTCGCCGGCGATCGCGGGGGGTGAGGGACGATCGCTGCTTCCCCAGGAGCCGGTGGAGGGGTTTCCGCTGCGGGGTGGTCAGGTTTCGCGGGAAGAGCAGGTCTCGCGGGGCGATCAGGATGGGAGAGGCGGTGATGAGGAGGGGATTGGTTCTCGATCTGGCCATGGAGATGCTTCTGCGATTGGAGGTATGGCGCGGGAGTTGCTGGGTGATTCTGTACTTGGGAAGGGGGATGCGGCTCTGCTCAGCCAGGGATTCGGGAGCTCTGGGCCTGGTCTGATTGCTCCTTCAGGCAGATTTTGGGAATCAGAGGATGATGAGTCGGATTCGGATGAGGAATTTTGGAAGAGTTCAACTCCGATCAAACTTGGGGAGTTTGTGAAGCATGTGGGGAGAAATAACAGAATAAAATCATTTGCTCCAGGAGGGAGGGGGTCGAGATTTCCGATGAGGGCGGTGACGACCTGCTCGGCTCCGTTGGGGAGACCCAAGGAATTATCATCAATATTAGTCTCGATCACGCCGATGGAATTGATGGCATCACCGAGTAGAAGCTTGTAGATTAAGAGGGAGTTGGTGGAAGCAGATGTTATACAGCGTAGGAGTTTTGTGCGGGATCTGAGTGCTCAGAGTTTTAATGATGCAAGTTTAGCCGTTCCTGTGACAGTTGATCTAGCTGAATTCCCGCCGCTGAATCCAATTTTGAGAGAGTCGCAGATGAAATTGGTGCGTCCTTCGGATTTTCTGACGGAGGTGGTGGTGACTGAGGTGCAGACAAGGGCTGTAGGGGAGAGCGAAGGTTTCAGTAGGGATTCTCCAAAGTGTGGGAGCTCGAGTTTCATGGTGGGTTCGACAGTTTGCCCCATTTCGATGGCTGCAGTACAAGCGAATCAGTTGGTGGAAGGGACACAAGAGTGAAAAAACTCTGCCAGGAAGAAGGTAGCTGGGCCTTTGGATACTGGTTTGGGCCCTTGGTCTCAGATTTCGGCCTGGGAGGAATATCCGCATATTCCTTTGGGCTGGTTGTGGATACCAAAAGGTTGTGTGGATTTTTGATTAGGGTTTCCTGCTCGGCCGATTGAGGTCTACAAATCGGGCAGACTAGCTCGTCATATCAAAATCCCCAGTGTTCCTGTCCCTTTTGATAGATCCTTTGCAGAGGTTGTTGGAGTGGAGGGGATGAATCGAGGCCGTGACATGCCTCGGGGTGGTGCTCCACCTCGAGATGACTCGAGGAAACGAGGTCCTGACAGAGCTCGGGAAGAGGAAAGGGAGTGGGAGGAGCAGGAGCGCAGAAGAAGGGAAGAGCTTTGGAAGGAAGAAGATTTGCGGAACAAGCTGGAACGATCTCAAGGTCGGGGGAGGAGGGACTTCAATTCTGGGAGGCAATTTGACTATGCTGGGGATTTCGACCGTGGTGATTTCAGGTATGACAATCGGGGTGAGTTTGAGGGAGATAGGTTCCGTGAGGGGGGGATTTTCGTAGGGAGAGATCTCCATATGGCAGGAGAGATGATTTTGGTCCACGTAGGCAGCAGCAGGGGCCTCCGGCAAAAGGAGTGAAATGTTTCAAGTGTGGAGATGAGGGGCATTACCAGGCGTTGTGTACTAATAATCTCATCTGCTACAATTGCAAAAAGGAAGGCCATATTACAACAAATTGCCCTGATTTGTTGAAGTCTAAAGAACTCAAAATCTATGGTTTTGGTATTCCAGGGCAGGGGTTTTATGCTCTTGATATTGATGTTGTGGCCAAACCAGGGGGAGTCAAAGGGGTGGGAGCAATCTTGAAAATTGTGGAGGGGTCTCACTCAGTGAGAGTTGTGGAAGCAGAACTTAAATATTGGGTGGAGGAGAAATGGCAGTGGAATGTTAAGGTGATCTCTGAAGATGAATACTTTGTAACTTTTCCTTCTGCGGCTGCTTTGAGGATTTGTATGAGAGGGGGAGAAACTGTTACTTCTTTGAATAAAATGAGAATTAATTTTGCATTGAATCCTAAGAAGCTTAGGGGGAAAATTGAGATTTTCCTCAATACGGCTGGTTTCAAATTTCGCATTGAAGCGGAGGGAGTTGTCTGGGGACTATCTGACTTGCAGAAGCCTGGGGACTCACCTGGTGATGATCCGGATGATAGGGCTGAGGATGAGGATGATGAGGAATTAGGAGAGGAGTGGGACAGGCATAGGCTGCAGAATAAGGAGAAATCTGCTCCTTCTGGTTCGAGTGGCAAAGGGAGTTCTTCATACAAACAACAGAGTGCGGGGTTTCCTTTCTCTTGTTTTTCTCCTATGGTGGAGGATCAGATTGAAACAAAGGATGATGAGGCTGGTCATTACATTAAAGACAAGAGTGGGAGTCAGAGTTCGGAGATGAGTAAAGGGAGTTCTGATGGAAGTACAGAAAGTGACCGCTCTTCTTTTTCTTTGCCTAGACCTGATGGATCACCGGATAAAGTTTCTTGCCTAGGGCAGGACCAGGCGGTAATAAGCTCCTGGAATAATGCTGATGTGAAAGCCCAAGTGATGGAGATGAATATAGAGGAGGAGATAGGGGAGGAAGAGCCATTAAAAAGTACTCCAGAGGATGAGGTGTTTGATCAAGGGGAAATGGGTGTGGGGGTTATGAGTGGAACTGAAGAAGAGTCAGGCAAAGATCTTGATGGGGAGAGATGGATCATTTCTGAACGAAAAGGTAGCAAGAGGTGCAAAACCATTCCGGTTCAGGCTGATAGGAAGAGTTCAAGGACATTGGAGTCTGATTTATCCATGACTGAAAAGGCAGCTTAGTTGGTGGCGTCCAAGAATCTGGAGGAGTCAGGTACGTTTAAAAGTGATCATAATAATAATTTTGCAATTCTGAATTCAGTTTCCCCGGATTACTTAGAAAAGATTGCTTTAGATAGTAAGATTCAATTTAATCCTGAGTTCGGTTCGAATATTCAGCAAATATCTGTTTTGCAAGCGAGTGAATTAGTGCAGGCTAAGCTTGCAGAAGCTAACATTAAATTGCAGAAGGAGTTGGAGGAGAGGAAAATAAAGGAGAGCAACATAATTGTAGGGGCTGAACATGCAGGGAGTTCTATTCAACAGAACATGGAGGGCAGAATGACAAGAAGTAAAGTTAAAAGGAGTTTCCTGGATAGAAATATAGATGCAGTGGTGGGAGTATCGACAGCCAAGATGGATAAGAGGGGGAGAAAAGCTACTAGTAGGTCGAAATGAGAGCTCTTATTTGGAATTTCAGGGGTTTTGGGAGTAAAGATAGGAAGAGACAGTTGAGGGAGTTTTTGAGAAAGGAAGAAGTGGATATTATTGGTTTGCAGGAAACTATTCGGCAGACTTTCTCTAAGGAGGAGCTGAATGGTTTGACAGGTGATACGTCCAAAACGTATCTATTTTCCCGAACACCTTTGCTATTGTTTCCCCTCTAATTTGTGTGTTTTGAATACAACTAACACGGACTGACGCTGTTTTCAGCAGAATTGCTCTGGTGTCTCGTTTTTGTGCAGAAATTCAACTTCCAGTAAAAATTCGGGAAAAATCATGAAAAATCCTATTTCACCAGAAGACCCACGGAGCCAGAAGACAGGAGGCAGAAGGGGCTCGAGGGGCCGTCACACAGTGGTGGCGCGGCCCAGCCCTGGCCGCGCCACCCCTGCGTGAGGGGGCCCCAGGACCCCTCTCGACCTCCCCTCTCGCGTACATATACCCCCTGACGACATAATATCGGGGAGACGGCGTTTTTCCCAGATAGACTTCCGCTGCGCCGCCGCCATCAGAAACCGCGATTCGGAACCAGAAACTCCATTCTGGCACCCTGCCGGGACGGGGATTCAGAGGAGATCATCATCACCATCACCACCGACGCTCCTCCATCGACCATCCATGATTCCGCCATCCATGTGTGAGTAATTCCCCCGCTGTAGGTGAGGGGATGGTAGGGATTGGATGAGATTGTTCATGTAATTTGATATGAGATTGATAGGGCATAGTGCCTAGTATCTTTATTTAGTGCCTATGACATTGTTGCAACTTGTTGTGCTTAATGCTTGTCACTTTGGGCCCGAGTGCCATGATTTCAGATCTGAACATGTTATTATTTCTATGATGATACTTGTTGTTTATGGTCTTACCTACAAGTTGTATACACATATTGTTGTCCGGAACCCGAGGCCCCAAAGTGATAGAAATTGGGATAACCGGAGGGGATGGCTATGATGTGAGGATCACATGTGTTCACCGAGTGCTAATGCTTTGCTTCGGTACTCTATTAAAAGGAGTACCTTAATTACCAGTAGTTTCCCTTGAGGCCCTGCTGCAACAGGCTGGTAGGACAAAAGATGTCGTGCAAGTTTCTCCTTGTGAGCACGTACGACTATATACAGAACACATGCCTATGATTGTTTGTACTAGGATGCTTTATCATTATTTATCTGCATTGCCCATGTCTCATTGATTTCATGAATTATCTTATCCATGCAACGCCCGTAATCCATCCCTATGCCTACAGTATTTGTTCCTACTGTTTACAACTGCTACTTTTACCGTTGCTATTTTACTACTGTTGTTACTATTTCACTACTGTCACCACTATAAAACTGTTGCTACTGATAAACCGCTGCGAGCAAGACCGTTTGCAGGTGCAGCTGAATTGACAACTCATCTGTTAAGGCTTGCATATATTCTTTGGCTCCCCTTGTGTCGAATCAATAAATTTGGGTAATACTTCCCTCGAAGACTGTTGCGATCCCCTATACTTGTGGGTCATCAAGACTATTTTCTGGCGCCGTTGCCGGGGAGCATAGCTTTATTTGTAAGTTCACTTGGTATTCATATTGTTCGCTGCAATCCTTTCATCATGGGTAAACCTCGTGATGGAAAAGTTCCTATATTGCCATCCACTACAAGAAGAGGTACGACTCTCAACACCTCTGTTGCTCTTGATTCGCCATCTGTTATGAGTAAGTTGCTTACACCACCACACCCACACGCTACTGCTACTACTTCTGCTGAGATTGAAAGTGCCACTGATAATTTAGATGATGCTTCTACTGTGCTTGATGAGAGAGGTTCACTAGGTTCCTTTTTAGATGCTACTATTGCTAGAGCTAAGTTGGGAAACACCACTGTTACACCTGTTAGTTCACCTGAGTCTAGGGAATGTTCTAGTGATGATTATGATGATGATGCTTACATTGAGCTTAATGATGATTTTATTGCAGAAGCACGTGCTGCTCGTAACGCAGGTAATGTTAAAGAACTTCTTGCTAGACGTTCTGTTAGATATAATTTGTCTCCTGATCCTAAGTTTGCTGCTTCTCCTATAAATATTAGAGACAAGGATTATGATTTCTCTTTGGATTTATCTTACATATCTATTGTTGAGAAAACTCCTTTTTGTGGTACTAAAGATGAGAGTGCTATGGAGCACATGAATGAGCTTTCTACTTTGAGTAATTTGTTTTCTGATGATATTAAGCTCCGCACTTATTTTGTTGCTAAGATTTTTCCTTTCTCGTTGAAAGATGCTGCTAAAATTTGGTTTAATAGCTTGTCTCCTGGATCTCTTACTAGTCCTATTGCTTTGGTTAATGCTTTCTTTCAGAAATATTTTCCCGCTAGTGCTCAACATGCTGCTGTGCAGAAAATCTTTGATTTTGAACAGGGAAAAGGAGAGATACTGCCTGAATCTTGGACAAGGTTTTGTTCTTTAATTAGAGCTTTGCCTAAAGAACCATTGCCTAAAAATGAACTCCTTGATATATTTTATAATGGACTAACGGATGAATCTAAGTCATATTTGGATAGTTGTGCTGGTTGTGTTTTCAGGGAAAGAACTCCGGCTGAAGCAGAAGAATTAATGGCTAAAATAAGCCAAAATCATGATGATTGGACTTTAGCTGAGCCAACACCAACACCAACCCCTGCGCCATCTACAGAGCCTACGCCGAAGAACAGAGGGATGATTGAATTAAATGACGAAGTTATGAAGGAGGCTAAGAAATCTCTTAAGGAGAAAGGTATTAAGGCCGAAGATGTGAAGAATTTACCTCCTATTGAAGAATTATGTAAGCCAATCCATCGCTCATCTACTATTGAGGTACACTCTCTCCAACGCTTTGATGAAAGAGATATTCCTTATTCTAAACCTCCTGATCAATGCTTAGATGAGTTTGATAACTTTATTGTTAAGCAAGAAAATTTTAATAGAATGGTGCATAATCATCTGTTGGAGAATTCTAGAGTTATTAACAAGTTGCAGGATATTGTGGAGAGAACCGCCAATGATGTGAAGATACTTGCTAAACATTTTCAAATGGTTCAAACACAAATTGATCAGCTTACCAAGGTGCAAAAAGACTTGCTAGTTAATGCCGCAAGAGAGAAGCAAGCATGTGAAATACGCACAAGATCTGGTGCTGCTACTCAAGACCCATTATATCCTGAAGGTCATCCTAAGAGGGTCGAGCAAGATTCTCAACGCACTTCAAATGATGATATTCCTTCTAAGAAGAAGAAGAAGAAGCATAAAACAACTGCAGAATCCTCTGATGCAGGTAAAGATCCTAACAGTGTTTCTATTTCTGATGCTGAAACTGAACCAGGAGATGCTTCCAATAAAGAAGAAGATAAAGAAGAAGTTGAAGAAGAACCAGAAAAGAGTGATAAGAATGCAAAATACACCAAAGAAGACTTCATTGCCAACAAGCATGGTAAAGAGAGGGAACCTTGGGTACAGAAGCCAATGCCTTTTCCTGGTAAGAAACACAAGTCCAAGGAAGAAGAACACTACAACAGGTTTTGTGAATGGATGAGACCTTTATTTTTGCAAATTCCTTTGATTGATGCTATTAGAATGCCTCCTTATGCAAAGTATATGAAAGATATTGTCACTAACAAAAGGAAAATTCCTAGTGAGGAAATTTCCACTTTACTTGCTAACTATTCTTTTGATGGTAAAGTCCCAGAGAAGCTTGGAGATCCAGGTATACCAACTATTCCTTGCTCCATTAAAAATAACTATGTTAGAACTGCTTTATGTGATTTGGGAGCTGGAGTTAGTGTCATGCCTTTTTCTCTTTATAAGAGACTTTATCTAGAAAAATTGGTTTCAACTGATATATCCTTGCAGATGGCTAATAAGTCTACTACTATTCCTATTGGTATATGTGAGAATGTTCCTGTTCAAGTTGCTAACAGCTGTTTGATATTGACTGATTTTGTTGTGTTGGAAATGCCTGAAGATGATAATATGTCTATTATTCTTGGGAGACCTTTTCTAAACACTGCAGGTGCTGTTATTAATTGCAATCAACGAAAAGTCACTTTTAATGTTAATGACAAGGAATATACGGTTTATTTTCCCAAGAAGATTGATAGGAAGAATGCTCTAAGTTCAATCAAGCATGTTGAGACCATCAAAGTTGGTCAAATTATTTGTTCAGAGCGAAAGCCCAAGGAAGAATATCAAATTGTTACGGTTGGGGCTATACCTATCAAAGTTGAGGTAACATAAGCATTAAGTGAAGTGCAAAGTTTTGCCTCATATAAAGTTAGTTTGGTAACAAGACTTGATCAACCTTGTTAGCAAAGTGATTTTACATGAACGAAACTTCGTTTTCACCGCATCCACTCCACCTCACTTGTATTTACTTTCATCAAACTTTATTCCTTCGGTTAAGTTGCATGATTAAGAGTATCTCAGATCTGCTGCATGCTTAGTTTTGATTTGCTTGAAATCTTTTCATCCTCGTTTTTCTGAGTTTTATCGATATGCCAATTTCTGAAAAATCCTCAAAAATAAAGTTTCTCAAAAAATTCTAGAAAATTCTTTATAAATTTTTATACCAAAAATGGGGCAGAGAGACACCTGGGAGGCACTAGGTGGGGCAGCCATACCACCTCACACACAGGTGTGAGGGGGCCCCACTAGGCTCCTCACTCATCTCTTCTTCCCCTGTTTTTTCTCTCTCCCAAAAAACACCGCCCCATTTGCTCAAGCTCGAGTTCTTGCTGTTCTTCACCTGGATTTTTCGATCTCTTTGTTCAGCCCAACATTTCTGCTGAAACTTGGATCATTTGCTCTCCGGTATGTGACTCCTCCACTTGTCCAAGTAGATTTTCTTTTGGTAAAGTATTTCTTGAGTATTTTAGCATTGTAGGTGACAGTATAAATGAGTATGCAAGCTTATTCTATTGCTTAGAAAGGTTATTTTGATGCATGATAGCTCTCTAGTAATTCACTATAGTAGTTTCCTACACTTGCTATCTTTAAATCACTTTTTATGAGGTTTGTCAAAAATTTCAGAAATGGAGGAGAATGTGTATCAACTCTCTCAACATGAACTAGAAGTGCATGATGTTATGAAAGTTCACCGTGAAGAGAAGGTTTTTCCCTCATACTATCCATGTTCAGCATTCTTGAGTGCTGCTGGAATCCTGCAGGATTTTCAAACTTTACTTTCTAATGCAGGATTAGAACATTTTGTTGAGGGTGAACCTCCCCAATATGTTAAACTGACAATGTCTGTGGTGCAGGATTTCAGATTTAGTTGGTCCACTTCTAATCCCATGGTTCATTATAAAATTTATAACAAATCTGTGGACTTGTCTCTCGATGTTTTCTGTACAGCTATTAGAGTACCACAGTGGGGATCGCTCGAGAAGATAAGGGGACAACCAAGGCAATTGTTAGAACTATACGAGGAGATTTGTCAAGGAAGAAGCTTCACAGGAGAGGGTGGTAAAATTCGAAACATTCATTTCCCATCCATTCGATATTTCACCTTCTTCATTACCAAATGTGTTCTTGCTAGGAAATCTGCAAGTAAATTGTCCCTCCATGATCTAGCTTTTATTGCTGCTGCTTTGAGGCGTGATAGAGCTTATCATTTGGGTGCCTTAATAGCTTTCCGCCTTGATATTAATCGTGAGAAAGGGGGAATCTGTGGGGGGCTTATAGCTTCACGCATGTTAGCTTTGCATGGTCTTGTGCCTCATTTTCGAGATCTGCAGTTCCCCGAAGAGAAACTTGGTCTAGATGCTATGGTTCAACATAAGTTTATTTCTCCTCCTGCCAGTTTGATTAATTTAACATTTGAGCTAACCTTTTTCAAGAAGACTACCTGGAAGGTAGTAAAGACTGAACGATCAGTCCGTTTGCCTGCACCTCTTTTGTTTAACCTTGATCGCAGGAATGGATGGTCGCTTACGGAAGATGAGCTTGATGCGTACGTGGAGGAGCACCCGCCGCCTGTACACAATAAGGAGGGCACCGAAGAGTCGGGGCAGCCCTCCAACATTACGAACTTCCCATATGAGCAACCTTATTATGATTATGCGCCATCAGCTTCATCTTCACGAGAGCCCGGGTACGATTACACATATGATGACCCACCAGCCTGGGGCAGCTATCAAAGTCGAAATTGATCTCCACTTAGGCCAAAAGCCTAAGCTTGGGGGGAGGTACGCCGACGGTTCGCTCATCCACATATCATATTTTGTCGGACCTTTGTATATCCATGTTTCACCTTCTTTATTGTTCTAGTTCTTACTTCTGCTTTCCAAAACACAAAAAGACCAAAAACATTTCCGATGTTTCTCTCTATTTGGTTCTTTAGTTTTCTACCTTTGGTTTGCTCTACTTGCTATTTTCGGTTTGCTACTTGAAAAACCCAAAAATATTTTGCTTTGTTTGCTATTTCCTTCTGCTTTTGTTTCAAAAATCGAAAGCCCCAAAAATATTTGTTGTTCTTCTTCGGTTTTGTAAAGTTTGTTGTAGAGTTCAGTCTCCCGTTACTCCATTGGAGCTTGGTATTCACTTTATATTATTCAAGCCACACAAGTGAAGAGCAATAATGACGACATATGACAATTCGAGATGTGGTAAGAGGCTGGTATGAACTCTATTTGTTTTCATTTTTGTACATATACTCATCTATGTGGACATGCTTAGTCGGTTCATGTAGGGTATATGCCATCTAATGGATGCTTTGTAGTTCTTGCTTTCATATGATTAGTTTCAATTTACTATTAGCCTGTAGCATGTCATGTAGACGCTTGCATGCATTGTTTTATTCATAGTATGGTATGATATTGTGGTATCCACCTCTGAAAGCTTCATTTGAATCGACTTGGCACATGCTCAAGCATGCATATGACTGAACAAAAAGTCAATTAAGCCTCGATGATCTAAATTGCCTCAGAGCTCTTGTATCATTTTTATGCCTATATTAATTTTGTTTTGTCGCAAGCATGATTATGACAGTTATTGCTCTCTCGATTGTCGCTTCCCAGTCTTTTGCTAGCCTTCACTTGTACTGAGTATGAGCTCTACTCGTGCATCCAATTACCAAAAACCAAGTCTTCCAAAGAGTCCACTATAAATTCCTATACATGGTATTTGTAAGCCATTCCAAGTAAATTTTCATGTGCTACCTTTCAAAACTTTCAACTACTTCTCATTTTGTGCCACTGTTTTTAGCTCATGGGGACGTAGTGGTCGGAATTGCTATCTTCCATATTAAATTAAGTACCCCTCGACTAGGCAGCTTCATCTGCTCGTCATTAATTTTGCATGAGAGTTGGTCAGACCATTATAATCTAAATTCTAAAAGGAAAAAAAAATGCACTCCTCCAAAGGAATGAGAAAGTTGGTGGGCACCCGATGGAATCGGTTAGCCATGGTTTGAGAAAGGAAAAAGGTGGGGAGGAGTGCCAAAGCTTTATAAAAGAGCACCAATGTGCCAAATTTCAAAGAACTCGGAACCGCTCTCACTTGTTTATTATGGAAGATAGTAAGTCCCCATTGCTAGTCGTTGACATAGAACAACCACCTCTCAAAAGAAACTTTTATCTCTGTTTTACAAATGAAAAGCTCTAGCACATGTTAAATCCCTGCTTCCCTCTGCGAAGGGCCATTCGTTTACTTTTATGTTGAGTCATCATCTTCTAACTTTAAGCACTTCTTGAGAGCATAGCTGTTATTCTTAGTGTAATGTGCTTGTCCCAGAACACGGTTAATTGTGGTATAACTTTGATGCTTGTATCTTTGATATTTCTACTTCTAGTCTTCCCTTGGACTTCAGAGGTGCCTCAGCATTTATGTTTTGCTCTACAAATAAAGGCAAGTGGGATACCATTCTTTCATATCATTTATGCATATTACAATCTTGTAGCTTCTCATGCACATGTTACTTGTTATTAGTGCATTGGCACTCTTTCATAGCTTGCTTGACTATGAGGTGACATTAGTTGCATATTTCTTATTATGAATTGCCTGAGTACTTGATCGCATAGTTAGTATATATACATCATATGAGCAAATGTGTTCGTGAAAGTTTCTTTTATCGCTCTCAGTTGTTAACTGAATTGCTTGAGGACAAGCAAATAGCTAAGCTTGGGGGGAGTTGATACGTCCAAAACGTATCTACTTTCCCGAACACCTTTGCTATTGTTTCCCCTCTAATTTGTGTGTTTTGAATACAACTAACACGGACTGACGCTGTTTTCAGCAGAATTGCTCTGGTGTCTCGTTTTTGTGCAGAAATTCAACTTCCAGTAAAAATTCGGGAAAAATCATGAAAAATCCTATTTCACCAGAAGACCCACGGAGCCAGAAGACAGGAGGCAAAAGGGGCTCCAGGACCCCTCTCGACCTCCCCTCTCGCGAACATATACCCCCTGACGACATAATATCGGGGAGACAGCGTTTTTCCCAGATAGACTTCCGCTGCGCCGTCGCCATCAGAAACCGCGATTCGGAACCAGAAACTCTGTTCTGGCACCCTGCCGGGACGGGGATTCGGAGGAGATCATCATCACCATCACCACCGACGCTCCTCCATCGACCATCCATGATTCCCCCATCCATGTGTGAGTAATTCCCCCGCTGTAGGTGAGGGGATGGTAGGGATTGGATAAGATTGTTCATGTAATTTGATATGAGATTGATAGGGCATAGTGCCTAGTATCTTTATTTAGTGCCTATGACATTGTTGCAACTTGTTGTGCTTAATGCTTGTCACTTTGGGCCCGAGTGCCATGATTTCAGATCTGAACATGTTATTATTTCTATGATGATACTTGTTGTTTATGGTCTTACCTACAAGTTGTATACACATATTGTTGTCCGGAACCCGAGGCCCCAAAGTGACAGAAATTGGGATAACCGGAGGGGATGGCTATGATGTGAGGATCACATGTGTTCACCGAGTGCTAATGCTTTGCTCCGGTACTCTATTAAAAGGAGTACCTTAATTACCAGTAGTTTCCCTTGAGGCCCTGCTGCAACAGGCTGGTAGGACAAAAGATGTCGTGCAAGTTTCTCCTTGTGAGCACGTACGACTATATACGGAACATATGCCTATGATTGTTTGTACTAGGATGCTTTATCATTATTTATCTGCATTGCCCATGTCTCATTGATTTCATGAATTATCTTATCCATGCAACGCCCGTAATCCATCCCTATGCCTACAGTATTTGTTCCTACTATTTACAACTGCTACTTTTACCGTTGCTATTTTACTACTATTGTTACTATTTCACTACTGTCACCACTATAAAACTGTTGCTACTGATAAACCGCTGCGAGCAAGACCGTTTCCAGGTGCAGCTGAATTGACAACTCATCTGTTAAGGCTTGCATATATTCTTTGGCTCCCCTTGTGTCGAATCAATAAATTTGGGTAATACTTCCCTCGAAGACTGTTGCGATCCCCTATACTTGTGGGTCATCAACAGGGAGTAAAATTTTTAATTGGTGCTGGTTACCTGCTGTTGGCCACTCTGGGGGTATTCTGTTGGGAGTTGATGCTGACAGATATGAGGTTCTTGCTAAGGAACTAGGAGGTTTTTATGTTAGCATGACTTTACTCCAAAAAGATATCAATGCAAGAGGGAGTGTCTTGTAGTTTATGGTCCTGCACAGCACAGGGAGTCTGAGTTGTTCTTGAGGGATCTTGATGTTAAGCTGTGTCGGGCTTGTTGTCCTATTATGATTGCTGGTGACTTCAATCTTATTAGATCAACTGAAGACAAGAATAATGCTAATATTGATATAGGTTTGATGAATCTCTTTAATGATTTTTTTGCGCATCATCATCTTAAGGAACTCAGGAGGCATGGGAGTAGATTTACGTGGACAAATAAGCAACAAGTTCCTGTTATGTGTGTTTTGGACAGGGTGTTGGTTTCTACAGAATGGGAGATGTTATTTCCTATGGCTGTTATTCAGGTGGAAACTAGGATAGGCTCGGATCATTCACCTTTGCTGGTTACTGATGGGAGTCAAAATAGAAGAAAGAGTAACAGATTTTATCTCGAGAGACAGTGGTTTGGACATTCTGATTTTAAGCTGTTTGTGGCTACTAAGTGGTGTAATGCTATTATTTCTTATAGGGGAGATGGGACTGCTTTGGATTGTTGGAATTGGTGTATTAGAGCTCTC
The DNA here is from genome assembly GCA_007115705.1 of Dactylis glomerata. Lineage (NCBI taxonomy): Eukaryota > Viridiplantae > Streptophyta > Magnoliopsida > Poales > Poaceae > Dactylis > Dactylis glomerata. Next base: position 88,913 of record QXEO01000218.1, read on the forward strand.
AGAAAAGCCCTAAGAGGGTGGGGAGCAAATAAATCTGCTGATCTGCGGAGAAAGAAAACTGCCTTATTAACTGAAATTGCTGCCTTGGACAAAAGAACTGATGATATTGGTCTCTCTGCAGCTCTTTGGCAGCAGAGATATACCCTTGAATATGAACTTGTCCAGATATATAATATGGAGGAGATTTATTGGAGTCAGCGGGCTCATGTTCAATGGTTGCAGGAAGGTGATTCCAATACAGCTTTCTTTCATTCAGTGGCTAATAGGAGGAAAGGGAAATGTTCAATTTTTTCTTTAGAAACTGAGGAAGGAGTCATTCGCTCAGAAGAGGAGCTGCAGAAGCATATTTATGATTTCTATAAAAAGTTGTTCAAGAGTGAGCCTCGGGGGGGCCTGAGATTAGCTGATAATATCTGGGAGGACTCGCAAAAAGTGTCTAGGGAGGATAATATGTTGCTGACTAGACCTTTTACTTTTGAAGAGATTGAGGGAGTGATCAAAGAGATGAAAACTAACACGGCTCCTGGCCTAGATGGTTTCCCTGTAATGTTTTTTAAGAAATGCTGGGGTATTCTTAAGTTTCAAATTAAGGCTGTCATGGATGATCTGTGGGCTGGCAGGGGGGTTTGGGGAGAATCAATTATGGGATTTTGTCTTTGATTCCGAAAGTAAAAGGTGCTTTGAATTTGAAACAGTTCCGGCCGATTGCGGTGTTGAATGTGATTCTAAGAGTGCTCACAAAGATTTTAGCGGCTAGATTGGCGCCTGTGGCTCAGGTTACAATCAATCCTTGTCAGACAGGGTTTATTAAAGGGAGGTTTATTCTTGATGGCATTGTAATAATTGAGGAAGTGCTACATGCTCTCAGAACAAGAAGTTCTCCTGGAATTGTTCTCAAGTTAGATTTCGAAAAGGCATACGATAGGGTTTCTTGGGAGTTTTTGGAAGAAGTCCTAGTGAAAAAAGGCTTTGATCCAATCTGGATTGCCTGGATGATGCAATCGGTGAAGCATGGGAATTTAGCAATCAATATAAATGGGGAGCAGGGGCCTTATTTTCCTTCAACTAGGGGAGTCCGGCAAGGGGACCCGATTTCACCGCTATTATTTGATTATGTGGTGGATGGGTTGGCGGCAATGGTGAATGCAGCTCGCCGAGCTGGTCACATTTTTGGTTTGGTTCCAGACTTAGTTGAAGGGGGAGTAAATATGTTACAGTACGCGGACGACACGGTGATAGTGCTGGGAAAATCTGATCTTAATGTTTTACATATGAAATTCCTCCTATACTGCTTTGAGAGTATGTCGGGGATGAAAATAAACTATCACAAAAGCGAAGTTTTTGTGTTGGGGTGTGATGTTGAAGAACAGCAGAGGGTGGCAAACTTGTTTAACTATAAGCTGGGTGCCTTGCCTATGGTTTATCTGGGAGTACCAATTGGCGAATACAGGTTGAATAATGAGCATTTCATGCCTCTGTCTGGGAAGATGACTAAGAGAATGGACCCATGGAAGGGTAAATTGATGTCTTCTGCTGCGAGATTGACGTTATCCAATGCGTGCTTGGCAAATCTACCCACTTTTATGATGGGGTTCTATTATTTGGGAGAGGGAGTCCATGGAGAGATGGATAAAGTTAGGGGCAGATTTTATTGGGAAGGTGATGCTCAATCTTTTAAGTATCACATGATGAAGTGGGAGAATGTGTGTAGGCCAAAAGAATATGGAGGGTTGGGGATCATTAATACCAGATTCATGAACATTGCCTTACTCCTGAAGTGGATTTGGAAATTGTTTAATTGCCCGGATGAGACACCTTGGATACAGATGATTAACAACAAGTATCTCAAGCATGGGGAGTCCATTCTTATGAATAATTCAAGGGGTTCTCAGTTCTGGAATGGTTTACAGGATGTAAAGAAATGGTTTACCTGGGGAGCAGTACACATTGTGGGAGATGGGAAGCGTACTCGTTTCTGGCATGATGTGTGGATTGGATCAGTTCCGCTGAAAATGATTTTCCCAAAGTTATTCCTGGCGGTTCTTAATCCTGATGCTTCTGTGGCCATGAATTATGATCTGAACTCCCATTCGTGGGACATTCGTTTCAAAAGGGTGTTTGGGAGCGAAGAAATGAGGTCTTGGGAGCACCTTTTGCAAATGTTGGAACCTATTTTTCTGTCAGATCAAAAAGATAGGGTAAGATGGGCCTTTGAGAATGATGGGGAGTACACTTCTAAGTCTATGTATAAATGGTTGTCTTTTAGGGGAGTTTCTGATCCGCAGCTTAAAAAAATTTGGAGGCTGAAGATTCCAATGAAAATTAGGATTTTCCTTTGGCAAGTGATTCATGATCGTTTACCGACAAGGGAGCAGATTTTACTCAGGCATGGGCCAACGAGTGGTTTGTGTCCGTTGTGTGATGAGGTGGAGTCAGTTGATCACTTGTTGTTTAACTGTCCGGTGGCTGTTTTTGTGTGGAGTTTGGTGAGTCAGGTGGGGGAGTGGCCTGGGAACCCAAGTTCTGTTATGGACTTGATGTCCCTTACTAGATATGGTCCTATGGATAATTTTGATATTATCTGGGTGGGAGCGGCAGCTGTGATGTGGTCGTTGTGGAATATTCGAAATAAACTTATCTTTGAAGCAAAAATTCTTAAATCTCCTGCTGATGCTATGTATCGTGTTATTTCTTATTTGCAGACTTGGCGGATTCTGTGGGACGACAAGCTCCGGAGTGTCTTCGATTGGGTGATCAGACAGGTCAAGATGCAGTTGAGGAGGTTGGAGCAAACTAGAAGCAGGAGGGCTTGAAAAAATAGTTTACTAGCTGAAGAAGGAGGGGAGTAACACCGTCGTTTTAAACCGCTTCTGGTTGTCGGTTTGCTGTTCGGAGTAGTGCTTTAGGGGAGTTCGTTTGTTGCGTGGTCTCTGTTTGTTCTTGTTGTCTGTTAGGGAGTTGTGCTGGAGACTGTTTTTCTTGAACTTTGTTGTTTTGGGGTGGGTGTGTGCGGTGCCTGGGGTCGGGGGAGGGGAGTGCCCTGGCCTCGAGGTTTCCCTGGTCTGTTTTCTTAGCTTGTCTCTGGTAAGCTGGTACCCCCAGCCGTGGTGTGTGTGTGTGTTGTAAAAGACCTCTTTATTTTCTGCTATAAAAAGCAGGGCCTTGGCCTTTTTGTCTAAAAAAAAAACGTAGAGTAACCTTAGTATGGCGCCAAGTTCCTCTCAATGCTGCCACTAGTAGAAAACGGGCCTTTGGCCAGGACCCTTTAGTCCCGGCCTCCATCTGGGCCGGGACTAAAGGCCCGGCCACGTCGCCCGAAATTCGCCAGCCGCCCGGGAGGCTTTAGTCCCGGCCCGTAACGACGCTTTAGTCCCGGTTTGAGACACAAACCGGGACTAAAGGGCCATGCGCTGGGCGGCCCACATGTGCGCACCCTTTAGTCCCGGTTTGTGTCTCAAACCGGGACTAAAGTCCTCTGCCTATATATATGGCAGCCCCTGCAGCCCCTCTCTCCCCTCTTGCATTTTTTTGGATGAAAGGTGTGAGTGTGTGCTAGCTCTCCATTTTTGCTTGGATGCACTAGAGGTGTTTGTTGAAATGTTTGTTAGAGCGATGCCACTTCAGTTCACCGAACACAACTACGATATGAGGTGCCCGAGCCACGCTTAAGCCTCTTCCTCTTTATTTCCACTTATTCTAAAAGGTTAGCAACTATATTTCCTTGTTTAGACCGTGCGGTACTAATTTTTAGGATCGTGATTGTGTTTGATATACTGTTGCATAACGCAGATGAGCCATCCATGGATGTACGGTGATCGACGCACCGCCGCTTACAGAGAAGGCGTGCATTCTTTTCGAGATGCGGCCGATGCGAACAAGCATGGTGGTGGCTATATGTTTTGTCCATGTGTTGAATGTCGGAATGAGAAGGACTACACTTCCTCAAGAGTCATTCAGAGCCACCTGCTTCGGTCCGGTTTTATGTCGGGCTATAATGTTTGGACCAAGCACGGAGAAAGAGGGGTTATGATGGAAGACGACGATGAAGAAGAAGATAACGATGATGACAACTACCGATCTATGTTCCCTGAGTATGCTGATACCACAATGGAAGACAATGAAGAAGAAGATCAGGGTGCAGAACGGGAACCAGATGAGCCCGCTGATGATCTTGGCCGGGTCATTTCTGAAGCACGGCGAGGCTGCGACACAGAAAAGGAGAGGTTGCAGTTCGAGCAGATGTTACAGGACCACAACAAATTGTTGTACCCAACTTGTGAAGATGGCCAGAAGAAGCTGGGTAGCACACTGGAATTGCTGAAGTGGAAGGCAGAGACCGGTGTGACTGACTCGTCATTCGAAAAGTTGCTGGTACTGATGAAGAAGATGCTTCCAAGAAAGAACGAATTGCCCGCCAGCACGTACGAAGCAAAGAAGCTTGTCTGCCCTCTAGGATTAGACGTGCAGAAGATACATGCATGCCCTAATGACTGCATCCTCTACCGCGGTGAGAAGTATGAGAATATGGATAAATGCCCGGTATGCACTGCATTGCGGTATAAGATCAGAAAAGATGACCCTGGTGAGATTGAGGGCGAGCCACCCAGGAAGAGGGTTCCTGCCAAGGTGATGTGGTATGCTCCTATAATACCACGGTTGAAACGTCTGTTCAGAAATAAAGATCATGCGAAGTTGTTGCGATGGCACATGGAAGATCGTATGAAAGACGATAAGTTGAGGCACCCCGCCGATGGTCGGCAGTGGAGAAAAATCGAGAGAGAGTTCCCGAGATTTGCAGGTGATGCAAGGAACTTATGGTTTGGTCTGAGTACAGATGGCATGAATCCTTTTGGGGAGCAGAGTTGCAGTCACAGCACCTGGCCCGTTACTCTATGTATCTATAACCTTCCTCCTTGATTGTGCATGAAGCGGAAGTTTATTATGATGCCAGTGCTTATCCAAGGTCCAAAGCAACCCGGCAACGACATTGATGTGTACCTAAGGCCATTAGTTGATGAACTTTTACAGCTGTGGGCCGAACCAGGTGTACGTGTGTGGGACGAGCACAAACAAGAGGAATTTGACCTTCGAGCGTTGCTTTTCGTAACCATCAATGATTGGCCTGCTCTTAGTAACATTTCAGGACAGTCAAACAAGGGATACAATGCATGCACGCACTGTTTAGATCAGACAGAAAGTATATATCTGGACAAGTGTAGGAAGAATGTGTACCCGTACAATCGTCGTTTTCTTCCGCCCAAGCATCCCTTAAAGAAAAAAGGCAAGCATTTCAATGGCAAGGCAGAACCCCGGGGGAAGCCTGTCATCCGTACTGGTGCTGAAGTATTTGATATGGTCAAAGATTTAAAAGTAATCTTTGGAAAGGGTCCTGGCAGCCAACCTGTTCCTAACGGCCCTGATAAGCGCGTACCCATGTGGAAGAAGAAATCTATATTTTGGGAGCTACCCTATTGGGAAGTCCATGAGGTCCGCTCCGCAATCGACGTGATGCACCTGACGAAGAATCTCTGCGTGAATATTCTAGGCTTCCTGGGCTTGTATGGGAAGTCAAAAGATACACCGGAAGCACGGGAGGACCAGGAACGTCATAAAGGAAGAGATGGCATGCATCCAGGGCAGTTTCAAGGGCGTGCCAGCTACGCTCTTACTAAGGAAGAGAAGGAAATCTTCTTTGAAGTCCTTTTCAGTATCAAGGTCCCGACTGGCTTCTCGTCGAATATAAAGGGAATCGTAAATATGAAAGACAAAAAATTCCAAAACCTAAAGTCTCATGACTGCCACGTGCTTATGACGCAATTGCTTCCGGTTGCATTGAGGGGAATTCTACCGGAAAATGTTCGCCTGGCAATTGTGAAGGTATGTGCATTCCTCAATGCAATTTCTCAGAAGGTAATCGATCGAGAAAGTCTATCAGGGTTACAGATTGATGTGGTCCAATGTCTGGTCAGCTTTGAGTTGTTGTTCCCGCCATCCTTCTTCAATATAATGACACACCTCCTAGTTCACCTAGTCGAAGAGATTAGAATTCTCGGTCCTGTGTTTCTACACAATATGTTCCCCTTCGAGAGGTTCATGGGAGTCTTAAAGAAATATGTTCGTAACCGTGCTAGGCCAGAAGGAAGCATCTCCAAGGGCTATGGAACAGAGGAGGTCATTGAGTTTTGTGTGGACTTTCTTCCTGACCTTAAGCCGATTGGTGTTCCTGAATCTCGGTATGAGGGTAGGCTGACAGGAAAAGGCACACTAGGAAGGAAAGCAAAAGTATGTATGGACGGGCATTCTTTCTCTCAAGCACACTACACAGTTCTACACAATTCCACTGTGGTGGCTCCGTATATCGTGAGACACAAGAATATTCTACGCTCCGAAAACCCGGGGAAGGCTGACTCTTGGATTAAAGGGGAACACGAGAAGACTTTTGGTAGTTGGTTGCAGACACATCTCATGAATGACGACACCGTTGGAGATCAGCTGTACTGTTTGGCCAGGCCACCATCTTCGACTATATGTACTTTCCAAGGGTACGAGATAAATGGGAACACATTTTACACGGTTGCCCAAGATAAAAAGAGCACCAACCAAAATAGTGGTGTCCGCTTTGATGCAACAGACGAGAATGGGCACTGTTTGGAAACATATTATGGGTACATAGAGGAGATATGGGAACTTGACTATGGACCTACTTTTAAGATCCCTTTGTTTCGGTGCAAATGGGTGAAGCTGACAGGTGGCGGGGTAGTTGTAGACCAAAAGTACGGCATGACAACAGTGGATCTCAATAATCTTGCGTACATGGATGAACCATTCGTCCTAGCCAACGATGTCGCTCAGGTTTTCTATGTGAAGGACATGTCTACAAAAACGAGAAAAAGAAATCAGCAAAAGAAGACATCGTCCGATGAGCCAAAGCGCCACATAGTTCTTTCAGGGAAAAGAAACATCGTGGGAGTAGATGACAAGACAGACATGTCAATAGATTATAATAAGTTTCATGAAATTTCGCCCTTCAAAGTGAAGACTGACCCAAGCATCCTACTGAATGATGAAGATTCTCCATGGCTACGACCCAGAAGAAAACAGAAATAATAGATAGGATTGTTGGTGCAATAATGTAATAATGTATTAAAGCAAGAACAATTGTACCACTTCTTGATGCACACTGTGCACTATCTCGCTGCATGATACAAGAACAAAAAAGCGTACCTATGTTCTTTGTTGCAATCCATTCTCTCTAGAACTAGATTGTGGGTAGGGAAATACTGCGATCAGAACTGATGACGGACTAGAAGTGGATACCCAAATATATATGGAGCGGATGAAAGGCAAAGCCTGCTCTTAAATGCTGGTATCATTTGGTGTGCATGGAAACGGCTCAATGAAAATCATGAGAGGAATTAATCCAAAGAGTGGCTAATGGATCGGGAGTTACAAAAAGGAGAGTAATAGTGTGATTGGCTACGTGGTAATAATTAGCTTTGGTAAATGGCATAAAATGCCTTGGGTTTCGTGCATTTAAGAGTATGGATAATGGCTAATCAAAACTTTTCGCCTAGAGTCTGCATGGTTTGTTTTCCAGAGATACTACTCTTTATACTTCTTGGAAATACCAGCACTGATACATGAACATTACTGTACAGACTTTCGTCATCCATCCATGCCATCCTTTTGCCAACGCACATTTCCTTTAAATGACCTTTGCTACCGAACTGATATACTTGAAACTTGTTTTTTGCTTCTGTTCAGCCTTGAACTACTCCAGTTATCCACCTTAATTAGTCACAAAATCGAAAGGTACGCTCAATATGTACTATAGTAGTATGCTAGTGTAATATAAGCTCAATATCTATTCAATTTCAAACACTTTTCATTTTTATAGTTTTGTCAAATTCTCAAATATGCAAAAATAATATTAATAAACATAGTTTTTAATTGAAAATTTCAAAATAATTAATACTTAGGATAGTTAAAATAATTAATTTGTAAAATAGAAAATAGTTTTGAATTATCTATTTAATTTCAAACACTTTTCATTTTTATAGTTTTGTCAAATTCTCAAATATGCAAAAAGAATATTAATAAACATAGTTTTTAATTGAAAATGGCAAAATAGTTAATACTTAGGATAGTTAAAATAATTAATTTGTAAAATAGAAAATAGTTTTGAATTATCTATTTAATTTCAAACACTTTTCATTTTTATAGTTTTGTCAAATTCTCAAATATGCAAAAAGAATATTAATAAACATAGTTTTTAATTGAAAATTTCAAAATAATTAATACTTAGGATAGTTAAAATAATTAATCTTTAAAATATAAAAGAGTCAGTGCTTATCCAAATAATTGAAAACATAGTTTTTAATTGAAAATGCAAACAGATAACTATTTATAAACCAAATAAAAGAAAAAACAGAAAATAGGCCTTTAGTCCCGGTCCGTGCCACAGGCCGGGACTAAAGGCCCTGGCTACTGAAATCCCCACCCGAGGCCTTTAGTCCCGGGCGGTGGCACGAACCGGGACTAAAGGCCCCCCTTTAGTCCCGGTCCGTGCCACCGCCCGGGACTAAAGGTCCCGGGGTATAAAATTTCATCTTCTTCCCCGCCGCGAAACACTTTGCAGTTTCGCGCGCGAGGAGAACAGACAGACGCCGCCAGGCTGCCGCCGACGACCGCGCGCACCAGCCGCCGCAGCGCCGCCACAGTCCGCCGCCCCTGCACACCCGCCGCGCCGCCGCGCCTGCGCACCCGCAGCGCCGCCACAGTCCGCCGCCCCTGCCGCACCGCGCCGCCGCGCCTGCACACCCGCCGCGCCGCCGGTTGCCTCCAAACGCCGCCGCGCCGCCGCGCCTCCAAACGCCGCCGCGCCTGCAGCACCCGGCCGCCGCGCCTCCGACGTCTGCAAGGTTTTTTTGCAAAAAAAATTAATTTGTTTATTAGTTAGTGTGTTAGGGTTAGGGTTAGATATAGAATATTAGTTAGCTAATTAGAATAGAATTAGTTAGATAATTAGAATAGAATTAGTAGTTAGCTATTGTTAATTAGATATATATAGTTTGCTATTGTTAATTAGAATAGTTAGATAATTAGATAGTTAGATAATTAGATAGTTAGATAATTAGATACATATATATAGTTTGCAAAAAAATTAATTTGTTAATTAGTTAGCTATTGTTAATTAGATACATATAGTTTGCAAAAAAATTAATTTGTTAATTAGTTAGCTATTGTTAATTAGATACATATAGTTAGCTATTGTTAATTAGAATAGAATTTTTAGTTAGCTATTGTTAATTAGATACATATAGTTAGCTATTGTTAATTAGAATAGAATTTTTAGATAGATATAGTTAGAATAGAATTTTTAGATAGATATAGTTAGAATAGAATTATTTAGATAGATATAGTTAGAATAGAATTATTTAGATACATATAGTTAGAATAGAATTATTTAGATACATATAGTTAGAATAGAATTATTTAGATACATATAGTTAGAATAGAATTATTTAGATACATATAGTTAGAATAGAATTATTTAGATACATATAGTTAGAATAGAATTACTTAGTTAGAATTTATTTGCATCATATATAGTTTGTTAGTTTATTAGTTAATCAAATGTTTATTTTTTGCAGAACTATGGATCCACATAGCAGGAACCTCGAAGAGGAAGAACTTATCGAAGATATAATCAAAGACGCCCCCGACGTTGAACCTGCTGAATCTCCGTCGTCATATCTAAACCCCTCCGGAGATGGAATGGAGGTTGATCGACACGAAGCCGATGGGGCCGGAGATAGCTCCAATGATGGAGAAGGTGATAGCTCCACTGATGGAGAAGCCGGTGGAGAAGCCGGTGGCGAAATAATAAAGTCCGGCGAGGTATACATATGAAGTTCGACAATCACTTGTAATATGAGAAAAATATTGGAGATAGCTCTATATTGTATACATATACATTCATTTGACGAATGTTTCTCCCTCTTAGGCCTCCACATCGAGCAAAGCTACGAAACGAGGCCCGACTAAAAAGTTGGACGCACGGACGCATTACACCTTTGAGGTGATATTGCCTACGGGCGAACCAAAGCTTCCTAAGAATGCTGCTGACACATTCAAGAAGCAATGCGGAGTTCTCGTTAGGGATCACGTCCCGATCAGCGTTCGGGAGTGGAACAAGCGCAAAGGGGCAGCCGATAGTGACTATGTCGCCGAAAGGTACAAAGATAATCTTTGGAATGATATCATGTCACATTTCAGCCTGCCAGAATGTGAGAATGAAGACGCCGCAAAAAAACTGAGGGCCAAAGTCAAGCAGTGGACTCTAAAGAAGATGACCGAACTGTTCCGTAGCTGGATGATTTTCTGATATATCAATTAATGAAAAACTTAGCAAATCATTTTCCTTGTCGGGCAGGGTTTGGAAGCGGTTCAAGTGCGTGACTCCCGGTATCCGGCATGAGAAGCTGACCTTTAGAGCGGCTCAGGTAAGTAGTAGTATGATATACTTCTATTTTCAATACTTTTGTAATGCTAGATTATTATTTTGATTATATATATTCTATTCTCGTAAAGTGCGACCAGCAGCCACGGGGGACGCATCTATGTGGATACTATGTTTGCGAGACCATTCGCACGTTTACCTCTGAGCACAAGGATTACAGATACGATGTAAGCAATAAACATTCACACCTCTATTTTTACTCGTCATTCTTTGTTATCATGATTGATATTCATATTCATCTCCTCTTCTTATATAGTACACGGCCATGCGGGAGAAGTACCAACCAGAGCAACGCGCGATTGCTGTTGCAGAGGAGCTGGCGACTTTTCTGAGAATAGAAGCTATAGACGACAAATGACGATTTAGTGTAGCTAGGGGCCATTACTGATGTTGGTCCATGTAATCGAATAGACGGGCTCTAGTCCCGATAATTCTGGTCTCCATATAATTGTATATATATGCTCGCTTGTAAGATAAGTTAATCTTATATATATGCATAAACTAATTCCCGAACACCAAGGCACCAAGGCACCAAACGAGGCATCACGTTAATCCCCCGAACAAATAAAACCCTAAAACCAGTAAACCCTAAAACCCTAAAGCAAAAAACAAAAATCTGCAGATGCCTTTAGTCCCGGTCTGTGTTACAAACCGGGACTAAAGGTCCTAGCCCTGATTCGCTCTGAGGTGCCCACGTGGACACCCTCCAGTCCCGGCTGGTAAGCGGGCCGGGACTAAAGGTTCAGCCTTTAGTCCCGCGGCTGGAGTCCCGGTTTGCAAACCGGGACTAAAGCCCCTTACGGGCCGGGACTGGAGGCCCCGTCCCCACTAGTGTGCTTTTCTCACGGGAATCACGACATCGTTGAGGTTCAACGTGGGATACATTAAGGCCTATGTGTGCATGTTTCTCGACAAAAGGACATCGGGCGGTACAAGGCAAAAAGAGAATCTCCAAATCAGAAGGGTAAACCCTATCACGATCCACCATGGCCGGCAGATTATTTCACGACTAACCCAAAAGACACCTTCATAGCTACACAAATACAAGTGTTAGACCGTAATTAAGTCTATCCACATCTTGAGAAGACCTGGACCATAGAATATGGCATTACGTGAGACTAACAAATGTAAAACACGAGAAAGACATAAACCAATTAATAGGATAGATTAGGGCTTAATTTAAATCTTCTATATATTCAGATGATAACATTGCCGGTAGGTTTTTGTAACCGGTCATGATCTGTGTGATAGTACTAAACTCAAAGTTTTCAATATGACAACTATGGGCTGAAGGCAGTCCACTATTCCAAATGTATGAACGGCTCCCTGAAGTCTTTGATGGTCCAGCTATTGATCCTCGTTGCAATACGCCTGTGCCAGATAGCAAACGTGGGCCGAGCGTGAGTGGCATCTAGCAGCTCAAGGCGTGGGCAGTGGTCGACGAGGGCGAGAAGTAGCTCTTCCTGGAAACTGCCGCTCGACAGCACGAGTTGCTTCAGCAGAGGGAACTTCTTAATGATCTTCTTGATGAGTTTTTCATCCTCGATGTAAGGCCAACCTGTGACATGGAGCTTCCTCAGCAATGGCGCTCTGCAGGCAATTAGGAAAATTAGTAAGATATATATCCAATGATTTGTCAACGCTTCAACTAATAAGTAGGATCGATCAACACAACACGATGGGAGTAGGAAACAGGAACACGTGCCTGTTGGCGAGGTGGACTAGAACGTCGGTATCGACGTGTCCTCTGAATGACTCGCATCGGCCGGCGCTGAGCTCCACTGCGGCGTGAGCCATGGCCTTCCATCCTGTGGGGAGCCGCTCGCGCCCGTCGCGCAGAACGCCTTCAGGTAGATCGATGTGCCGCCACATATGGGGCTCCTGCAGGACTTGCCGCGGCCAAGGCGAGCGCAGGAGTCCTGCGGCGCGGAGGACGTCGGTCTGAGGGAGTTTGCTGAGGACGATGGACAGGACGTCCCTGGGCAGCGATGCCCAGTCCCTCCACTCGCCCGACGAGGTAGCATTGTCTTCGCGGCAGCGGAGGCGGCGGCGGCGACGCCGCCACCAAGAGGCGGTCGCATAGGTTAGGCTTTTGCGTTTCCTTTTCTTCGTATCCATCCCAGTATGTTTTGTCTCGTGGAGAGGGGTCTGTTCCCCGTACGGGACACGGGAACGATTTATACATGCCCGCGTAAAGTTTGGTCGTGCTATGCAATTCATATACCGGACAGGACGTGATGCGTATTAGGGTTTTGGTATTGAACCTTTTCTATAAACTCACGGCGGCGGTGGCTACCATGGATTGTTTGGTTCGTTTCAGTGGCGTTTGCAATCGGGTGGCCATCGTGCACTGCAGTATTTGTCACGAACTGGCCTGAACTCTTTGCATCGATCAGTAACATTTGTTTCTGTTTCAAGGAGGCACTCGAACTCGACGTTTATTGATGTATTATTACGCACCGGGTATTTTTGGCTAGTTTAGAAAAAAAGGTTTATTGAGTCCCTTGTTCTGACGTCAGGTAACATTGAGCCCGGGCCTGAAGAGCCCGTGCCAAGAGGCTCACTTAATTTCCAGAACATGTTTGTCTTGATTTCACTAAAATATGGTTTATGTATTCCTAAACATGCATGCTGGTTGCTTTGTAGTCCCAAGAAGGAAAATTTAACTCTGATCCTATATCCCGACATTCATACACGACGGAAGTTCTGCAACAATCAAGTTTCTGACATAAATGTCATATCACGTTACAAAATCTCTTTTCCTACGACGAGATCAGCATAGTTCTGGTTTCGGTGCAAGTTAGCCAAAATGTGCAGCGTCGAACACGGAGCTGTTGCAAGTCGTTGTTGCCCTAGCGACCTGTGCCGGCATGACCGAATTCCTCTATGCGCCGCACCTTCATCGGCGAAGAGGAGATCAGGCGGTAGAGGGGCCAAAGAATCTCGATGAGCCAGAAGGGGAAATACTATATCAATCCACCAGGACCCCCAACATGTTTTCATGACTAATCCAAAAGCCACCCTAATTAATTCAATTGAAAACACCTCTAATCAGGGGCGGACCTAGAGCCAAAACAACCAGGTGTCTATGTATTAGTCATACGTACAATTTTTTTGCTTTGATTTGGGGGTGTCACACACTAAAAATTAGTAGAATTTAGCAAAGAAAGCAATTTCTACCCGGTGTCATTGCACCCCAGGAGCTACAACATAGGTCCGCCCCTGCCTCTAATCTAGAATATGGTTTGGCGTGAGACTAATTAATGAGATAGAGTAGACCTTAATTTAGATCTTCTAATTTTGAATAATAACATTGCAGGCAGCAGGTCGGCGCCCTCCTGCTTCCGCCGCCGATGGCCAGCTCTGCGCCGGCTGCCACTCCAGCTCCGTCGGCCGTCGTGCAGGCGTCCACCCCCTCTGCCTCTTCCTCGTCCCGGCGGTGGGCGGATTACTCCGACGACAAGGACGACCTGACGCCCCATTCGTACTGCGAGGTCCTGCGCAGCGGCTCGCCTCCCACCCCTGCTCCGGTGGTGGCGCCCTCCCCTCCCCGGTGGCCCGTGGAGGCCGTGGTCAGAAGCGTTGGCCCTGCTTGCGGTGAGCGCGGGCGCGGTGATGCCTGTGGGCGCGATGGGCGGCGCCCCCCCCCCCCCCGGTGCGTGGACGGCCCTGCGGGAGGACTTGTGGATGGCGTGGACGGTGCTGGGATCCCTGCCGACGGCGTCCGGCCGTGGATTCACATCGGTGGCGGCAGCGGCCTCGTCGATGGGTGGAGGAGTTGCCGACGCTGCATATTCGTGACGGCCTGCCGTCCGACCTCGCCGGCCTCTGCTTCAAATGCCTACTGCCGGCCGACCACATCTCCAGGAACTGCACCAGGGCGACGGCGTGCCTTCGTTGCCACAAGAGTGGGCACCATGCCCGTGACTGTCCCCAGGGACGGGCGCCGGCGGGTGGTGGCCGGGTGCGGCGCCAGCCGCGTGGAGTTGGCCTGCAAGGCGCTGCGCTAGTGGGAGGTGTCCAGCCGTGGCGGGAGCTGCGTGGCGCTGGCTTCGACGCTGCTTCGGCTGGGGCGGTGCGTGGACGGTGCGAGCCCCCTGTGAGCGTGGACAGCGTGGAGGCGCCGGTGCATGGACGTCGCGAGCTTGCAGTGAACATGGACAGGGTGGCGGCGCCAGTGCCCGCCCTGGTGTGGGAGCCGGAGGTGCGGCGTGGTGATGTGCACGCCCGGCTTGGCCCGCTAGGCTGCCAGCAGCCGCCGTCGCCCGTGGATGCGTAGGGGCCTGGGGTTGGCTTGTACCGGGTCCCCGCAAGGCGTCGCCTTGGTGAGAGGGCGTCCTCGCCACCCCCTTCCTCTCCGCCCGCGCCGCACAGCTCCGTCGGCTTGAGGCAGCTTGGCCGCCAGGCAGGTGGTGAGGGACAGTGGCGCAGGGACGCTCGTGGTGCGGCGCGGCTAGACGTGCCGGCCCCTTCCCGCCGTACCTCCGGCCGTGCGCGCTCGCGTTCACGTTCGTGGTCTTGCTCTCGGTCCCATTCCCGCTCGCCACAGTGCCCCCCTGCGCTTCCTTCGGCGCCCCGTGAAGGTGATGCGGTTGCTGCTTGGCGTGGGGTGGAGCGGGTCTTCCTCCCTCGATCTGCTGAGGTCGACGCGGCTGAGTCCGCTCTGCGATGGGGACTGGTGGTGTTCGTCTTCGGTCAGCGAGACCACGTCACGCTATCGGAGGCCGGCGGTGCTATCTCGGCGCGCATCCTGCTCGCGGAGGACAACTTCACGATTCACCGGCATTAGCCATCAGGCTTCCTCATCAAGTGCGGGAGCCGGCGGGTTTGAGATGAGGTGGCGGCGGCCGGCGTCGTGGATGGCAGGGGCTTCTCCCTGAGATTCTCGTCGTGGAACCGTTAGTTGCAAGAGGTGCGGCATGAGGCTCGCATACGGGTACACCTTGAGCTGGTTGGCGTGCCTGCTCATGCTTGCAGCAAAGCTGCTGTCACCACCGTCCTTGGGTCAGCGGCGTGGGTCGAGCGTCTCGGGGTTGCGTGGGCGAGCGGGGAGGATCTTGTGTGCCTCCAGGTGGTGGTGTGGACTAACGATCGTGCTCTCCTCCCGCGTGCCAAGGAATTGCTCGTGGAAGAGCCGGATGACCAGCTCGAGGAAGACGACGGCTTGATCCTTCGTGGTGACGCCCCGATCCCGTTGGAGAAAAACATGCTGCGGTACAATGTCTCGGTGAAGGTTCTTCGCTCAGAGGGGATGGCCGGTGGCCGGAGGGCTCCCGGTCCGGGATGCGATGACAGCGACGGTGGTGGTGGGGGACCACGCTGCGACCGGCGTTGGCCGCGTTCTCGGGACCTCTCCTGCCGCCGCGATGGCCGCAGCAAGCTCGATGATGGGCGGCGGAGGCACGACGGCAGCAGAGACCATGGAGGTGGCCGGCGGGAAGGTCGCTCCGGCGACCAGCGATAGGACGACCGGGGAAATCGCCGGCGCGCGCCGGACCTGTGTGAGGAAGAAGACGACGGGACAGAGGGGGGCCTATGGGCCAGTGCTGATCCACTCCTGGCATCTTTGTCGAGAGGGCGCCCACCTTTGTTGACTGACCGGTGGGACCCGATGCTGCTAGAGGCAGCAGAAACGGCCAATCTCGTGCTGCTGCGTGAAAATGAGGAGCTTTCTTCTTTTGGAAAGGTAGACTTTGGCAGAGCAAGTGTGGATCCCATGGGGGAGGACAACGATTCTATTTTCCAAATTTCACAGCCTAGGTTGGCCGGATGCGGCATGGACCCTACTTGTTTGTCTCCTGGGGATCTGCAGGTTCTGACGCTTTCCTCTCCCAGCCTTCTGCCTTCTCCTATCATCGAAGAAGAACCCGAGGTCTCGCTCTGATCGCCGTGCTCCTGTTCTGTGGGCCTGTTCAACTCTCCTCGGTCGGTGATGGATATGTTTCAAGTCTCTCTCTCACCGATCTCGAAGCTGGGTCCTTTTGGGACGATGGACTGCCAGCAGGCGGGGGGCTGTCACTTGCCTTCGCGGGATTTCTCTAGTTTTCGGGACTCCTGTAGGCGTCCCATCTCGCCGGTTCTCCCCAGGCCACCCGCATGGCGTTGCATGCCCAGGAAGACGTACACAGGTCCTATGAGGTGCAGCCGCAGGATCAGGGGCCATTTCGCTGCGGGTACTCCGATTTGTCAGTAGTAGCGTATGCTGATCTCGAGGTTGGGTCTTGCGCGCAAGGGCGTGGTGATTGGTGACAAGGCGCTAGACACGTACCTCGACCTATTTGCAAGACCCCTCCGTTAGCAGCACATTGACGTGGTCCTCCGGCTTTTCGGCTGGCAGCCTGATGCCCTCGCTCTTTCCGATGAGGCTTTGGTGGAGTGCGTGGTTAGAGTCCAGTGTTCTTTTAGGTGTTGTTTTTTTCTTGCTTTCTCTGTCGCGAACAGTGTTGTAAGCATGACCGATCCGGATATCTCCTTTGCCATTTGGAATGGCCATGGACTGAATTCTCCTGCTCGACGTCTTCCTCTCTACCAGGCGATCTTGCCGGTTAATGCAGCTGTGGTTTGTATTCAGGAGACGAAGATGGCGGTCATTTCTGACCGCGTGGTGCGGGAGTGCCTAGGCTCCCCCTTCGACAAATTCTTCTTCCTACCCGCCGATGGCACTCGTGGAGGGATCTTGTTGGCATGGCAATCCGCGTTAGTATCGGTTTCACACCCTCACTTCACCACGAATGCAATCACTGCGTCAATTTCCCTTGGGGGAGATCAGAGTTGGTGGTTCACAGGCGTCTATGGTCCCCGGAGTGATGCGGACAAGCGAGCCTTCCTCCAGGAGCTGCAGGATATTCGGGACCTTCACATAGGTCTGTGATTGGTGGCAGGTGATACATCTCAAACGTATCTATAATTTTTGATCATCCATGCTTGTTTATGCACCATTTACTTTATGTTTTGTTACACTTCATGGCGTTTTATGCATTTTCCATAACTAACCTATTAACAAGATGCCACAGTGTCAGTTCCCTATTTTCTGCTGTTTTTGTGTTTCAGAAAAGCTACATAGGAAATATTCTCGGAATTGGACGAAACAAAAGCCGAAGTTCCTATTTTTCCTGAAGCGTGACGGAGTCCAAAGCAGAGACGGAGGGGGGCCAGGAGGCAGCCGCACCATGCCATGGCACGGGCCACCCCTGGCCACGCGGGCTATGGTGTGGGCCCCTGGTCCACCTCCTGACGCCGCCCTTCCGCCTATATATTCCCCTCGACGGGAAAACCCTAAGGGCCCAATCAATTTTCCACGAAACATACTGTAAGCCACCGCCGTCGTCGACGCGAGGTCGGGAGGGTCCAGAAGCTCTTCCCGGCACCCTGCCGGAGAGGGGAATCACCACCGGATCAGAGGCCTTCTTCATCACCATGCATGCCTCTGAAGTGATGTGTGAGTAGTCTACCTTGGACTACGGGTCCATAGCAGTAGCTACATGGTTGTCATCTCCTCCATGTGCTTCATGTTTAGATCTTGTGAGCTACCTATTATGATCAAGATCATCGTTGTGTAATTCTACATGTTGTGTTTGTTGGGATCCGATGAATATTGGTATTTTGTCAAGTTGATCTATTGATTTATCATCTTTATGTTATCTCTATGTTGTTTATGATCTTGCATGCTCTTCATTGCTAGTAGATATCTTGGCCGAGTAGATGCTAGTGACTCCAAGAGGGAGTATTTATGCTCGATAGTGGGTTCATGCCTCTAGTAACTTGGGGGAGTGACAGAAACCTCTAAAGTTATAGATTTTCTGTTGCTACTAGGGAGAAAACAATAATCTTGTATTCTAGGACATTTGTATTATTTACATTACACACTTTGCTTAAGGCGATAATCTGTTGCTTGCAACTTAATACCCAATGGTTGCTTGGACGATATCCAGCAGGTGGATTATTAGTCATAGATGCAGTTGGATTACTGTCTATGTATTATGTTGTAATGCCTAAGTGAATCTCATAGTGATCCTCATGACATTTGTACACTTGCTTTATTCTATCAATTGCCCAACTATAATTTGTTTACCCAGCATGCTATTTATCTTATGGAGAGACACCACTAGTGAACTGTGGACCCCGGTCCATTCTTTTACATTGTTATTACCGTTTACCATTTACTCGCTTTATTTATATTCTTGCAAACTACTATCTTTTACCACTCCATACGCTTAATCCTTTATTTATAGCAAACCGGTGAGATTGACAACCTCACTGTAAGTTGGGGCAAAGTACTTGGTTGTGTTGTATGCAGGTTCCATGTTGCTGCTGGTGCAAAGCTACGCCCTGGACTAGGCGCCATATGTCCGAAGCTGTCACGAAGCTAGCGAGCATCAACTTTCAAAAGTTGGTTCTTTCTCCTACTGGTTTGACAAACATTGGTTTCATACTGAGGGAAGACTTGCTGCTGTGCTCATCATACCTTCCTCTTGGTGTTTCGAACTGGGTGGTCATCTACACGCCATCAAGCAATTTTTCTGGTGTCATTGCCGGGAAGAAAGAGGATTTCTACAAGGGAAGTCTCTCGCTTCCAATCTTTTACTTTGTTATTGTTTTGCTTTATTTTATTTTTGCTTGCATTTTTTTATCAAAAATACAAAAAAATAGTTCCTTTGATAGCTTGCATTCCGTTACTTTTACTTTTAGTTCATTATGTTGTTCCCCAAGTATGCTCTAGAGGACCTTACAAAAGGTAGTGGTTCTATAATTAGGAAAGGTAACATCGAGGAGTTCTTTAATCATGTTAGTATGCATAAAGATGATGAGGATAGATCTTTAGCCGAGCTTGCTCCTAGTTATGAAGTTGTTGCTGCTTATTTAGATCACATGTTGGAGGCTAGGTTTGTTAACCTTAATCCTTTTATGCAACAAATATTTCTTAAGCTTCATGATATAGAAGACTCCGAAAAGAAAGATTTTATTTTGGAGACTTTGCGTAGAGAATTTCGAGACGTTGTTCTAGAAGCTAGGAAAGTTTTTGAGCGTTTTAATATGCTTGGCTCACGTGTAAATGTTGTTGGTACAAACAAGGAAGAAATCAAAGTACCAATACCTTGCAAACGTGTAGGATTACATGAAGCTTTGGAAAAGAATTTTGATTGGATTATTCCTGAAAACCCTTTTGATGAAAGTAGTGAACCCAAGAGTGTTCATAAGGGATCTTAAAAACTCATTTGGATACAATACAATTCATTGTTGAAAATACTTCTGCAATTGATCTTGATGCTTAATCGCTTGATATTACTTGATTTTCACTTTCTGCGCCTAGCTCAAAGGCGTTAAAGAAAAGCACTCTTGGGAGATAACCCAATGTTTTATTTTCAGTAATTTTTCTTTTTGTTGAGTCTTAGAAGTTATTACTACTGTAATGACCTCTCCTTATTATTTTTATTTCGTTTTTGTGCCAAGAAGAACCTCTAATTTGAGGAAGGTAAGATTTGGGGAAGTTGCTGTCCTGAAATAGATTTCTGCGCTACACCGTAAAAATTCATGAAAATTCTCAGAATATCTTTTTGATCTGCGATTTGTTGTGCACATGCCCCAGGTTATTTCCAAACTTTTATTAGTTTTGTGCTTTTCTATTTGAGCAACAAAAGATCTCCGAAAAAATCGATCTTTGTCAGCTGTCCTGTTTTGACAGATTTCTGCCACTATTTGTGTTTGCCTCTCGATCGCTTTCTTTTTGAGTTCTTTTGATCACGAGACTTTTGAGGGAGTTGCTACATTATCTTATGCTTTAATGGATGGTATATTTGAGTTTGAAACTGAACCAAAAGAGTAGATTTACTATCATGCTTACACTAATGTTGCTAATAGAATTGTGTGAAGTTTTATATGAAGGAAGTTTTCAAGTGTAGGGAAAGGAGAGTGATGAGATGAGATGAAGTATGGACAAAAGCTCAATCTTGAGGATTCCCATGTCACCCCAAGAAATATCCAAGAGGTACAAGAGTCAAAGCTTGGGGATGCCCCCGAGGCACCCCTTCTTCATCGGCAAAAATCAGGTCACCTTTCAAAACACTATATTTTTATTGCTTCGTATACTATGCATTTTTCTTGGAGCATCTTTACTTTTGCTTTCAGTTTTCTTTTGTTTTGGTTGCTGCAATAAATGGTTGGACCCCAACAAATTTCTTTTGGAGAAGATGCACTCCGTTTTTCATTGTCAAGAACACTCTAGTTTTCACTCTTATCGTTCAACGAGTGTTCTCTTTTTCTAGAACTGCATTTAGCTTTCGTTTTTCGCCTTGATTTTTGTTCAGATCTTGTTATATATTTGTATCAAGGTGCATTTAGACCACTGGTCTATGTTGGTTTTCATCTCAAAGAGTGGTTATAAAAAGATTGAATGGTGTGGGAAAAGAGAAAAAAGTTTCATGCCTATAGTGGTACAAATGGGAGCTTGTTTAGACTGTGGCTTAGACTTTTGCATGTCATGCTTGATGTTATTTTGATAGTACGCTTAGTAGTTTTTGCTGTAGCATGACTTGTCTCAAATGACTGATATTGCTTAATGTGCCTTCGAAAGAATCATGCATTGTTTTTATTATATGGGAGCATATTATTGTGGTTTTCTCCTTTGATGCTTTATTTGGGTTGACTTGGCGCATGCTTACAACATGTTTGACTCTAACAAGTCAGTCATAAGCCTCTATGATCATTTGGTCTTTGACTTGTGATACCACTTTATGCTTCGGTTAATGATGTTTTGTCGCTATGCATGATTATGGCCGTTATTGCTCTCTTAGTTGATCGCTCCCAGTCTTTTGCTAGACTTCATTTGTACTGAGAGGGAATACTTCTTGTGCATCCAATTCCCAAAAACCAATTTTTTTCAAATAGTCCACTATAAATTCCTATGCATGGTATTTGCAAGCCATTCCAAGTAAATTTTCATGTGCTACCTTTCAAAAAACCTTTAAAATACATCTCATTTTGTGACATTGTTTTCAGCTCATGGGGACGTAGTGGTCGGATTTACTATCTTCCATATTGTTTTATTCTAAAAAAAGAGGAAAAAATAAAAGAAAAAAGACACTCCTCCATGGTATGTGAAAGTTGGTGGGCACCCGATGGAATCGGTTAGCCATGGTTTGTGAAAGAAAAAGTGGGGAGGAGTGCCAAGCTTTATAAAAGAGCACAAAAGTGACAATCTCTCTCTCAAAACTTGATTGGTATGGAAGATAGTAAGAACCCCATTGCTAGTCGTTGACAAGAACAACCACCTCTTAAAACAAATTTTTATCTCCCTGTTTTAGAAATGAAAAGCTCTAGCACATGCTTAATCACTGATTCCCTCTGCGAAGGGCCTTTCTTTTACTTTTATGTTGAGTCTCCACCTTCTACCTTTATGCACCGTCTAAGAGAGCATAGTTGTCATTTTGAGTTTAATGTGCATAGTCCCAAAATTTATTATTGATTTATTCATGATTATGGTGTTGCTTGTTCTTAAATTATTTGTATCTAGTCGCCCTCTTAAACTTGAAGGTGTCCTATGCATTTATGTTTTGCTATTCCATGAAGGACAAGCTAAAAACCACTTTGCTATGTTTTCTATATGGTTGAAACACACACTTGACTTTCAATGCTTCATTACTCATGATCTTTTGTTTGTGTTACTTTTCATGTTATAACATGGTTGCTAAGTTTTATTGTCAAGATTATGTCTTTTATGCCCATGTTTAGAGTACTTTGATCTCAGCACTCAATGCTTTACATTGTTTGATCAAGATTGTGTTGGTGCATGTCACCTCAAAAATTATTGTTTTGTTATCACTTACCTACTCGAGGACGAACAGGAGTTAAGCTTGGGGATGCTTGATACGTCTCAAACGTATCTATAATTTTTGATGCTCCATGCTTATTTATGCACTATTTGCTTTGTGTTTTGTTACACTTCATGGCGTTTTTATGCATTTTCCAGAACTAACCTATTAACAAGATGCCACAGTGACAGTTCCCTGTTTTATGCTATTTTTGTGTTTTAGAAAAGCTACACATGAAATATTCTCGGAATTGGAAGAAACAAAAGCCGAAGTTCCTATTTTTCCCCAAGCGTGACGGAGTCCAAAGCAGAGACGGAGGGGGGCCAGGAGGTAGCCGCACCATGCCATGGAGCGGGCCACCCCCTGGTCGCGCCGGGCTATGGTGTGGGCCCCTGGTCCACCTCCTAATGCCGCCCTTCCGCCTATATATTCCCATCGACGGGAAAACCCTAAGGGCCCGATCAATTTTCCACGAAACATACTGTAAGCCACCGCCGTCGTTGACACGAGATCGGGAGGGTCCAGAAGCTCTTCCCGGCACCTTGTCGAGAGGGGAATCACCGCCGGAGGCCTTCTTCATCACCATGCCTGCCTCCGAAGTGATGTGTGAGTAGCCTACCTTGGACTACGGGTCCATAGCAGTAGCTAGATGGTTGTCATGTCCTCCATGTGCTTCATGTTTAGATCTTGTGAGCTGCCTATCATGATCAAGATCATCGTTGAGTAATTCTACATGTGGTGTTTGTTGAGATCCGATGAATATTGGTACTTTGTCAAGTTAATCTATTGATTTATCATCTTTATGTTATCTCTATGTTGTTTATGATCTTGCATGCTCTCCGTTGCTAGTAGACATCTTGGCCGAGTAGATGCTAGTGACTCCAAGAGGGAGTATTTATGCTCGATAGTGGGTTCATGCCTCTAGTAACTTGGGGGAGTGACAGAAACCTCTAAAGTTGAAGATTTTCCGTTGATACTAGGGAGAAAACAACAATCTTGTGTTCAAGAACATTTGTATTGTTTACATTACACACTTTGCTTAAGGCGATAATCTGTTGCTTGCAACTTAATACCCAATGGTTGCTCGGACGACATCCAGCGGGTGGATTATTAGTCATAGATGCAGTTGGATTACGGTCTATGTATTATGTTGTAATGCCCAAGTGAATCTCATAGTGATCCTCATGACATTTGTACGCCTTTATTCTATCAATTGCCCAACTGTAATTTGTTTACCCAGCATGCTATTTATCTTATGGAGAGACACCACTAGTGAACTGTGGACCAAGGTCCATTCTTTTACATTGTTATTACCGTTTACCATTTACTCGCTTTATTTACATTCTTGCAAACTACTATCTTTTACCACTCGATACGCTTAATCCTTTGTTTACAGCAAACCAGTGAGATTGACAACCTCACTGTAAGTTGGGGCAAAGTACTTGGTTGTGTTGTGTGCAGGTTTCACGTTGCTGCTGGTGCAAAGCTACACCCTGGACGAGGCGCCATATATAAATTGTCCGGAGCTGTCGCGAAGCTAGCGAGCATCAACCTTCAGAAGTTGGTTCTTTCTCCTACTGGTTCGATAAACCTTGGTTTCATACTGAGGGAAGACTTGCTGCTGCGCTCATTATACCTTCCTCTTGGGGTCCCAACTGGGTGGTCATCTACACACCATCAGTAGGGGATTTCAACCTTATTGTGGACCCGGCAGACAAGAGCCGAGGGTGTCTTCACTGCAGCATGATGGCTAGATTTCGTCGAGCCCTCTTGTCCCTGGAGCTCAAAGAACTCTACCTCAATGGATGGCGATACACTTGGTCTAACGAGAGGGAGCTCCTGACTCTTGAGAAGCTAGATAGGGTCTTCTCGACCGTGGACTGGGAATCGCTCTACCCTGATGCTTTCCTTTTGGCCATGTCTACTAGACCTTCGGATCACTGCCCTTTGGTGCTGAGCCTCTCGCCAGATTTCCACCGTGGCTATAGATTCCAATTCCAGTCCTTTTGGCCTAGAGTGGATGGCTTCCTAGACGTAGTCCAGGGAGCGTGGACGACACAACCTGAGGAGCCTAACCCCTTCAAGAGGCTTGATCAAAAGCTGAGGGCCACAGCCAGGTGTCTTTCTAGCTGGAGTTCTAAATTCATCGGCAACATAAAGATGCAGATTCTCCTAGCCACAGAGGTGATTCTTTGTCTTGATGTCGCGATGGACTCTCGACTGCTGTCCCCTGAGGAGCGCACCCTTTGACGCCTTCTCAAGAAGAAGCTGCTAGGCCTCGCGTCCCTAGAGCAGACTCTAGCCCATCAGCAGTTGCGACTCCTTTGGCTAAAGGAAGGTGACGCATGCACCCGTTTCTTCCACACGCATGCCAGTCACCGGAGGCGCAAGAACTTCATCGGGCATCTTATGGTTGACAACCGGCGAGTGACCGAGCACGATGACAAGGCAGAGGCCGTGGATCTTTTCTTTGAGGGATTATTGGGTTCTTCAGCAGACCACCCTTTCTCTCTTAACCTCGACTATCTGGGGATCCCCTCGATTGATCTACGGCAAATCGATGGTGAGTTCTCCGTGGATGAAGTGTGGAAGGCCATCAAAGACATGCCCCTTGACAAATGCCCCGGACCGGATGGGTTCTCGCCCTGCTTCTTCATAGTTTGCTGGGATATCATTAAAGTGGATGTCATGGCTGCGTTCAATTCTTTGTCGCACCTCGATAGTCGTGGATTTGGACTAGTTAACAATGCGCTCATCACCCTACTTCCGAAGAAGCCCGGAGCCGAGGAGGTATGAGATTTTCGGCCGATCAGCCTGATCCATGGCATTGCCAAGTGGGTAGCTAAAGTAGTTGCCAACCGGCTGGCGCCCCACCTGCCCCAGCTGGTTGGGGCCCACCAGAGTGCCTTTGTGCATGGAAGATGTCTACATGATAACTTCATGATGGTCCAGGGTACCGCCCGTAAGCTTCACCAATCCAAATAGCCAGCAATCCTCATGAAACTCAACATTACCAAGGCATTCGATACTATGGACTAGTCCTTTCTTCTTGAGGTCCTTAGGAAGATGGGGTTTGGAGAGCGTTTGCTAGCCTGCATTTGTGCCCTGCTCTCGACTGCCTCCACACGTGTGCTCCCAAACGGGTCTCCAGGGGCTCGTATGCCGAATTGGCATGGACTTTGACAAGGGGACCCCCTCTCCCCTCAGCTATTCATTCTGGTTATGGAGGTCCTCCACTATGCGCTGGAGAAGGCCACACAAGAGGGACACCTTTCCCCCCTAGCCGCCTCGGGTCTTCGGCAACGTACCTCCATCTACGCAGATGATGTGGTTGCTTTCCTCCACCCACATGTGGAGGACCTTAGAGCCTTCGCTGCGATCATTGACGACTTTGGCGCTGCGTCGGGCCTGCGCACCAACCTTAGCAAGTGCTTTGCGCATCTGATCAGATGCCCGGTGGAGGTGGGGGAGCTTGTGGTCCAGGAGCTTGGATGCCCTATTCTACCATTCCCGATGCGGTACTTGGGCCTTCTGCTCGGCCTCAAGAAGCCGACCGCGGCACAACTTCAATATTTGGTGGATGCCATGGCAAATTGGCTGCCGGGTTGGCAGGCATCCATGCTCAACCGTGCGGGATAATTGGAGCTGGTAAGATCGACACTAGCGGCGATCCCCATCTTCTCTTTGAAGTCTCTGGACATCCAGGCAGAGACCCTCCTAGCCATCGAGAAGATTCTCCGTGGATTCCTCTGGAAAGGCCAGAGGGATGCCCATGGTGGCCACTGTCTAGTGGCATGGGACCGGGTCTGCATGCTGAAGGAACTTGGCGGGCTAGGCATCATTAACCTGTGGAAGATGAACATCGCGCTCAGGACGCGCTGGCTTTGGCTGAGCAGAGTGGAGGCCTCTCGGCCGTGGAAAGAATTTCACATTCAAGTGCCACGCATGGTGACAGAAATCTTCGAAGCTGCGACATCTTCGGTGGTGGGTGACGGAGCCTCCACGTTCTTCTGGCTAGATAAGTGGCTTCCAGAGGGCCGTCTTAAGGACCTAGCCCCACGCCTCTTCGCCTTAATTCCAAAGAGGTTGTCGCGATCTCGGTTGGTTAAGGATTTCCTTGACGGAGGGTGGCTGGACGACATTCCCGCGAACCTTGATGCACTTGCCATCAACCAGTTGCTAGCGGTCGCTGACCGTGTGCAGGGGCTGACCGTCACCGTGGGTGTCCCAGATGCTTTCCGGTGGAACTGGGGAGTGCAAGAGTCTTACTATGCACAGTCATGCTACCTAGGCATGTTTCATGGCAGCATACCTATGGCAGGTGCTTTACAAGTTTGGAAATCTCGTGCTCTAGCCAAATGCCGATTCTTCCTTTGGTTGGCGGTGCGCGACAGATGTTGGACGGT
Source organism: Dactylis glomerata (assembly GCA_007115705.1). Lineage (NCBI taxonomy): Eukaryota > Viridiplantae > Streptophyta > Magnoliopsida > Poales > Poaceae > Dactylis > Dactylis glomerata. The sequence goes on from QXEO01000218.1 coordinate 115,648, forward strand.
GGACAGGTTGGAGAGACGTAGGCTCCCATGCCCCTCGACATGCCCGTTTTGCAATCAAGCTCAGGAGTCCATCAAGAACCTACTACTAGGGTGCATTCTAGCGCGGACTGTGCGGGCTGCCTATCTGCGATGGTGGGACAGAGAGGATCGGCTTCCTCCGGATGGGATCTCACTCACAGACTGGCTACAATCCTAGCGTGGAAGGGCCGCAGATGTCCGAGACTAATGGACTGGGGTTGCCCTGATTTTCGGGTGTCTTTGGAGGCATCAGAATGATGTGGTCTTTGAGGGTGCCACCGCCTCGCCGCACACGGTTATTCGCAATATCCGTAGGGAAGCTGAGCTGTGGAAAGCTGCAGGCCTCTTCAAGGCCGATCTAGCCATAGTGGATAGGTGGAGGATTGGCGAGTAATCTGTATTTTCTTTTCTTGCTGACCTAATTAGGCAGCGTGGAGTTGCGGCCTCGACATTTGTGTCGACCGCGTTGTATTTCGGCCTCTTGGCCTCTCTTCTATGAAACCGATATGTCTGTCCAGGACGTATCCTTTAAAATAATAACATTGCCGGCGAGCAACTGTTTCTTTTTTTTCAAAATGGAAGCGTAGCCCAGCTTTCTTTATTATTTTACTCAACAAAGGTGTAATAAAAAACATACATCAGAAAATCTAAAGCTACCACGCAACACCTACAGACCATACAACGAGAATATCAACTAGGAGTCGGGAACATCACATATCCCGAGACACCCTCTCTAGGCAAAACAAGAGTGCTCATCCAGACTAGTAGGTTCTTACCGAGCACCTCATGCACACGATATAGAAGCCATCACCGCCATCAAACCACCGAGCAATCCCCAGAATAAAAATCAGGATGATCTTTGTCATTCCTGTCGTCGACGTCACCATGACGCCAGACAATGCCTCCACCAAGCCCCCACTGTGCCACGCCGTCAAGAACCAACATCGTCGTTGCAGAAGATGCATACCAAACCACCTCAGGAATCCACTATTCTCCAAAAATGATACCCCAAGAGGGAGAGTGACACCGAATGTGCTGCCATTGTCCGATCCGAACCTAGATCTAGGATTTCCCTCGGAGCAACACAAGTGGATCGATGATAGCTGCGATAGGAGATGCCTTCATCAAGGTAGCGACGCATCACGCCGCCATCGCCCGCGATGACTGAAGTCGACTCTTAGTTCTTCATCGGCAACCACGCCTTGCGATATCGTTGCAAACTGGCCAGCCACCTCCGGCGAGAAAGGAGACAAGAGCCACCATGCCTAGAGCACCTGCTCTAGGCTTCCTCGTGAAGTGGAAAGATCCTAAGGTGTCTCTGCATTCCGCCGTTGGTGGGCTGCAGCATGTCCACCACCCAAGCCCGAAGGGCCTGGCTGCAGCCCGCTTCACCATCCCGACTGGCAGCCACTGGAGTTGCCTTGGTCACCATCTTCTCATGGAACGCCGCTTGAGATGGAGGAGATGGGGCACCGCCATCCACACCAGATCTATGGCAGAGGGAGCCCACCGCTGCCACCACGCCGCCCAGGCTTTGTCTGGCGACACCCTGGCGGCGGCGAGATGACGGGATAGAGAGGAGGGCTGAGGAGAAGGAGGTTGCTGCCCCGACGTGGTGCGATGCCGCCACGCGGAGGCGGGGTAAGGTTAGGAGGGCGTCAGGGTAAGCTTTGTAGGAGGAAGTGTAGGGTTATGGGTAGGGTTAGAAGGGAGGCGAGCAACAGTTTATGGTAACTAAAAATGAAGATATCTAAAAAATTATATTATATAAGTGCTTGCTGATGAAAGTTGGCATGAAAGTGCTAACTGACCTTACCTTATTTCTATAGGGCAGATGTCAAGATCTACATGATGGTACTAAACTACAAAGCTTTGAATGCCATGACTATGAGCTCATGGCAATGCAGTATTCCAAGACCACGAGCGGCATGCAAAGGCATTCGATAGGATCAACATGTTAATAGGCTCTTCCTACACCCTAAACGTGGGGTCAAAGTTATGGGGTACCTTTGTGCGCAACTTCCTCAAGGAAGAGGACATCAGGCGGTGCCTAGAGAATCTCCAAAATGGATGGGGAAATCTTATCACGGTCCACCATGCCCTGTAGCATGTTTCATGACTAATCCAAAAGCCAGCTTTATAGCTACAAAGAGCAATTGTTAGACCTCATAATTCACATTAGAAGACCTCTAGTCTAGTATATGGCAATACACGGTACTAACAAATGAGAAACATGAGGAAGACATAAACCACTTGTAGCAGGTTTTGGTAACCAATCAAGATCTGGGTGACGGTACAAAGCTTTCATTGTCACGACTAAGAACTACTATGAAGCAATGAACGTGAACTAGAACAAAACCATGTGCGGCATGCGGAGGTCTTTGATGTTGCAGGTCTTGATCCTCGTGTTAATAGGCTCTTTCCAGACCCTAAAGGTCGGGTTAGCGTGCCTGACATCTAGCAGCTCAAGGCGTGGGCAGTGGTCGAGGAGGGCGAGAAGTAGCCCTTCCTGGAATCTGCCGCCCCACAACACGAGGCGCTCCAGCAGAGGTAACTTCTTGATGATCTCCATTATGAGTTTTCCGTCCATGATGTAAGGCCAGTCTGTGACATAGAGCTCCCTCAGCAAAGGCGCTCTGCAAGCCATTAGGACTGTTAGTCAGGAGGTAGGAGTTCATGATTTGTCCCCACTTTTCAACTACTAATTAAGATCAATGCAACGTGATAGGAGCAGGAGGAGTACGTGCCTGTTGGCGAGGTAAACTAGTACGTCTGCGTCCACATGGCCTCTGAATCACTCGCACCGGCCAGCGCTGAGCTCCACTGCCGCGCGAGCCATGGCCTTCCATCCTGCCGGGCGCTGTTCGCGCTAGTGCCCCCTACCCCCTTGATGTAGATCGATGTGCCGCCACACCTAGGGCTCCTCTAGGGCTAGCCGCGGCTAGGGCGAGCACGCCAACCCTGCGGCACGGAGGGTATCTATCTGCGGGAGTTTGCTGAGGACGAGCGATAGGACGTCCCGGGGCAGCGACGCCCGGTCCCTCCACTGGTCCGGCGACGCAACATGGTCCTCGCGGTGGCGGCGGCGGCGCGAAGAGGAAGGGGTGGTGCCGTAGTTTAAGGTTTTTCTTTTTCTCTTCGTATCCATTCTATTTTTCTGGTGGAGAAGGGCCCAATGTTTCTATACTGGAGGAGATGAATATGGTTTTGTTATATATGTGCCCGTAAAGTTTGACCAGGCTATGCAAATCATAGTATTTTGGTTCTGAGCCTTTGATAATCACGACGGCGGCGGCGGCGTCGTCTGCAATCGGGTAGGCAACGAGCAGTATTTGTATCCAAGTAGCCTGGACTTTCTTGCATCAATCTGGAACATCTGTTTTGGTTTCAAGGCGGACATTGTAAGTTGGATGGCTCGTCGTCGCCCACGTTTATCGATGTACAGTGGGCTTTGCCTGTATTTTTGGTTATTTCGAAAAAGAAGTTTATTTGGTTCGTTGGTTCTGACGGGAGGTAACTTTGGGCTTTGCCTGCAGAAACGACCACACCAGGCACATATGATCTCTTGATTTCAGTAAAAAAGTTTGTCTTCTGATAAAATTGAACATGCTTGCACTGGTTTTCTTTTGCATAGTCTCAAAATAAGAAAATAAAAATTATATACAATGATCGGCTCATTTCCCCCATAGAGCATCAGCCGTTAAAGCATCACCGCAAGTGCCTACAGTGTTCATAGATCATAGCTGACATCCATAATTCACCAGATGGCAATGAATATCATCATTGTCCATTAGATTACAAGTTCGAAAATATATTACATGATACGGCATAATTAGGCCCTACGGCTCATACTACTTTGCATGGAAACGTCAAACAGTAAAAGCCACTCTTGCTACCAGATTAACTGACCAAAAAAGACTTCGCCCCCGAGCCCGAGTGTTATCCAGCTGATCACTTTCGAGGCCACCCTCGCTTCCCACTCTTCTTTCCGCCTCGTCCGAAGCTTCCGGCTGCCAGTGGAGCAGGGTCAGGGCTCTCGGCGCCCTTCTTGGGACGGCCTCTGCCTCTGCCCCTTCCCGACGGCATTGGCTCCGGAGTTGCAGTCCTGGCTGCCCTACCTCTACCGCTTCTGGTAGACGGCCCGTGGCTACCCTGCACCTCTGTGGACAATTCTCTGCTCTCATCCTTGCCTTCTTCTGGTTTCGGATGATCGACGGTTGTCTTACGCTAGCTGCCAGAAATCCGGATCGACTGGGTCGAGGAACGGGGTCGACGGTCGAGGATCGTCATCCCAAGGAATGAGGTTCGAGGAGGGGTATACATCTCCGGTACCCCAATTTTCGGGTCGAGGATCGGGATCCACTTAATTTTGGGTCGATGACCCCGATTCGATGAAATAGGTTGTGGAGACAAAATCCCTACAAAATTGCATCTTTATTTCTGAGATGCTGATTTTTCATGATGACATGGGCCCATAGTTCAGCGCAGCCCACTATCACATTACCATCGACCACATTAGTTGACTCTACGAGGGGGGCGCCTATGCATCGCCCGTTCGCGCGCTGTAATAGGGCGCGCCCATGCAGTTCTGCAAATGGGCCCAGTAAAAGATGCTGCCCGTTACTTCTATTTTTCAGTTTTTTTCGTTTCTCTTTTCTAAAATCTGAATAATTTGGAATTACGAATTTGAACAAAATTCATATTTTGCAAAAAGTTCTAATCTGAACAAATTTCGAATTTTGAACAATTTTCGAATTTGCACAAAATTCGAATTCTAAACAAAATTTCAAATTTGAACAAATTTCGAATTTTGAACAAATTTTAAATTCTGTACAAAATTTCAAATTTGAACAAAACTTGTATTTTGAACAAAATTTGAATTCGACCAAATTTCAAATTCTAAACAAATTCCCAATTTGAACAAAATTTGAATTTGAACGAAATTTGAATTGACCAAATTTTGAATTTAAACAGTTATAAAAAATATACAATCTGAATTTGAACAAATTCGGAAACTTGAACAAATTTGAATTTGAACACATCTGAAATCTGAACAAATTTCAAAATAAACAATGGGCGCGCGCTGATGGGCCGCAGCCCATATCCCTCCGCTCGCGGGCGGAGCCTACTAAGGCACGCCCGCGGGCGGAGCGTAGGATTTGCCCTCTACGAGTCCAAAGAACAAGCGCATCTTTCCTAGAAAAAAAAGAACGAATCGAACGCATCTATCTTCTTTCTTCCCCATGAAGCCAACGCTAGTGGCCAGCCAAAAGGCCAAATTCCCAATCTAGCGTATCGATTTCAACGGTCCATCTGTGCGTCCGACATCGGACATACCCAGGCGACCATGAGGCAACGGCCGCCAAGAAAACGAAGCAGGCAAGCCTCAGTTCGACCGCGGCATGAGACTCATCCGGTTGGCCGCCGGCGTTCGCGGCTGGAGAGGCAGACTGCTGCGGTACTGTGATTTTCCTTTACAAATATTGGAAATTATCTGGGTCAGCTACATGGAACGGGATCCTGACCCTGGCGTCGACCCACATGGACCCGTTGTGGTTCCCGACCCTCGATCCGGGTTGATCGACCTGGGATCGTGGAACGAGGCATGGATCTCGTTTCCCGCTACTATGGTCTTACGCTTGTTAGACCTTGAGTTGGCGGTGGGAGTTCCCGTCCTGGTCGCCTGCTCCGGTGTCTCTGTTGCTGCAGTTAAACGTTCCAAAAATAATCCATGATTAGATGGTTAACAACAAAACTTGAACGGTAAAAATGGTAGGAGTTTTAGCAGTCTAACACCTTTCCATTGTAAACCAGCTTAATTCAATTTAACCATTTCTTGGATTTCACTGAAGGTGGGTTAGGAGAATAGCACCAAATCAACATCTTAGGTGCACTATCACTACAGAGTTTGCTCGAGAAATTTAACACATGACTGCCATTTACCAGCAGTAAATACATATTCCACGTGAAAGAAGTATCCAACATAAGTTTGGGATGAAGAAGGCACAAGCGGCAAGTTATTCGGGTGAGTGAAAATAAGATCCAGAGCTTCATGCACCTTAAGTGCCGGTGCTTGGCATAGTAGTGACAGAAGAAAGAAATTGAAAGACCAAAATGCAGAAAACGATCGACCAATTGTTGGCCTGAAAGCATGTCAACAGAGAACATCTCTATCTATCGATATGTTCTCTGTTCCGAAATCATTAGAACGAACATTAGAAGGAGAATACCAATAACCTGAACCTGTCACGGTCACTGCTTCCTAGAAAATTATATCGTGAACAGACCAACACTAACGATGACCAACAACCTACTCGCTATTTTAATCTTCCTCCTGATTAACCCATTACTAAGCTAAAACGTGGGCCAACTTTTGAAGCATGTAGATGCCAAATTTTAATAATTCTGGAGGTGTCATTGAGATGGAAGAGCAGAATTTGCAATTCATGTATTCCTCGATCTCTATTACAATCCCTCTGGCGCTGTTAAGTTCTCACTTCTCAACCTTTACAAATATAAGGCCATGAATGTAACAGTTCCAAACTCTACAAATATAAGGCCATGAGCTTCCGATTCGCAGTGGAGGCGGGTAGGCGGACGTACCGGTGGAGGAGATTTGAGCCAGCACTGATTGATTTCTCGCTGGCAGGGAGGCGGGGGTCGGCGGCCGGCTCACGGGCGGGAAGCGGAGGGAAGTTTCAGCGCGGCGGTTGTCTCTCCCGCGCGCATGCTACCGTTTTTTGGGAAGCCCAACCAAGTGATGTATATTACATCAGTTGTGGCCAAAATTTAGGGCTCCCCTAAAATATTTAAATCACCAAAAAGTTTGACATCACATGTTGGGAGATACTTTCTTTTGACCTAATGTGATGTATAAGTTAGGTTTAACATCACCTCCTCAAATATACACCGGATATGCTCTTACACGAGATTAGAAAACAGAGAAACAAGACCAATTTAACAAGATAGTGTAAGGTTAATTGCATATTGCAATTTTAAATAATAACATTGCCGGTTTGCAGCAAGTTTAGGTCTGGATCCGTCGTACTAAATTAAAAAGTTTTTAATGTTTCATTACTCACAACTATGAGCTCGAGGCAAATGCACTAGTACAATCGCATATGCGGCAGCATGAAGTCTTTGATAGTGCAGTTCTTGATTGTCGTTGCAATAGGCTCGTGCCAGTCAGCAAACGTGGGGTCAGCATCACTGACATCTAGCAGCTCAAGGCGTGGGCAGTGGTCGAGGAGGGCGAGAAGTAGCTCTTTCTGGAAACTGCCGCTCCACACCACGAGGCCCTCTAGGAGAGGAAGCTTCTTGATGATCTCCATGGTGAGTTTCTTGTCCTCGATGTAAGGCCAGCCTGTGACATAGAGCTTCTTCAGCAATGGCGCTCTGCAGGCCATTAGGAGAATTAGTCAGGTAGGATTTGATAATTTATCGCTGCTGCAAATAATTAGGATCAACACATACAACGCGATGGGGGAAGGAAAATAGATACACGTGCCTGTTGGCGAGGTGGCCTAGAACGTCAGTGTCGACGTGTCCTTTGAATGACTCGCACTGGCCGGCGCTGAGGTCCACTGCGGCGAGAGCCATGGCCTTCCATCCTGCTGGCGGCTGCTCGTGTCCGTCCCACAGCTGGCCTTCACGTAGATCGATGTGATGCCACATCTGGGGCTCCTCCAGGGCAAGCCGCGGCCAGGGCGAGCACACGAGCCCTGCGGCGCGAAGGACGTCGGTCTGCGGGAGCTTGCTGAAGACGACGGATAGGACGTCCCGGGGCAGCGACGACCAGTCCCTCCACTCCTCCGGCGACGCAACCTGGTCCTCGCGGGAACGGCGGCGACGGCGGCGCGGAGACGGATGGGCGGTCGCGTAGATCAGGGTTTCTCTTTTTCCCTTCATCGTATCCATATCCTAGTTTTTTTCTTCTGTGCAGAAGGATCTGTTTTCATATGGAGAGGAAGGGTTTATATATATATGCACGTAAAGTTTGGCCATATGCTATGCAAATCATATTCTGGTATCCGCCGCCGGCATGGATTAATTAATTGGTTTCGGTTGCGTTTGCAATCAGTTGGCCAACCATTTGTATTTTGGTACCAACGGCGTGGACTCTTTGCATCGATCTGGAGCATCTGTTTTTGTAAGTTCGATGGCTCGAAGCCGACGTTTATCGATCTATTAGGCAGAAAGGTATTTTTGGTTAATTTCAGAAGAAAAAACGTTTATTTGATTCCCTGACGGCAGGCAACATTGAGCCCGGGCCTGAATAGACATTCGCGTCAGGCTCACTCTTCCTGAACATATTTGTCTTGATTTCAATTTGTCTTGGAGTACTAAACATGCTCGTTGCTTTGTTATCTCAAAAGGGAATAAAATTATGTAGGATATGATCCGTTCATTTTCTTCATAAAACATCAACCGTTAAAGCCTCACAGCTACGGTGGCCACCAAGCCCCCACTGCGCCACGCCATCAAGAACCGACATCATCATTGCAGAAGATGCACACCACACCACCTCAGGCCTCCACTATCTAGCAGGTCCTCCAAAAACGATATCCCCGAGAGGGAGAGCGACACCGAATGTTCGCCATTGTCCGATCCGGAATACATAGATCTAGGATTCCCCTGGAGCAGCACAAGTGGGTAGATGATAGTTGCGACAGGAGATGCCTTCATCAAAGTAGCGACGCATCACGCCGCCATCACCCGTGACGACTGAAGTCGACTCTCAATTTTCATCGGCAACCACGCCTTCCCAGATTGTTGCAAACTGGCTGGCCACCTCCGGCAAAAGAGGAGACCACCGCCACCATGCCTAGAGTACCTGCTCCAAGCTTCCTCGTGAAAGTGGGAAGATCCCAAGGTGTTGGCGCCATTGGCGGGCTGCAGCATGTCAGCCACCCAAGCCCGAAGGACCTGGCCGTATCCCGCTTCACCACCCCGTCTGACATGCACTGGAGCTACCTTGGTCGCAATCTTCTCAAGGCACGCCGCTTGAGATGGAGGAGATGGGGCACCTCCATCCACACCAGATCTATGGCAGAGGGATCCTGCCGCCACCACCACGCCACCCAGGCCTTGCCTAGCGACACTCCCGGCGGCGGTGAGATGAGGGGACATAGAGGAGGGCTAAGGAGAGGGTGGATGCTGCCCCGACATGGCGCGATGGCACCTCACGGAGGTGGGGTAGGGTTAGGAGGGCGTCAGGGTAAGCTTTGTAGGAGGGAGTGTAGGGTTAGGGGTAGGGTTAGAAGGGAGGCGAGCAATAGTTTATGGTAACTGAAAACGAAGATATTTTGGGAATATGTCAAGATCTACATGATGGTACTAAACTACAAAGCTTTGAATGTCATGACTATGAGCCCGAGGCAATGAGGTATTCCTAAACCTCAAGCGGCATGCAAAGGCATTCGATAGGATCAACATGTTAATAGGCTCTTCCTAGACACTAGTGGAAAAAGGGCCTTTGGCCAGAACCCTTTAGTCCCGGCCTCCATCTGGGCCGGGACTAAAGGCCCGGCCACGTCGCCCGAAATTCGCCAGCCGCCCGGGAGGCTTTGGTCCCGGCCCGTAACGACCCTTTAGTCCCGGTTTGAGACACAAACCGGGACTAAAGGGCTACGCGCTGAGAGGTCCCCCTGTGCGCACCCTTTAGTCCCGGTTTGTGTCTCAAACCGGGACTAAAGTCCTCTGCCTATATATATATGGCTGCAGCCCCTCTTTCCACTCTTCCTTGCATTTTTCTTGGATGGATCTAAGTGGGTGTGTGCTAGCTCTCCTTTTTGCATGGATGCACTAGAGGTGTTTGATGAAATGTGTGTTAGAGCGATGCCGCTTCAGTTCACCGAACACAACTACGATATGAGGTGCCCGAGCCACGCTTAAGTCTCTTCCTCTTTATTTCCACTTATTCTAAAAGGTTAGCAACTATATTTTCTCGTTTAGACCGTGCGGTACTAATTTTTAGGATCGTGATTATGTTTGATATACTGTTGCATGACGCAGATGAGCCATCCATGGATGTACGGTGATCGACGCACAGCCGCTTACAGAGAAGGCGTGCATTCTTTTCGAGATGCGGCCGATGCGAACAAGCATGGTGGTGGCTATATGTTTTGTCCATGTGTTGAATGTCGGAATGAGAAGGACTACACTTCCTCAAGAGTCATTCAGAGCCACCTGCTTCGGTCCGGTTTTATGTCGGGCTATAATGTTTGGACCAAGCACGGAGAAAGAGGGGTTATGATGGAAGACGACGATGAAGAAGAAGAGAACGATGATGACAACTACCGATCTATGTTCCCTGAGTATGCTGATACCGCAATGGAAGACAATGAAGAAGAAGATCAGGGTGCAGAACGGGAACCAGATGAGCCCGCTGATGATCTTGGCCGGGTCATTTCTGAAGCACGGCGAGGCTGCGACACAGAAAAAGAGAGGTTGCAGTTCGAGCAGATGTTACAGGACCACAACAAATTGTTGTACCCAACTTGTGAAGATGGCCAGAAGAAGCTGGGTAGCACACTGGAATTGCTGAAGTGGAAGGCAGAGACCGGTGTGACTGACTCGTCATTCGAAAAGTTGCTGGTACTGATGAAGAAGATGCTTCCAAGAAAGAACGAATTGCCCGCCAGCACGTACGAAGCAAAGAAGCTTGTCTGCCCTCTAGGATTAGACGTGCAGAAGATACATGCATGCCCTAATGACTGCATCCTCTACCGCGGTGAGAAGTATGAGAATATGGATAAATGCCCGGTATGCACTGCATTGCGGTATAAGATCAGAAAAGATGACCCTGGTGAGATTGAGGGCGAGCCACCCAGGAAGAGGGTTCCTGCCAAGGTGATGTGGTATGCTCCTATAATACCACGGTTGAAACGTCTGTTCAGAAATAAAGATGATGCGAAGTTGTTGCGATGGCACATGGAAGATCGTATGAAAGACGATAAGTTGAGGCACCCCGCCGATGGTCGGCAGTGGAGAAAAATCGAGAGAGAGTTCCCGAGATTTGCAGGTGACGCAAGGAACTTATGGTTTGGTCTGAGTACAGATGGCATGAATCCTTTTGGGGAGCAGAGTTGCAGTCACAGCACCTGGCCCGTTACTCTATGTATCTACAACCTTCCTCCTTGGTTGTGCATGAAGCGGAAGTTCATTATGATGCCAGTGCTTATCCAAGGTCCAAAGCAACCCGGCAACGACATTGATGTGTACCTAAGGCCATTAGTTGACGAACTTTTACAGCTATGGGCCGAACCAGGTGTACGTGTGTGGGACGAGCACAAACAAGAGGAATTTGACCTTCGAGCCTTGCTTTTCGTAACCATCAATGATTGGCCTGCTCTTAGTAACATTTCAGGACAGTCAAACAAGGGATACAATGCATGCACGCACTATTTAGATCAGACAGAAAGTATATATCTGGACAAATGTAGGAAGAATGTGTACCAGTTCAATCGTCGTTTTCTTCCGCCCAAGCATCCCTTAAAGAAAAAAGGCAAGCATTTCAATGGCAAGGCAGAACCCCGGGGGAAGCCTGTCATCCGTACTGGTGCTGAAGTATTTGATATGGTCAAAGATTTAAAAGTAATCTTTGGAAAGGGTCCTGGCAGCCAACCTGTTCCTAACGGCCCTGATAAGCGCGTACCCATGTGGAAGAAGAAATCTATATTTTGGGAGCTACCCTATTGGGAAGTCCATGAGGTCCGCTCCGCAATCGACGTGATGCACCTGACGAAGAATCTCTGCGTGAATATTCTAGGCTTCCTGGGCTTGTATGGGAAGTCAAAAGATACACCGGAAGCACGGGAGGACCAGGAACGTCATAAAGGAAGAGATGGCATGCATCCAGGGCAGTTTCAAGGGCGTGCCAGCTACGCTCTTACTAAGGAAGAGAAGGAAATCTTCTTTGAAGTCCTTTTCAGTATCAAGGTCCCGACTGGCTTCTCGTCGAATATAAAGGGAATCGTAAATATGAAAGACAAAAAATTCCAAAACCTAAAGTCTCATGACTGCCACGTGCTTATGACACAATTGCTTCCGGTTGCATTGAGGGGAATTCTACCGGAAAATGTTCGCCTGGCAATTGTGAAGGTATGTGCATTCCTCAATGCAATTTCTCAGAAGGTAATCGATCGAGAAAGTCTATCAGGGTTACAGATTGATGTGGTCCAATGTCTGGTCAGCTTTGAGTTGTTGTTCCCGCCATCCTTCTTCAATATAATGACACACCTCCTAGTTCACCTAGTCGAAGAGATTAGAATTCTCGGTCCTGTATTTCTACACAATATGTTCCCCTTCGAGAGGTTCATGGGAGTCTTAAAAAAATATGTTCGTAACCGTGCTAGGCCAGAAGGAAGCATCTCCAAGGGCTATGGAACAGAGGAGGTCATTGAGTTTTGTGTGGACTTTCTTCCTGACCTTAAGCCGATTGGTGTTCCTGAATCTCGGTATGAGGGTAGGCTGACAGGAAAAGGCACACTAGGAAGGAAAGCAAAAGTATGTATGGACGGGCATTCTTTCTCTCAAGCACACTACATAGTTCTACACAATTCCACCGTGGTGGCTCCGTATATCGTGAGACACAAGAATATTCTACGCTCCGAAAACCTGGGGAAGACTGACTCTTGGATTAAAGGGGAACACGAGAAGACTTTCGGCAGTTGGTTGCAGACACATCTCATGAATGATGACACCGTTGGAGATCAGCTGTACTGTTTGGCCAGGCCACCATCTTCTACTATATGTACTTTCCAAGGGTACGAGATAAATGGGAATACATTTTACACGGTTGCCCAAGATAAAAAGAGCACCAACCAAAACAGTGGTGTCCGCTTTGATGCAACAGACGAGAATGGGCACTGTTTGGAAACATATTACGGGTACATAGAGGAGATATGGGAACTTGACTATGGACCTACTTTTAAGATCCCTTTGTTTCGGTGCAAATGGGTGAAGCTGACAGGAGGCGGGGTAGTTGTAGACCAAAAGTACGGCATGACAACAGTGGATCTCAACAATCTTGCGTACATGGACGAACCATTCGTCCTAGCCAACGATGTCGCTCAGGTTTTCTATGTGAAGGACATGTCTACAAAAACGAGAAAAAGAAATCAGCAAAAGAAGACATCGTCCGATGAGCCAAAGCGCCACATAGTTCTTTCAGGGAAAAGAAACATCGTGGGAGTAGATGACAAGACAGACATGTCAGTAGATTATAATAAGTTTCATGAAACTCCGCCCTTCAAAGTGAAAACTGACCCAAGCATCCTACTGAATGATGAAGATTCTCCATGGCTACGACCCAGAAGAAAACAGAAATAATAGATAGGAATGTTGGTGCAATAATGTAATAATGTATTAAACCTTTTATGTAATGCATGATGAAGATTCTCCATGGCTACGACAGACACGGTTACATGGATGGCTGGATGTGAAGAATGGTATGGATCGGTCATCACCGCTCTTTAGAAAAAAAGCCGGCTCACTTTAATAGTTTTGTCAAATTCTAAAATATACAAAAAGAATATTAATCAATATAGTTTTAATTAAAAATGGCAAAATAGTTAATAGTTTGGATAGTTAAAATAATTAATTTTGAAAATAGAAAATGGTTTTGAATTAGTTAATCAATTTCAAACACTTTTCATATTGAAAGTTTTGTCAAATTCTAAATTATACAAAAAGAATATTAATCAATATAGTTTTAATTAAAAATGGCAAAATAGTTAATAGTTTGGATAGTTAAAATAATTAATTTTGAAAATAGAAAATGGTTTTGAATTAGTTAATCAATTTCAAACACTTTTCATATTGAAAGTTTTGTCAAATTCTAAATTATACAAAAAGAATATTAATCAATATAGTTTTAATTAAAAATGGCAAAATAGTTAATAGTTTGGATAGTTAAAATAATTAATTTTGAAAATAGAAAATGGTTTTGAATTAGTTAATCAATTTCAAACACTTTTCATATTGAAAGTTTTATCAGATTCTAAAATATACATAAGTTATTCAATTCAAAATTACAAATTCATATTTGAAATGAAAAACTAAAAAAATTTCAGCATTGGCGCGCATTTATTGCACCTTTAGTCCCGGTTGGATCCACCAACCGGGACTAAAGGGGGGGGGCTCGGGGGGCTCGGGCGGTTACCGGCCCCACCACCCTTTAGTCCCGGCTGGGGGTTCAAACCGGGACTAAAGACCCCCTTTAGTCCCGGTTTGAGCCCCCAGCCGGGACTAAAGGGGGGGGGGTATAAAGCCTGCGCCCCACTTCTCTTCTTCCCCACTGCACACTTAGCGCGAAAACCATCGACGACGCCGAGCGCGAGGAGCTTCCCGAGAGGAACGTTGCGGTCGGCCGGATTTTTGACGCCGCCGCCGAGACCCGCCGCGCCGCGCCGCCCTCCCCCCGCCGCCCTCTCCCGTGCGCCGCCGCCCTCTCCCGCGCCGCCCTCTCCCGTGCGCCGCCGCCCTCTCCCGCGCCGCCCGCCGCCAGCGAGCGCCGCGCCGCGCCACCGCCCTCCCGCCGCGCCGCGCCGTCCGGCCCCGACCCTCCCCAGCCGACGCTCGCGGTGAGACCGCCAACCACCGTCCCTCCCTTTTTTTTGGTTAGGGTTAGATAGAATATAAATAGAAAAATAATAGAAATAGAAATAGAAAAATAATTGTGTTACGGTTACATAGAATAGAAATAGAAATTGTGTTAGGGTTAGATAGAATAGAAATAGAAAAATAATAAAAATAGAAATAGAAATAGAAATTGTGTTAGGGTTAGATAGAATAGAAATAGAAAAATAATAGAAATAGAAATAGAAATTTAATTGTGTTAGGGTTAGATAGAATAGAAATAGAAAAATAATAGAAATAGAAATAGAAATTTAATTGTGTTAGGGTTAGATAGAATAGAAATAGAAAAATAATAGAAATAGAAATAGAAATTTTATGTTAAAACTTTATGTTAGATAGAAATTGTTAGATAGAATAATAGAAATAGAAATTGTTAGATAGAATAGAAATGCTTAGCAAAATAATTGTTAGTAAATAGGTTAGCAAAATAATTGTTAGCAAATATTTGTTAAGTAGTAATAATTGTTAGCAAATATTTGTTAAGTAGTAATAGTTGTTAGCAAATATTTGTTAAGTAGTAATAATTGTTAGCAAAATATTTGTTAAGTAGTAATAATTGTTAGCAAAATATTTGTTAAGTAGTAATAATTATTAGCAAATATTTGTTAAGTAGTAATAATTGTTAGCAAATATTTGTTAAGTAGTAATAATTGTTAGCAAAATAATTATTAGATATAAGTAAGATTTGTTAAGTAGTAATAATTATTAGCAAATATTTGTTAAGTAGTAATAGTTGTTAGCAAATATTTGTTAAGTAGTAATAATTGTTAGCAAATATTTGTTAAGTAGTAATAATTGTTAGCAAAATAATTATTAGATATAAGTAAGATTTGTGAAGTAGTAATAATTATTAGCAAATATTTGTTAAGTAGTAATAATTGTTAGCAAATATTTGTTTTGTTATTAGTTAGGGTTAGTAGTTAGATAATAAGTAAGATTATTTTGTTAGTTATTATTCCATATAGCGTTGATAATTGAAATATAAATGTCTGTTTTTTGCAGAAACTATGGATCCACATAGCAGGAACCTCGAAGAGGAAGAACTTCTCGAAGATATAATCAAAGACGCCCCCGACGTTGAACCAGCTGAATCTCCGTCGTCGTTTCTGAACCCCTCCGGAGATGGAATAGAGGTCGACCGACACGAAGATGAAGCCGACGGGGCAGGAGATAGCTCCAATAACGGAGAAGGGGATAGCTCCACTGATGGAGAAGCCGGTGGAGAAGCCGGTGGAGAAATAACAAAGTCGGGCGAGGTATTCATATGAAGTTCGGCAATCACTTGTAATATGTGAAAAATATTGGAGATAGCTCTATATTGTATACATATACATTAATTTGACGAATGTTTCTCCCTCTTAGGCCTCCACATCGAGCAAAGCTACGAAACGAGGCCCGACTAAAAAGTTGGATGCACGGACGCATTACACCTTTGAGGTGATATTGCCTACGGGCGAACCAAAGCTTCCTAAGAATGCTGCTGACACATTCAAGAAGCAATGCGGAGTTCTCGTTAGGGATCACGTCCCGATCAGCGTTCGGGAGTGGAACAACCGCAAAGGGGCAGCCGATAGTGACTATGTCGCTGAAAGGTACAAAGATAATCTTTGGAATGATATCATGTCACATTTCAACCTGCTAGAATGTGAGAATCAAGACGCCGCAAATAAACTGAGGGCCAAAGTCAAGCAGTGGACTCTAAAGAAGATGGCCGAACTGTTCCGTAGCTGGAAGAAGAAGCTATGGCAAGACTATCTGAAGACAAAAAAAGTGCCAGTATTCGAGGGGTATCTAGCCAAGCAGGCGAATCACTGGAAGGCATTTCAGGAGTACAAGCAGTCAGAAGATGCCAAGGCATTATCAGAAAAGAACAAGAAAAATGCCGACAAGAAGAAATATCACCACACGCTGGGGCCAGGGGGCTATGAGACTGCCATCCCAAAGTAGGATAAGAAAGAGCAAGATCTGCTAGCTAAAGGCATCGTACCTGAACCCATCCGTGATGAGTGGGAATTGAGAGCAAGGAATTGGTTCCTTGCGCATGGTGGTTCGTACGACGAAGAAACAGGGGACCTCATCTGCAGTGACGGTCTTAGGATACCCAGGGAGAATTGGAAAAAGATAGTGAAAGAAATTAAAGAGGGAAAAAGACAGTTCACTGCAGATAGAGAGAAAGATTTGCTCACACTGGTCCTCGGCAATGACGAACATGGAGGACGAACGCGAGGCTTCGGTCCTTCTTACCCGTGGTGGCTTGGGTTTGCCAGAGACCAAGACACTTACAGAAGCCGAGCGAGAGCAAAGAAGCGACAGCACGATGAGGAGAATGACAAGTTCAACCAGTTGCTTGCCAGGCTTAACGAGCAACAGAAGCAGATTGACGAGCTTAGAGGAGTAGCGCGCCAGGAAGATCCTGCACTCGATATTACCGGCGCCCCATCTAAGCGGAAAAGCAGCGTGGCTGAATCTGAGGCCCCGCCCGACGATGCACGAAGAATGATAGAGGGCGGTCCCGGCTACCCCGTGGATGGAATCAAGGAGTCAACATCATGTGAACTCCATCAGAAATTCAAGAACATATCCATGAAGGTGGCCGTCGGACAAGCTTTACCTTCTGGCCCTGATGCACGCTGGCATGGCCGTGAGATTCCAGCTGGCTTTGCTAAAGTCGGGGTGGATGAAATCATGGCGGGGTTTCATGATATGGAGCTCGACATGGCTGGACCCGAAGATGAGAGGACACTCGGAGAAGTACTGGGTGGAGTCATCCTATGGGACAAGAACTACATCAAGCTTCCAGGCTCGGCCCCAAGGACAACACCGCCTCCGAGTCGTCGCAGGTCACCTACACCTCCATCACCTCCAAGCCCTCCACATGACGACGGCCACCACAACACGAGTCCATCTCGATCACCGCCGCCGGACTTGGGTCGGCCGTCTCCGCCGCCGCCCGCTAAGGATACTAAGCGGAAGCGTGCCAGCAAGAACGCTCCGTCCATGAGTTCTAAGCGACGGAGCTCCCCAAAGCGCAAACTGTCGCCCCTCCCAAAGGTACCTCATGCTAATCTTCCTATCAGACCTTATGATCATACCGACGAGGAAAACGCCAGGATAGCAAAGGAACATTATGAGGCGCAGATGAAAAAGAAGGAACCCGAGCCCCGCCCGGAATACACCGAGAAGCAAATAGCATATGCAAAATACTTCATGACCCTTCCATCACAGTATGACTTACACCATAAGCCTGACGACTATACACGCACATTGCAGAAGGAAGGGCAAAAGAGCAAGTCACGTGCAAGTGCAAGTGCAAGTGGGAGCAAATCAAGTTCAACTACAAGCAAAATAAGATCAGACGTTCCTCAGCTTGGACAACAGGCCAAACAGTCGATCCCACCCCTCAGGGTGTTACCCGAGAATGTTCCCTCTCTGGTGCAGGGGCAAGATTTGGGATTAGCAAAGAAGTGGGCGGATGAATGGGGTATCCCGGTTGAAGTCATTCTGGCTTCCCAAGACGACGTGGTACCCAAGGCTGTGGTAGCCCCTAAGCCACAGTTTGTCATGGGAGCGCCTTTGGTCAGCAAAGATAAGTTTGATGATCTCCCAACAAATATGCGTTACTTGCATACATGGTACTTAAGTGAATCAAAGAAAGGGAGAACAATGATCGTGGCGCTTGTCCCACGGGAGTACTACGGCCGTCCCGAAGACATCCATATCGACTTTGATGAACTCTTCCAGATGTACAATGCCGACGCCCTCGACAAATCGCTTATGAGTTGCTATTGTCTGTAAGTTTTTCAATTCGTTGTCTACATATAACTTGTTCAATTATTTCAATTCATTGTCTACATATAACTTGTTCAGTTATTTCAATTCATTTTCTACATATAACTTGTTCCGTTCTGACTTGTACTCTATTATGCAGAATGAAGATTCTGGAATGTAAAAGTAGGAACATCCTAAATATTGGGTTTATTGACCCAGATAAAATACATATAAAGACGCTAACTGATAACCCCAAGGAGACGGAGGAAAACCTTCTAAGGTTTCTAACAGATCAAAATTACTGTGACCACATACTGTTTCCATACAACTTCAAGTGAGGGTCTTACTCTGTTGTGTCCATTCACTTATGAGTGTAATTGATAAGTTACTGACACATATATATATACATGTGCAGCTACCACTGGATTCTGTTGGACATTCAAATTGATAAGGGAAGAGTTGATGCCTTCGACCCATTATCGAGACCCTTGGAACAGTTCCAAAGCCTGCAGGACATGCTCCAAGGGTAATTTCAATCATTCTTGCACTCTATCGGTCTCTTTCGATGATTTTCTGATATATCAATTAATGAAAAACTTAGCAAATCATTTTCCTTGTCGGGCAGGGTTTGGAAGCGGTTCAAGTGCGTGACTCCTGGTATCCGGCATGAGAAGCTGACCTTTAGAGCGGCTCAGGTAAGTAGTAGTATGATATACTTCTATTTTCAATACTTTTGTAATGCTAGATTATTATTTTGATTACATATATTCTATTCTCGTAAAGTGCGACCAGCAGCCACGGGGGACGCATCTATGTGGATACTATGTTTGCGAGACCATTCGCACGTTTACCTCTGAGCACAAGGATTACAGATACGATGTAAGCAATAAACATTCACACCTCTATTTTTACTCGTCATTCTTTGTTATCATGATTGATATTCATATTCATCTCCTCTTCTTATATAGTACACGGCCATGCGGGAGAAGTACCTACCAGAGCAACGCGCGATTGCTGTTGCAGAGGAGCTGGCGACCTTTCTGAGAATAGAAGCTATAGACGACAAAGGACGATTTAGTGTAGCTAGGGGCCATTACTGATGTTGGTCCATGTAATCGAATAGACGGGCTCTAGTCCCGATAATTCTGATCTCCATATAATTGTATATATATGCTCGCTTGTAAGATAAGTTAATCTTATATATATGCATAAACTAATTCCCGAACACGCACCAAACGAGGCATCACGTTAATCCCCCGAACACCTAAAACCCTAGAACCCCTAAACCCTAAAAACCCTAAAGTAAAAAAGCAAAATCTGTAGATTCCTTTAGTCCCGGTCTGTGTTACAAACCGGGACTAAAGGTCCTGGCCCTGGATCCCTCGGAGACGCCCACGTGGACAGCCTCCGGTCTCGGCTGGTAACCAGGCCGGGACTAAAGGGTTAGCCTTTAGTCCCGCGGCTGGGGTCCCGGTTGGCAAACCGGGACTAAAGGCCATTACGGGCCGGGACCGAAGGTGCTGTCCCCACTAGTGAGACCCTAAACATGAGGCCAGAGTCATGGGGTACCTACACTACGGGAAAACCGGCAGGTGCTGACGGCCATAGCAACGCTGATGGCCATCATCGGCGTAGCTTCTCAACGCCTACGGCCAAAACAAAAACCATCGGTATCAAGATACCGTCGGTGTAGAGGATGCTATGATGATGGCCACCTTCGGCACAACACTACCGTCGGCCTAGCACGAGCTATGTCGATGGCCACCGTAGGTGTCATGAGGCCTTCGGTATAGGTAGGCGCCAAGTGGCCTTTTGGTCTCAGGCAGAAACGGTGCGTCGACGATGTCTCCGGTAACAGCTATGCCGACAGTATAACCGTGGGCATAGATACGTTCTATTCTCCTTGTAAATAGCACCTGGCGGCTGCACGCTTTGATAGTGCCGACGGTCAACGTTGGCGTAGGTTGCTGTGCCGACGGCCACCGTCGGCATAGGTTCTTTTCAGGCTTATTTTTATTTTATGTTGCCTTAAAAATATTTCTATTTGAATTGCAGGTGGTTTCATGTTTCAACATCGTTTTTTATGGAAACATATATTGTCATTTTACTTGTAATAAATCACACAAAATTAAATAATATAATTTTTTGATCTTGAAAGATTTCATATGATCACATGTGGACTCACATGCATGCATTAATATACGGGCAAATTCCCGATATGGGTCAACCGGAGGGAATAATTTGGAGTCTTTGGCTCAACCTTGGTTTTCCTTGTTGCTATGGCCTACAAAAAACAAAATGAGGAAACAAGTCCATTGGTTAACACTCGTACAGAGAAAGCCTTTTTCAGTAATAATGCCGATATGTTGATAACAAGGAGGATGTGATGGTGTTTGTGACTAGTCTGACCTATGTCAATGTTGTGGCAAGAGTAAGTGAAGTTTTAAAATGGATGGATTGTTTGGTCAAACAAGTTGATGGAGTGTTTCTCCGTGCCTTTTGGACTTTCAACCAATACGCTCAAGCCTTTCTATATTGTAGGCCGGTTGTATCAATAGATGGCACATTCTTGACCGAGAAGTACAAAAACTCAATGTTGATTGCATATTGTGAGGACCAGGATTTTTTCTCCAAATAGGGAGGTATGCATCATATCTGATCGGCATAAAGGTATACTCAATGCCATGTAGATTGAGATACCAGGGCATGCATGGCTCCATCATCGATGGTGCATGAGGCATTTTTCTGCTAACTTCTGCAGGGCTTGCAAGAACAAGCAATTGGCCGATGATCTAACAGATTGTTTTAAAAATAATGTTCTATATGATTTGATTAACACTATACATATTTTTGTAGTCTCCCCCTCCTCTGTGCAATTACTACACATGGATAGATCTTGATCAAGACGAGACTACTAAGGGTCTCATGGAAATTGAGAGAAATCATGCTAGGCGATGTTGGCTTGAGATGGAGTGTCACAAGAAGGAGGAAGAGAAGAACAAGCTTCATGAAGAGATGCAACGCAAGGAGGAGGAAGAGAAGCGTCTTGCTAAAGAGGCTCGTCAGGCGGAGAGAGCGGCGGTGGCTTTGGCGCAAGACAAATACTGCGACAAGAAGTGAAAATGGCCTCGTGTACTCGACTTATAGTCTGCTCATGTACCCAAGGTGGTTACTTATGTCGTGAACTTGTCATAAACTTTCCATGGAGTCCGCTATGTCTATCGTGAACTTGTCGTCGAGTCGGTATGTGAGCTTGTTTAAGTATGTTTAACTATGTCGTCGAGCCGGTTATGTGAACTTGTTTAAGTATGTTTAACTATGTCGTCGAGTTGGTTATCTATTATGTGAACTTGTCGTCAAGTTGGTAATCTATTATGTGAACTTGTTTAACTATGTTGAGAACTTGTTTAATTTGCATATGGGAAAACTGATGTCAGTTAAGTACTAGTACTTACCACATGTTTAACTGTTGTTTGAAACCATTTTCAGGCCATACCGCCGGCGATCCTTGCAGTAACTATCTTTGTCGTACCACCGCGGTTTCTTGTCTGGCAGGGATTTCAGCGATTTTTAATGGCAAAACATAAGCTCCAGGCCATACCTCCATAGTACCTGGTGGTACCGCCCCAGCAAAATACAAAGTAGAAATCATACACCCCGTTTGCAATTTTAAAGGTTAGCAAATTTGACAACAAAATATGTTGACATTTCACACAATTTCATAGAAGACAAGATTGACAATAAAAATTTGTTGATATTCTGCGAAATTTCATAGAAGAAAAAATTGACACCAAAGACATTTCGCATAACTTCATGGAACACAAGCTTGATACCAAATTGATATTGCTAGTGATGACCCGCAAGTATAGGGGATCGCAACAGTCTTCGAGGGAAGTATTACCCAAATTTATTGATTCGACACAAGGGGAGCCAAAGAATATATGTAAGACTTAACAGATGAGTTATCAATTCAGCTGCACCTGGAAATAGTCTTGCTCGCAGCGGTTTATCAGTAGCAACAGTTTTATAGCAGTGACAGTAGTGAAACAGTAACAGCAGTAGTAAAATAGCAGCGGTAATAGTAACAGTTGGAAACAGTAGGAACAAATACTGTAGGCATAGGGATGGATTACGGGCGTTGCATGGATAAGATAATTCATGAAATCAATAAGACATGGGCATTGTAGATAAATAATGATAAAGCATCCTAGTACAAACAATCATAGGCATGTGTTCCATATATAGTCGTACGTGCTCACAAGGAGAAACTTGCACGACATCTTTTGTCCTACCAGCCTGTTGCAGCAAGGCCTCAAGGGAAACTACTGGTAATTAAGGTACTCCTTTAACAGAGTACCGGAGCAAAGCATTAGCACTCGGTGAACACATGTGATCCTCACATCATAGCCATCCCCTCCGGTTATCCCAATTTCTGTCACTTTGGGGCCTCGGGTTCCGGACAACAATATGTGTATACAACTTGTAGGTAAGACCATAAACAACAAGTATCATCATAGAAATAATAACAAGTTCAGATCTGAAATCATGGCACTCGGGCCCAAAGTGACAAGCCTTAAGCACAACAAGTTGCAACAATGTCATAGGCACTAAATAAAGATACTAGGCACTATGCCCTATCAATCTCATATCAAGTTATATGAACAATCTCATCCAATCCCTACCATCCCCTCATCTATAGCGGGGGAATTACTCACACATGGATGGGGGAGTCATGGATGGTCGATGGAGGAGCGTCGGTGGTGATGGTGATGAAAATCTCCTCCAAATCCCCGTCCCGGCAGGGTGCTAGAACGGAGTTTCTGGTTCCGAATCGCGGTTTCTGATGGCGGCGGCGCAGCGGAAGTCTATCTAGGAAAAACACCGTCTCCCCGATATTATGTCGTCAGGGGGTATATGTAGGCGAGAGGGGACGCCGAAAGGGGTGCTGGAGCCCCCTCACGCCAGGGTGGCCTGGCCAGGGCTGGGCCGCGCCACCTATGCGTGACGGCCCCTCGAGCCTCTTCTCCCTCCTGTCTTCTGGCTCCGTGGGTCTTCTGGTGAAATAGGATTTTTCATGATTTTTCCCGAATTTTTACTGGAAGTTGGATTTCTGCATAAAAACGAGACACCAGAGCAATTCTGCTGAAAACAGCGTCAGTCCGTGTTAGTTGTATTCAAAACACACAAATTAGAGGAGAAACAATAGCAAAAGTGTTCGGGAAAGTAGATACATTTTGGACGTATCAACTCCCCCCAAGCTTAGCTATTTGCTTGTCCTCAAGCAATTCAGTTAACAACTGAGAGCGATAAAAGAAACTTTCACGAACACATTTGCTCATATGATGTATATATACTAACTATGTGATCAAGTACTCAGGCAATTCATAATAAGAAATATGCAACTAATGTCCCCTCATAGTCAAGCAAGCTATGAAAGAGTGCCAATGCACTAATAACAAGTAGCATGTACATAAGAAGCTAACAAGATTGTAATATGCATAAATGATATGAAAGAGTGGTATTCTGCTTGCCTTTATTTGTAGAGCAAAACATAAATGCTGAGGCACCTCTGAAGTTCAAGAGAAGACTAGAAGTAGAAATATCAAAGATACAAGCATCAAAGTTATACCACAATTAATCGTGTTCTGGGACAAGCACATTACACTAAGAATAACAGCTATGCTCTCAAGAAGTGCTTAAAAGTTAGAAGATGAAGACTCAACATAAAAGTAAACGAATGGCCCTTCGCAGAGGGAAGCAGTGATTTAACATGTGCTAGAGCTTTTCATTTGTAAAACAGAGACAAAAGTTTCTTTTGAGAGGTGGTTGTTCTATGTCAACGACTAGCAATGGGGACTTACTATCTTCCATAATAAACAAGTGAGAGCGGTTCCGAGTTGTTTGATTAATTGGCACTTTGGTGCTCTTTTATAGCTTTGCACTCCTCCCCACCTTTTTCCTTTCTCAAACCATGGCTAACCGATTCCATCGGGTGCCGACCAGCTTTCACATTCCATGGAGGAGTGCTTTTCTTTTCTTTTTCTTTTTGAGATTATAATGGTCTGACCAGCTCCCTTGCAAAATTAATAACGAGCAGATGAAGCTGCCTAGTCGAGGGGTACTTAATTTAATATGGAAGATAGCAATTCTGACCACTACGTCCCCATGAGCTAAAAATAGTGGCACAAAAATGAGAAGTAGTTGAAGGTTTTGAAAGGTAGCACATGAAAATTTACTTTGAATGGCTTACAAATACCATGCATAGGAATTTATAGTGGACTCTTTGGAAGACTTGGTTTTTGGTAATTGGATGCACGAGTAGAGCTCATACTCAGTACAAGTGAAGGCTAGCAAAAGACTGGGAAGTGACAATCGAGAGAGCAATAACTGTCATAATCATGCTTGCGACAAAACAAAATTAATATAGGCATAAAAATGATACAAGAACTCTGAGGCAATTTAGATCATCGAGGCTTAATTGACTTTTTGTTCAGTCATATGCATGCTTGAGCATGTGCCAAGTCGATTCAAATGAAACTTTTCAGAGGTGGATACCACAATATCATACCATATTATGAATAAAACAAAGCATGCAAGCGTCTACATGACATGCTACAGGCTAATAGTAAATTGAACTAATCATATGAAAGCAAGAACTATAAAGCATCCATTAGATGACATATACCTTTCATGAACCGACTAAGCATGTTCACATAGATGAGTATATGTACAAAAATGAAAACAAATAGAGTTCATACCAGCCTCTTACCACATCTCGGATTGTCGTATGTCATCATCATTGCTCTTCACTTGTGTGGCTTGAATAATATAAAGTGAATACCAAGCTCCAATGAAGTAACGGGAGACTGAACTCTGCAACAAACTTTACAAAACTGAAGAAGAACAACAAATATTTTTGGGGTTTTCAATTTTTGAAACAAAAGCAGAAGGAAATAACAAACAAAGCAAAATATTTTTGGGTTTTTCAAATGGCAAACCGAAAATAGCAAGTAAAACAAATCAAAGGTAGAAAACTAAAGAACCAAACCAAAAGAAACAACGAAAATATTTTTGGTCTTTTGTGTCTTGGAAAAGTGGAAACAAGAACAAGAACAATAAAGAAAGCGAAACATGAATATACAAAGATCCGACTAAATATGATATGTAGATGAGTGAATCGTCGGCGTACCTCCCCCCAAGCTTAGGCTTTTGGCCTAAGTGGAGATCAATCCCAACTCGGCCAACTCGGCCATGAGGTGGCGCCTCCGTAGTGTGACGAAGAAGCACCATCGTCCTGATAGGAGCTCGAGGATGCCCCGAAGTGGTACGTGGTGAAGTGATAGGCCGGCTCCTCCTCTTCCTCCTGGACCACTGCACTGTGTTGGACATTGAAACCAAGCAACCTAAGCTGATCATCCAACTCCACCTTCGTGTGCGACCATGGCCTCATGTGAATGCTGAACAAGTTAGGCTGAGGCAAGGGAATTTCCCTTTCCTCTCCATCAATAAATAACATCCTGTAAACTAATTTTCCTGCACAAGAGTTAGCAGTAACAAAATGATGGAGTTTCATAGCAGCAAGATCAAGCCTTTGTGGAGCCAACAATTCATCATTAGGAGCAATAGAAAGTCCTAGCTCAGCAACAATGCGCGCGACAATAATACCTCCATAAATAGGTCCCCTAGCGGCTAGGCGACAAGCAATAATAGCACCAAGGTTATACTTCTTACTAACATCAAGAGCGGTGGCTAGAAAAGCTAAATGATAGTTGGAGATATTGCTAGTGTTTTCTCTACCAAGTACACTAGTTGCAAGATAGTAAGTGAAATATCTAATAGCTGGAAGCTGAATGTTTCTTATCTTGCCACGCTGTGCGGTGCGGTCATCATCATTGGTCACTCCTCGGTAAAGCTCCACCAAATCAGTCGTGGGATTTTGTATTCTCTTGGCTGTTCCAAACATGGGAATACCTAAAATAGAACAAAACCTCCCCAAAGACATGGTGATAGACTTATCATAAATCTTAAATGAAATGGAAGGATTGAAATGAGCGTTAATAAATTTAAAACTTTCAACGAAAGTCTTTGTAAGCAAAGCATATTGGTCTCTTTCATCTGTCATGTAATCAGTCAACCCAACCCTGTTAATAAGGAGCAAGAAATTATCAAGAATCCCTGCATCACTCAAAAAGTTAAAACAAGGGAAGGTGGATGGATGTGCATCTCCATCGTCCCCTTCAAGGTTTGGTGACATGAGATCCTCATTATAAGACATTCTATATTGAGCGGTGGATCTTGAGGGCCTTGATGACTTTGGTGCATCACTTTCAAACACTTCTCCATATGTGAAGTTGTCCATCTCCCTTCTCTAAAAATTTTCAACAAACTCATAAAAAGTGATTTAAAGACAAGCAATTGTAGGAAACTACTATAGTGGGTTACTAGAGAGCTAACATGCATCAAAATAACAATTCTAAGCAATAGAACAAGCATGCTTACTCATTTATACTGTCACCTACAATGCTAAAATACTCAAGAAATACTCCACCAAAAGAAATTCTACTTGGACAAGCGGAGGAGTCACATACCGGAGAACAAATGCTCCAAATTTTAGCAGAAATGCTGGGCTGAACAAGGAGATCGAAAAATCGAGGTGAAGAACAGCAAGAACTCGGGCTTGAGCAAATGGGGCGGTGTTTTTTGGGAGAGCGAAAGAGCAGGGGAAGAAGAGATGAGTGAGGGGCCAGGTGGGGCCCCCTCACACCTGGGTGGCGCGGCCAGGGCTGGGCCGCGCCACCTGTGTGTGAGGTGGCGTGGCTGCCCCACCTGGTGCCTCCCAGGTGTCTCTCTACCCCATTTTTGGCATAAAACTTTATAAAGAATTTTCTAGAATTTTTCGAGAAACTTTATTTTCGAGGATTTTTCAAAAATTGGCATATCGATAAAACTTAGAAAAACTTAAGACGAAAAGATGTCGAGCAAATCAAAACTAAACATGCAGCAGCTCTGAGATACTCTTAATCATACAACTAAACTGAAGTAACAAAATTGGTGAAAGTAAATACAAGTGAGGTGGAGTGGATGCGGTGAAAATGAAGTTTCATTCATATAAAATCACTTTGTTAACAAGGTTGATCAAGTCTTGTTCCCAAACTAACTTTATATGAGGTAAAACTTTGCACTTCACTAAATGCTTATGTTACCTCAACTTTGATAGGTATAGTACCAATCATAACAATTTGATATTCTTCCTTGGGCTTTCGCTCTGAACAAATAATTTGACCAACTTTGATGGTCTCAACATGCTTGATTGAATTTAGAGCATCCTTCCTATCAATCTTCTTGGGAAAATAAACCGTATACTCTTTGTTATTAACATTAAAAGTGACTTTTCCTTGCTTGCAATTAATAACAGCACCTGCAGTGTTTAGAAAAGGTCTCCCAAGAATAATAGACATATTATCATCTTCAGGCATTTCCAACACAACAAAATCAGTTAATATTAAACAACTGTTAGCAACTTGAACAGGAATATTTTCACATATACCAATAGGAATAGTAGTAGACTTATCAGCCATCTGCAAAGATATATCAGTTGATACTAATTTTTCTAGATCAAGTCTCTTATAAAGAGATAAAGGCATGACACTAACTCCAGATCCCAAATCACATAAAGTAGTTCTAACATAGTTATTTTTAATGGAGCAAGGAATAGTAGGTATACCTGGATCTCCAAGCTTCTCTGGAACTTTACCATCAAAAGAATAATTAGCAAGTAGAGTGGAAATTTCCTCACTAGGAATTTTCCTTTTGTTAGTGACAATATATTTCATATATTTTGCATAAGGAGGCATTCTAATAGCATCAGTCAAAGGAATTTGCAAAAATAAAAGGTCTCATCCATTCACAAAACCTGTTGTAGTGTTCTTCTTCCTTGGACTTGTGTTTCTTACTAGGAAAAGGCATTGGTTTCTGTACCCAATGTTCTCTCTCTTTACCATGCTTGTTGGAAATGAAGTCTTCTTTAGTGTACTTTGCATTCTTGTGAATCTTCTCTGGTTCTTCTTCAACTTCTTATTTATCTTCTTCTTTATCGGAAGCATCTCCTGGTTCAGTTTCAGCATCAGAAATAGAAACACTCTTAGGATCTTTACCTGCATCAGAGGATTCTGCAGTTGTTTTATGCTTCTTCTTCTTCTTCTTGGAAGGAATATCATCACTTGCAGTTCGTTGAGAATCTTGCTCGACCCTCTTAGGATGTCCTTCAGGATATAATGGGTCCTGAGTAGCAGCACCACTTCTTGTGCGTATTTCACATGCTTGCTTCTCTCTTGCAGCATTAACTAGCAAGTCTTTTTGCACCTTGGTAAGCTGATCAATTTGTGTTTGAACCATTTGAAAATGTTTAGCAAGTATCTTTACATCATTGGCGGTTCTCTCCACAATATCCTGCAACTTGTTAATAGCTCTAGAATTTTCCAACAAATGATTATGCACCATTCTATTAAAATTTTCTTGCTTAACAATAAAATTATCAAATTCATCTAAGCATTGATCAGGAGGTTTAATATAAGGAATATCTCTTTCATCAAAGCGTTGGAGAGTGTGTACCTCAATAGTAGATGAACGAGGGATTGGCTTACATAATTCTTCAATAGGAGGTAAATTCTTCACATCTTCGGCCTTAATACCTTTCTCCTTAAGAGATTTCTTAGCCTCCTTCATAACTTCATCATTTAATTCAATCATCCCTCTCTTCTTTGGAGTAGGCTCTGTAGATGGCGCAGGGGTTGGTGCTAGCGTTGGCTCAACTAGAGTCCAATCATCATGATTCCGGCTTATTTTAGCCATTAATTCTTCAGCATCAGCCGGAGTTCTTTCCCTGAAAACACAACCAACACAACTATCCAAATATGACTTAGATTCATCCGTTAGTCCATTATAAAATATATCAAGAACTTAATTTTTAGGCAATGGTTCTTTAGGCAAAGCTCTAATTAAAGAACAAAACCTTGTCCAAGATTCAGGCAATATCTCTCCTTTTCCCTGTTCAAAATCAAAGATTTTCTGCACAATAGCATGTTGAGCACTAGCAGGAAAATATTTCTGAAAGAAAGCATTAACCAAAGCAATAGGACTAGTAAGAGATCCAGGAGACAAGCTATTAAACCAAGTTTTAGCAGCATCTTTCAATGAGAAAGGAAAAATCTTAGCAACAAAGTAAGTGCGGAGCTTAATATCATCAGAAAACAAATTACTCAAAGTACAAAGCTCATTCATGTGCTCCATAGCACTCTCATCTTTAGTACCACAAAAAGGAGTTTTCTCAACAATAGATATGTAAGATAAATCCAAAGAGAAATCATAATCCTTGTCTCTAATATTAATGGGAGAAGCAGCAAACTTAGGATCAGGAGACAAATTATATCTAACAGAACGTCTGGCAAGAAGTTCTTTAACATTACCAGCATTACGAGCAGCACGTGCTTCTACAATAAAATCATCATTAAGCTCAATGTAAGCATCATCATCATAATCATCACTAGGACATTCCCTAGACTCAGGTGAACTAACAGGTGTAACAGTGGTGTTTCCCAACTTAGCTCTAGCACTAGTAGCATCTAAAAAGGAACCTAGTGAACCACTCTCATCAAGCACAGTAGAAGCATCATCTAAATTATCAGTGGCATTTTCAATCTCAGCAGAAGTAGTAGCAGTAGCGTGTGGGTGTGGTGGTGTAAGCAACTTACTCATAACAGATGGTGAATCAAGAGCAACAGAGGTGTTGAGAGTCGTACCTCTTCTTGTAGTGGATGGCAATATAGGAACTTTTCCATCACGAGGTTTACCCATGATGAAAGGATTGCAGCGAACAATATGAATACAAAGTGAACTTACAAATAAAGCTATGCTCCCCGGCAACGGCGCCAGAAAATAGTCTTGATGACCCGCAAGTATAGGGGATCGCAACAGTCTTCGAGGGAATTATTACCCAAATTTATTGATTCAACACAAGGGGAGCCAAAGAATATATGTAAGCCTTAACAGATGAGTTGTCAATTCAGCTACACCTGGAAACAGTCTTGCTCGCAGCGGTTTATCAGTAGCAACAGTTTTATAGCAGTGACAGTAGTGAAATAGTAACAGCAGTAGTAAAATAGCAGCGGTAATAGTAATAGTAGTAAACAGTAGGAACAAATACTGTAGGCATAGGGATGGATTACGGGCGTTGCATGGATAAGATAATTCATGAAATCAATGAGACATGGGCATTGCAGATAAATAATGATAAAGCATCCTAGTACAAACAATCATAGGCATGTGTTCCGTATATAGTCGTACGTGCTCACAAGGAGAAACTTGCACGACATCTTTTGTCCTACCAGCCTGTTGCAGCAGGGCCTCAAGGGAAACTACTGGTAATTAAGGTACTCCTTTAATAGAGTACCGGAGCAAAGCATTAGCACTCGGTGAACACATGTGATCCTCACATCATAGCCATCCACTCCGGTTATCCCAATTTCTGTCACTTTGGGGCCTCGGGTTCCGGACAACAATATGTGTATACAACTTGTAGGTAAGACCATAAACAACAAGTATCATCATAGAAATAATAACAAGTTCAGATCTGAAATCATGGCACTCGGGCCCAAAGTGACAAGCATTAAGCACAACAAGTTGCAACAATGTCATAGGCACTAAATAAAGATACTAGGCACTATGCCCTATCAATCTCATATCAAATTACATGAACAATCTCATCCAATCCCTACCATCCCCTCACCTACAGCGGGGGAATTACTCACACATGGATGGGGGAGTCATGGATGGTCAATGGAGTAGCGTCGGTGGTGATGGTGATGAAAATCTCCTCTGAATCCCCGTCCCGGTAGGGTGCCAGAACGGAGTTTCTGGTTCCGAATCGCGGTTTCTGATGGCGGCGGCGCAGAGGAAGTCTATCTAGGAAAAACGCCGTCTCCCCGATATTATATCGTCAGGGGGTATATGTAGGCGAGAGGGGAGGCCGAAAGGGGTGCTGGAGTGTGACGACCTCAAATTTGATACAAATTCGAAGTGCCCGTTATGTATTCCACCGCAATCCCAGAACCGTTGTTGCGATATACATAACGTAGTTGGTACTCAGTTCCATAGATATTACAATACGATGGTTCAAATACAATGGTCATATAGACCAAGTCATATTACAACACAATATAGCAGCGGAAATAACGTCTTCGGCCCATGCCTTCTCCCTACAGGCAAATGGCGACTCACGGAGACGAGCTTAGTTCTGGTACTCTTCTTCATACCCTTCCTCCTGGTATTCCTCCCCATAGTCTGGCCAAGTTGATAGCCAGGGACACAGCCGTGAGTACATTGGATGCACTCGCAAACCATCTTATAGTTGAAATGTTGAAGCAGAAATGCAAGGTTTGATATAGTGGACTAAACACTAAGTTGTTTTGCAAAAGCTAGTTTTATTTCCCAAGAATGTTCACTTATAGGAAAGGGATTTAGTTCTCTAAGTTCCATCTAAAGAGGGATTTCAAGTGTGTCAACAACATTTCAAGTTAAGTCATTCACCAAGTCACCATGGTCACTTTTAATCTTGACAAAAGTCAAGTACAGCTTGCCAACCGTCCATGACCGCGGACGCGGCTATTCGAATAGTTTCAAAACCTCTGCAGAGGGGTACACTTTACCCACAAGATTCGATACATCTGCCGGGAGAAATCCACGGTTCGACATACACAAAGTATGCGAGGATCAGATAATCAAACAAACTCTTTCACTTGCTCATCCTAGTATAGGATCCTTCCCTAGAGCCCGGGATACGGAACCCCGCTCCGGCGCCTCTAGTTCTGCCCATCCCGGGTACCGGGTTAGTGGAATCCACCTGGTCCAGAAGTAACCGTTTCGCGGTGTCCTTCCATGAAGCTTTGATACAAGGCCTCCCATACTAAGATAAACAAACTACGGATTAAGCCCCTTCCCATATAGGGGTAATGTGGTTGTACGGTATAATTGGCTCCCATAGTACATCACTCGTTGTCATTTGAGAAATATATTTCATAGTTCTTAGTCAAGATTAATTTCTTTTATAAAGCCATCATGTAGGAGCATTCTCCCATTTCAAGTTCAAGTTCAAGTCTCCACCTTTCAAAGGGGGTTCCTCCAGAGATAGTCTCAACTTTTATTAGCGACTAAGCAACTACATTGAGTGATAGTACTACTAACTAGGGTTGGATAAACTCAGCTTGATGCTCTTGATAATCAAGACATCAATATACTTCTATCATTCTACTTTAGCAATTCAATCATGCAATTTACTTAAAACAAGTAGAATGCAATATTAAAACAAGGCATGGGGAGTATGAATCAAAAGATGGCTTGCCTTGGTTGGCAAAGTGTCCGGGGTTTTCTTCTTCTTCTTGATAATAATAATCTCCTCCAATATCCTCCTCGGCAACACTAGCGTCTAATAACGAATAAACACAAAACACACCATCACTTCACCAAACTAACAACACACCAAGCACACATCTTTGTTTGCTAACCAAAGCATTCATGTGGAAATTTTATGGTGTTGGATTGTAAGTCTTTCTCCTAAGTTTTTCTTCAAGTGTGCAAGCTAGATTCTTTACTAAGTGACATAGGTAGTTCACTGGTGCAACATTGGTGTTGATTTAGGGTTACTAAGACAAGTTTAAGTGGGATGGGCTCACTAAGTGAATTGGCAAAGAGGGCAAATAATTCTAAGTGTGCACCATGAATCTATCATTTTATGCCACAAAAATAGGATTGGGTTAGGGTCTAGATGATCACACTAATAGGGTTTGGGGGTAGATTAGTGTTGACTAACAGTAAGAGGAGTCATTAGTAAGTTTACATTTTAATTTTCATGATTTTTGATAGCTTAAATAATTTTCTAGAAAACATTCATTATTAAGCAAGCTATTAACACACTATTCATATCTAATTTAATTCTTAACTTACTTTGAATTCTAACCAGTACTATTGTGTAGAGTATTTCATAAGCTTTCCAATGCATCTTTATTTGCTAGATTTGGATTTGTAAAACTCTAGGAATTCAAGTTTGAAAATAGCATCTGAAACATATTTGAAATAAATAAAACGGGCGGGAATTTATTTAAAAACGAAACGGACCGAAACTGAAACGAGCCGGGCCCTATTCAGAATAAAGCCGAACGGGCCGGCCCATACCGTTTCGCGCGGGGAAAAGAATAAAAGGGGAGCTGACAGGTGGGGTCGCGCTGTCAGCTCACTTAACGATTCCCGAATCGGTATGCTAGCGTCGGATTAAGATCGGACGGCTCACGTGCATCGTCTTCCTCAGCACGGCGGAAGCTCACCTGCGAGCAGCGACGATCGTTCGACGGCGATGGCGAGGCGTAGGGGAAGCAGAGCTCGTCGGCGACGTGCGGGATCGGCTGCGGCGAGGCTCCTCTTCCGATTCCCTGCAGCGGCGGGCTCCCAGGTGGTCGGACGCGTCGACACGCTCCGCGTCCAGTACTGCGCCGGCGGGGCTGGCTACGGCGAACTAGAGCGAGAGGGAGTGAGCGGCGATGTCTGGGAGGTAGCTGGGGATGAGGTGCGTTGCTTCGTTTGATCGGGGGGGCTTTTTATAGGCCGGAGCGACGAGGGCGAGGGCGTCTAGTGAACGACCGGCGCAGGACATGCTGGCGGCGTGCACGGGCGACACTGGCCTCGTCGGCCTTACTCGCGTGCTGGCAGGGGTTGGTCTCGGCCGCGGAGTGCTGTGGGTCGGCGCTGGCGAGGGCAGGGCGGTCGGCGACGTGCAGGTTGCTGGGAAGAAGAGAGGGGGTCCGGGGGTGCTGCCTCCTCTTCTCCTCCTTCTTCCAGGGCTTGGGTCGGGGCAGAGGGGGCTGGCATCGACCGAACATCCTCCCAGGGCATGGCTACAGGCGTGGAGCGAGCTAGAACAGTGCAGCACTAGTAACTTTGATTTCATTTGATTTTGCTTCTGCCAGTGTTCGACGAAATGCCCGCAAGAACTCAAAATTCGAATTTTCAAAATTTTCCACTTTGGGTGCTCATCATATTGGATAAGGTACCCAGTCATATTTTTGTTACTGTGAAAGGTTGAGTTTTGCAGAAATTTATATTTCAAATTTGATATAGTTCCTGTTTCAGATTCAAACTTTGGCTCAAGTTTGTGTGATGTTTCAGTTTGACATTTGTGTAGATGCTTGTTGGTTGAGTTTGTCCATAACTTGGTTAAGCTCAACTAATAGGTTAAACCTGCAGGGGAGCTGTAGATTGCTTAATCTAAGGGCTCAAAGTGGTGTAGTCAATAACAGTTTCTAGATCATATTAACTTTATCTCTTTCTTACCTATTCTTATTTCCGGTTCTTTTGGTTCCTAGTATCTTTCTTAATTGTTTCTGTTGGTTCACTTAGAATTATCTAACCAAGGCTCAATCAAAAATAACACACATACAATCATAGAACACAAATAAAAGAAGATGCATGTATGCATACAATAACAAATAAAAAGTTTTAATTGGGTCCAAAATTTGGCACTTTATTTATTAAGAAGTGGATTACAATTTCTGAGTTGTTACAATCTTCCCCCCTTAAAAAGAATCTCGTCCCCGAGATTCACTAATTAAGAGCTGAAAAGATTGGGAAACTCTTTCTGAAGGTAATCTTCTCGTTCCCAAGTGGCTTCCTCTTCGGTGTGATTACTCCACTGAACTTTCAGAAATTTGATGCTTCGGGTTCGAGTGGTTCTATATGCTTCCTCGAGGATACGAACAGGCATCTCACGATAGGTCAAATCCTTGTTGATGTCCACAGAACGGTGATCAATATTCTTGAAGATCTCGGGCTTCTCCGGAACTTCAAGACATTTCCGAAGTAACGACACGTGGAAGACATCGTGTACTTTAGACAATTCAGGGGGCATTTCCAATTGATAAGACACTTCTCCTCGGCGGTCTAGTATCTTGAAGGGTCCAATATATCTTGGTGCAAGCTTTCCCTTTACTTGAAATCTTTGCATTCCCTTGAGGGGTGATCCTCTGAGATAAACAAAATCTCCACTCTGGAAGGTCAGTTCTCTACGTCTCTTGTCGGCATAACTCTTTTGTCTTGACTGGGCTGCCTTGAGATATTCACGAATCATGCGAACTTTCTCCTCGGCTTCTTGCAAAATATCTGGTCCAAAAATCTGACTGTCTCCGGTTTCTGACCAATTCAAAGGGGTACGACACTTTCTTCCATACAAAGCTTCAAATGGGGCCATTTGCAAACTGGCTTGATAACTGTTGTTGTAGGAAAACTCCGCGAAAGGCAGACAATCTTCCCACTTAGCTCCATAAGCTAGAACACAGGCTCTCAACATATCTTCAAGTATTTGATTCACTCTTTCAGTCTGTCCATCAGTCTGAGGGTGGTAAGCGGTGCTAAATGCTAACTTGGTTCCCAAGGCTTGATGCAAACTCTTCCAAAATCTCGAGGTGAATTGGGTTCCTCGATCGGAAACGATGGTTTTGGGAACTCCATGCAGACTGACAATTCTGGATAAATACAGATCTGCTAGCTATCCCGAGTTGTAAGTGGTCTTGACAGGAATAAAGTGGGCCACTTTGGTTAGTCTATCCACAATGACCCAAATAGAGTCATTTCCACGGCTAGACCTTGGAAATCCAGTGATGAAATCCATTCCAACAGACTCCCACTTCCATTCTGGAACTTGCAAAGGTTGCAGCAGTCCAGCAGGACGTTGATGTTCAGCCTTGACTCTTTGACAAATATCACACTTAGAGATGAACGATGCAATCTCACGCTTCATTCCATGCCACCAAAATTGTTCCTTCAAATCTTGGTACATCTTTGTTCCACCGGGGTGGATGGAGTAAGGTGTCTCGTGGGCTTCCTTCATAATCACTTCCTTCAACTCTGAATCAGCAGGCACACAAATACGTCCTTTATACCAAAGAACTCCTTGATCATCTTCCTCAAAACCTGGCACCTTGCCGGAACCAATTCTGCGCTTGATCCCTTCAATACTCTCATTTCCTTTCTGGGCTTCTTTGATTTGGCTTATCAAGGTGGGTTGAAACTCAAGGTTGGCTAAGAATCCTTGACTGACTAGTTCCAATCCAAATTTTTCAAACTCTTGGTGTAGCATGGGTTGCTCTTCTTTGATCCACATATTCAATGAGCATGGCTTCCGACTCAACGCATCGGCCACTACATTGGCCTTACCGGGGTGATAGTGAATTTCCAGGTCATAATCCTTGATCAACTCTATCCATCTCCTTTGCCTCATGTTCAACTCCTTCTGGGTGAATATATACTTCAAACTCTTGTGATCAGTGTAGATCTCACAACGGTTGCCCATCAGATAATGCCTCCAAGTCTTCAAAGCTAGAACCACGGCTGCTAACTCTAGATCATGGGTTGGATAATTTTCTTCATGAGGTCTAAGCTGCCGAGAGAGGTAAGCTATGACCTTGCCTTCTTGCATCAATACGCAACTAAGTCCCAGTTTGGAAGCGTCGCAATAGACATCAAAATTCTTGGTGATATCGGGCATGGTTAGGACGGGGGCGGTCACCAATCGCTTCTTGAGCTCTTGAAAACTCTCTTCACATTTAGGGGTCCATTCAAACTTCTTGTCCCTCTTCAACAATTGAGTCATTGGCCGGGCAATGCTGGAAAATCCTTCAACAAATTTGCGGTAATATCCCGCTAATCCGAGAAAACCTCTAACTTCCGTCTGAGTGGTAGGGGCTTCCCATTCCATGACGGATTTGATCTTCTTGGGGTCTACCGATATTCCTCCTGCTGATAGCACATGGCCTAAGAATCCAACCTCCTTCAACCAGAACTCACATTTACTGAACTTGGCATACAGCTGATGCTCTCTTAAGGTTTCTAGAATTAATCTCAAATGGGTTGCATGCTCTTCCTCGGATTTGGAGTAGATAAGAATGTCGTCAATGAAGACAACAACAAACTTATCTAAGAACTCCATAAAAACCTTATTCATGAGATTCATGAAATAAGCAGGGGCATTGGTTAATCCAAATGACATTACGGTGTACTCATACAATCCGTATCGGGTAGTGAAGGCTGTTTTGGGGATATCCGTCGCACGGATTTTTAGTTGGTGGTATCCAGTTCTAAGATCTATCTTTGAGAACACTCTGGCTCTAGTCAATTGGTCAAACAAATCTTCAATCTTTGGGAGAGGATACTTATTCTTGATGGTCACATCGTTAAGCTTGCGATAATCAGTGCACAGTCGGCTAGAACCGTCACTTTTATCCACAAACAGAACAGGTGATCTCCAAGCGGAAGAACTTGGTTGAATCAATCCTTTACTCAAAAGGTCATCCAATTGCTTCTTCAACTCAACTAATTCAGCTGGGTTCATACGATAGGGTCGTTGGGCTATTGATCCAGTTTCGGGGATAAGCTCAATGATAAACTCAATATCCCGATCCGGTGGCATTCCGGGTAGCTCATCGGGAAAGACATCCGGGTATTCACAAACGATGGGAACTTCCTCCAAAGTTGGTCCTGAGATACTCTTATGACATCTGGGGATTGGAATGGGTTTGACGGACACATGCTTCACGAAAACTCCTTGGCTACTCCTCATGGTGATGGTCTTTTTGGCACAATCTATAATTCCTTGGTGTTGGGACATCCAATCCATACCTAAGACTACCTCCAATCCTTTGGTTCCTAACACAATCAAACTGGCTAGGAAAGAGATCCCATGGATTTCTATGGGCACTGCCAAACAGGTACAACTGGCTTTGGTTACTGACCCGGGAATTTGCACAGACATGACATCTTTCAAGGGTGTGGGTTGAAGTCCACTTTTATCAACGAATAATTGGGTAACAAATGAGTGTGAAGCTCCAGAATCAAACAGAACTCTTGCAAGAACTGAGTTAACAGGGAACATACCAAGCACGACGTCTGTTGCTTCTTGGGCCTCTTCAACATTCATGTGATTCAGACGGCCTTGAGAGCGAGGCTGGCTCCTTGGTGGATAGTTCTTGCCATTTCCCACACGGCGCTGCTGCTGAGCCGGGGCAGCTGTCTTGGATGCATCATTCAGCTTCTTGGGGCACTCATTGGAGTAATGCCCTTTGAGTCCGCACTCATAACAGGTAATTCCAGACTTGTCACCAGGCTTGGGTAACACAGGGGCACCATTTGGCCTTGGAGTATTGGTGTTGAAGTTGTTGCCACTAGGTCTTGGAGGTGCACGGTTGAAGTTGTTGCCGGGTGGACGGCTGGGATAGTTGGGACGTGGAGCAGGTGCAGACGGCCTCATTGGTCTAGGGGCGAAACCCATAGGTGCATTTCCCCTTGGCTTCTGCGAGTTGCTCGAGTTGCCTTGATACATCATACGACGCTTGCGGTTCTCGGTAGCTTGCTTGAGTTTGCCTTCCATCTGAATGGCAGAGTCCACCAATGACTCGAGGTCGGCAAAGTGAATGCTGACCAAGACACATTGCATCTCATCATGAAGTCCATCCAGAAACCTTTCTTGCTTCTTCTCAGTGGTGTTGGTGTCATCGGGGGCATACCTCGACAAGGTAAGGAACTTGTCACGGTAATCCACCATAGACAAGGAACCTTGCTTCAGATTTCTGAACTCATCCCTCATCCTTTTAACCAATCCCAAAGGGACATGGGCTTTGCTAAACTTGCTCTTGAACTCCTCCCAAGGCATCACATACCCTGGGGCTTGCATTGCACGGGTGCTATCCCACCAAGCTCTCGCTGCTCCAGCAAGATAGTGGGTGGTGTACAAAACCTTCTCATTTTCACCAACTTCGGCGACTGCCAAATTGTTTTCCATAGTGCGAAGCCAATCATCGGCATCTAGGGTCTCTTCAGACTTAGTGAATATAGGAGGGTTGGTGTTCTGGAAACTCCTTAACTTGGATCGGTGCTCTCCATTGCCATGGTTTTCTCCTTCACCATTGCCATTGCCATTGTTGTGGTTCATTGCCATCTGGGTTAGTTGCTGAAGAGTGGCCAAGTTGGCTTGGCGCTCAGCTCGGGCTGCTTCCCGGTCTTCCATGATCAACCTTAGCAATTCGGCCATTTCCGGGTTCGGGGGTGGGGGTGCTCGCGGCATCTGAAGATAAGGTGTGTAAGACAAGAGGGAAAAGCTAATTTGCTAAGATTTAAAGGTAACATGGATGATGCAATTTTGTTTTACTAAGGCCTTAAAGGCCAAATTCAAATTTCATTCAGCACTCATCAAACATATCATACACACGAGTTCACACATTACAAATGGTTTACACCAAACCATTGCGACTCGTCTACTAGAGAGGGGGATACAACTCACACCTACACGAAGTGAAACATAAAGTGGAACTCATAACTAGATACACGTGGATCTCGAGTCTAAACAGCGGGCTCCTCGGGGTCTTCCTCCTCGTCACTCACAATGAATCCATTGTGTCCACCATCCTCTGGATCATCAAGGTCCTCCATGAAGTCATCCTCATCACTAATGAGGGCATTATCCTCCTTGCGGAGATCAATGCCTTCCTCCTCACCAAGGTGATCCTCAAGACTCTCAATGTACTCCGTCAACTCTGCCACATTGGCCTTCAACTCCTCAAGATCCTGTTTCTTCTCATCGCGCTGGCGACGAAGGCTCTTGCGCTCCTTCGCAAGAATCCTGATAGTGCTCCTCGCCTCCACTAGTGCAACGTGCTCGAGGTTGGCCCTAGTACGGGCACGATCGGCCTCCTGCTGAGTGGAGTACAGCAAGAAGTCCATGTGATCGATGTAGGTACTCAGCTCATTCTGCCCGGGCATGTTTGCGGGACGTCCATCCGCATCACGCCGAGCAAAGTCCCTGAAGCGTCCTCCCTGAACCTCCTCAACATGCAGTCCGCACAAGCGGGCGTGCATCTCCTGCATCGCTCGGACCAAACAATCGGCCCAAGTGTTCTCCACAAGCTCAAACTTGACCCTTGGAGAACCCAACATCCCCTTCTTGCCACGGCAACTGGCGCGGATAAGCCACCGTAGCTCTCCATCTGGGTGCTCATTGAGCACGGCTCCCTTGAACTCCGGATACAAACGGTTCAGGAACAAGGTCAAGGTGGTGAGGTCTCGCTCGAAACAAAGGCTGCCACCATGGCCCAACTGGTACTGCTCAGTGAACACCGGGGCCATCTACAAAATTCTAGATTAGTTCAAGTTAGTGATTTACTCAAGTGTGCAAAATTTTAAGTAAGCAAAACTGAAGTATGTATAAAACTTTGCAACTAGAGAGGAAAGACTAAGCAATTTTTTGCAACCGTTCTTGTATCTTTGCTTTTATCAAGGTTTTTGTTTCACGCCCATTCTAACTAAGGTCTCCTATGGTCAACCTGGCTCTGATACCAACTTGTGACGACCTCAAATTTGATACAAATTCGAAGTGCCCGTTATGTATTCCACCGCAATCCTAGAACCGTTGTTGCGATATACATAACGTAGTTGGTACTCAGTTCCATAGATATTACAATACGATGGTTCAAATACAATGGTCATATAGACCAAGTCATATTACAACACAATATAGCAGCGGAAATAACGTCTTCGGCCCATGCCTTCTCCCTACAGGCAAATGGCGACTCACGGAGACGAGCTTAGTTCTGGTACTCTTCTTCATACCCTTCCTCCTGGTATTCCTCCCCATAGTCTGGCCAAGTTGATAGCCAGGGACACAGCCGTGAGTACATTGGATGCACTCGCAAACCATCTTATAGTTGAAATGTTGAAGCAGAAATGCAAGGTTTGATATAGTGGACTAAACACTAAGTTGTTTTGCAAAAGCTAGTTTTATTTCCCAAGAATGTTCACTTATAGGAAAGGGATTTAGTTCTCTAAGTTCCATCTAAAGAGGGATTTCAAGTGTGTCAACAACATTTCAAGTCAAGTCATTCACCAAGTCACCATGGTCACTTTTAATCTTGACAAAAGTCAAGTACAGCTTGCCAACCGTCCATGACCGCGGACGCGGCTATTCGAATAGTTTCAAAACCTCTGCAGAGGGGTACACTTTACCCACAAGATTCGATACATCTGCCGGGAGAAATCCACGGTTCGACATACACAAAGTATGCGAGGTTCAGATAATCAAACAAACTCTTTCACTTGCTCATCCTAGTATAGGATCCTTCCCTAGAGCCCGGTATACGGAACCCCGCTCCGGCGCCTCTAGTTCTGCCCATCCCGGGTACTGGGTTAGTGGAATCCACCTGGTCCAGAAGTAACCGTTTCGCGGTGTCCTTCCATGAAGCTTTGATACAAGGCCTCCCATACTAAGATAAACAAACTACAGATTAAGCCCCTTCCCATATAGGGGTAATGTGGTTGTACGGTATAATTGGCTCCCATAGTACATCACTCGTTGTCATTTGAGAAATATATTTCATAGTTCTTAGTCAAGATTAATTTCATTTATAAAGCCATCATGTAGGAGCATTCTCCCATTTCAAGTTCAAGTTCAAGTCTCCACCTTTCAAAGGGGGTTCCTCCAGAGATAGTCTCAACTTTTATTAGCGACTAAGCAACTACATTGAGTGATAGTACTACTAACTAGGGTTGGATAAACTCAGCTTGATGCTCTTGATAATCAAGACATCAATATACTTCTATCATTCTACTTTAGCAATTCAATCATGCAATTTACTTAAAACAAGTAGAATGCAATATTAAAACAAGGCATGGGGAGTATGAATCAAAAGATGGCTTGCCTTGGTTGGCAAAGTGTCCGGGGTTTTCTTCTTCTTCTTGATAATAATAATCTCCTCCAATATCCTCCTCGGCAACACTAGCGTCTAATAACGAATAAACACAAAACACACCATCACTTCACCAAGCTAACAACACACCAAGCACACATCTTTGTTTGCTAACCAAAGCATTCATGTGGAAATTTTATGGTGTTGGATTGTAAGTCTTTCTCCTAAGTTTTTCTTCAAGTGTGCAAGCTAGATTCTTTACTAAGTGACATAGGTAGTTCACTGGTGCAGCATTGGGGTTGATTTAGGGTTACTAAGACAAGTTTAAGTGGGATGGGCTCACTAAGTGAATTGGCAAAGAGGGCAAATAATTCTAAGTGTGCACCATGAATCTATCATTTTATGCCACAAAAATAGGATTGGGTTAGGGTCTAGATGATCACACTAATAGGGTTTGGGGGTAGATTAGTGTTGACTAACAGTAAGAGGAGTCATTAGTAAGTTTACATTTTAATTTTCATGATTTTTGATAGCTTAAATAATTTTCTAGAAAACATTCATTATTAAGCAAGCTATTAACACACTATTCATATCTAATTTAATTCTTAACTTACTTTGAATTCTAACCAGTACTATTGTGTAGAGTATTTCATAAGCTTTCCAATGCATCTTTATTTGCTAGATTTGGATTTGTAAAACTCTAGGAATTCAAGTTTGAAAATAGCATCTGAAACATATTTGAAATAAATAAAACGGGCGGGAATTTATTTAAAAACGAAACGGACCGAAACTGAAACGAGCCGGGCCCTATTCAGAATAAAGCCGAACGGGCCGGCCCATACCGTTTCGCGCGGGGAAAAGAATAAAAGGGGAGCTGACAGGTGGGGTCGCGCTGTCAGCTCACTTAACGATTCCCGAATCGGTATGCTAGCGTCGGATTAAGATCGGACGGGTCACGTGCATCGTCTTCCTCAGCACGGCGGAAGCTCACCTGCGAGCAGCGACGATCGTTCGACGGCGATGGCGAGGCGTAGGGGAAGCAGAGCTCGTCGGCGACGTGCGGGATCGGCTGCGGCGAGGCTCCTCTTCCGATTCCCTGCAGCGGCGGGCTCCCAGGTGGTCGGACGCGTCGACACGCTCCGCGTCCAGTACTGCGCCGGCGGGGCTGGCTACGGCGAACTAGAGCGAGAGGGAGTGAGCGGCGATGTCTGGGAGGTAGCTGGGGATGAGGTGCGTTGCTTCGTTTGATCGGGGGGGCTTTTTATAGGCCGGAGCGACGAGGGCGAGGGCGTCTAGTGAACGACCGGCGCAGGACATGCTGGCGGCGTGCACGGGCGACACTGGCCTCGTCGGCCTTACTCGCGTGCTGGCAGGGGTTGGTCTCGGCCGCGGAGTGCTGTGGGTCGGCGCTAGCGAGGGCAGGGCGGTCGGCGACGTGCAGGTTGCTGGGAAGAAGAGAGGGGGGTCCGGGGGTGCTGCCTCCTCTTCTCCTCCTTCTTCCAGGGCTTGGGTCGGGGCAGAGGGGGCTGGCATCGACCGAACATCCTCCCAGGCATGGCTACAGGCGTGGAGCGAGCTAGAACAGTGCAGCACTAGTAACTTTGATTTCATTTGATTTTGCTTCTGCCAGTGTTCGACGAAATGCCCGCAAGAACTCAAAATTCGAATTTTCAAAATTTTCCACTTTGGGTGCTCATCATATTGGATAAGGTACCCAGTCATATTTTTGTTACTGTGAAAGGTTGAGTTTTGCAGAAATTTATATTTCAAATTTGATATAGTTCCTGTTTCAGATTCAAACTTTGGCTCAAGTTTGTGTGATGTTTCAGTTTGACATTTGTGTAGATGCTTGTTGGTTGAGTTTGTCCATAACTTGGTTACGCTCAACTAATAGGTTAAACCTGCAGGGGAGCTGTAGATTGCTTAATCTAAGGGCTCAAAGTGGTGTAGTCAATAACAGTTTCTAGATCATATTAACTTTATCTCTTTCTTACCTATTCTTATTTCTGGTTCTTTTGGTTCCTAGTATCTTTCTTAATTGTTTCTGTTGGTTCACTTAGAATTATCTAACCAAGGCTCAATCAAAAATAACACACATACAATCATAGAACACAAATAAAAGAAGATGCATGTATGCATACAATAACAAATAAAAAGTTTTAATTGGGTCCAAAATTTGGCACTTTATTTATTAAGAAGTGGATTACAATTTCTGAGTTGTTACATGGAGCCCCCTCACGCCAGGGTGGCGCGGCCAGGGCTAGGCCGCGCCACCTATGCGTGACGGCCCCCCGAGCCTCTTCTCCCTCCTGTCTTCTGGCTCTGTGGGTCTTCTGGTGAA
The DNA here is from genome assembly GCA_007115705.1 of Dactylis glomerata. Classification (NCBI taxonomy): domain Eukaryota; kingdom Viridiplantae; phylum Streptophyta; class Magnoliopsida; order Poales; family Poaceae; genus Dactylis; species Dactylis glomerata. Next base: position 160,186 of record QXEO01000218.1, read on the forward strand.
ATAGGATTTTTCATGATTTTTCCCGAATTTTTACTGGAAGTTGGATTTCTGCACAAAAACGAGACACCAGAGCAATTCTGCTGAAAACAGCATCAGTCCGTGTTAGTTGTATTCAAAACACACAAATTAGAGGAGAAACAATAGCAAAAGTGTTCGGGAAAATAGATACGTTTTGGACGTATCACTAGTTCAAACCATAACAAAATATCAAATTCATGGAACCTCGTCCACAACATAGCAAGTTCATAAGGCATAGTGAGATTCACTTAACCCTTGGAGGTAAGAATGCACATGATACCTCCAGGGATGACGACGGTAACCTATGAAGGATACCTCCATGGTCCTTGGCGGTATCACCATGTCAGCTCAGATGACTCGTAGAATAGGCTGTCGTTGACCACGAGGGCTACCGCCATTGACCCTACGTCCGGAGCGTCTGGCGGTAGCGAAAAGGGTCGGTCAAATCTGGCTAAATTTCGAACATGAGTTCATTTAATGTTAAACTTTCATCTTTGGGTCAGATTTGTCCAACTTGCCTCAGGATTAATGGTAAATTAATTTAGTCATTGGTGGAAAAAAATTCAAACATAACATTTCTCTGTGTATAAATAGCACTCTTGGAAACCCAACATTTTTCAGGAATCTACAAATACTTGTGAAGTGTAGAAAAAAATGTTGTAAAATTTTGAAAACACCAGCAAAATGCAACTATGTATGCAACAAAGACCCCGAAGCTGCTTCATTCAACCTTATCAGTTACACATTTGCAAAAAGGCCCACAAGAAAGGAAAAATTACAATCAGGCCCTACAAAAGTGCAAAAAAGACCCCAGATCTAGCTCAGAAACACGATCCGGTCCTTGAGCTCCTCCTCCAAGATTCCGACGAGGTCGTCGAGCAAAGCCACCGCACCACCACCGGGGAACATGCCACATGGAGTGGGGCAGCAGGAGAGACGCTAGCTCGGCAAGGGCGAAGCAGAGGGAGCGGTGCCCTACACCATTTTGTCCGGCCGGGACGATGGAGCTTGCCGCCGTAAGCCACCGGAGAGAAGCTCCCTTGAAGGTCCCAAATAGACGGAAGCGGACACATCCACCAAATCGAATCAGACACCACCATGGCGGCCAAAGGAGAAGGGGAAGTGGAGCTGCTGGCATCGGCGAGAGAGAGCCCCCGACAAGGGCGCCGCGCCTTGCCACTCCCTGATACGTCCAAAACATATCTACTTTCCCGAACACTTTTGCTATTGTTTTTCCTCTAATTTGTGTGTTTTGAATACAACTAACACGAACTCATGCTGTTTTCAGCAGAATTGCTTTGGTGTCTTATTTTTGTGCAGAAATCCGACTTTCAGGAAAAATCCCAGAAAATATTGCAAAAATTCTATTTTGCCAGAAGACCCATGGAGCCAGAAGGAGAGACGAAAGGGAGCAGTGGCCTGGGCTCACCACCAGGGGGCGCGGCCCAGGCCTGGCCGCGCCCACCTGTGGTGAGGCCGCCTCGGCCGTCGCCTCGACCCCTTCTTCCGCCTACATATACCCTCTGACCTGAAAGGAGCGGGGGTTCGGCGTTTTTCCCTGATAGACTTTTGCTGCGCCGCCACCATCAGAAGCCGCGATTCGGAACCAGAAACTCCATTCTAGCACCCTGCTGGGACGGGGATTTGGAGGAGATCTTCATCGCCATCATCACCGACGTCTCTCCATCAACCATCCATGACTCCCCCATCCATGTGTGAGTAATTCCTGCTGTAGGCGAAGGGGATGGTAGGGATTGGATGAGATCATTCATGTAATTTGCTATGAGATTGTTAGGGCATAGTGCCTAGTATCTTTTATTAGTGCTTATGACATTGTTGCAACTTGTTGTCCTTAATGCTTGTCACTTTGGGCCCGAGTGCTATTGTAACGACCCGAAAAAATTCCCCTAATAGATAATTGTTTGTTCTTTTTTTTGCGTCATTGTGACGTCGTGCATCATCATGCATCTATCACCTTGCATGTTTTCATCAATCTAAATCTTTTTTTCTAAAAACCTATTTTATTATTTGGCTTGTATGGTTCTATAATAACCTTCCCCTTTCTTTCTTATTTTAACTTGAGCTCAAAATTGTAACAATTAAAATGTTTGATTTGCTTGCTAAAAATCTTTTCAAATAAATTCAAACTTTTCAAATCTAATTTGTTTTAAAACTCTTTTCAAACCCTTCCATTGTTTTTTCCAAAAAGAAAAAAAAATGCTGCAAGAAAAGAAGAGAAGGGAATAGAGGAAAATCAGAAGAAAAAAAAGGAAAGAAGCCACGTTCAGTCCACCTATTCTGGGTCAAGAGAGCCCACCTCCTTTCTTACTATTGCTCTACCTTTTTCATCTTCTTCCGCATACGGGCACACACAGGGTGCGTGATCCCTTCCAGGCTTCCACCACCGAGAGCACCAGCATGCTCCTCCCTTTTAATCCCCAGATCGGGATCCCTCTGGAAACCCTAGCCCCTCGTCTCCCGTCCTTGGGCCGCCATCCTCTCCATCTTTCCCTCGTGTTCTTCCTCTCTGTTTTCTCACCATCGAGAACCACCGCCCCGACCTCACCATCGCACCGCCGTTGCAGTGCATCTGCCGCCAAGTCGACGCCTCCAGGAGCTCCGCCTCGCCGTCAGGAACGTCCCCGCCCAGTAAAACAGGCTAGAACGCCTTCAAGCCCCCGAATCGTCCTCGTCTTCCTCATGGGTCACCACCGAAATTCCATGCCTGTGGTGACCTTCGTCCTCTCCGAGCATGCACGCCAACTACCGGTGAGCCAATGCTCCTTTTTCCCTCTCCAATCCTGGATCATTATCTCTCTATCTCTCTCGGGCGTCCTCCCGCCGTTGACACGCGTTTCTCGTCCGCAGGAGCTCGTAGCCGGAGGGCTCCGGTGCTCCGTTGGTCTCAGCACCACCTCCGTCCGGTTTGCAGCGGCAAGCCGCATCTTCCTCAGCCTCTCGTGCGCCTCAGCTCATCCTCTCCCGTCGAATCCATGCTCGACTGACATCAACTCTGTCCGTGTATCTGTTCATATGCAGCGAACACTGTTTGCATTCAGTTTCGTCAGGTTACCTATCGACGTGCGACTCTGATACGTCTCCAACGTATCTATAATTTCTGATGCTCCATGCTTGTTTTTACACCATTTGCCTATTGTTTCGTTACACTTAGTGGCACTTTTATGCATTTTCCGGAACTAACCGATTAACGAGTTGCCACAGTGCCAGTTTCCTGTTTTCTGCTATTTTTGTGTTTCAGAGTGATACACAGGAAATATTCTCGGAATTGGACGAAACCACATCCTGAAGTCTTATTTTACCCGGAAGCTTCCAGAGATCCGAAGGAGAGTAGGAGGGGGGCCACCAGGGCCCCACACGCAGGGGCGGCGTGGCCATGCCCCTGGCCATGCGGGCCCCACGTGAGGGAGCCTGGCTCCCGCTCTGACGACGCCCCTTTGCCTATAAAGACCCCCCGACGGAAAAAACCTAAGTACCCAATCAATTTTCCAGAACACATCGCGATCCGCCGCCACCGTCGACCCGAAGATCGGGAGGGTCCAGAAGCTCTTCCCGGCACCCTGCCGGAGAGGGAAATCGCCACCAGAGGTCTTCTTCATAGTGATGAGTGAGTAGTCTACCTTGGACTATGGGTCCATAGCAGTAGCTAGATGGTTGTCTTCTCCACCATGTGCTTCATGTTTAGATCTCATGAGCTGCCCTACATGATTGAGATCACCGTTATGTAATTCTACATGTTTGGTTTGTTGGGATCCGATGAATATTGGTGTTTATAATTAAGTTGCTGTACTGAATATTATCTTTTGTTATCTCTATGTTATTTATGATCTTGCATTCTCTCCGTTGTTAGTAGCTATCTTGGCCGAGTAGTTACTAGTGACTCCAAGAGGGGGTATTTATGCTCGATAGTGGGTTCATGCCTCTATTTCACCTGGAGGAGTGATAGAAACCTCTAAGGTGGTAGATGTGTTGTTGCTACTAGGGAGAAAACAACATTCATATGCTCAAGGGCATATGCTTTGTTTACATTACACACTTTGCTTAATGCAATTATCTGTTGTTCGCAACTTAATACTTGTGGAGTTCTCGGATTGATTCACCACAGGTGGATTATTAGTCATAGATGCAGTTGGATGGCGGTCTATATATTTTGTTGTAATGCCCAGAGTAAATCTCATAGTGATCTTCTTGACATATCACGTTATCTTTATTCTATCAATTGCCCAACTGTAATTTGTTTACCCAGCATGTGTTATTTATTTATGGAGAGACACCACTAGTGAACAGTGGACCCCGGTCCTATTTACATCATATTGCTATCACCTGTTTACTTTACTCGCACTGTTTACTTTACTCGTACTGTTTACTTTACTCGCATGTTATATTGTTTTCCACTCGATACGCTCATAACCTTTGTTTCAAGCAAACCGGTGAGATTGACAACCTCATCGCAAGTTGGGAACAAAGTATTTGTTTGTGTGTGTGCAGATTCCGCATCACCTTCAGTCGTTTGTCTCTCCTCTCCTGATCGATAAATCTTGGTATCTTAACTGAGGGAAAACTAGCTGTTATACTCATCATACCTTTCTCTTGGGGTTCCCAACAGACTGGTTATTCACCACGCATAAGGACCGTCTGCTCCCACGTCAATCATACGTCAGCAGCCTCTTTTCTGGCTCCATCAACCGGTAGCAGAGCTTTGTCCGCTTGATTGCATTCGCCTTGGCCACTTCTAGATCCAGACCGACCAGCTTCAATAAGTTTCACGTCCCATGTTTAACAAGATCTGATAATTAGCTTAGCTGGTCAGTTCCTTCAATCGTATCTTGATTCAGAGTTCAAGTCCCCACAGCATCGGGTTTAATTCCCAAAAAATTTGCTCAGTTCGACGCCGGATGGGCCTCGGCCCATCAAAATCTTCTCTCCCCGTCGCCGGCGCGCGATAGTTACTATCCGCCGCTTTCAGCTCAGGTCCGGATCAAATTCAGTCCTCCAGTTTTTCTGTTTTCTGACATTCCTACAACTATGCAATTATTGCATAATTCATATCTTTTGATTCATAAATTGAAATAAAAAGTATTTTATATGAAAGTTTATCAGAAAAATGCATAGAATTTGAATATACCATCCATATATCTGTTTGCATCTTGCATCATATAGTCACGTGATAGTTTGCATATCACCTTATAAACAACATATGGAGTAATTGGGATATGCCAATTATGGGTTCACCACTTCATTTAATTTTGAGTAGCTCACCCATATCTTGTCTTTGCCATGCTAATCAAAATTTAAAATGCCGTATAGTAAAACAACTTAAACCATATCTATTTGTGTCGGGATTTCGATTCCGCTTAATTTTGTGATAAGATGCATTGCATCACAATTGCCATGTCATGCATGCATTCCCATAAGCATGCCGATTCTTTTACCGTAGTAGTAAGTGTTGCATCCGTTGTTTGTTGTAGCGATTTGCTTCTTCTCGGATAGGACGCTTCGTGGTGATGTGAGCAACGACAAGTTCTTCGGGTGTTCTTCGGCAACCTTTTCAGGCGAGCCCTTTTCTCTCTACCTATTTATCACTTTTGCTCTCGCTAGCTCTATATTCTAGCCTTGTGTCACGATGCTATGTTCGAGTCACGTGTCCTATCCACCTGTTATCCAAAGCAAAGCCATATCACCTTCCATACATCCTATTACTCGTGTGCTTGTTGTTTGAGTTGGCCTTGCTAGTCGTAGGCATTTTCAGGTTGTTCGAGTTGCTTTATCTTATCGGGTTGGAAAAGTTATCACATGTTCTACTTTATAGATATATGTTGTTGGAGATCTTCATGGCTTACTTTAATGTTAATACTTAAAATTGAATTAAGCAGAGGCATCGGTGAGTCATTTTGTCAGTTTTACGACGGCTCACTTGTGTCCCCTAGGACCCCGAGATCGCATGAACTGTTCTGAGAATGAGCGCTCTAACCAAACGTGGGTATGTTTACGGGCCTCCCCTCGATCACTGCCGGAATCTACATACTTGTCCAGTGGCCACAACTAGTTCGCGGTGTTTCCATTTGGTTTTTGTCGGGCGTGCAGCTCTTGTATCTTATGGTCCGATTTACTTTGGGGGAAGCCCAGTGAGCCTTGTAACCCCTTGTTTCTGCACGCTCGTGTAGATGCGAGACGACTGCAGGTGGGCACCCTCCCCAGAGAGAGGTTCCAGCCCATTATGCAGCGCCGGCGCAAACAGCTAAGTCCGTTCGGAGATTCGGCCGGACTCTCGATACGGGTTCAACTTAGTTAGGTGGCTTCCTGGACTTGTTTGTAGTGAAGGAGAGTGCGAGTCGTGACCTCCTGCCGGTACACCATTGGAAGTGTGTTAATCGTAGGCATCAAGGAGTGATCGTGCGTTTGGGTACATTTGGGCACCCCTGCAGGGTTAAATCTTTTCGAAAAGCCGTGTCCACGGTTATGGACGACTTGGAGCTGTACTACTTGATCATAGAACAACTTGCACCTGCTATTTCAATACTAATAAACTTGTGTAGTAAGCTAGCACAACTACAACAATAAACCTGCAATAAAACTTGGTAACCGTGTGAGTGCCTTTGATACTTGCTTCTTCGTTTGGTCACGAGGAGGTGATTCATCGGCTGGGTTATGATTGGTGTTAGTTTCTAGTTGAATACCTTTATGCGCTCTCTTATTTTATTCTTTTTAGACGGAAGTTTTAGTGTCTCTGTAGTAAAGTTCTTTTGTTGCCGCTAAGTCCACCATATAACCTGTAGGCGAGCACAGCTGAATTCTAGTCTCGCGAGTACGTGCCTCGGTACTCACCCTCGTTTTTTTCCCCTTTTCTCTTTCTCCCTCCTTGTTCGGCAACCATTGGCCCGACGATGTTCACAGGTATGGGAGCGACGACGTTAGCAAGGTTACCCTTCCGGCTTGGCCTGGGCAGGGTTATGGACGCCATCGTTTATCTTCAGGCCTCTTAGGCCCATTTGTATTCTTGTCCGTACTCGGATGCTATTTGCTTTATATATGATTTGGATCTTTGTATTGTATATTTGGATTCTTGGCTCATGGAGTCTTCGTGGTTATTATATATTCTTTTGTGGGATCCATCGTGAATTTATGTAACTGTTGCTACTCGATTCCACCCGCATCACGTGCACGCTCCAACGTGCACGAGACGCTTGGTGGTGCGTTTCCAAAGCGACATCATGTAGATTGTGGCTTGCTCGCTATAATCTGCAAGGTGCCGATTTTGGGGCGTCACAAGTGGTATCAGAGCCCAGGTTTTGTCGATACCCACGGGTCCAGTCTGCCTGTAGGATAACTTTGCCAACGGACGTTGTTGTGTCTAGTGTCAAAACTATTTTGCTAAAAATGCGTTGGATAGTTTAGAGTAGCTCTGCATTTTTCTCCTTACCTTGATGCTTCTCTCCTATTACCTTTTCGAGTTTTAAGTTCTCTCTTGTCTACTTCTTGAGTTATAGGTTTCCACGTGGGTGGACGATCTCTTGCCTTTATCCCATTAGGTTCGTTCTTCAAAAGTTCATCGCCGTCAACGTGAGCAAGAATTTCCTGTTGGTGTAGAGAAGAAACCTCTTGTTAGTGGTGTCGAGAAGAATAGATCCACGTTAAGGTCCAGGAATATCAACATGAAGCGTGAAGACTCGATAGTTTCACCAACTCTTTCCCCCTACACGAGCGTGGATCTCGGGGCGAGATCCCTTGTTAGTGGTGTCGATTGTAACGACCCGAAAAAATTCCCCTAATAGATAATTGTTTGTTCTTTTCTTTTTTGCGTCATTGTGACGTCGTGCATCATCATGCATCTATCACCTTGCATGTTTTCATCAATCTAAATCTTTTTTTCTAAAAACCTATTTTATTATTTGGCTTGTATGGTTCTATAATAACCTTCCCCTTTCTTTCTTATTTTAACTTGAGCTCAAAATTGTAACAATTAAAATGTTTGATTTGCTTGCTGAAAATCTTTTCAAATAAATTCAAACTTTCCAAATCTAATTTGTTTTAAAACTCTTTTCAAACCCTTCCATTGTTTTTTCCAAAAAGAAAAAAAATGCTGCAAGAAAAGAAGAGAAGGGAATAGAGGAAAATCAGAAGAAAAAAAAAGGAAAGAAGCCACGTTCAGTCCACCTATTCTGGGTCAAGAGAGCCCACCTCCTTTCTTACTTTTGCTCTACCTTTTTCATCTTCTTCCGCATACGGGCACACGCAGGGTGCGTGATCCCTTCCAGGCTTCCACCACCGAGAGCACCAGCATGCTCCTCCCTTTTAATCCCCAGATCAGGATCCCTCTGGAAACCCTAGCCCCTCGTCTCCCGTCCTCGGGCCGCCATCCTCTCCATCTTTCCCTCGTGTTTTTCCTCTCTGTTTTCTCACCACCGAGAACCACCGCCCCGACCTCACCATCGCATCGCCGTTGCAGTGCATCTGCCGCCAAGCCGATGCCTCCAGGAGTTCCGCCTCGCCGTCAGGAACGTCCCCGCCCAGTAAAACAGGCTAGAACGCCTTCAAGCCCCCGAATCGTCCTCGTCTTCCTCATGGGTCACCGCCGAAATTCCATGCCTGTGGTGACCTTCGTCCTCTCCGAGCATGCACGCCAACTACCGGTGAGCCAATGCTCCTTTTTCCCTCTCCAATCCTGGATCATTATCTCTCTATCTCTCTCGGGCGTCCTCCCGCCGTTGACCCGCGTTTCTCGTCCGCAGGAGCTCGTAGCCGGAGGGCTCCGGTGCTCCGTTGGTCTCAGCACCACCTCCGTCCGGTTTGCAGCAGCAAGCCGCATCTTCCTCAGCCTCTCGTGTGCCTCAGCTCATCCTCTCCCGTTGAATCCATGCTCGACTGACATCAACTCTGTCCGTGTATCTGTTCGTATGCAGCGAACACTGTTTGCATTCAGTTTCGTCAGGTTACCTATCGACGTGCGACTCTAGTTTCTTCTGAAGCTTCGTCCGCTTGATTGCATTCGCCTTGGCTACTTCTAGATCCAGACCGATCAGCATCAATAAGTTTCACGTCCCATGTTTAACAAGACCTGATAATTAGCTTAGCTGGTCAGTTCCTTCAATCGTATCTTGCGTGATTCAGAGTTCAAGTCCCCACAGCATCGGGTTTAATTCCCAAACTTTTTGCTCAGTTCGACGCCGGATGGGCCTCGTCCCATCAAAATCTTCTCTCCCCGTCGCCGGCGCGTGATAGTTACTATCCGCCGCTTTTAGCTCAGGTCCGGATCAAATTCAGTCCTCCAGTTTTTCTGTTTTCTGAAATTCCTGCAACTATGCAAATATTGCATAATTCATATCTTTTGATTCATAAATCGAAATAAAAAGTATTTTATATGAAAGTTTATCAGAAAAATGCATAGAATTTGAATATACCATCCATATATCTGTTTGCATCTTGCATCATATAGTCACGTGATAGTTTGCATATCACCTTATAAACAACATATGGAGTAATTGGGATATGCCAATTATGGGTTCACCACTTCATTTAATTTTGAGTAGCTCACCCATATCTTGTCTTTGCCATGCTAATCAAAATTTCAAATGCCGTGTAGTAAAACAACTTAAACCATATCTATGTGTGTCAGGATTTCGATTCCGCTTAATTTTGTGATAAGATGCATTGCATCATAATTGCCATGTCATGCATGCATTCCCATAAGCATGCCGATTCTTTTACCGCAGTAGTAAGTGTTACATCCGTTGTTTGTTGTAGCGATTTGCTTCTTCTCGGATAGGACGCTTCGTGGTGATGTGAGCAATGACAAGTTCTTCAGGTGTCCTTCGGCAACCTTTTCAGGCGAGCCCTTTTCTCTCTACCTATTTATCACTTTTGCTCTCGCTAGCTCTATATTCTAGCCTTGTGTCACGATGCTATGTTCGAGTCACGTGTCCTATCCACCTGTTATCCAAAGCAAAGCCATAGCACCTTCCATACATCCTATTACTCGTGTGCTTGTTGTTTGAGTTGGCCTTGCTAGTCGTAGGCATTTTCAGGTTGTTCGAGTTGCTTTATCTTATCGGGTTGGGAAAGTTATCACATGTTCTACTTTATAGATATATGTTGTTGGAGATCTTCATGGCTTACTTTAATGTTAATACTTAAAATTGAATTAAGCAGAGGCATCGGTGAGTCATTTTGCCAGTTTTATGACGGCTCACTTGTGTCCCCTAGGACCCCGAGATCGCATGAACTGTTCTGAGAATGAGCGCTCTAACCAAACGTGGGTACGTTTACGGGCCTCCCCTCGATCACTGCAGGAATCTACATACTTGTCCAGTGGCCACAACTAGTTCGCGGTGTTTCCATTTGGTTTTTGTCGGGCGTGCAACTCTTGTATCTTATGGTCCGATTTACTTTGGGGGAAGCCCAGTGAGCCTTGTAACCCCTTGTTTCTGCACGCTCGTGTAGATGCGGGACGACTGCAGGTGGGCACCCTCCCCAGAGAGAGGTTACAGCCCATTATGCAGCGCCGGCGCAAACAGCTAAGTCCGTTCGGAGATTTGGCCAGACTCTCGATACGGGTTCAACTTAGTTAGGTGGCTTCCTGGACTTGTTTGTAGTGAAGGAGAGTGCGAGTCGTGACCTCCTGCTGGCACACCATTGGAAGTGTGTTAATCATAGGCATCAAGGAGTGATCGTGCGTTTGGGTACATTTGGGCACCCCTGCAGGGTTAAATCTTTTCGAAAAGCCGTGTCCACGGTTATGGACGACTTGGAGCTGTACTACTCGATCATAGAACAACTTGCACCTGCTATTTCAATACTAATAAACTTGTGTAGTAAGCTAGCACAACTACAACAATAAACCTGCAATAAAACTTGGTAACCGTGTGAGTGCCTTTGATACTTGCTTCTTCGTTTGGTCACGAGGAGGTGATTCATCGGCTGGGTTATGATTGGTGTTAGTTTCTAGTTGAATACCTTTATGCGCTCTCTTATCTTATTCTTTTTAGACGGAAGTTTTAGTGTCTCTGTAGTAAAGTTCTTTTGTTGCCGCTAAGTCCACCATATAGCCTGTAGGCGAGCACAGCTGAATTCTAGTCTCGCGAGTACATGCCTCGGTACTCACCCTCATTTTTTCCCCTTTTCTCTTTCTCCCTCCCTGTTCGGCAACCATTGGCCCGACGATGTTCATAGGTATGGGAGCGACGACATTAGCAATGTTACCCTTCCGGCTTGGCCTGGGCAGGGTTATGGACGCCATCGTTTATCTTCAGGCCTCTTAGGCCCATTTGTATTCTTGTCCGTACTCGGATGCTATTTGCTTTATATATGATTTGGATCTTTGTATTGTATATTTGGATTCTTGGCTCATGGAGTCTTCGTGGTTATTATATATTCTTTTGTGGGTTCCATCGTGAACTTGTGTAACTATTGCTACTCGATTCCACCCGCATCACGTGCACGCTCTAACGTGCACGAGGCGCTTGGTGGTGCGTTTCCAAAGCGACATCATGTAGATTGTGGCGTGCTCGCTATAATCTGCAAGGTGCCGATTTTGGGGCGTCACATCTATGATCTCAGATCTAAACTTGTTATTGTTTTATGATGATACTTGTTATTTATGATCTTACCTGCAAGTTGTTTACACATATCGTTGTCCGGAACCCGAGGCCCCAAAGTGACAGAAATTGGGATAACCAGAGGGGATGGCTATGATGGGAGGATCACATGTGTTCACCGAGTGCTAATGCTTTGCTCCGGTACTTTATTAAAAGGAGTACCTTAATTACCAATAGTTTCCCTTGAGGCCCTGCTGCAACAGGCTGGTAGGACAAAAGATGTCGTGCAAGTTTCTCATTGCGAGCACGTACGACTATATACGGAACACATGCCTATGATTGTTAGTACTAGGATGCTTATCATTATTTATCTGCAGTGCCCATGTCTCACTGATTTCATGAATTATCTTATCCATGCAATGCCCGCACATCCATCCCTATGCCTACAGTATTTCATCCTACTGTTTACTATTGCTACTATTGCCGCCTTTACTACTGCTATTACTGTTTGACTACTATCACCGCTATAAAACTGTTGCTATTGATAAACCGCTGCGAGCAAGTCTGTTTTCAGGTGCAGCTGAATTGACACCTCATCTGTTAAGGCTTATAAGTATTCTTTGGCTTCCCTTATGTCGAATCAATAAATTTGGGTTTTACTTCCCTCGAAGACTGTTGCGATCCCCTATACTTGTGGGTCATCAAGACTATTTTTTGGTGCCATTGCCGGGGAGCATAGCTTTATTTGTAAGTTCACTTGGAATTCATATTGTTCACTGCAATCCTTTCATCATGGGTAAACCTCGTGATGGAAAAGTTCCTATATTGCCATCTACTACAAGAAGAGGTACGACTCTGAACACCTCTATTGCTCTTGATTCGCCATCTGTTATGAGTAAGTTGCTTACACCACCACATGCACACGCTACTGCTACTTCTTCTACTGAGTTTGAAAATGCCACTGATAATTTAGATGATGCTTCTACTGTGCTTGATGAGAGTGGTTCACTAGGTTCCTTTTTAGATGCTACAATTGCTAGAGCTAAGATGGGAAATACCACTGTTACACCTGTTAGTTCACCTGAGTCTAGGGAATGTCCTAGTGATGATCTTGATGACACTTATATTGAGCTTGACGATGATTTTATTGCTGAAGCTCGTGCTACTCGTGATGCTAAAGCTATGAAGGAACTTCTAGCAAGACGTGCTGTTAGATATAAATTATCTCCTGATCCTAAGTTTGCTGCTTCTCCCATAAATATTAGAGATAAGGATTATGATTTCTCTTTAGATTTATCTTACATATCTATTGTTGAGAAAGAGCCTTTTTGTGGTACTGAGAATGAAAGTGCTATGGAGCACATGAATGAGCTTTCTACTTTAAGTAATTTGTTTTCTGATGATATTAAGCTTCGCACTTACTTTGTTGCTAAGATTTTTCCTTTCTCATTGAAAGATGCAGCTAAAACTTGGTTTAATAGCTTGTCTCCTAGATCTATTAATAGTCCTATTGCTTTGGTTAATGCTTTCTTTCAGAAATATTTTTCTGCTAGTGCTCAACATGCTGTTGTGCAAAAAATCTTTGATTTTGAACAGGGAAAAGGAGAGATACTGCCTGAATCTTGGACAAGGTTTTGTTCTTTAATTGGAGCTTTGCCTAAAGAGCCATTACCTAAAAATGAACTCCTTGATATATTTTACAATGGACTAATTGATGAATCTAAGACATATCTGGATAGTTGTGCTGGTTGTTTTTTCAGGGAAAGAACTCCGGCTGAAGCTGAAGAATTAATGGCTAAAATAAGCCAGAATCATGATGATTGGACTCTATTTGAGCCAACACCAGCACCAACACCTGCGCTAGTTCCAGAACCGACACCGAAGAAGAGAGGAATGATTGAATTAAATGATGAAGTTATGAGGGAAGCCAAGAAATATCTTAAGGAGAAAGGTATTAAATCCGAAGATGTGAAGAATTTACCTCCTATAGAAGAATTATGTAAGCCAATCCCTCATTCATCTACTATTGAGGTACACTCTCTCCAACGCTTTGATGATAGAGATATTCCTTACTCTAAACCTCCTGGTCAATGCTTAGATGAGTTGGATAATTTTATTGTTAAGCAAGATAATTTTAATAGAATGGTGCAGAATCATTTGTTGGAAAATTCTAGAGCTATTAACAAGTTGTAGGATATTGTGGAGAGAACCTCCAATGATGTGAAGATACTTGCTAAACATTTTCAAATGGTTCAGACTTAAATTGATCAGCTTACCAAGGTGCAAAAAGACTTCCTAGTTAATGCCGCAAGAGAAAAACAAGCGTGTGAAATACGCACAAGAGGAGGTGCTACCACTCAAGACCCCTTATATCCTGAAGGACATCCTAAGAGGATCGAACAAGATTCTCAACGCACTTCAAGAGATGATATTCCTTCCAAGAAGAAGAAGAATAAGAAGCATAAAATAGTTACAGAATCTTCTGAAGCAGGTAAAGATCCTAATAGTATTTCTATTTCTGATGCTGAAACTGAACCAGGTGATGCTTCCGATAAAGAAGAAGTTGAAGAGGAACCAAAAAAGATTGATAAGAATACAAAGTACACCAAAGAAGATTTCATTGCCAACAAGTATGGTAATGAGACAGAACCTTGGGTTCAGAAACCAATGTCTTTTCCTGGTAAGAAACACAAGTCCAAGGAAGAAGAACACTACAACAAATTTTGTGAATGGATGAAACCTTTATTTCTGCAAATTCCTTTGACTGATGCTATTAGAATGCCTCCTTATGCAAAGTATATGAAGGATATTGTTACTAACAAAAGAAGATTCCTAATGAGGAAATTTCCACTTTACTTGCTAACTATTCTTTTGATGGTAAAGTTCTGGAGAAGCTCGGAGATCCAGGTATACCAACTATTCCTTGCTCCATTAAAAATAACTATGTTAGAACTGCTTTATGTGATTTGGGAGCCGGAGTTAGTGTCATGCCTTTTTCTCTCTATAAGAGACTTGATCTAGAAAAGTTGGTATCAACTGATATATATTTGCAAATGGCTGATAAGTCTACTACTATTCTTATTGGTATATGTGAAAATGTTCCTGTTCAAGTTGCTAACAGTTGTTTGATATTAACTGACTTTGTTGTGTTAGAAATGCCTAAAGATGATAATATGTCCATTATTCTTGGGAGACCTTTTCTAAACACTGCAGGTGCTGTTATTAATTGCAATCAAGGAAAAGTAACTTTCAATGTCAATGATAAAGAATATATGGTCTATTTTCCCAAGAAGATTGATAGAAAGAATGCTCTAAATTCAATCAAGAATGTTGAGACCATTCGAGTTGGTCAAATTATTTGTTCAGAGCGAAAACCCAAGAAAGAATATAAAATTGTCATGATTGGGACTATGCCTATCAAGGTCGAGGTCACATAAGCATATAGTGAAATGCAAGGTTTTGCCTCATATAAACTTAGTTTGGTAACAAGACTTGATCAACCTTGTTAACAAAGTGATTTTATATGAATGAAACTTCGTTTTCACCACATTTACTTTACCTCACTTATATTTACTTGTTCATTTTTGTTCTCCCTATTTAGTTTCATACAAGAATATCTTAGAGCTGCTGCATACTTGGTTTTGATTTGCTTTCTATCGCTCCACCGTCGTTTTCCCGAGTTTTATTCTCTTATCGTTTTTCTAAAAAAATCCTCAAAAATTAAGTTTCTCAAAAAATTTCAGAAAAATCTTTTTAAATTTTTATGTCAAAAATGGGGCAGAGAGGCACCTGGGAGACCTCAGGGGGACCTTCCATGCCACCTCACCACCAGGGGGCGTGGCCCAGCCCTGGCCGCGCCCACTTATGGTGAGGGGGGGCCCCTGGCCTCTCACTTATCTCTTCCTTCCCAGCTCTTTCTCTCTCCCGAAAAATAACGACACACCAGCTCAAACTCGTGTTCTTGCTGCTCTCCATTGCTTGATGCGGCACGGTGTTGATGATTTTTCACCGTCCAGTTGGGAACCCCAAGAGGAAGGTATGATGAGTACAGCAGCAAATTTTCCCTCAGTAAGAAACCAAGGTTTATCGTATCCAGGAAAAAGCCAAACTCAAGAAGGTGATGCCTGCTAGCTTCGCAACAGCTCCGGACAATTTATAAGGCGCCTCGTACAGGCTTTGCTTTGCAAGCAGCAACGTGGAACCTGCACACAACACAACCAAATACTTTGCTCCCAACTTACGATGAGGTTGTCAATCTCACTGGTTTGCTTGAAACAAAAGGTATGAGCGTATCGAGTGGAAAGTGATAGTAGTATGCAAGTAAAGTAAACAGTGCGAGTAAAGTAAACAGGTGATAGCAATATAATGGAAATAGGACCGGGGTCTATAGTTCACTAGTCGTGTCTCTCCATAAGATAAAATAACACATGCTGGGTAAACAAATTACAGTTGGGCAATTGATAGAATAAAGACAACGTGCATATGTCGAGAGGATCACTATGAGATTTACTCTGGGCATTACAACAAGATACATAGACCGTCATCCAACTGCATCTATGACTAATAATCCACTTGTGGCGAATCAATCCGAGAACTCCACAAGTATTAAGTTGCGAACAACAGATAACTGCATTAAGCAAAGTGTGTAATGTAAACAAAGCATATGCCCTTGAGCATATGAATGTTGTTTTCTCCCTAGTGGCAACAGCACATCTACAACCTTAGAGGTTTCTGTCACTCCCCCAGATTAATAGAGGCATGAACCCAACTATTGAGCATAAATGCCCCCTCTTAGAGTCACTAGCAACTACTCGGCCAAGATAGCTACTAACAACAGAGAGCATGCAAGATCATAAACAACATAGAGATAACATAAGATAATATTCCGCACATCAACTCAATCATAACACCAATATTCATCGGATCTATGGGGACCCCGGCTTACCACCCGGGATTCCCGTTATGCATACAATTCACGATCCCAGGAGACCGTCGTGAATCCACATAACAGAGTTGGCATTTAAGATTACAACATCCATTACATAACAAGTCTTAAAGTCTTACATAGCCTCTTGGCTGAATATAAATACCACGCAGGGCAAGTTCAACAGACACACTTAGTCATAAGTAGCAGCGGATACAAGCAGCGTAGTGACCCAAGTCAGGCCTACTACCCTACAAGCGACTGACCGGGAAACTTGTCCTAATTCGCACCGGCGTCGTCATATTCTTCATCATCCTCCTCGTAGTCATCGCCAAAGTCTGGCCAAGTTAATAGCCAGGGACAAAGCCGTGAGTACATTTTGGAATTGTACTCGCAAACCATCTAAGAGAGAGAACAATCACATGCTATATGGCTGTAGCAAGGGTTGGCTTGGTTTCAAGTGACTAAGTACTACTAACTTCTCGTGTCGATATAGCATGTCCCATGACATTTCTATATCCTTATTAAAGAAGATTTGTATGAGTGTTTAGTAAAAATCTCTAGGAAAGGGGGAAACTCCGTTGAAAGGTAAGATCGCTGGCCAATCAAACATGACCACCTCAAGTCGTCGGCAGTACCCTCCGAGTACTCCGAACCACTTCCCGTGCCACGGCCGTACCCTCCAAGTACTCCGTTTGGCATAAAACTCCAACTTTCTAGAAAACCATTTATAAAACCAAAACCTGACATTGGGCAATGTAGTGGTCTTCACAACCGTCCATGACCGAGGACTCGGCTATTCGAATAGGTTTACACTCTGCAGAGGTTGTACACTTTACACACACCATCCGATAAATCCGCCGGGATAACACCACGGACCGTCATACACAAGTATGCGGGGTTCGGATAATCGATCATAGCCTTCCATTCATCCAACCTAGTACGGGAGCCTACCCTGTGGAGTATACATCCCCGGCAAACCCTAGCCGTCTACCTCCGTCGAGCGTAGTTCCAGTGCCACGGCGGGAGAAACCGAAGTGTCTTCCGGACGGGTAGCCTATTGGTGGGCCCACTACACTGTTGCCCACCACTTGCGACAACCCGGATTCCGGGGTCCTACAAACCCTTATATAGTACGAGGCTCCCCGCACTAAAACAGATAAACTTCAAATTAAGCCCCGTCCCATTCCAGGGTAATGTGGTTGCATGGGGTAATTGCTTCGAGCGACTACAAAGAAACACCTATATCTTTTATAAACCACCAACTCCTTTCCTTCCATAACCAAATTCCAATTTTCCCAAAAATCATTTAGAAGACATTTAAGTGGAGTAGATACTACTCCAAGGTTTTCGAAACCATTTTCAAAACTTTTCCGAGAGTTTTCCCATCCTAGAGTTTTTGGCTCCACTACAAGTGTTTCCCAAAGACTTCGATGCTAATCATCGAGTCTCTACTTTTAGGGGTAAAGAGTAGGTGCTAAAGGTGTCATCCTTCATGGATGATAACAATATAACTTGTGGAGCTAAGTCGCCAACTATTGCTATCTAGGGATTAATAGCAATATAAGAAAAACAATGCATAGTAATATGAACCAGAGTAGAATAATGCATAGTGTCTTGATAGGATTCAGATATGCAACAAGTAGATGGCTTGCCTTGGTTGGCTTGTCCCTGATCACCTTCCTCCTGGTACTCAAACACTTCACCCTCCTCCGCACAGTCGTCGTTTGATTCTATCGCCGGAAAAAAAACGAAAACAACACACAATAAGCATTCATGCATACATGAATTTCATTCAAAAAACATCACACAACTCAAGCATTTGACTATCAGAAGCAAACAAGTTTAGATATCAGAACATATATCTATTTTATAAAAGAAAATATTCACCATCATAATAGCAAGCAATTTCTAGTTGTATGGTAATACTTAATCACAAGCAAACACTTGCATGCATCAAGATACATCAAAACATGGCACCAGCATACCTACAGATAGCTAACAACATTTTAGAAACATCACAATTGGAATCAAACTTAAACAATGTAAAGGTGATTTAATAAGAATTTACCAATTCTAGGAATCACTAGAATAGCAAGATATTTCCCTAAAATAATCTGTAAGTCCTAAAATCCTACCAGAGACCATTTTGGAAAGCTACTGGAATGACCAACACACCAGAAGTGGAATCATTCCAAAATAATTTATATACTGCACACAATAAATCAATCAATGCAGAAAATAAACATCACCAAAATATTTATCATAGACAATGCACAGCTCCTAAAATAGTGAACCCAGTGTCTATAACTCAGCAAAACAGTAAGGTGCTAGTGAAAATTGGATTTACCAATTTTCATTATACAGAACATCATATTTGCATAAATATGTGTAAATCAATAGATCTACTCTATTTATTCACCAGATAATATTGAGGGCCCAAAAAATCACACATGTAGTAGGATAGGTTAACATGCAGTATAAGGACTGCATAGAAATTTGAATCACAATTTTTGAATACACAGAATAATTTCTACACATTTTTGAAACTTGCAGGTATTTGCAAAAAGAGAAAATCGATTTGCTGAAAAAAAAAGAAAAACGGGCCGGGGCGGTGGACGCTGGCCAGGCTGGCCCAGATCCGCGGCCTGCCCAGGCCTGGCGCGGCTGAACCGGTATGCCGCTGTCTGATTCAGATCGGATGGCGCGCGGCCTTTCTTCCTCGCGTGCTAGCGCATGCCGGCGAGGCTTCGCGGGAGGGCTAGGGTTTTGGGCACCGGTGAGCTTACCGAGGGGGCTTCTGGCGGCTAGCTGGCGGTAGATTAGCGGCGGGGAAGGTCAGGAGGAGGTTCGGTGCATGTGCCTCTGCATGCAGTGGTGATGGGGCTCCTGATGGCGTCGACGGCGCCGCGATGTGCTCCGGCAAGGTTGGCGATGGCGTCGGCTACGGCGATTCCTGGTCCAAGAGCATAGGAAGGTGAGATCTAGGCGATGGAAACAAGCTCGTGAGCCAGCGAGAGCAGGGGAGAGGCTAGGGTGACTGCAACCTTTACCCCGACCGGTCGGCGATCTAACCGAGGAACTCGCGTTCTCCGGCGAGCTTTTCATCTCGGCTGCGCGGCGGTGAGTTCCTGCAGGTGAGAGGGAGTGAAGTGGGGCAAATGAGAGGGAGGGGTGGCTTCCAGAGGGGGCCTCGGATTTTATCTGCCGGCGTGGGCTCGGTCTATGGTGCGCCTGCGTCAGCGACCATTGGGCGTCGTGGTCGGCTGGGAGGGGCGGCATCGTGCGCGGAGTCTATGGACTAGGTGGGCTGCATCAGTGGCGCAACGGTTCGGTCGGATTACAGACGGTTTTAGTCCGGTTAGGTCTGAAACTGGGCTCGCCGGGGTCGGTCTGGGTGACGCGGGGGCAAGGCAAGGGTGGCATCGTGCTCGCAGCATGGTGCCGTGCAGGCATGCGTGATCGGTCATGCAGGAGAGGGTCGGCGTGCGCGGGAACGCGGCCCATGCACTGCGCGCTCTGGACAGCCCGGTGATATCGACCTCGCACGGTCGAGGGGTGGTGCACGGGGGGTCTCTCCGGTTTCTGCTGCTGGGAATTGGTTCGTTGTGTCGATGCAAGCCTAGCGGTGAGGTGACAAGGCAGGGGGTGGACGGTGGCGTGCTGACCATGCTAGGGTGCCCACGGTGGCCATGGCGACGGCCAGGGCGGCGTGGGGTGCTGGCAACGTGATGCTGCGAGGTGGGGGCTGGTGCTAGGGTTCTGCAGGGTGGCGATCATCCACTGGGGGTCGAGGGCGGTGGCTGGTCGAAGAGTAGAGGGAGAGGGGTTTAGCAGAGAGGGTTTGCCTCGGGCTCCCTTTTCTCCCTCGACTCCAAACCGAAAACGACAAGGGGAAGGGGGTTTTGAAGATCCTTAGAGATCCAGAGAGAGATACTAGCAGGCCCCCTTTCCTCCTCTTGGTCAGTTTGGCAAAAGAAATAGGAGAGAGAGAGAGAGAGGGACATGGCAAGTCTAGGGTGGTTTGGCCGAAATTTGAATTCAAATTTGTACCTTGAAGAAAAAGTTTTGAAAACTCCCCAAATTGGTTTCCAAGGGTTTCAAATAAAAGCAACAAG
Source organism: Dactylis glomerata (assembly GCA_007115705.1). NCBI lineage: Eukaryota > Viridiplantae > Streptophyta > Magnoliopsida > Poales > Poaceae > Dactylis > Dactylis glomerata. Next base: position 180,795 of record QXEO01000218.1, read on the forward strand.
TCATAGCCAAGATTTGATGATTTTTAGAATAGTTACACTAGGGTTTTAGAGAAGTGTCTAATTTCAAATAAAGGTGAAAAAGAAAGGGAAATTAAATAAGAAGAAATTGGGTCAAGCAAGGAATACCATGCTAGGTCTGATTGTGAGAACAAGCTAGTCTAGGTCTAATATTTCATGCATAAAATCATAGAACTAACTCTAATTCAAAATGCTTAAGCATTGGGAAAACCTAGAATTAAAGGCATGAAATAAGGCACACACATGCACACATAAAATCATGCACATACACTCACATGAAAACACACATACTAGCACACACATGAAATCATGCATTCATGGGACACAAGCACATTGCTGAGCAGAAGTTTTTAATTTACTCAAAATAGAGTACTTAAGTAAGGTTTTAATCTTGGTCACAAAAGTGGGGTGTTACAGACCTTCCCCCCTTAAAAAGAATCTCGTCCCGAGATTCGGTAGCTAAGCGTGAAGTAGTCCGGGAAACTCTCATCGAAGATAATCCTCACATTCCCAAGTGGCTTCGTCTTCGGTGTGGTTACTCCATTGCACCTTATACATCTTGATCTTGCGCCTACGGGTAAGACGGACGTCTTCTTTAAGAATGCGGATTGGTCTCTCCCAGGTAAGTGAGGTCAGAGTTTAGGTCGATGGAGTTGTGGTCGATCTCAGTGAAGGTCTCGGGCTTGTTGGGAACTTGAAGGCATTTGCGGAGTTGAGACACATGGAACACATCATGGAACTCGGATAGCTTTGAGGGTAACTCTAGCTTGTAGGACATGGTGCCTTTACGGTCCAAGATCTTGAATGGTCCAATGTACCGGGGTGCAAGTTTACCTTTGACATGGAAGCGTTGCATACCTTTGAGTGGTGTGACTCGTAGGTAGACAAAGTCTCCCACATTGAAGGTGACAAGTCTTCTTTTTGGTTCAGCGTAACTCTTCTATCGGGATTGGGCTGCTTTCAAATGGTTGCGGATGAGCTAGACTTGCTCTTCGGCCTCCTTAATAACATCGGGCCCAAATACTTGGCTTTCTCCAGTCTCAGACCAGTTGAGAGGGGTACGACACTTGCATCCATAGAGAGCTTCAAAAGGGGCCATCTGCAAACTAGCTTGGTAGCTATTATTGTAGGAAAACTCCGCAAACGGTAGACAGTCTTACCACTTGGTTCTGTAAGACAGCACACAAGCTCGCAACATATCTTTAAGGATTTGGTTTACTCGCTCCGTTTTACCTCTAGTTTGTGGGTGATAGGTTGTGCTGAAAGAGAGTTTTGTTCCTAAGGCTTCAGTGAAGTTTGTTCCAGAATCTTGAGGTGAATTGAGTGCCCTGATCGGTAACAATCACCTTGGGCACTCCATGAAGGCTAACAATCCTGGACATATACAGGTCGGCTAGGTCTCGACCTTTATGGGTGGTCTTGACAGGTAGAAAGTGGGTGACCTTGGTCAGGCGGTCAACGATAACCCAGATGGAGTTGTGACCTCGGTTGGATCTAGGCAGTCCAGTGATGAAATCCATTCCGACTTCCTCCCACTTCCACATTGGCACCTTTAATGGCTGCAGTAAACCCGCAGGCCTTTGGTGCTCAGCCTTGACACGCTGGCAGACATCGCATCGTGTGATATAGAAAGCTATCTCCCGCTTCATACTGTGCCACCAAAACTGTTCCTTCAAGTCCTGGTACATTTTAGTGCTGCCTGGATGAATTGAGTAAGGGGTATCATGGGCCTCCTTCAGAATGGATTGCTTCAACTCCTCGATGTTAGGAACGCACAAGCGGCCATTATACCATAGCACACCTTCCTGGTCAATTGAAAACCCAGGTACTTCCTCTCGTCCCATCCTACGCTTGATGCCTTCGATACTCTCATGTCCCTTCTGAGCTTCTTTAATGGTGTCAGTGAGCGTGGGTCGAACTTCAAGGTTCGCCAAGAAACCATGGCTTACTAGCTGAAGTCCAAACTTCTCGAACTCCTCGCATAAGGCTGGTTGACTGGTCTTTAATAGGGCATTTAGAGAACAAGGTTCTCGGCTGAGGGCATCAGCAACCACATTCGCTTTACCGGGATGGTAATGAATGCCTAGGTCGTAGTCCTTAATGAGTTCAATCCATCTCCTTTGTCTCATGTTCAACTCTTTCTGGGAGAAGATGTACTTAAGGCTCTTGTGGTCCGTGTAGATTTCACAACGGTTTCCCATAAGATAGTGTCGCCAAGTCTTGAGAGCATGGACAACAGCGGCAAGTTCAAGGTCGTGGGTAGGATAATTTAACTCGTGAGGGCGCAGTTGACAGGATAGGTAGGCAATAACCTTGCCATCTTGCATCAAGACGCTTCCAAGACCAAGCTTGGATGCATCGCAGTAGACGTCGAAGCTCTTGGTGATATCGGGCATGGTCAAGATAGGGGCTGACACAAGTCTCTTCTTGAGCTCTTGAAAGCTCTGCTCGCACTTCTCAGTCCACTCAAACTTCTTATCCTTCTTGAGTAGTTGAGTCAATGGGCGAGCAATGCTGGAGAACCCTTCTACAAACTTCCTATAATACCCAGCTAGTCCAAGGAATGCTCGGACTTCGGTGGGGTTGGTTGGGGCTTTCCTTTCCATGATGGAGGTGATTTTTGAGGGGTCAACGGATACTCCACCAGCTGAGAGTACATGGCCTAGAAATCCAACTTCTTTCAGCCAAAATTCACATTTGCTGAACTTGGCGTAAAGTTGGTGTTCACGCAGGGTTCCCAAAACTAGCCGTAGATGTTCTGCGTGCTCTTCCTCGGTCTTAGAATAGACCAAGATGTCGTCGATGAAGACCACCACAAACTTGTCAAGGAACTTCATAAATACCTTATTCATGAGGTTCATGAAATAGGCGGGGGCATTGGTTAGGCCGAAGGACATGACAGTGTATTTGAATAGGCCGTAGCGAGTAGTGAAAGCAGTCTTGGGTATATCGGACTCTCGGACTTTCAGCTGATGATATCCAGTGCGGAGATCAATCTTGGAGAACACTTTGGCTCCATTCATCTGATCAAACAGGTCTTCAATCTTCGGAAGCGGGTATTTATTTTTGATAGTTACCTCGTTGAGTTTACGGTAGTCCACACATAGTCGTATGGTACCGTCTCGCTTGTCCACAAATAGAACAGGCGATCCCCATGGTGAAGCGCTGGGACGGATAAGGCCTTTGCTGAGCATGTCAGCAAGTTGCTTCTTTAACTCCTCAAGTTCTTGGGGGTTCATACGGTAAGGTCGCTGAGCAATGGGGGCTGTTCCGGGAATCAATTCAATCACGAACTTGATATCCTGGTCAGGGGGCATACCTGGCAACTCCTCAGAGAAGACGTCGGGGTACTCACATACCACCGGAACTTGTTCAAGAGTCGGCCCAGAGACAGACTTCTTGTAGTAGGCTTTGCGGGATGACATAGTTGCGATGTGCTCAATCTTAACACCTTCACTATTGGTTACAGATATCGTCTTCTGGGTGCAATCAATGTGCCCCTGGTACTTGGTCATCCAATCCATCCCAAGTACCACGTCCAAACCTTTTGTACCGAGAATAATCAGGTCGGCTTGGAAGGATATACCATGAATATCTATGGGTACCCCTTCGCAGGTCAAATGTGCCCTAACTTGGGAACCGGGAATTTGAACTATCATATTGCGAGTCATTTGGGATGCGGTCAACCCACCCTTGGACACGAACCTCTCGGTAACAAAGGAATGCGATGCTCCAGAATCAAATAACACCTTTGCGGGGACTGAGTTGACGAGAAACGTACCCAGAACAACGTCAGGTGCTTCAGCGGCTTCCTCCGCAGTCACGTGATTTAAACGGCCTCTGGCATTGTTGGCTTGACTCTTTGGGTTCCTTCCAGTGGGTCCACGGCCTTGACCCTGATTGGGTCTCGGCGCGCTGAGGCTCGGCGCGGATGGTTTCTTCAGGGGGCACTCCTTAGAGAAATGCCCTGGCTGGCCACAAGTATAGCAGCCACTTCCCTGGCTGCGGTTGGCAGGGTTGAAAGTGTTGCGGTTTCCTCCAGAAGGATTCCCGCTGTTGGGACGGTTGCTTGAGTACTGGCGGTTGGGGTTATTAGGCCTAGGAGCTTGAGAGGCGAACCTCTGAGGGGGTGGCGCAGACCTTGATGGGGGCATGCTGCAGGACCTTTGATTGCTCGGTCCACCCTGACTCATCATTCTCCTCTTCTGGCTTTCATGGGCAGCCTTGTTCTTGTCCTCAACCATGATAGCAGCATCTACCAGGGACTCCAGATCATGGTAGGGCACGACGACAAGGTAGGGCTGCAGATCTTCCTGAAGTCCATTCATGAAGCGTTCCCTCTTCTTCTCGTCGGTGTCGATGTCGTTAGGAGCATACCTACCCCAAGTGGTGAACTTGTCGAGGTACTCGGTGACACTCATACTACCTTGCTTGAGGTTGAGAAACTTGTCGCGCATGATCTTAATAAGTCTGGAGGGAATATGGGCCTTGCGGAACTTGGTCTTGAAGGCTTCCCAAGTCATCACTTGGCCCTCGGGCTGCATGGCACGGACGTTCTCCCACCATGCACCCACTGCTCCAGCTAGGAAATGGGTGGCGTAGAGCACCTTCTCGTTCGCTCCAACTCCCACATATTCGAGCTTGTTCTCGATGGTGCGGAGCCAGTCGTCGGCGTCCAAGGGCTTGGTGGACTTGGTGAAGGTTGGAGGGTTGGAGTTTTGGAGTTTTGGAAATCCCTAAGCTTGGTGCGGGGTTCTTCATCGTCATTTCCACCACGGTTGTTGTGATTGGTGGTGATCTGTGCGAGGTGCTGAAGGGTTGCAAGGTTAGCTTGGCGCTTGGTGCGTGCGGCCTCGCGTTCTTCGAGCATGAGCCACAGCACCTGCTCCATGCTTGGCTCAGGGGGTGGTGGCGGATTGCCTCCAGCTTGGCCTCGCGTTTCCGGAGCCATTCTGGAGAGAAGTGGTTTGGTGAGATACATAACAAGAAAACTTATACATGCTTCAACTAAAAGACTAAACTCAAGCATAAACATAACATGCTCCAACAACCATACATAACATGCTCCAACAACCATACATAACAAGTCCAGGCATACATAACATATACAAGCAGAAGGGTGCCACACATGTCCAGGCACACACATACCACACATAGTCTCATACATCAAACATAGCAAATGGTTCTAGATAGACCATACCACACCGATACGCAAAAGGGAATAATCTAACAACTACGCGGCGGCCTACGTGAGAGGTAGAGTGGTGGGATCTACTCATCGCCGCTAACGTGGGGAACTAGCTCCTCGGGGTCCTCCTCACTAGGAGTCTCAGGAGCATAGAAGTCGAGGATAGCGTTGCGGTCATCATCGCTCTCGCTACCATGGTCGTCGTCATCGGTGCTAGCGGGCTCCTCGTCGAAGGCCTCTTGGTGGTCATCGTCGCGGCCAAGTACCGCATCATTCTCCTTGCGGAGCTCGGCGGTCTCCTCCTCCAACTCGGACACGTGGCTCTCAAGAGAAGCCAGGTGGTCCTCCAACTCGCGGACGCGCCTCCTCAGAGCCCTGTTCTTCTTCACGATCTTCCTCTTGGCAGAGAGAAGACGGTGACGTGAGAAGATAGACTCCTGGAGGTCCTCACGAAGAACGGCGAGCTCACGTCCTCTCTCATCGGCGACCATCCGGACATGGTCCAGATGCTCCTGCGTGTGGTGCAGGAGAGCCTCAGTGTGGCAGAAGTGGCGGCTGAAGGGAGTGTGCGCCGTAGCCTGGTGGGGAAGGCCATCAGCATTGACCCTCCCGTAGCGCTCATAGCGAGTCCCAAGTAGCTCGTCGTAGTGGAGGTGGACGAGGCGCGAGATGGCGTGACGCAGAACGCGAATCAGGCCATCGCCCCAGTTGCGCTCGATCACCTCGAAGGTGACCTCCGGTGAGGTGGGCGGAACCTCCTTCCCGCAGACCTGGCATGCCACACGGATAGCCAGCTCGCGGGTGCCCTCCTCAAACAGGCGATAGCCTCGCACCTCGGGACGTGGACGTCCAAGGCGCGCGGCTAACTCAACCAGGTCTCTCTCGAAGACCAGCACGTCCTCGTGGGTGCCAACCTGATGGTGCGCGGTAGGAGCGTCCATCTACACAAATTTTAGAGTAGAGTTTATTAATGACTTACCCAGGTGTGCAAAATTTATACATAAGTAAAAAACTTGAATTAAAATGCAAGTAATTGAAGATGCTTAAATAATAAGGGAAGAGATGAGAGCAATATATATTTACCTTTGATATATAAAGCCATCTCTTTTTAATTTTTAAGAAAAATAGTTTTTGGTCCGGTCTAACGCCCATGCTAAACTAGGGTTTCCTAAGGTCGGGATGGCTCTGATACCAACTCTGTGGGGACCCCGGCTTACCACCCAGGATTCCCGTTATGCATACAATTCATGATCCCAGGAGACCGTCGTGAATCCACATAACAGAGTTGGCATTTCAGATTACAACATCCATTACATAACGAGTCTTAAAGTCTTACATAGCCTCTTGGCTGAATATAAATACCACGCAGGGCAAGTTCAACAGACACACTTAGTCCTAAGTAGCAGCGGATACAAGCAGCGTAGTGACCCAAGTCAGGCCTACTACCCTACAGGGGATTGACCGGGAACGTGTCCTAATTCACACCAGCGTCGTCATATTCTTCATCATCCTCCTCGTAGTCATCGCCAAAGTCTGGCCAAGTTAATAGCCAGGGACAAAGCCGTGAGTACATTTTGGAATTGTACTCGCAAACCATCTAAGAGAGAGAGTAATCACATGCTATATGGCTGTAGCAAGGGTTGGCTTGGTTTCAAGTGACTAAGTACTACTAACTTCTCGTGTCGATATAGCATGTCCCACGACATTTCTATATCCTTATTAAAGAAGATTTGTATGAGTGTTTAGTAAAAATCTCTAGGAAAGGGGGAAACTCTGTTGAAAGGTAAGATCGGTGGCCAATCAAACATGACCACCTCAAGTCATCGGCAGTACCCTCCGAGTACTCCGAACCACTTCCCGTGCCACGGCCGTACCCTCCAAGTACTCCGTTCGGCATAAAACTCCAACTTTCTAGAAAACCATTTATAAAACCAAAACCTGACATTGGGCAATGTAGTGATCTTCACAACCATCCATGACCGAGGACTCGGCTATTCGAATAGGTTTACACTCTGCAGAAGTTGTACACTTTACCCTCACCATCCGATAAATCCACCGGGATAACACCACGGACCGTCATACACAAGTATGCGGGATTCGGATAATCGATCATAGCCTTCCATTCATCCACCCTAGTACGGGAGCCTACCCTGTGGAGTATACATCCCCGGCAAACCCTAGCCGTCTACCTCCGTCGAGCGTAGTTCCAGTGCCACGGCGGGAGAAACCCAAGTGTCTTCCGGACGGGTAGCCTATTGGCAGGCCCGCTACACTGTTGCCCACCACTTGCGATAACCCAGATTCCAGGGTCCTACGGACCCTTATATAGTACGAGGCTCCCCGCACTAAAACCGATAAACTTCAAACTAAGCCCCATCCCATTCCAGGGTAATGTGGTTGCACGGGGTAATTGCTTAGAGCGACTACAAAGAAACACCAATGTCTTTTATAAACCACCAACTCCTTTCCTTCCATAACCAAATTCCAATTTTCCCAAAAATCATTTAGAAGACATTTCAGTGGAGTAGATACTACTCCAAGGTTTTCGAAACCATTTTCGAAACTTTTCCGAGAGTTTTCCCATCCTAGAGTTTTTGGCTCCACTACAAGTGTTTCCCAAAGACTTCGATGCTAATCATCGAGTCTCTACTTTCAGGGGTAAAGAGTAGGTGCTAAAGGTGTCATCCTTCATGGATGATAACAATATGACTTGTGGAGCTAAGTCGCCAACTATTGCTATCTAGGGATTAATAGCAATATAAGAAATACAATGCATAGTAATATGAACCAGAGTAGAATAATGCATAGTGTCTTGATAGGATTCAGATATGCAACAACTAGATGGCTTGCCTTGGTTGGCTTGTCCCTGATCACCTTCCTCCTGGTACTCAAACACTTCACCCTCCTCCGCACAGTCGTCGTTCGATTCTATCACCGGAAAAAAAATGAAAACAACACACAATAAGCATTCATGCATACATGAATTTCATTCAAACAACATCACACAACTCAAGCATTTGAGTATCAGAAGCAAACAAGTTTAGATATCAGAACATATATCTATTTTATAAAAGAAAATATTCACCATCATAATAGCAAGCAATTTCTAGTTGTATGGTAATACTTAATCATAAGCAAACACTTGCATGCATCAAGATACATCAAAACATGGCACCAGCATACCTACAGGTAGCTAACAACATTTTAGAAACATCACAATTGGAATCAAACTTAAACAATGTAAAGGTGATTTAATAAGAATTTACCAATTCTAGGAATCACTAGAATAGCAAGATATTTCCCTAAAATAATCTGTAAGTCTTAAAGTCCTACCAGAGACCATTTTGGAAAGCTACTGGAATGACCAACACACCAGAAGTGGAATCATTCCAAAATAATTTATATACTGCACACAATAAATCAATAAATGCAGAAAATAAACATCACCAAAATATTTATCACAGACAATGCACAACTCCTAAAATAGTGAACCCACTGTCTATAACTCAACAAAACAGTAAGGTGCCAGTGAAAATTGGATTTACCAATTTTCATTTTACAGAACATCATATTTGCATAAATATGTGTAAATCAATAGATCTACTCTATTTATTCACCAGATAATATTGAGGGCCCTAAAAATCACACATGCAGTACGATAGGTTAACATGTAGTATAAGGACTTCATAGAAATTTGAATCACAATTTTTGAATACACAGAATAATTTCTACACAATTTTGAAACTTGCAGGTATTTGCAAAAAGAGAAAATCGATTTGCTGAAGAAAAAAAAACGGGCTGGGGCGGTAGACGCTGGCCAGGCCGGCCCAGATCCGCGGCCTGCTCGGGGCTGGCGCGGCCGAACTGGTACGCCGCCATCCGATCCAGATCGGACGGCGCGCGGCCTTTCTTCCTCGCGCGCTAGCGCATGCAGGCGAGGCTTCGCGGGAGGGCTAGGGTTTCAGGCGCCAGTGAGCTTACCGAGGGGGCTTCTGGCGGCTAGCTGGTGGTAGATCAGTGGCGGGGAAGGTCAGGAGGAGGTTCGGTGCATGTGGCTCTGCATGCAGTGGCGATGGGGCTCCCGATGGCGTCGACGGCGACGCGATGTGCTCCGGCAAGGTTGGCGATGGCGTCGGCTACGGTGATTCCTGGTCCAAGAGCATAGGGTGGTGAGATCTAGGCGATGGAAACAAGCTCGTGAGCCAGAGAGAGCAGGGGAGAGGCTAGGGTGACTACAACCTTTACCCCAACCGGTTGGCGATCTAACCGAGGAACTCGCGTTCTCCGGCGAGCTTTTCGTCTTGGCTGCGCGGCGGTGAGTTCCTCCAGGTGAGAGGGAGTGAAGTGGGGCAAATGAGAGGGAGGGGTGGCTTCCAGAGGGGGCCTCATCTTTTATCTGCCGGCGTGGGCTCAGTCTATGGTGCGCCTGCGAAGGCAACCATTGGGCGTCGTGGTCGGCTGGGAGGGGCGGCATCGTGCGCGGAGTCTATGGACTAGGTGGGCTGCGTCGGTGGCACAATGGTTCGATCGGATTACGGACGGTTTCAGTCCGGTTAGGTCTGAAACTGGGCTCGCCGGGGTCAGTCTGGGTGACGCGGGGGCAAGGCGAGGGAGGCATTGTGCTCGCAGCATGGTGCCGTGCAGGCGTGCGTGATCGGTCGTGCAGGAGAGGGTCAGCGTGCGCGGGAACGCGACCCGTGCACTATGCGCTCTGGACAGCCCGGTGACGTCGACCTGGCACGGTCGAGGGATGGTGCACGGGGGGCCTCGCCGGTTTCTGCTGCTAGGAATTGGTTCGTTGTGTCGATGCAAGCCTGGCGGCGAAGTGACAAGGTAGGGGGTGGATGGTGGCGTGCTGACCGTGCTGGGGTGCCCACGGTGGCCATGGCGATGGCCAGGGCAGCGTGGGGTGCTGGCAACGTGACGCTGCGAGGTGGGGGCTGGTGCTAGGGTTCTGCAGGGTGGCGATCATCCACTGGGGGTCGAGGGCGGCGGCTGGTCGAAGAGTAGAGGGAGAGGGGTTTAGCAGAGAGGGTTTGCCTCGGGCTCCCTTTTCTCCCTCGACTCCAAACCGAAAACGACAAGGGGAAGGGGGTTTTGAAGATCCTCAGAGATCCAGAGAGAGATACTAGCAGGTCCCCTTTCCTCCTCTTGGTCGGTTTGGCAAAAGAAATAGGGGAGAGAGAGGGACATGGCAAGTCTAGGGTGGTTTGGCCAAAATTTGAATTCAAATTTGTATCTTGAAGAAAAAGTTTTGAAAACTCCCCAAATTGGTTTCCAAGGGTTTCAAATAAAAGCAACAAGTCATAGCCAAGATTTGATGATTTTTAGAATAGTTACACTAGGGTTTTAGAGAAGTGTCTAATTTCAAATAAAGGTGAAAAAGAAAAGGAAATTAAATAAGAAGAAATTGGGTCAAGCAAGGAATACCATGCTAGGTCTGATTGTGAGAACAAGCTAGTCTAGGTCTAATATTTCATGCATAAAATCATAGAACTAACTCTAGTTCAAAATGCTTAAGCATTGGGAAAACCTAGAGTTAAAGGCATGAAATAAGGCACACACATGCACACATAAAATCATGCACATACACTCACATGAAAACACACATGCTACTACACACATGAAATCATGCATTCATGGGACACAAGCACATTGCTGAGCAGAAGTTTGTAATTTACTCAAAATAGAGTACTTAAGTAAGGTTTTAATCTTGGTCACAAAAGTGGGGTGTTACAGGATCCCAACAAACACAATATGTAGAATTACATAACGGTGATCTCGATCATGTAAGGAAGCTCATGAGATCTAAACATGAAGCACATGGTGGAGAAGACAACCAACTAGCTACTGCTATGGACCCATAGTCCAAGGTAGACTACTCACTCATCGCGCCGGAGGCAAGCATGGCGATGCAGAAGACCTCCGGTGGTGATTCCCCTCTCCGACAGGGTGCCGGGAAGAGCTTCTGGACCCTCCCGATCTTGGGTCGATGGCGGTGGTGGATCGCGATGTATTCTAGAAAAAGTGATCATGTCTTTAGGTTTTTCCCATCGGGGGGTCTTTATAGGCAAAGGGGCGGCGTCAGAGGTGGGCCAGGGTGGCCTCACCACCAGGGGGCGCGGGCGAGGGGCAGGCCGTGCCACCCTATAGTGTGGCTGCCCTGTGGCCCCTCTCTGTCTCCTCTTCGGTTCTCTGGAAGCTTTGGTAAATTTCTAGATGTTCAGCTTTTGTTTCGTCCAATTCCAAGAATATTTCCTGTGTAACTTTTCTGAAACACAAAAACAGCAGAAAACAGGGAACTGACACTGTGGCATCTCGTTAATAGGTTAGTTCTGGAAAATGCATAAAAATGCCATGAAGTGTAACGAAACACTAAGCAAACAAGCATGGAGCATCAAAAATTATAGATACGTTAGAGACGTATCAGCATCCCCAAGCTTAACTCCTGCTCATCCCCAAGTAGGTAAGTGGTAACAAAAGAAATAATTTTTGAGGTGACATGCACCTACACAATCTTGATCAACTATGTAATCGTTGTGCGCTGGGATCAAAAGAACTTAAAACATGGGCATGAAAGATATAATCTTGATAGAAGAAACTTAGCAACCATGTTATAACATGAAAATGAACACAAACAAAAGATCATGAAAATGAAATAATGAAAGTCAAACATGTGTACAAATCATATGGAAAAATATACAAATGGTTTTCAGCTTGTCCTTCATGAGAGAGCAAAACATAAATGCATAGGACACCTTCAAGTTTAAGAGGGCGACTAGATACAAGTAATTTGAGAACAAGTGAAACCAACATCATGAATCAATCAATGAAAACTTTGGGACAATGCACATTATACTCAGAATGACAACTATGCTCTCTTAGACGGTGCATAAAGGTAGAAGGTGGAGACTCAACATAAAAGTAAAAGAAAGGCCCTTCGCGGAGGGAAGCAGTGATTGCAAGTTTTATGAACCTTCAAAAATTATGGTACTTACCGGCTTTGAGCTCTCATTGCCCCCATCATAGGCATCTTGAATGGTTAAAGTTAATGCAAATACACTTATGTTGCATATGCTTGAAAAATCATAAGTTGAAAACCTCATGTCCCGTGAAATACGAATACTCAAACCTCATGCTACTCAACTTAGAGTCCCAAGCAAGCTCTTGTCATTGTAAATATATGTGTATCATCGAGAACCGCCAACGGGGTACCTCCTGCGATGACATGGAACAAGCCCACATCAAAATGATAGGACAAACAGACAATGAACACCTCGACATCTCTTTTATTTACCATTGGTATAGCTTTTTATTGTGAGATGCGTTGTCGAATGTCCACTATGGGCATGCTGTAAATTTCCACCATGAATTATGTATGGCTTAGATTAGCGGCCCAGGCATTTCCCTAACACATATAAAAAACTCCATGATCCCGCAAGATTCCCAACTTATTTCACATCGCGAGTATCCATAAACAAAAGATCACGATATCAACTCAAATGAAAGATAGTGCAATGTTGAAAGCTTGCCCCATGACGGCATGGCTGGGCTAATTCCCAACTTACAACTTGCAAGCATAACAACTCAACATAAGAGAGCCACAATGTCAAAATTTTAAAGTGAGAAAAGTAAAGTGTGCCATCAGGTTCGTGAGAGCTTTACTGACCAATTTTCGCATAACACCAAAAGAGTTTAATTTGAAGGATAGATAAAAGCAAGTCAAATGTACTTTGGAATAGAAAAAATTGCTAATAGGTATGTATGGTGGACACATTAGAACAACTTGGTTTTTAGGAGTTGGATGCACGAGTAGAGCTCATACTCAGTACAAAATGAGGGCTAGCAAAAGACTGGGAGCGACCAACTAAGAGAGCAATAACGGCCAAAATCATGCATAGCGACAAAGCGACATTAAAAGAAGCATAAGATGGCATCAAAAGTCAAAAACTAAATGATCATAGAGGCTTATGGCAACTTTGTATAGTCTAACATGTGTAAGCATGCACCAAGTCAACCCAAATAAAGCATCAAAGGAGAAAACCAAAATAATGCTTCCAAATAATTAAAACAATGCATGATTTTTTCAAAGGCTCATTAAGCAATCTCAGTCATTTGAGACAAGTCATGCTACAGCAAAATAACTAAGCATACTATCAAAAAGACATTAAGCATGGCATGCAAAAGCCTAGGCCGCAGTCTACACAAGCTCCTTTTTATACCACTTTTTTGCATAAAGCTTTTTCTCTTTTCTAGCACCATTCGAATTTTTTTGAAACAACTCTTTTGATGAAAACTAACATGGACCAGAGGTCAAAATACACCTTGATGCAAAGATATAACAAGATCTGAACACAAATTAAGGCGAAAAACGAAAACTAAACACAGTTCTAGAAAAAGAAGAATACTCGTTGAAATGATAAGAGTGAAAAACGGAGTGTTCTTGGCAAATGAAAAGCAAGGCAACTTCTCCAAAAGGAATTTTTTGGGGTCCAACCATTTATTGCAGCAAACAAAACTAAACAAAACTGAAAACTAAAATCAACTGACACTCCAAGAAAAACGCATAATGCATGAAGCAATAAAAATATAGTGTGTTGAAAGGTGACCTAATTTTTGCCGATGAAGAAGGGGTGCCTCGGGGGCATCCCCAAGCTTTGATGCTTGTACCTCTTGGATATTTCTTGGGGTGTGTGGGCATACCCAAGCTTGAGCTTTTGTCTATTCTTCAACTCACCTCATCATTCTCCAATCCCTACACTTGAAAACTTCCTTCATACAAATCTAAACACAAATCTATTAGCAACATTAGTGTAAGCATAACATTGAATCAACCCTTTTTGCTTCAGGTTTCAACTCAAAACCACCACATATAAAGCATATACTACTGTAGCAACTTCCCCAAAAGTTCCGTGATCAAAAGACCTAAAAAAGAAAGCGATAAAGCGGCAAACACAAATATTGGCAGAAATCTGTCAAAACGGAACAGCTGAAAAAGGTCAAATTTTTAGAGGGTTTTGTGTTGCTCAAATCAAAAAGTGTTCAACTAATGAAAGTTTGGATATAACCTGGGGCATATGCAAAAGAAATTGCAGGTCCAAAAGATATTCTGAGAATTTTCACGAATTTGTACGGTGCAGCACCAAAAACTGTTTTAGGACAGCAACATCCCCAAATCTTACCTCACTCAAATTAGAGGCTTCTCTTGGCAAAAAAAAAACGAAATAAAAAGGATAAGGAGAGGTTATTACAGTAGTAATAACTTCCAAGACTCAAATAAAATAAAAAGTACTGAAAGTAAAAATATTGGGTTATCTCCCAAGAGTGCTTTTCTTTAACGCCTTTGAGCTAGGCGCAGAAAGTGCGAATCAAGTAATATCAAGTGATGAAGCAGCAAGCTCATAATTTGCTCTAAGAATAGAGTCAAAAAGTAATTTCTTTCTATTTCTAGGGAAGTGTTCCATACCTTTCTTGAGTGGAAATTGATATTTGATGGTGCCTTCCCTCATATCAATGATGGCACCTACAGTTCGAAGAAAGGGTCTTCCCAAAATAATAGGACATGAAGCATTGCATTCAACATCCATAACAAGAAAATCAACGGGAACAAGGTTATTGTTAACCATAATAAGAACATCATTAATCCTTCCCAAAGGTTTCTTCTTAGCAACATCAGCAATAGGAACATCATAATAACACTTTTCAAGCGGTGGTAAACCAAGCATATCTTAAATTTTTCTAGGCATGATAGAAATACTAGCACCTAGATCACACAAAGTATGGCAATCAAAACCATTAACATGCATATCCATGATGGGTTCCCAACCATCTTCTAACTTCTTGGGAATAGAAGCTTTTTGCTTCAACTTTTCATCCCTAATTTTCATGAGAGCATTGGTAATATGCTTAGTAAAAGCAACATTTAAATAACTAGCATTGGGAGTCAAAGCAAGCTTTTGCAAGAACAAAATAACTTCAGATATATTGCAGACATCAACATCAAAATCATTAAAGGAAATAGAGCTATCATCTCCTACACTCCGAAAAATTTCAGCACTCTTTTGAGAAAAAGTTTTTGCTGTTTTAGGCTTTTTAACACTAGGAGTAGGAGTTTTCTCTACACCAATCAAAGTAAGAGGATTGCTAGCATTAGGAACAACATCATTAGAGGTAGTAATGGTACATACCTTCATCTTTCTAGCCATCTCATCTTCTCTTTCCCACCTGGCATGCAATTCTGCTAGCATCCTAACATTTTTATCAATTCTAACTTGGATAGCATTAGCAGTAGCAAAAGAATCAGGCTTAGCGGACATTCTATTAACCAAAGAAGATTGCACATTATACAAAGATGAAATATCGGTTTCAGCTTTGGAAACCTTAGCTTGCAACTCAGGAATAGCCTTGTTTAAATTTTCAAGTTGATGACTAATAGTCCTCAACAGAGCTGATTGCTCCTCCATAGTCTTGGTGAAAGCCCTGTTCTGCTCATATTGCGCCTGCATAAAATTCTTGGTAGCCTTTTCAAGTTCAAAAATTCTTTCTTCACTAGGCATTTTAGGTCTACCAAGATAGCTATTATCACCATTAGAAGGAAACAACCTATAATTGTTACCAGCAAAATTGTTCCTATAAGCATTGTTGTTGAAATTATTATTTCTAATGAAGTTTACATCAACATGCTCTTCTTGAGCAACCAAAGAGGCTAAAGGAACATTATTAGGATCTACATGAGTCCTATCATTAGAAAGCATAAACATTATAGCATCAATCTTATCACTCAAGGAAGAGGTTTCCTCAACAGAATTTACCTTCTTACCTTGTGGAGCTCTCTCGATGTGCCATTCAGAGTAATTTACCATCATATTGTCGAGGAGGTTCATTGCGGTGCCCAAGGTAAGGGACATAAAAGTGCCTCCAGCAGCTGAATCCAATAGGTTTCTTGAAGAAAAATTCAGTCCTGCATAAATAGTTTGAACAATCATCCAAG
Organism: Dactylis glomerata; assembly: GCA_007115705.1. NCBI lineage: Eukaryota > Viridiplantae > Streptophyta > Magnoliopsida > Poales > Poaceae > Dactylis > Dactylis glomerata. The sequence goes on from QXEO01000218.1 coordinate 196,991, forward strand.
TAGTCAGTCCATGAGTGGGACAATTCTTTATCATAGATTTCATTCTTTCCCAAGCTTGAGCAACATGTTCATTATCAAACTGACTAAACTTCATAATATTGCTACACAAAGCTATAATCTTAGCAGGAGGATAGTATCTACCAATAAAAGCATCCTTACGCTTAGCCCATGAATCAATACTATTTTTAGGCAAAGACAGCAACCAATCCTTAGCTTTTCCTCTCAAAGAAAAAGGAAATAACTTAAGCTTAATAATATCACTTTCTACATCCTTATATTTCTGCATCTCACATAGCTCAACAAAATTGTTGAGATGAGCTGCAACATCATCAGTACTAGCACCAGAAAATTGCTCTTTCATAACAAGGTTCAACAAAGCAGGCTTAATCTCATAAAAATTTGCAGCAGGAGCAGGTGGCGCAATAGGAGTGCAGATAAAATCACTATTATTAGTGCTAGTAAAATCACACAACTTGGTGTTTTCAGGAGTAGCCATTCTAGCAAAACTAAAAGCAGACAAGTAAAAACAACTATAAAGGATACTAATTTTTTTGTGTTTTTGATAAAACGATGCAAGTAAAAATAAAGTAAAGGCAAAACTTAAAACAAAGTAAAGGATGTGCGTGCGAAACTCCCCTTGCAGAAGTCTTCTTTTTCCCCGGCAACGGCGCCAGAAAATTATTGCTTGATGCGGCACGGTGTTGATGATTTTTCACCGTCCAGTTAGGAACCCCAAGAGGAAGGTATGATGAGTACAGCAACAAATTTTCCCTCAGTAAGAAACCAAGGTTTATCGTATCCAGGAAAAAGCCAAACTCAAGAAGGTGATGCCCGCTAGCTTCGCGACAGCTCTGGACAATTTATAATGCGCCTCGTCCAGGCTTTGCTTTGCAAGCAGCAACGTGGAACCTGCACACAACACAACCAAATACTTTGCTCCCAACTTACGATGAGGTTGTCAATCTCACCGGTTTGCTTGAAACAAAGGGTATGAGCGTATCGAGTGGAAAGTGATAGTAGTATGCGAGTAAAGTAAACAGTGTGAGTAAAGTAAACAGGTGATATCAATATAATGGAAATAGGACCGGGGTCCACAGTTCACTAGTGGTGTCTCTCTATAAGATAAAATAATACATGCTGGGTAAACAAATTATAGTTGGGCAATTGATAGAATAAAGACAACATGCATATGTCGAGAGGATCACTATGAGATTTACTCAGGGTATTACAACAAGATACATAGACCGTCATCCAACTGCATCTATGACTAATAATCCACTTTGGCGAATCAATCCGAGAACTCCACAAGTATTAAGTTGCGAACAATAGATAACTGCATTAAGCAAAGTGTGTAATATAAACAAAGCATATGCCCTTGAGCATATGAATGTTGTTTTCTCCCTTGTGGCAACAACACATCTACAACCTTAGAGGTTTCTATCACTCCCCCAGATTAAATAGAGGCATGAACCCAACTATCGAGCATAAATACCCCCTCTTGGAGTCACTAGCAACTACTCGGCCAAGATAGCTACTAACAACGGAGAGCATACAAGATCATAAATAACATAGAGATAACATAAGATAATATTCAGCACATCAACTTAATCATAACACCAATATTCATCGGATCCCAACAAACACAACATGTAGAATTACGTAACGGTGATCTCGATCATGTAAGGTATCTCATGAGATCTAAACATGAAGCACATGGTGGAGAAGACAACCAACTAGCTACTGCTATGGGCCCATAGTCCAAGGTAGACTACTCACTCATCGCACCGGAGGCAAGCATGGCGATGAAGAAGACCTCCGGTGGTGATTTCCCTCTCCGGCAGGGTGCCGGGAAGAGCTTATAGACCCTCCCGATCTCGGATCGACGGCGGCGGCGGATCGCGATGTATTCTGGAAAAAGTAATCGAGTCTTTACGTTTTTCCCGTCGGGGGGTCCTTATAGGCGAAGGGGCAGCATCAGAGGTGGGCCAGGGTGGCCTCACCACCAGGGGCGCGGGCCAGGGGCAGGCCGCGCCACCCTGTGGTGTGGCTGCCCTGTGGCCCCTCTCCGTCTCCTCTTTGGTTCTCTGGAAGCTTCGGTAAATTTCTAGATGTTTGGCTTTTGTTTCGTCCAATTCCGAGAATATTTCCTGTGTAACTTTTCTGAAACACAAAAACAACAGAAAATAGGGAACTGGCACTGTGGCATCTCGTTAATAGGTTATTTCTGGAAAATGCATAAAAATACCATGAAGTGTAACGAAACACTAAGCAAATAGTGTAAAAATAAGCACGGAGCATCAAAAATCATAGATACGTTAGAGATGTATCATCCATCTCAATTTTTTGATCTCCTTGCTCAGCCCATCATTGTTGCTGAGATTTGGAGTATTTGTTCTCCGGTATGTGACTCCTCCGATTGTCCAAGTAGAATTTTGTTTAGTGGAGTATTTCTTGAGTATTTTAGCTCTATAGGTGACAGGTGAAATGAGTTTGCATGCTTTTTCTATTGCTTAGAAATGTTATTTTGATGCATATTAGCCCTCTAGTAACTCCCTATAGTAGTTCCCTACATTTGTTTGTCTCAAAATCACTTTTTATGAGGTTTGTCAAAATTTTCAGAAAATGGACATGGACAACTACACTTATGGAGAAGTCTTTGAAAGAGAAGCACCAAGGTCATCAAGGCCTTCAAGATCCACTGCTCAATATAGGATATCCTACAATGAAGATCTTATGTCACCAAACCTTGAGGGAGACGATGGAGATGCGCATCCATCGACCTTCCCTTGTGCTAACTTTTTGAGTGATGCAGGGATTCTTGAGGATTTCTTACTCCTTATTAACAGGGTTGGATTGACTACATACATGACGGATGAGAGTAATCAATATGCTATTGTCACAAAGATTTTCGTTGAAAGCTTTAAATTCACTAACTCTCACTTCAAGCCTTCCATTGCATTTAAGATTTATGATAAGTCTATCACCATGTCTTTGGAGAAGTTTTGTGATATTTTAGGTATTCTCATGTTTGGGATGGCGAAGAAGATGCTTTATCAGCCCACTGATTTGCTGGAGCTTTACCGAGGAGTGACTAACGATGATGACTGCACAGCACAGCGTGGCAAGATAAGAAACATTCAACTCCCAGCTATTAGATATTTTACTTACTATCTGGCCACTAGTATACTTGGTAGAGGGAACACTAGCAATATCTCCAACTATCATTTAGCTTTCCTAGCTACCGCTCTTGGTGTTAGCAAGAAGTATAACCTCGGTGCTCTTATTGCTCGTCGCCTAGCCGCTAGGGGACCTATTTATGGAGGCATTATTGCTGCACGCATTGTTGTTGTTCTTGGACTTCCTATTGCTCCTCATGATGTATTGTGTTTGACTCCACAGAGGCTTGATCTTGCTGCCATGAAGCTCCATCATTTTGTTACTGCTAACTCATGTGCAGGGAAATTAGTTTATAGAATGTTATTCACAGATGGAGAGGAAAGGGAAGTGCCCTTGCCACAGCCTAGTTTGTTCAGTATTCACAGTAGGCCATGGTCGTGCATGAAGGAGGGGTTGGACGAGCAGCTTAGGGTGCTCGGCTTCAACGTATAGCATGGCGTCGTGGACCAGGAGGAAGAGGAGGAGCCGGCCTATCACTACACCATGTACCACACTGGGGCGCCCTTGAGCTCATATCAGGATGAAGGTGCTTCTTCGTCATATTTTGGGGACGCCACTTCATGGCCGAGCTGGGATTGATCTCCACTTAGGCCAAAACCCTAAGCTTGGGGGGAGGTACGCCGACGATTCACTCATCTACATATCATATTTTGTCGGTACTTTGTATATCCATGTTTCGTTTTCTTTCCCCTGTTGTTCTTGTTCTTATTTCTACTTTCCAAAACACAAAAAGACCAAAAATGTTTTCGTTGTTTCTCTTTGTTTGCCTTTTTAGTTTTCTAGCTTTGGTTTGCTTTACTTGCTGTTCTCGGTTTGATATTTGAAAAATCCAAAAATATTTTGCTTTTGTTTGCTATTTCCTTCTGTTCTTGTTTCAAAAATTGAAAACCCAAAAATATTTGTTGTTCTTCTTCGGTTTTGTAAAGTTTGTTGCAGAGTTCAGTCTCCCGTGACTCCATTGGAGCTTGGTATTCACTTCATATTATTCAAGCCACACGAGTGAAAGGCAATATGACGACATATGACAATCCGAGGTGTGGTAAGAGGCTGGTATGAACTCTATTTGTTTTTATTTTTGTACATATACTCATCTATGTGGATATGTTTAGTCGGTTCATGTAAGGTATATGTTATCTAATGGATGCTTTGTAGTTCTTGCTTTCATATGATTAGTTCCAATTTACTAATAGTTTGTAGCATGTCATGTAGACGCTTGCATGCATTGTTTTATTCATAATATGGTATGTTATTGTGGTATCCTCCTCTGAAAGTTTCATTTGAATCGACCTGGCTCATGCTCAAGCATGCATATGACTGAACAAAAAGTCAATTAAGCCTCGATGATTTACTTTGCCTCAGAGTTCTTGTATCATTTTTATGCTTATATTAATTTTGTTTTGTCGCAAGCATGATTATGATAGCTATTGCTCTCTCGATTGTCGCTTCCCAGTCTTTTGCTAGCCTTCACTTGTACTGAGAGGGAATACTTCTCGTGCATCCAATCACCAAAAACCAAGTCTACCAAAGAGTCCACTATTAATTCCTATGCATGGTATTTGCAAGCCATTCCAAGTAAATTTTCATGTGCTACCTTTCAAAATTTTCAACTACTTCTCATTTTGTGCCACTGTTTTTAGCTGATGGGGACGTAGTGATCGCAATTGCTATCTTCCATATTAAATTAAGTACCCCTCGACTAGGCAGCTTCATCTGCTCGTCATTAATTTTGCAAGGGAACTAGTCAGACCATTGCAATCTAATTCTAAAAAAGAAAAAAAAGCACTCCTCCATGGTATGTGAATGTTGGTGGGCACCCGATGGAATCGGTTAGCCATGGTTTGAGAAAGGAAAAAAGGTGGGGAGGAGTGCCAAAGCTTTATAAAATAGCACCAATGTGCCAAATTTTTAAAGAACTCAAAATCGCTCTCACTTATTTATTATGGAAGATAGCAAGTCCCCATTGCTAGTCGGTTGACATGAAACAACCACCTCTCAAAATAAATTTTTATCTCTGTTTTACAAATGAAAAGCTCTAGCACATGTTAAATCACTGCTTCTCTCTGCGAAGGGCCTTTCTTTTACTTTTATGTTGAGTCTTCATCTTCTAACTTTAAAGCATCTTCTTGGGAGCATAGCTGTTATTCTTAGTGTAATATGCTTGTTCCAGAATACGGTTAATTGTGGTATAACTTTGATGCTTGTATCTTTGATATTTTTACTTCTAGTCTTCCTTTAGACTTCAGAGGTGCCTCAGCATTTATGTTTTGCTCCACAAATAAAGGCAAGCGGGATACCACTCTTTCATATCATTTATGAACATTACAATCTTGCAACTTCTTGTGTTCATGTTACTTGTTATTAGTATATTGACACTCTTACATAGCTTGCTTGACTATGAGGTAACATTAGTAGCATATTTCTTATTATGAATTGCCTGAGTACTTGATCATATAGTTAGTATATATACATCTTATGAAGCAAATGTGTTCGTGAAAGTTTCTTTTATCGCTCTCAGTTGTTAACTGAATTGCTTGAGGACAAGCAAATAGCCAAGCTTGGGGGGAGTTGATACAACCAAAACATATCTACTTTTCTGAACACTTTTGCTATTGTTTCTCCTCTAATTTGTGTGTTTTGAATACAACTAACATGAACTCACGCTGTTTTCAGCAGAATTGCTCTGGTGTCTTGTTTTTATGCAGAAATCCGACTTTCAGGAAAAATCCCGGAAAATATTGCAGAAATTCTATTTTGCCAGAAGACCCACGGAGCCAGAAGGAGAGACGAAAGGGGGCAGTGGCCTGGGCTCACCACCAGGGGGCGCGGCCCAGGCCTGGCCGCGCCCACCTGTGGTGAGGCCGCCTCGGCCGTCGCCTCGACCCCTCCTTCTACCTACATATACCCTCTGACCTGAAAGGAGCGGGGGTTCGGCGTTTTTCCCAGATAGACTTCCGCTGCGCCGCCACCATCAGAAACCGCGATTCGAAACCAGAAACTCCGTTCTGGCACCCTGCCGGGACGGGGATTTGGAGGAGATCTTCATCACCATCATCACCGACGTCTCTCCATCAACCATCCATGACTCCCCCATCCATGTGTGAGTAATTCCCGCTGTAGGCGAAGGGGATGGTAGGGATTGGATGAGATCATTCATGTAATTTGCTATAAGATTGTTAGGGCATAGTGCCTAGTATCTTTTATTAGTGCTTATGATATTGTTGCAACTTGTTGTCCTTAATGCTTGTCATTTTGGGCCCGAGTGCCATGATCTCAGATCTGAACTTGTTATTGTTTTATGATGATACTTGTTATTTATGATCTTACCTGCAATTTGTTTACACATATCGTTGTCCGAAACCCGAGGCCCCAAAGTGGCAGAAATTGGGATAACCGGAGGGGATGGCTATGATGTGAGGATCACATGTGTTCACGGAGTGCTAATGCTTTGCTCCGGTACTTTATTAAAAGGAGTACCTTAATTACCAGTAGTTTTTCTTGAGGCCCTGCTGCAACAGGCTGGTAGGACAAAAGATGTCGTGCAAGTTTCTCATTGCGAGCACGTACGACTATATACGGAACACATGCCTATGATTGTTAGTACTAGGATGCTTATCATTATTTATCTGCAGTGCCCTTGTCTTACTGATTTCATGAATTATCTTATCCATGCAACGCCCGCACATCCATCCCTACGTCTATAGTATTTCATCCTACTGTTTACTATTGCTACTATTACCGCCTTTATTTTACTACTGATGTTACTGTTTCACTACTATCACCACTATAAAACTGTTGCTACTGATAAACCGCTGCGAGCAAGTCTGTTTCCAGGTGCAGCTGAATTGACAACTCATCTGTTAAGGCTTAAAAGTATTCTTTGGCTCCCCTTGTGTCGAATCAATAAAATTGGGTTTTATTTCCCTCGAAGACTGTTGCGATCCCCTATACTTGTGGATCATCAAGACTATTTTTTGGCGCCGTTGCCGGGGAGCGTAGCTTTATTTGTAAGTTCACTTGGAATTCATATTGTTCGCTGCAATCCTTTCATCATGGGTAAACCTCGTGATGGAAAAGTTCCTATATTGCCATCCACTACAAGAAGAGATACCACACCACCACCGGGGAGCATGCCACTTGGAGTGGGGCAGCAGGAGAGACGCTGGCTCGGCCAGGGCGAAGCAGAGGGAGCGGTGCCCTATACCATTTGGTCCGGCCGGGACGATGGAGCTTGCCGCCGTAAGCCGCCGGAGAGAAGCTCCCGTGAAGCTCCCAGATAGATGGAAGCGGACACATCCACCAAATCGAATCAGACACTACCACGGCGGCCAAAGGAGAAGGGGAAGTGGAGCTGCTGGCACCGGCGAGAGAGAGCCCCCGACAAGGGCGCCGCGCCTTGCCACTCCCCCTCACCTCCACGGCTAGCCAAGAGGGGGCAAAGCCACAAGCCAGCTGCTCCTCTACACAACTCCTCCTCCCCACCACGGCCGGCAGGAGAAGCGCGTCGGAGCAACACCCCTACACCATGGGGAGGTCGACGACACCATCGGCTTATTTGGAGCGCGGTTGGTCGACTGCACCATGGCTTGCTTCACCAGTGAAGCGCGGCCACGGCGGAGGCAAACCCTATGGCTCAGATTTGGCCGGTCAAATCCGAGATCTCCACCGCCACCGGGCATAGAGCCCACAGCTGCACAAGGCAAATACAGAAACCTAAAACTACGGTCGCACCGCCCCACCGCCCCTCTCGGCTGGCATCGCCGGAGAGAGCGATGACGGTTTGGGCCGGCTCACTCGAGAGCTCTCTGGGTACTGTAGAGAAAAGAGAGAAAAGAAAGAGGGTTCTCCGTGGTCTGTTTTGGACATCGCCCATCAGTTAAAAGGACTGTACATTTACATACCGAGTTATATGGAGCTGTTGTGCGGTGCCTGACTTGTTATATATATTTTCCTTTCTAGTGTGCAAAAAGTGCCATTCCGCGTCACCGGAGTTAGTTTGTGACGCGTGCTCCGGTCCTTTCTCCCAGCGCGCCTACGGCGTGGAGCGCGTCCTCGACAACATCGTCTTCCCCTGCAAGTACGAATGCGGGTGGACGTCCAGCTACTGGTACGTGAACCAAGAACACGAGCTTTATTGCCTGAACGGACCGGCCTCCTGCCCACTCAACAAGTCGGAAGAGGCAGCTTGTGACTTCGTCGGGCCCAAAGCAGCGCTCCTGGACCATATCTCCACCGTGCACAAGTGGCCGACGACGAGTTTCAGGTACGGCGAGCAGTTTGATCTCCCCGCTGAGCCTGGCTCTCACCTTCTTCGCAGTGAAGACGACGACCACGCCTTCGTGCTCACCGTGTCGGATTCCCTCAGCAAGGGACACTGTGGAGTCTTTATCGGGACAGTCGGAGTGTTCGAATTGGAAAATGAGTACGGCTGCTCGGTGTATGTCACATGGGTCGATACCTATGGTAGGAGGCAGCAACGGTTCGGATCGCGTGTTAATATGGTTCTCATGGATCATGCCCATGACTGCTTGTGCATCTTTCACGAACGAAGCGATCTCGTGCTCAACACCATCATGCATAAGAAGTCCAGTGATGAACTAGATGGGGAGGAAGATAATGAACATTGGTCGCTACAATGAGTATGAAGATCGAAGTATGACGATATGGTATCTATCAATTTCTCCGTGCCAGTGGATTAATTTGTAGGATCGATGTGTTGACAGCTCAGATCCAGCATAGAACTTTTAAGTTGTGTACTTTATTTACGTACATTTGTGCTACTCAGATGCAGCTCCGTGCCAGTGAAGTAGTACATTTATCTAAGCTTCTGCCGAACTTTGTGCTACATTTTTAGTCATCTAACGTTTAGACTTCGATCGACCATATCTTGCACTTACTAACGAAGTAACGATCTGAGACCATCTAAAACGATGCAAAGAGTTTCCTTAACGGTACGGGAGTTTCACGTACAGTTTCTTTTTTTAGGGCTACTCAAATGCGAAGATGCATTCCGGTTCTTCAAGTGAAACGACTTGCAACTCACTAAGGCCTTGTTCGTTTTTCTGGGATTGATTCCAGCCATGGAAACGATCCATGCATGGATTGGGTGAATACCAGCACTCCACCCAATCCTCAACAACCCCCGGTAATCCCTTTCTCCTAATCCCCTTATACCTGTCCAGCCGTTCCTTTAACCCCTGCTAGGTACATGTACGCCTCAAACTTGCTCGCGATCGACAGAGAGCGCGTCCTGGAAGGTGTGCTGGGAGAAAAAATTTCCAGACTGACTAAGCACAATGTGGACGGGATACGTGGGGCGAGAATCCCGTCGGGGGCAAGACGAAGATCGTTAATTTGATGACCTGGATAATTTGCGTCTTCGGGCTGGTAAACCAAGATCAGACCCTAATCCAAAGAGACGTTTTATTCAACCAATCAAGACCAAAGAGACGGTTTATTCAACCAATCAAGACAAATGATTTTCCTAGAATGACCAAGTACAATAAGCTACAAAGACATGCCAAATTGAAGATGTTCGAAATTGATTTTATAAAAACTAGCATCATCTTTGTAAATGTTGAGCAAGACATTCAGCTATTTAGCTCTTAGATGTTTGGTGTGGATAAACTAAAGTTGTATTTAGATCAAGTGAAAGATATAATTATTGCAAGCGGGTTGGACCTAAGAAGTGAAGCTGTTGATGACACTTTGTGCGTGATCTGATGCAGAAGTTATGTTCTGCTTTGAAAAAGTCATATCTATGGTGCATAACATCCCTTGATCTGATGAAAGCTCTTGTCGCACTTCTTTTAACTGGAAATGGTCTCGCTTGATTGGTTTTAGACAGATATCAAGATAATGGTCATCGAATGGTTCAAAAAAATATGCATCCTAAATTTGAGTTTCTTTTTATACTAAATATTTTTATTTTTAGTCGAGAACTTAAATCATATTGTCCCTAAATGTAGACGAATTGTTTGTGAATACAATATTTACTTCTAATTTTTCTACCTTATCTAACAAGGCTAACCACACTTAAACTCATAACTTATATTTCACTATTATTATATTCAACTTTTATTATTACACCAAAATGTTAAAAATAAATTTATCTAGTTAGAAAAATTTTGTTGATTTTTCTTGTAGTTCTGTCAGGGCATAACTGAATTACACCAAGACAAAATAAAGATTTAGAAGCCGTGTTCATCTACAAATAATTTAATATAGTGTGTCCATATGCGTTTGTATCTACTTTAGCATGTTTAAATATCTTAATAGATGGTTCTAAGATGTATGAGTCAACTAAATATCCTAAACCGCAGAAAAAACTGCCCCAAGTACAATTACATATAGCCCCGAAACAAGAGCCGATCAACCACGGCTCACCATTTGATCAAGTACTTGTCTCAACGAGGTTGCATTAGTTAAGTTTGCCTTCATAAGGATCAAGGAATCATCAGCAAATAATAAATGTGAAACTGATGGTGCATTTCTGCACACCTTTACTCCTTCAATACCACGAACCTCCTCTTGATGAGCCAGTAAACTTGATAAACCTTCTGCACAAACCAGAAACAAATAGGGGGAAAGGGGGTCCCCCTGCCTTAATCCTCTGGTTGGTTGAAATCTGCTTGAATATTGCAAGACACTTGCTCATTCCTTTTTATTTCTTGTAGGTGAACACATCATCGCAATCCCATGAGCATGCTTGTACTTTGTCGAAAGCTTATTCCCATGCTCTCATATTTCAATTCAGGTAAAATCTCGGCTTCTTATTCCTCTAGTTGCTCGGTGATATCACGGCTTCTTATTCCTCTAGTTGTGTATAAAAAGATGTCTAAACCCTTTTTTGTGTTATTTGAAGCTTTAGTATTTGAAGTGCATTCTCCCTCAGTGCTATTGCACACTGGACACGCCATTTTTGACTCCCTGATAGTAGCTAGAACTAAAAATCAGATACTAAATTAGTACTGCTAATCCTAACAATAACAGTGCTAGTCCTAACACTAACAGCGCTACTAAATCTTATACTAGTGCTAGTTAGTAGAGAGGGGAGAGGTGAGGGGAGAGGAAATAATCTCATCGGCACGTGCGGGCAGACAGGGCGACGACGGTTTCTCTGGCGCGTGCGGGCAGGCATGGCGATGGCGGCGTCTCCGGCACTTCAACAAATAAGTAGGATCGATCAACTTAACATGATGGGGTTTTAAGAAATAGGAACACGTGCCTGTGCGCGAGGTGGACTAGAACGTCGGTGTCGACGTGTCCCCTGAATATTTAGATCTAACAATTAATATTAATTGTGATGATGTGGATTAACATGGTGCTCTATTTTACAACCATATATCCTGCTTTTAGTAGATAGTGGATAGATATTTTCGTCCTTTTCTTCTGATCGGAATTCGTTATCAGTAATCGGTAGTAATCGGCCTCGCGTTTGGAAGCTGCATATCGATGGGCGATGACGCAGATTATGTAAGCACATTTCACTGGCTCTAGATGATGCCATGATGGTGTACGGTGCAGACATGTTCAGCTCGCCACAAAAAAGAAAGTTCAGAACCAGAGTATAAATCGTTCCAACAAGTTTAATTACAACCAGACTGGCTGAGAGTTTAGCTTATACAGAGCAGGAAAATAAAAAACGAGATAAGAAACTGGCAAGCTGCCATCGGAGCCAAGGGGTCAGGGTCTCAGGGACACGATTTTGCTATATAAATGAATGCTAAATTATCGAAAATACCATGGCAGGTATGGGTACACCTCAACATGAATTTTAAAGCATCTCAAAATTCATATTTTAAAAGTTTTTTGAAAAATCGAAATAAATTAAGCCCATGGCCGATCTCTTGGGAAGCTATGGCGGTGGCTCCTGGAGCGGCGCGAACTGCGAGCTATCACGGCTGCCTATGAAGACCTTTTTGTGCGCGGATTGGCGGGGGATCCAGACGGCAGCGTGGCTCACGCTTTGGCCTGGGCTAGACCCTGCAGGGTCAGCGTGTTGGCTTTGCAGTCAGCCGTAGGTTTGAATGGAGACATGGTTGGTGAAAACCGAGTCTACTTCTGCCATGGTGTAGACGTCTTTTTGCGGGATTACCTTGTAGATAGATATAATATATCATCGATGTAGCTCTTGTCTCCTCGCTCGTGCTGCTTCGGTGAAATCCTTGATCTAGGCCTTCTAGATCGGATGACGGTGTCGGTCTCCCTCTCGAGTACACCGTTTTGGAGTAGATGTTGGTTGGAGGGACCGGGAGGTGGAGCGGCATGGCATCAACCTCTCTCCAAGTCAAAAGAGGGAATCCTATCTCGATTCTGTGTGCATCACAACATGTTCCATGACTAATCCAAAAGTTACCTTTATAGCTATGTAATACAAATCAGAGTTTGTTAGCTCCTAATTAAGTCAATTCAGAACACCTGTAGTCAAGAATATGGAATTAGGTGAGAGTGAGACTAACAAACGAAAAACACGAGGAAGAAATAAACCAATTAACGACGTAGAGTAACCTTTGTATGGAGCCAAGTTCCTCTCTACGCTGCTTTTCTCATAGGAACACGCCAGCGTTCAGGTTCAGCGTGGGGTACATTAACGCCTATGTGTGCATCTTTCTCGACAAAGAAGACATCAAGCGGTAGAGGGCAAAGAGATAATCTCCAAATCACAAGGGTAAACCCTATCACGATCCACCATGTTTCATGACTAATCCAAAGCCACCTTCATAGCTACACATTTAGGATTGTTAGATCGTAATTAAACCTATCCACATCTCCAGAAGACCAGAATCATAGAATGGCATAGAATATGGCATTCGTGGGATTAACAAATGTAAAACATGAGGAAGACATAAACCAATTTCCGGATAGAGTAGGCCTTAATTTGAATCTTCTATATATTTAGATAATAATATTGCCAGCAGGTTTTGGTAACCGGTCATGATCTGCGTCATAGCACTAAACTACAAAGTTTTCAACATGACAACTATGATCTGGAGGCCGTGCACTATTCCAAATGTATGAACGGCTTCCTGAAGTCTTTGATGGTCCAGCTATTGATCCTCGTTGCAATACACCTGTGCCAGATAGCAAACGTGGGCCGAGCATGAGTGGCATCTAGCAGCTCAAGGCGTGGGCAGTGGTCGACGAGGGCGAAAAGTAGCTCTTCCTGGAAACTGCCGCTCGACAGCACGAGTTGCTCCAGCAGAGGGAACTTCTTGATGATCTTCTTGATGAGTTTTTCATCCTCGATGTAAGGCCAACCTGTGACATGGAGCTTCCTCAGCAATGGCGCTCTGCAGGCAATTAGGAAAATTAGTAAGATATATATCCAATGATTTGTCAACGCTTCAACTAATAAGTAGGATCGATCAACACAACACGATGGGAGTAGGAAACAGGAACACGTGCCTGTTGGCGAGGTGGACTAGAACGTCGGTATCGACGTGTCCTCTGAATGACTCGCATCGGCCGGCGCTGAGCTCCACTGCGGCGTGAGCCATGGCCTTCCATCCTGTGGGGAGCCGCTCGCGCCCGTCGCGCAGAACGCCTTCAGGTAGATCGATGTGCCGCCACATATGGGGCTCCTGCAGGACTTGCCGCGGCCAAGGCGAGCGCAGGAGTCCTGCGGCGCGGAGGACGTCGGTCTGAGGGAGTTTGCTGAGGACGATGGACAGGACGTCCCTGGGCAGCGATGCCCAGTCCCTCCACTCGCCCGACGAGGTAGCATTGTCTTCGCGGCAGCGGAGGCGGCGGCGGCGACGCCGCCACCAAGAGGCGGTCGCATAGGTTAGGCTTTTGCGTTTCCTTTTCTTCGTATCCATCCCAGTATGTTTTGTCTCGTGGAGAGGGGTCTGTTCCCCGTACGGGACACGGGAACGATTTATACATGCCCGCGTAAAGTTTGGTCGTGCTATGCAATTCATATACCGGACAGGACGTGATGCGTATTAGGGTTTTGGTATTGAACCTTTTCTATAAACTCACGGCGGCGGTGGCTACCATGGATTGTTTGGTTGGTTTCAGTGGCGTTTGCAATCGGGTGGCCATCGTGCGATGCAGTATTTGTCACGAACTGGCCTGAACTCTTTGCATCGATCAGGGGCGTCTGTTTTTGTTTCAATGAGGACACTGCAAGTTCGATCGCTCGCAGTCGACATTTATTGACATTTATTGATATTACGCCATGAAATGAAGATGAAGGGGACTGATCGGTTGGATGGCATTGATCCCAACCAATTTTCTTCACGAGTAGGGGTGTGGACGTACGTACCCGCACTAGTCTACATCAACACTCGGCATTTGCGACATGTCACTCCGAGCCGGAAGTCCGTCTACATCGACTACAACCTGGTTTGCAACCCAGCCCATAACGCTGGGTTAAAAACGGGTCGCCTCAACAAGACACGCTCTGAAGCTCAGCATGACAACCTCCAATGGCGTGATGTTCAGGCTGCAGAAAAGTTTTTTTTTGCGCCGGAACTTTCGCCAAGCCAAGATCGACTTGCTTCGCGCGCGACCTTACCTTGGCGAGGGGCATTTGTTCGACGCTGATTTGTACAAGACTAGAAGGCTAAAGTTAAGCTAGGCTTCAGTAATAAGCTAGTACAAACGGATGACATCAAGTGCATATGCATGAGAGCCAGCTGATTCAGATACTACTATATGATGATGTACATGGAAGCAGTTTGCGCGTGTGCATGCACGAGGCTGGTCTTTGATCGATGCAAGGATGAAGTTAGGTGGTAACTTAAAAGATCGATCAGCTTTGCATTCGAAGAAGTCACGTTCAGCGTAAGTACGCGTCGCATAGGCACGTTACGCTGGGTCAGCTTATACCAACGAAACAAATATTTGGTAATCCATGCATCGCAGCGATCGGATTAGCACGGCCGCAAGCACGCTCTCGAACGGCCGCGATAGTTATCCCGGAAAGTCAGGTGTACAGGTGTTCGGAGATAAGCATCATCCCGCAGCAAACTCTCCGCAGTTGATGGTGGCATCGCTTTCTATCCCCTCCTGGACTGCCTATAAAAGACGCCTATCGCCCTTCAGATAGAGGCGACGAAAACAGGAAGAGAAAAAGGAGATAGAGAAGGACCCGAAGGCAGAGTTCTCAGCCGGAGGCACACAGCTCTCATCCATCAACACCTACACATACAGCTCCCACAACCAGAATCCATCTACAAATCTCCATACATCCACACACACCCATTGATCAGGCGCAAGAAGGAAGGACATGGAGCTATTGCCGGTGGTTCCCAATGGTGAGAATGATGGTTGAACCTCTCTCTCCCTCATACTCTCTTCTTCCTCGTTTTTGTCCAGCGTGTTAAGCGTAGCGTTGGTGCTAGTTAGCTATAGTTTAGGGATTTTGTAGATATCCTAACTAAAGGCAGATCGGTTGTGATCTTGGCCTTGCCGTGTACTCCAACCCACCTCTGTACGTGCGTGTTGTGTTATATAATGAGAGCCCAAGAACGGGGACAACCTTACGGCAAATATCGATCGTAACTTGGTATCAGAGCGATCGTTTCCGATCCAATCTACCGAGGCGCACGCGATGACCACCTCCGCGCTGCAGCTCTCTGGCACCACCGCCGGCGCGCTCATCTCCTCCTCTTCCGCTTCCTTTGCCGCCGGCGTGACCACCTCCATCCCCACCACCCTCCCTACTACCTACAACAACACCATCACCGTCCGCTTAGATCGATCCAACTTTCTCCTGTGGAAGACTCAGGTCGTGCCCTCCATTGCTGGCCAAGGGTGGTATGGCTTCCTGGACGGGTCATGTGCCTGTCCATCCGCCACCGTCACCACAGGAACCGGCGATGCCGCCGTCACGACGGCAAACCCGGAGTATGCGCGCTGGTGGTACGCCGACCAGCGTGTGCTCTCGATCCTCCTTGGATCGATGACTGAGGACATCCTCGCGCAGATGGTCGGGCGCACCACGTCGGCTTCGGTGTGGAGCTGCGGAGTAAATGACACCGTGGGTCATATAACTTATCCTGTATGTGCACTTAAGTCACACATCTTGCAAACTCGACTAACCGGCCACACAACTTGTAAAACATGTGCACCCGAGGTCACAAACCGGTCCGCTGTCCGGTTTTTTGTAAAAACCCATTATGCACTGGGCACGTGAGGTCAGTTGGACTCTTTTTTGCATTTAACCCCCTAGCCGAAAATTATGTGGTACGATTTCGTCCTTCTAATTTTAAAAATCTTGTGAACTTACTAGGCGAGATTATTCAAACAAATTTTGATTTTTTTAAGCACAGAACAAATAAATTTAATATCCAAATCAGACCACACGTTAGGATATAAAATTGCCACCAGACCACACATTAGGATATAAAATTTATAGTATACGCATCCCTATTAAACGTAACATCTTACTTAAAAAATTCAAATGCAACTGAATTATTTTGAACGGTATCCTTATTTTTCGTAGGGGAACGAGAAAACTATTTTCCGGAGATATTCCCAAAATCTCAGACGAGAAAAAAAAAACTTTGTCCAAATCACCTCACTTGCATAGCGCGTGGCAGTTTTTTATACCAAAAACCGGACAGCAGACCGGTTTGTGACCTCGGACGCACATATTTTACAAGTTGTGTGACCGGTTAATCAAGTTTGCAAGATGTGTGACTTAAGTGCATATGCGAGACAAGTTATGTGACCCCCAGTGTCATTTACTCGGAGCTGCGTCAACGACCTATTCTCGGCCCAGAATCGGGCTAGAATTCGTCAGATCCGTCGTCAACTGACGACGTTGAAGAAGCACGACATGTCCGCCGCCGACTACTACAGCAAGATGAAGGGGTTTGCCGACGCCATGGCGATGGCGGGCTCCCCTATCTCCGACGACGAGCTGATTGATTACATCGTTGTTGGTCTCGGATCGCAGTTCGACGCGCTCCAGCAGTCTCTCACCGTTCTCGGTGCCGCCAACACCTCTCTGTCCCTCTCTGAATTTTACCCCATGCTTCTGTCTTGCGAGGCGATTCAGGTGCAGAACGCTCAGGCCGGGGGATACTCCTCCTCGGCCAATGCTGTGGCTCGGCAGGGCGACAGCAGCCGCGGTGGCGGCCGCCCCTTCGACAACCCCTTCACCGGGCGCTCGGGTGGTGGTCCATCGCACGGCGGCAGCGGCCAATCTGGCGGTGGTGGCTCCTACAACGGTTCCCAGCAGGGAAACCGCAACACCAACCGCAACGGGGGCGGTGGTTCTGGCGGCAACGGCGGCCACGGTGGCGGTGGTGGCGGTCAGGGCAGTGGCGGTGGCAATCGCCGCTGGCGCCCACGCTGCCAGGTCTGCAAGGCGTGGGGGCACGAGGCCCTGTCCTGCAAGAATCGCTTCAACGAGGATTTTCAGGCCGAGGGACAGCGTTCTGGCAACGCTGCCACCACCCATGGCCAGAACGATCGCGCGCCCCAGCCACAGCCGTGGTTCTTCAACACCGGGGCAACCGATCACCTCACCAACGACATGTCGCGGCTAGGTGTTCACGAACGCTACAACGGCAAGGACCAGGTGCAAGCCGCCAACGGCTCAGGTATGTCTATTACACACATTGGTCAATCTCGTTTAGCTGGTTCTTCCCTAGCCTTGAAAGACATTCTCCATATTCCTTCTTTGGCCAAAAATTTACTCTTTGTTTATCGCCTTGTTTCTGACAATGATATCTTTCTCGAATTTCACAAATATTTCTTTCTTGTTAAGGACAAGGTAACGAAGAGAGTCATCCTTCGCGGTAGGAGTCGTGGTGGTCTCTATCCTCTTCCGCTTGGTCGCGCCTCCCATCATGAGAGGCATGCGAATTCTGGTGTCAAGCTTTCGTCGCACCATTGGCACCAGCGTCTGGGTCATCCGTCGAATAAAGTAGTTCAAACCATTATCAAGTCCAATAATCTTCCATGTACCTCAAACATTGAGTCGTCTGTGTGTGATGCTTGTCAACGTGCTAAGAGTCATCAATTACCGTATGGTTATTCCACTCGTGTGTCTACTGCACCTCTTGAACTTGTTCATTCCGATGTTTGGGGTCCTGCTTTGCCCTCTTCTGGAGGTTTTAAATACTATGTTAGTTTCATTGATGACTATAGTCGCTATTGCTGGATATACTTGCTTAAAAATAAATCCGATGTTGAGAATATTTTTTTATTTGTTCCAGGCTCACGCTGAGCGCCTTTTAGACACCAAAATTCGTGCCGTGCAGTCTGATTGGGGCGGTGAGTATCATCGTCTCAATGCTTATTTCCAGCGCACCGGTATTTCCCATCGTGTGTCGTGTCCTCATACATCTCAACAGAACGGTATTGCTGAACGAAAGCATAGACATCTTGTCGAGACTGGCCTAGCTCTTCTTGCGCATTCTTCTCTTCCACTTCGGTTCTGGGACGAGGCGTTCCTAACCGCGTGTTATCTCATAAATAGAATGCCTACTCCAGTCCTTAATCATGCCACTCCTATTTTTCGTCTCCTAAAAATCGCACCCGAGTACTCCTTTCTTCGCACGTTTGGATGCGCTTGCTGGCCTAGTCTCCGCAAGTATAACTCTCGTAAATTAGAGTTTCGCTCCAAGATGTGCGTGTTTCTTGGGTATAGCCCAATGCACAAAGGTTATAAATGTCTTGATCGTAGTACCGGTCATATTTACATCTCTCGTGACGTTGCCTTCGACGAGAATGTGTTTCCATTTGCCACTCCAGGTGCGGTGGTCGATGTGTCTCAGCTGCTTCCTGTGTCGTTTCCTCCGCAAGAACCAGTTGTTCAGAATGACCATGTGCGTAATTATGACATATCCCTGTTACCCGTTGATGCTGCTGGTATTTCTCCTGTTGTTTCTGTTCAGGTACCTGCCCAGGCGATCGACGTCCCAGGCGATCGGCCGCTGGACGTGCATGCCTCGTTTCCCGAGGCGCCATGCGCACCGCCCCGGTCTGCTTCTTCCGGCCCGGCTCCGCTTCACCAGCCCGCCAGCGCCCGCCCGGTCGCTGCCTCGCTCGCGCCGATCTCTGCACCCGTGGGTGGGTCGTGCTCCTCGCCCGGTTCGTCTGATGGGCCTTCCTCGCCCGGCGCTCCTACTGGGCCGATCTCGCCCGCGTCGCCCTCTCCGTCACTTGGGCCGTCTTCTCCCGTGGCCAGCTCCCCTGTACGCGACCAGGGGGGTCTGTCGCCGCCATCTGCTGATGCATCATCGTCAGCGCCGTCGTCCGTGCCGACTGCCTCTCCGCCAGCGCCCCAGCCGATGACGACCCGACAGCGCAACGCTGTTTTCCGTCCAAAAATCTACACGGATGGTATGGTTCGTTACGACCCGTTTCGTCGCGGTGCGTTCCTTGCTGTTCCTGCGACGCATCGGGTTGCTCTTTCAGAACCAGCATGGCGGACCGCTATGGAGGCCGAGTTCGACGCTCTTCAGCGGACTCAAACATGGGTACTTGTTCCTAGACCCCCTGGTACTAATATTGTCGGCAGTAAATGGATATTCAAGACGAAGTTTCGCCCAGATGGCGCTGTTGATAAGCACAAAGCTCGTCTTGTTGCCCGCGGTTTCACTCAGCAGCATGGCATCGATTATCATGACACCTTCAGTCCAGTGGTTAAGCATGTCACTGTTCGTCTTGTGCTCTCCCTCGCTGTGTCCCGGGGATGGTGTCTTCGTCAGATTGATGTCAGTAATGCTTTTCTTCATGGTTTCTTGTCTGAGGATGTGTATATGCAGCAGCCCCCTGGTTTTGAGGATTCTCGTTACCCGCAGCATGTTTGCAAACTTCAACGTGCTCTGTATGGTCTGAAGCAGTCTCCTCGTGCCTGGTATGCCCGTTTGAGTGACAAACTTCATCAGCTTGGTTTTGTTTCCAGCAAGGCAGATACCTCTCTGTTCATCTTCGATCATCAAGGTGTTCAGGTATTCATGTTGGTTTATGTTGACGACATTGTTATAGCTGGTTCATCTGTAGTTGCTGTTGATCGTCTTGTTCAGACTCTAGCCGGCACCTTTCCTATCAAGGACCTTGGGCGCCTGGAGTACTTCCTCGGTATTGAGGCTACATACCGTTCCTCTGGCTTGCTCCTCACTCAGCATAAGTACGCGCTTGATCTTCTGCATCGTGCTAACATGGAGAGTTGTCGTTTGGTCACCACCCCCATGTCTTCCACCGATAAACTCTCTCGTGACCTTGGTGATGTGCTCTCTGCTGAGGATGCTTTCAGATACCGCAGCTTGGTTGGGGGTTTGCAGTATCTCACTTTGACGCGGCCGGATATCTCCTTTGCTGTCAACAAAGTGTGTCAGTTTCTGTCTCAGCCGACCACTGTTCATTATGAGGCAGTTAAGCGTATCCTTCGGTATGTCAAGGGTACTGTTTCCACGGGACTTCAGTTTGCGCGCTCGCCCTCTTCGGTTCTTAGCATCTATACTGATGCTGATTGGGCCGGCTGTTCTGATGACCGGCGCTCCACTGGTGGTTTTGCCATTTTCTTCGGTCCCAACCTTGTCTCGTGGAGTTCTCGCAAGCAACCCACCGTCTCTCGTTCGAGCACCGAAGATGAGTACAAAGCTTTGGCTAATGGTACCGCAGAGGCTATTTGGATACAGTCTGTGCTACAGGAGCTTGGTGTGCATCTGTCGAGGCCCCCGGTTTTATGGTGTGACAACCTCGGCGCCATGTATCTGTCTGCGAATCCGGTTTTTCATGCACGTACCAAGCATATCGAGATTGACTTCCACTTTGTTCGCGAGAAGGTGGCCATGGGCGCTCTTAATGTTCGATTCATAGCGTCTGGTGATCAACTAGCTGACATTTTTACTAAACCAGCTACTCAACTCACCCTCCGTAGATTTCAGTCCAATCTAAACCTTGTACACGTCGGTTCAGATTGAGGGGGAGTGTTAAGCGTAGCGTTGGTGCTAGTTAGCTATAGTTTAGGGATTTTGTAGATATCCTAACTAAAGGCAGATCGGTTGTGATCTTGGCCTTGCCGTGTACTCCAACCCACCTCTGTACGTGCGTGTTGTGTTATATAATGAGAGCCCCAGAACGGGGACAACCTTACGGCAAATATCGATCTTAACTCAGCGTACACGCGCATACATGCATGATGCACCATGATGCGCGGCGACATCGGCGCGGTCGGCGTTTGGCTGTTGTGAAGCTCCGGGCGGCCAGCGTGCAGCCTGGCGCCCGCACTATTCCCATGGACGGCGCGCTGAAGACGGCGATGGCGGAGCAGAGGATGCTGGCGTGTGGCTCACTTCCTCGACACTCGCCGAAGATGACGACGGCGTCAGCGTGGAGGCTGTCGCCATGTAGTCAGCGTCATCTTCGTTCCCGCGGATGCATGGCGCCCACGAAGGCGGACCGGGGACTGCCGGCGTGCAGCCCAACGCCTAGAGACGGTGCCAAAGACGGCGATGGCGGCATGGAGGCTGCCGGCGTGTTCCGCGGATGGCGCCCACGAAGGCGGACCGGGGGCTGCCGGCGTGTCGCTCAGTTCCACGACACTGGCCGAAGATGACGGCGGCATGGCCACCGGCGAGCAGCTTGACATTGTCTTCATAGCTGTGGATGACGCCCAAGCTGACGATGACGGCGCGGAGGCGCGTCCACTTCCACGACACTTACCGAAGATGACAACGACGTCGGCGCGGGAGGCTGCTGGCATGCAGCCCGGCGCCCATGAACGGCGCCAAAGATGACGACGGCGCGGAGGCGCGTCCACTGCCGCGACACTTACCGAAGCCGACGACGACGTTGGCGCGGGAGGCTGCCGGCATGCAGCCCGACGCCCATAAACGGCGCCAAAGATGACGATGGCGGCGTGGAGGCTGCCACGTGCAGCCCGGCGACCATTTCCTCGACACTTGACAGTGATGTCGGCGCGGGGCGGCCGACATGAAGCCATGCGCCAATGGATGGCGCCAAAGGTGACGATGGCGGCCTGGAGGCGGCCATGTGTAGCTCGGGGGCACTTCCTCGACACTTGACGATGACATAGGCGCAGGCTGCCGGTGTGTAGACCGGCGTCCTTTCACTTCCGTGGATGGCAAGACGACGACGTTGGCACGGTGTCGCCCCTACTCCCGCCATGGACGTCGACGGCATAAAGGCTGCCGGTGTGCAGTCCATCAACACCTTCACCCCCACGGCGCGCCGAAGACGAAGACGGTGGCATGGAGGCTGCGGACGTGCATCCCGGTGTCATCTCCAATCTCACGACCCGTGCCGTAGAAATCGGTGCCTGCGGTTTACAAGCGTGCAGCCCAGGCGTAGAAGCAGCTGGCTTTTGTCGTGAGTGGCGAAGGGACATGGCCACTCGGACTCACGGTCTCTTTGCCTCGACGCTGGCCGACGTCCCGTGGCATACATGCCTAAAGGCAGATGTGTGCCTGGACATGAAGCTCACATCTCGTACAAGCTTGGACGCATGCATGGCACATGCATGGTTCATGATTTGGACGTACACGTCCTAGCTATCTAGCCTGCTAGTGGCCAACTGGCCACCAGAAGGTGCGGCCATGCAGGGGCGGAGCTAGGATTTGACTATAGGGGGGCGAAAAAAAAATCTCAATAGGATAAAGTCTCACGGTATTTATTTTTTCTAGTGTCCCTCCTTTCGACCATAACAAATGTGCAGTATAACCTAAAAGTAAACCTCCGACCCGATAAATGTAAGTATCAAACTGAAATTAATTGACATAAGACTTGAATAACCACTAACCGATATTTCACATATTTATTTTAGCTCCATAGTGTAACATCGGGCGTAATACTGGTATAAAAAAGTTTCTCTTCATCGCATAGGGATTTTTCTAATAAAAAATAATTGTTTTTGTTTCGTGTCTTCCTTTGTCCCTATTTATTTTGGCTCCATAGTGTAACATTGGGCGTAATACTAGTATATGCATAGGATTTTTCAAAGAAAAAATAATTGTTTTTGTTTGGTGTCCTCCTCTTTCTCATTAGACATAAGATATGCATCGGCTCATATGCAAGTATACTAACTAGCAAGACTAGCATTCTGCCGCTCTAACATGTATGCAGGAAAATCACTGAATAGCAGCGAGCATGTATAATACAATGTGGCCTCGGAATTGAGTGATTAATCAAGTAATGAAATAAGTAATCAACTACAGATACGTACAGGATCGATGGTTTCATCGCTGCAACCGTGCAACACCGCTGCTGCAGCCGCCGGCGGGTGGGCGATTGACGAATTGCAGGACCATCTAGCACCACGGCAGTGTCCCGGCGCGTGCGGACGGTGAGCGCCGGCGGATGCCCTAGCGGCGAGATCCCCTAACTCGATCAATCTGATCGACCAGATTTTGAGGCGAGGCGTCAGCGCGCTTGGTCTAGCAGTTTAGTCTAGGTGAATGGATTCCAGGCCACCATGATGGCCTAATCTTTGGAGGATGGGCCATTTTTGGGCTTCATAGTTCGTTGTATATATACAGACACGGGCTGATAGCTATGGAACTAATCTCGGCCTTAAAACAACTGAAATAATTACGGACGTCATTAGAAGTACCTGCTTGATTTATTGAGGGGGGCGAACCATTAGGGGGGGTCTGACCCCTGCTCGCCCCCCCTTGCCTCCGCCCCTGCGGCCATGGCTAGCAACCTTCGAGACCGGCAAACCGTTGCAACGCTGAACAAGTGCGCCGGAGACACCGAGCACACCGTGGTCTCATATATTCATCACCCTCCGTGAAACCGCACGAGACGCTGCCACTGCAGCACGTGCGCCACACGGAGGTGAGTAGGAGAGGCGAGGCGACATCTTCGACACCATCTCCACGGGCCAGTGAGACGGCGTTCTTGTCTAAGCTGACTGCCATGAACTTGGCGTTGGTCCAAGACGAGACACCGACCACTTCGGCCATGCCAATTTGTGCGCATGTCGACTTCATGCCGACGCCGATCTCCACCGACTTACTCCCGCGAGGCATACCCCTTGCGCACCCCGAAGCTACCGGTCGTCAAGAAGTCCTAGCTGAACGGACCTATGCTACTTCGACTCAACTACATCAACGTCGCCGAGACCGACGAGGCGCGACGGCGAGAGCGGCGTGGCCGTAGCAAAGGCCACGCTATTTGCGGCGCGTGTACCGATGAGGACACGGGCTCTGCCGCTACCCCCACACACTTCATCATCATCATGCATGGAGAACGCGAAGCGAAGACGACGAAGACGACCACACAGCTTAATCGGATGTGTCTCGCGGCGTAACCCGCGGGAGTAATTAACCGGGTGCCTTCCGAGGCCCCGGGAACCAGGAGATCGCAATCGCCATAGTCAGGCTGGCCGTGCTAGCAGGCCACGGAGCGCATGTACCAGGGATCTTGTACTTTGTTTCTCCACGAGAGATTAATAAAATACATGCTTCCCTACCTTGTTTTCTTTCTTGTATACTATGGTACACTGGCACGCCCGCATTTCTTTTTTTACCCCGGCGCATGAGAGAAACACGCTACTCTATTCCTTTCCTAAGTAGCCACTCTTCATAGACGTTTTTCTCGTGTCAAACAGTTTCTGACATAAATGTCATATCACGTTACAAAATCGCTTTTCTTGCTACGACGAGATCAGCATAGTTCTGGTTTCGGTGCAAGTTAGCCAAAATGTGCAGCGTCGAACACGGAGCTGTTGCAAGTCGTTGTTGCCCTAGAGACCTGTGTCGGCATGGCCGAATTCCTCTATGCGCCGCACCTTCATCGACCAAGAGGAGATCAGGCGATAGAGGGGCCAAAGAATTTCGACAAGCAAGAAGGGAAAATCCTATCTCAATCCACCATGTCCCGCAACATGTTTCATGACTAATCCAAAATTCACACTAATTAAGTCAATTCAAAACACCTCTAATCTAGAATATGGTTTGCCGTGAGACTAATTAATGAGATAGAGTAGACCTTAATTTGGATCTTCTAATTTTGAATAATAACACTGCCGGCGAGCAGCTGTTTCTTTTTTTCAAAATGGAAGCGTAGCCCCAGCCTTCTTTATTATTTTATTTAACAAAGGTGTAATAAAAAAATCATACATCAGAAAGCCTGAAGCTACCATGCAACACCTACAGATCATACAATAAGAGAATATCACGTTAACACGGCCTTATTCCCTGATCACGTGAAAGCCCCCCCCCCCCCCCATCAACTAGGAGTCGGGAACTTCACATACCCCGAGACACCCTCTCTAGGCGAAACGAGAGCGCTCATCCAGACTAGTAGGTTCTTACCGAGTACCTCATGCACACGCTATAGAACCCGTCACCGCCGAGCAATCCCTAGAATAAAAATCAGCATGATCTTTGTTGTTCCTGCCGTCAATGTCACCATGACGCCAGACAACGCCTCCACCAAGCCCCCACTAAGCCGTGCCGTCAAGAACTGACATCGTCGTTGCAGAAGATGCACACCGCACCACCTCAGGCCTCCACTATCCAACAGATCCTCCAAAAAGATACCCACAAGAGGGAGAGCGACATCGAATGTTCGCCATTGTCCGATCCGAAATACCTAGATCTAGGATTCCCCCCGGAGCAGCACAAGTGGGTCGATGATAGCTGCGACAGGAGATGCCTTCATCAAGGTAGCGACGCATCACGCCGCCATCGCCCGTGGCGACTGAAGTCGACTCTCAGTTTTGATCGGCAACCACGCCTTCCCAGATCATTGCAAACTGGCCGGCCACCTCCGGCGAAAGAGGAGACCACCGCCACCATGCCTAGAACACCTACTCCAGGCTTCCTCGTGAAGCGGGAAGATCCCAAGGTGTTGGCGCCGTTGGCGGGCTGCAGCATGTCCGCCACCCAAGCCCGAAGGGCCTGGCCACAGCCCGCTTCACCACCCCGTCTAGCAACCACTAGAGCTGCCTTGGTCGCCATCTTCTCACAGCATGCCGCTTGAGATGGAGGAGATGGGGCACCGCCATCCACACCAGATCTATGGCAGAGGGATCCCGCCACCACCACCATGCCGCCCAGGCTTTGCCTGGTGACACCCCTGGCGGCGGCGAGATGAGGGGATAGAGAGGAGGGCAGAGGAGAGGGTGGCTGCTGCTCCGGTGTGGTGTGACGCTGCCGCGCGGAGGCGAGGTAGGGTTAGGAGGGCGTCAGGGTATGCTTTGTAGGAGGGAGTGTAGGGTTAGTGGTAGGGTTAGAAGGGAGGCAAGCAACAATTTAAGGTAACTAAAAACAAAGATATTTGGGGCATATGTCAAGATCTACATGATGGTACTAAACTACAAAGCTTTGAATGTCATGACTATGAGCCCGAGGCAATGCAGTATTCCAAAACCTCGAGTGGCATGCAAAGGCATTCGATAGGATCAACATGTTAATAGGCTCTTCCTAGACCCTAAACGTGGGGTCAGAGTCATGGGGTACCTATGTGCGCAACTTCCTCAAGGAAGACGACATCAGGCAGTGCCTAGAGAATCTCCAAAATGGATGGGGAAATCTTATCACGATCCACCATGCCCTGCAACATGTTTCATGACTAATCCAAATGCTAGGTTTATAGCTACAAAGAGCGATTGTTAGACCTCATAATTCACATCAGAAGACCTCTAGTCTAGTATATGGCAATACGCGATACTAGCAAATGAGAAACATGAGGAAGACATAAACCACTTAACAAGATAGAATAGAAGAAGAATAACATTGTTGATTCAAAAAAAGAAGAAGAATAACATTGCCGACTTGTAGCAGGTATTGGTAACCAATCAAGATCTGTGTGACGGTACAAAGCTTTCAGTGTCACGACTAAGAACTACTATGAAGCAATGAACGTGAACTAGACCAAAACCATGTGCGGCATACGGAGGTCTTTGATGTTGCAGGTCTTGATCCTCGTGCTAATATGCTTTTTCCAGACCCTAAAGGTCGGGTTAGCGTGCTTGACATCTAGCAGCTCAAGGTGTGGGCAGTGGTCCAGCAGGGCGAGAAGTAGCTCTTCCTGAAATCTGCCGCTCCACAACACGAGGCGCTCCAGCAGAGGTAACTTCTTGATGATCTCCTTGATGAGTTTTCCGTCACCGATGTAAGGCCAGTCTGTGACACAGAGCTCCCTCAGCAAAGGCGCTCTGCAGGCCATTAGGAGTGTTAGTCAGGAGGTAGGATTTCATGATTTGTCGCCACTTTTCAACAACTAATTAAGATCAATGCAACGCGATAGGAGCAGGAGGAGTACGTGCCTGTTGGCGAGGTAAACTAGGACGTCGGCGTCCACATGACCTCTGAATGACTCGCACCGGCCAGCGCTGAGCTCCACTGTGGCGCGAGCCATGGCCTTCCATCCTTCCGGGCGCTGTTCGCGCCAGTGCCACATGCCCCCTTGATATAGATTGATGTGCCGCCACATCTGGGGCTCCTATAGGGCTAGCCGCATCCAGGGCGAGCACGCCAGCCCTGCGGCACGGAGGGTACACTACTGGAAAATGGGCCTTTGGCCTGGACCCTTTAGTCCCGACCGCAATCTGGGCCAGGACTAAAGGCCCGGCCACGTCGCCCCAAAATCGCCTAGCCGCCCGGGAGGCTTTGGTCCCGGCCCGTAACGAGCCTTTAGTCCCGGTTTGAGACACAAACCGGGACTAAAGGGCTATGCGCTAAGCGGCCCGCATGTGCGCCCCCTTTAGTCCCGGTTTGTGTCTCAAACCGGGACTAAAGTCCTCTGCCTATATATATGGCCACAGCCCCTCTCTCCCCTCTTCCTTGCATTTTTCTTGGATGGAAGAGTGTGGGTGTGTGCTAGCTCTCCATTTTTCTTGGATGCACTAGAGGTGTTTGTTGAAATGTGTGTTAGAGCGATGCCGCTTTAGTTCACCAAATACAACTACGATATGACATGCCCGAGCCACGCTTAAACCTCTTCCTCTTTATTTCCACTTATTCTAAAAGGTTAGCAGCTATATTTCCTCGTTTAGACTATGCGGTACTAATTTTTAGGATCGTAATTGTGTTTGATATACTGTCGTATGACACAGATGAGCCATCCATGGATGTACGGTGATCGACGCACAGCCGCTTACAGAGAAGGCGTGCATTCTTTTCGAGATGCGGCCGATGCGAACAAGCATGGTGGTGGCTATATGTTTTGTCCATGTGTTGAATGTCGGAATGAGAAGGATTACACTTCCTCAAGAGTCATTCAGAGCCACCTGCTTCGGTTCGGTTTTATGTCGGGCTATAATGTTTGGACCAAGCACGGAGAAAGAGGGGTTATGATGGAAGACGACGATGAAGAAGAAGAGAACGATGATGACAACTACCGATCTATGTTCCCTGAGTATGCTGATACCGCAATGGAAGACAATGAAGAAGAAGAGTAGGGTGAAGAATGGGAACCAGATGAGCCCGCTGATGATCTTGGCCGGGTCATTTCTGATGCACGGCGAGGCTATGACATAGAAAAGGAGAGGTTGCAGTTCGAGCAGATGTTATAGGACCACAACAAATTGTTGTACCCAACTTGTGAAGATGGCCAGAAGAAGCTGGGTAGCACACTGGAATTGCTGAAGTGGAAGGCAGAGACTGGTGTGACTGACTCGTCATTCAAAAAGTTGCTGGTACTAATGAAGAAGATGCTTCCAAGAAAGAACGAATTGCCCGCCAGCACGTACGAAGCAAAGAAGCTTGTCTGCCCTCTAGGATTAGACGTGCAGAAGATACATGCATGCCCTAATGACTGCATCCTCTACCGCGATGAGAAGTACGAGAATATGGATAAATGCCCGGTATGCACTGCATTGTGGTATAAGATCAGAAAAGATGACCCTGGTGATATTGAGGGCGAGCCACCTAGGAAGAGGGTTCCTGCCAAGGTGATGTGGTATGCTCCTATAATACCACGGTTGAAACGTCTGTTCAGAAATAAAGATCATGCGAAGTTGTTGCGATGGCACATGGAAGATCGTATGAAAGACGACAAGTTGAGGCACCCCGCTGATGGTCGGCAGTGGAGAAAAATAGAGAGAGAGTTCCCAAGATTTGCAGGTGACGCAAGGAACTTATGGTTTGGTCTAAGTACAGATGGCATGAATCCTTTTGGGGAGCAGAGTTACAGTCACAGCACCTGGCCCGTTACTCTATGTATCTACAACCTTCCTCCTTGGTTGTGCATGAAGCGGAAGTTCATTATGATGCCAGTGCTTATCCAAGGTCCAAAGCAACTCGGCAACGACATTGATGTGTACCTAAGGCCATTAGTTGATGAACTTTTACAGCTGTGGGCCGAACCAGGTGTACGTGTGTGGGATCAGCATAAACAAGAGGAATTTGACCTTCGAGCGTTGCTTTTCGTAACTATCAATGATTGGCCTGCTCTTAGTAACATTTCAGGACAGTCAAACAAGGGATACAATGCATGCACGCACTGTTTGGATCAGACAGAAAGTATATATCTGGACAAATGTAGGAAGAATGTGTACCCGTACAATCGTCGTTTTCTTCCGCCCAAGCATCCCTTAAATAAAAAAGGGAAGCATTTCAATGGCAAGGCAGAACCCCGAGGGAAGCCTGTCACCCGTACTGGTGCTGAAGTATTTGATATGGCCAAAGATTTAAAAGTAATCTTTGGAAAGGGTCCTGGCAGCCAACCTGTTCCTAACGGCCCTGATAAGCGCGCACCCATGTGGAAGAAATCTATATTTTGGGAGCTACCCTATTGGGAAGTCCATGAGGTCCGCTCCGCAATCGACGTGATGCACCTGACGAAGAATCTCTGCGTGAATATTCTAGGCTTCCTGGGCTTGTATGGGAAGCCAAAAGATACACCGGAAGCACGGGAGAACCAGGAACATCATAAAGGAAGAGATGGCATGCATCCAGGGCAGTTTCAAGGGCGTGCCAGCTACGCTCTTACCAAGGAAGAGAAGGAAATCTTCTTTGAAGTCCTTTTCAGTATCAAGGTCCCGACTGGCTTCTCGTCGAATATAAAGGGAATCATAAATATAAAAGACAAAAAAATCCAAAACCTAAAGTCTCATGACTGCCACGTGCTTATGACGCAATTGCTTCTGGTTGCATTGAGGGGGATTCTACCGGAAAATGTTCGCCTGGCAATTGTGAAGGTATGTGCATTCCTCAATGCAATTTCGCAGAAGGTAATCGATCGAGAAAGTCTATCAGGGTTACAGATTGATGTGGTCCAATGTCTGGTCAGCTTCGAGTTGTTGTTCCCGCCATCCTTCTTCAATATAATGACACACCTCCTAGTTCACCTAGTCGAAGAGATTAGAATTCTCGGTCCTGTGTTTCTACACAATATGTTCCCCTTCGAGAGGTTCATGGGAGTCTTAAAGAAATATGTTCGTAACCGTGCTAGGCCAGAAGGAAGCATCTCCAAGGGCTATGGAACAGAGGAGGTCATTGAGTTTTGTGTGGACTTTCTTCCTGACCTTAAGCCGATTGGTGTTCCTGAATCTCGGTATGAGGGTAGGCTGACAGGAAAAGGCACACTAGGAAGGAAAGCAAAAGTATGTATTGACGGGCATTCTTTCTCTCAAGCACACTACACAGTTCTACACAATTCCACCGTGGTGGCTCCGTATATCGTGAGACACAAGAATATTCTACACTCCGAAAACCCGGGGAAGGCTGACTCTTGGATTAAAGGGGAACACGAGAAGACTTTCGGCAGTTGGTTGCAGACACATCTCATGAATGACGACACCATTGGAGATCAGCTGTACTGTTTGGCCAGGCCACCATCTTCGACTATATGTACTTTCCAAGGGTACGAGATAAATGGGAATATATTTTACATGGTTGCCCAAGATAAAAAGAGCACCAACCAAAACAGTGGTGTCCGCTTTGATGCAATAGATGAGAATGGGCACTGTTTGGAAACATATTACGGGTACATAGAGGAGATATGGGAACTTGACTATGGACCTACTTTTAAGATCCCTTTGTTTCGGTGCAAATGGGTGAAGCTGACAGGAGGCGGGGTAGTTGTAGACCTACGGAACGATTTCGCAGCATAGTAAATCAAAAAAATTCCTACGGATGCGAACAAGAAAGCCAAGATCTAATCTAGGAGATGTAATCAACGAGAGAGGTAGATGAGATCTTCATACCCTTGAAGAAATCGCACAGCGGAAACGTTCAACAGAACGTGGATGATGTAGTCGTACTAGCCTGCTCCTCCTCGCGATCCGATCCGATCCAACGTCGCAAGTGGTGACGCCTCCGAGAGATGCACACATACAGCACACCAACGGCTCCGCCTTCCCGGTCCAGCGAGATATGGTGGAGTGGTAGATGGGATCGACAACACGACGGCGTGGTGTCTATGGTGGAGAGTTTTCGCCGACAGGGCTTCGCCTGTTTGCGTGGTGGAGAAAGAACGGAGAAAGGAGGCTTCAGAAACCGGGCAGCGGCTCCGCGGGAATTAGGTCACGCCTAAAACCGCCGGCAGCCTAGTCCTTTTATAGACGTCCACATAGCTTCTTGGAGTGCGTGCCAAGCAAAATTGCCTCCTGGCGCACGTCACGCTAGCAGCCACGATCGATCAGATCGATCTCCTGGCGTCGTACGCTGGCCAAACTCTTGGCCCGTACACGTGCAGGCAACGGCCAAGCTGGCCCAATAGCCAACCGGCCCAAGTGGCCCTGGCCCAGCCGGGCTGCTCCTCCAGCGAGCGAGCGCCAGCGCCCTGGCCTCGACTCCATCGATCGATGGAGCGAGCCAGCGCCTGGCCGCTGCGCTGCCCCCTTTTTTTTCTTTCTTTTCTTTCTATTTATTTCTACTAAATAAATAGTACCAATATTTATTAATCCATATGATCAATAAATACCAATATTTTTTTTCACCCGGAACAATTCCGAAACATTTTTCACATATATCCCGGAACTACCCTAGCGTTGATTTGCCTTAAGTGTGTGACCCTACGGGTTTGAGAATACGCGGACATGATCTCCATCAATAATCAACAGCGGGATCTGGAAATCCATATTGACTCCCACGCACTCAGCGATGATCATATCGGATGAACCACGATGTCAGGATTCAATCAATCCCGTATTTGTATTCCCTTCGTCTCGCGATATTTTACTCACCCGAGATTCGATCGTCAGTATCGGCATACCTAATTCAATCTCGTTCACAGCAAGTACTTTACTCGTTCCGTAATCCGATATCACTTTGTGATCAACCCCTTAACCACGTGCTTGCAAGCGATGTTGATATCGATTACCGAATGGGTCCGAAGTATATCTCTCCGACTTGGGAGGGACAAATTCCATCTCGATACATACAACCCAACAAGTACTTTCCGATCACCTGAGAGACACCTTTATGATCACCCTCACATAGGATGACGTTTGATGACCTCAAAGCTTTCTTCCGATACCAGGGAGTTGTATTATCTCATGGTCTAAGGAATACAATACATGACATAGGAAAAGCTTCGCAAAGATGAACACGATGACACGATCTAATTGCTCTGCTTTATTTGGGTCTGTCCATCATATCATTCTCCTAATGATATGATCTCATTATTAATTGACAACTCATGTCTATGGTTAGGAAACCTTAACCATCATTAATCAATGAGCTAGTCCATAGAGGCGTACTAGGGACACGGTGTTGTTCATAAACAACACAAGTATTAAAGTTTCCGCTTAATACAATTTTAGCATGGAATATAAACATTATCATGAACAAGAATTATAATAATAACATCTTTATTATTGCCTCTAGGGCATAATTCCAACAGTCTCCCACTTGCACTAGAGTCAATAATCTAGTTTACATCTGGCAACAATCTAACACCCATGGCATTAAGGTGCTGATCATGTTTTGCTCGTGGAAGAGGTTTAGTCAACGGGTCTGCGACATTCAGATCCGTATGTACTTTGCTAATCTTCAGATCTCCATCTGCTATAAAATCTTGAATTATATGGAAACGGCGGTTGATGTGCTTGGTCTTTGGATGATATCTTGGTTCCTTAGCCAGTGTTGTCGCACAATATCTCCAGTGGGTCCAAGGCATTTGGAACCACACCAAGCTCAGTGATGAAGTTCCTGATCCAAACTCCTTCACTTGACGCTTCCGAAGCAGCCATGTATTCCGCTTCTATTGTAGATCCCGCGATCACGCTTTGCTTGCAGCTTCTCCAGCTCACAGCTCCACCATTCAAAATATAAACGTATCCTGTCTGAGATTTAGAATCATCCGGGTCGGTGTCGAAACTAGCGTCGACGTAACCTTTTACGACGAGCTCCTCATCACCTCCATAGACTAAGAACATTTCTTTAGTCCTATTTAAATACTTTAGGATGTTCTTTACGGCTGTCCAGTGTTCCACTCCTGGATCACTTTGGTATCTGCTCGTCAAACTAAGAGCATTGGACACATCCGGTCTAGTACACAGCATGGCATACATGATAGAACCTATGGCCGAGGCATATGGCACTTTGCTCATAGTTTCTCTATCTTTTACCGTAGCTGGACACTGAGCCTTGCTCAATATCTTACCTGACAACATGGGCAATGAACCTTTCTTTGCTTTATCCATTCTGAACCTCTTCAGAACTTTGTCCAGGTATGTACTTTGGCTTAAAGCTATTAGGCGTCTTTCTCTATCTCTATAGATTTTGATGCCTAATATATAAGCAGCTTCTCCTAGGTCTTTCATTGAAAAACATTTATTCAAATAACCCTTCACATCGTTAAGCATACCGATGTCATTTCCAATAATCAATATGTCATCCACATATAGTACTAAAAATGTCACCGAGCTCCCACTCACTTTCTTGTAGATACAAGCTTCATAGCAATTTGGAACAAATCCAAAACTCTTGATCACTTGATCAAAACGAAGGTTCCAACTCCGAGATGCTTGCTTCAGTCCATAAATGGAACGCTGAAGTTTGCACACCTTATTAGCATCCTTAGGATCGACAAAACCTTCGGGCTGCATCATATACAACTCTTCATCAATGTTGCCATTGAGGAACGCAGTCTTGACATCCATCTGCCATATTTCATAATCATGAAACGTAGCAATTGCTAATAAAATCCGAATGGACTTAAACATCGCTACGGGAGAAAAAGTCTCATCGTAGTCAACACCTTGAACTTGCCGAAAACCTTTTGCGACAAGCCGAGCTTTATAGACAGTAACATTACCATCCGCGTCCGTTTTCTTCTTGAAAATCCATTTGCACTCAACGGCCTTACGGTCGCTAGGAGGGTCCACCAAAGTCCACACTTGGTTTTCGCTCATGGATCCCAATTCGGATTTCATGGCCTCTAGCCATTTCTCAGAGTCTGGGCTCATCATCGCTTCCTCATAGTTCGTAGGTTCACTGTTGTCTAACAACAAGACGGTTAAGACAGGGTTTCCGTACCATTCAGGAGTGGCATGTGACCTTGTCGACCTGCGAAGTTCAGTAGTTGCATCGTTCGAAGTTTCATGATCCTCATCATTAGCTTCCTCTCTTGTTGGTGCAAACGGCACCGGAACAACTTCAGGTGCTGCGCTACTCTCCAACTCGAGAGAAGGTTCAATAACCTCGTCTAGCTCTACCTTCCTCCCACTCACTTCTTTCGAGAGAAACTCCTTCTCAAGAAAGGATCCGTTCTTTGCAACAAACACTTTGCCTTCGGATCTGTGGTAGAAGGTATACCCAATCGTTTCCTTAGGGTATCCTATGAAGACGCATTTCTCCGCTTTGGGTTCGAGCTTGTCCGGCATCAACTTCTTGACGTAAGCTTCGCATCCCCAAACTTTAAGAAACGACAGCTTAGGTTTAGCACCAAACCATAGTTCATACGGTGTCGTCTCAACGGATTTAGATGGTGCCGTATTTAAAGTGAATGCAGTGGTTTCTAATGCATAACCCCAAAATGATAACGGCAAATCTGTAAGAGACATCATCGATCGCACCATATCTAATAGAGTTCGATTCCGGCGTTCAGACACACCATTGCGCTGTGGTGTTCCGGGTGGCGTGAGTTGCGAAACGATTCCGCTTGCTTTAAGATGCGTAAGAAAATCATAACTCAAATACTCACCTCCACGATCGGATCGTAGAAATTTAATTTTCCTGTTACGATGGTTTTCCACTTCGTTCTGAAATTCTTTGAACTTTTCAAACGTTTCAGATTTACGTTTCATTAAATAGATATACCCATATCTACTTAAGTCATCAGTAAAAGTGAGAAAATAGCGATATCCACCGCGCGTCGAAACACTCATTGGTCCGCACACATCGGTATGTATGATTTCCAATAAGTCCGTTGCTCGCTCCATTATTCCGGAGAACGGAGTTTTGATCATCTTGCCCATGAGGCACGGCTCGCACGTGTCAAATGATTCAAAATCAAGAGACTCCAAAAGTCCATCAGAATGGAGTTTCTTCATGCGTTTTACACCAATATGACCTAGACGGCAGTGCCACAAATAAGTTGGATTATCACTATCTACTTTGCATCTTTTAGCCTCAATGTTATGGATGTGCGTTTCATTGCTTTCGAGATTCAGAAGAAATAAACCATTCACAACAGGTGCATGACCATAAAAGATGTTATTCATATAAATAGAACAACCATTATTCTCAGATTTAAATGAATAACCGTCTTGCAATAAACACGATCCAGATATAGTGTTCATGCTCAACGCAGGCACATAATAACACTTATTAAGGTTTAAAACTAATCCCGAAGGTAAAACTAAGGAGAGCGTGCCGACGGCCATCACATCAACTTTTGATCCATTGCCAACGCGCATCGTCACCTCATCCCTTGCTAGCCGCCGTCTATTCCGTAGCTCCTATTTCGAGTTACAAATATTAGCAACTGAACCAGTATCATATACCCAGGCACTACAACGAGCGCTAGTAAGGTAAACATCAATAACATGTATATCAAATATACCTTTAATGGTGCCAGCCTTCTTGTCCGCTAAGTACTTCGGACAGTTGCGCTTCCAGTGACCCTTGACCTTGCAATAGAAGCACTCAGTGTCCGGCTTAGGTCCAGACTTGAGCTTCTTCTCAACAGGGGCAACGCGTTTGCCGCTGCCTTTCTTGAAGGATCCCTTTGCTCCCTTAGCTTTCTTAAAGCTAGTGGTCTTGTTGACCATCAACACATGATTATCTTTCTTGATATCCACCTCCGCAGCTTTCAGCTTAGCGAAGAGCTCAGTGATCGTATCAGTGGATCCAATTTGATTATGAGTAACTACAAAACCTTTGTAGCTAGGAGGGAGTGATTGCAGAACTCTGTCAATCTTGAGCTCTTCTGGAATCTTGCAGTCCAGTTGCTCAAGGCGTTGAGTATAGCCCGACATCTTAATGGCGTGCTCACTAACGGAACTCCCTTCCTCCATCTTGCAGTTAAAGAACTTCTCAGAGATCGCATATCTCTCAG
The DNA here is from genome assembly GCA_007115705.1 of Dactylis glomerata. NCBI lineage: Eukaryota > Viridiplantae > Streptophyta > Magnoliopsida > Poales > Poaceae > Dactylis > Dactylis glomerata. The sequence goes on from QXEO01000218.1 coordinate 233,552, forward strand.
AACGGGCCTGAGTCTGAAACATCGTTTTCAGTTCCTCAAGTATCTCAAAGGGCCCCTTGAACTCCTCAAAACGATTTTGAAGTTCCGGTTCCATAGCAAACAACATGGTACTCTTAATCACGCCATAATCATCTTTGCGTGACTGATAAACATCTTTTTCATCAGCCGGCGCATCAATAGCAGGGGCGTCACCTAGCGCTTTCTCAAGTACATAGGCTTTTTGTCCGCCAGAGAGAATGATTCTCAGATTGCGGAACCAGTTGGTGAAGTTAGACCCATTGTTCTTAAGCTTTTCTTTCTCAGCAAAAACGTTGAAGTTGAAGTTGGACTTAGCCATTTGATCTACAAAATTTGCAAGTACAATTTAGACTATGTTCATGATAACTAGTTCAACTTAATCAAATTACTAAATGAACTCCCACTAAATTCAACATCCCTCAAGTTGTTTAATGAACACGATCCAAATTCACCACACCTAATCCGATCTTCACGAGAAGAGATGTGGTTTCAATGGTGGACAACTAAGTGTCGATCATATCATTCATATGACTCATGTTTAACCTTTCGGTTCGTGTGTTCCGAGGCCATGTCTGTACATGCTAGGCTCGTCAAGTCAAACCCAAGTATTTCCGCGTGTGCAAAACTGGCTTGCACCCGTTGTATGTGAACGTAGAGTTTATAGCACCCGATCATCACGAGGTGCTTGAAAATGACGAACTTTCGCAACGGTGCATACAAGGGGAGAACACAATTTTATCTTGATCTTTAAGTGAGGAATCATCTTATAATGCTACCGTCGCGATCTAAGCATAATAAGATACATAAAAAGATAAACATCACATGCATATAATTTTATGTGACATGGTATAGCCAATCTCCGCGCCATGATCTCCATCTTGTGCGCGCCGGCATGATCTCCATCACTCCACCATGATTGCCTCCACCACGAATAACAACTACAACTATTGCTAACTACTTAGCGATAAAGTAAAGCTATTACATGGCGTATAAGAAGTTGACACGCAGGTCATACACAATTATAAAGACAACCATATGGCTCCTGCCGGTTGTGAACTCATCGACATGCAAGTCGTGAAAGATTACAAAACATGATCATCGCATACAACTCAATTCATACACATCATGTCTTGGGCCATACCATATCATAAAACACTCCCTGCAAAAACAAGTTAGACGTCTCTACTTTGTTGTTGCATGTTTTATGTGGCTTATGGGAGTAACAAGCTAAGAACGATTCTTACCTACGAAAAGCCACAACGGTGATATTATGGTTGCTAACATCTGTTGTAAATCTCATGACTACTATAGTGAGAGAAACTGGCATCCACCAGACGCATGTGTGGAACAAGCCACACGTCAAGTGCGGAGCCGGTCTCGCGAACGAGGTCGCGTAAAGTTGGCCTGGACCGCTTCGATCTCACTATGCCGCGCCATAAGAAGTACAAAACAAGAGGTTTGCAACAGAAAACATCAACGCCCGCAACAAGCATGTTGCGTTCTACTCGTGAAACACATCTACGCATAGATCTAGCTCTGATACCACTGAAAGATTTCGCAGCATAGTAAATCAAAAAATTTCCTACGGATGCGAACAAGAAAGCCAAGATCTAATCTAGGAGATGTAATCAACGAGAGAGGTAGATGAGATCTTCATACCCTTGAAGAAATCGCACAGCGGAAACGTTCAACAGAACGTGGATGATGTAGTCGTACTAGCCTGCTCCTCCTCGCGATCCGATCCGATCCAACGTCGCAAGTGGCGACGCCTCCGAGAGATGCACACGTACAGCACACCAACGACTCCGCCTTCCCGGTCCAGCGAGATATGGTGGAGTGGTAGATGGGATCGACAACACGACGGCGTGGTGTCTATGGTGGAGAGTTTTCGCCGACAGGGCTTCGCCTGTTTGCGTGGTGGAGAAAGAACGGAGAAAGGAGGCTTCAGAAACCGGGCAGCGGCTCCGCGGGAATTAGGTCACGCCTAAAACCGCCGGCAGCCTAGTCCTTTTATAGACGTCCACATAGCTTCTTGGAGTGCGTGCCAAGCAAAATTGCCTCCTGGCGCACGTCACGCTAGCAGCCACGATCGATCAGATCGATCGATCTCCTGGCGTCGTACGCTGGCCAAACTCTTGGCCCGTACACGTGCAGGCAACGGCCAAGCTGGCCCAATAGCCAACCGGCCCAAGTGGCCCTGGCCCAGCCGGGCTGCTCCTCCAGCGAGCGAGCGCCAGCGCCCTGGCCTCGACTCCATCGATCGATGGAGCGAGCCAGCGCCTGGCCGCTGCGCTGCCCCCTTTTTTTTCTTTTTTTTCTTTCTATTTATTTCTACTAAATAAATAGTACCAATATTTATTAATCCATATGATCAATAAATACCAATATTTTTTTTCACCCGGAACAATTCCGAAACATTTTCACATATATCCCGGAACTACCCTAGCGTTGATTTGCCTTAAGTGTGTGACCCTACGGGTTCGAGAATACGCGGACATGATCTCCATCAATAATCAACAGCGGGATCTGGAAATCCATATTGACTCCCACGCACTCAGCGATGATCATATCGGATGAACCACGATGTCAGGATTCAATCAATCCCGTATTTGTATTCCCTTCGTCTCGCGATATTTTACTCACCCGAGATTCGATCGTCAGTATCGGCATACCTAATTCAATCTCGTTCACAGCAAGTACTTTACTCGTTCCGTAATCCGATATCACTTTGTGATCAACCCCTTAACCACGTGCTTGCAAGCGATGTTGATATCGATTACCGAGTGGGCCCGAAGTATATCTCTCCGACTTGGGAGGGACAAATTCCATCTCGATACATACAACCCAACAAGTACTTTCCGATCACCTGAGAGACACCTTTATGATCACCCTCACATAGGATGACGTTTGATGACCTCAAAGCTTTCTTCCGATACCAGGGAGTTGTATTATCTCATGGTCTAAGGAATACAATACATGACATAGGAAAAGCTTCGCAAAGATGAACACGATGACACGATCTAATTGCTCTGCTTTATTTGGGTCTGTCCATCATATCATTCTCCTAATGATATGATCTCATTATTAATTGACAACTCATGTCTATGGTTAGGAAACCTTAACCATCCACTAGTAGAAAACAGGCCTAATATCCAGGATGAATTTGAGCTTTAGTCCCGGTTGTGTTTTGATCCGGGACTAATGCTCACATTAGTCCCGGTTCAAAAGGCTATGTGGGCCAGAAATCTTTAGTCCCGGTTCAAATGGGACCTTTAGTCCCGGTTGGAGATACGAACCGGGACTAAAGGGTTAGTGACCTTTAGTCCCGGTTGGTATCTCCAACCGGGACTAAAGCCCCACCCTTTAGTCCCGGTTGGTGTTACCAACCTGTGACGACCTCAAATTTGATAACAAATTCGAAGTGCCCGTTATGTATTCCACCGCAATCCCAGAATCATTGTTGCGATATACATAACGTAGTTGGTAACCAGTTCCATAGACATTACAATACGATGATTCAAATACAATGGTCATATAGACCAAGTCATATTACAACACAATATAGCAGCGGAAATAACGTCTTCGGCCCATGCCTTCTCCCTACAGGCAATTGGCGACTCACGGAGACGAGCTTAGTTCTGGTACTCTTCTTCATACCCTTCCTCCTGGTAATCCTCCCCATAGTCTGGCCAAGTTGATAGCCAGGGACACAGCCATGAGTACATTGGATGCACTCGCAAACCATCTTGTAAATGAAAAGATGAAGTAGATATGCAAGGTTGGGTATAGTGGACTAAGCACTAAGTTGATTTGCAAAAGCTAGTTTTATTTCCCAAGAATGCTCATTTGTAGAAAAGAGGTTTAGTTCTCTAAGTTCATTCTAAGGGGGACTTCAATGTGTCAAGATCAAGGTCAAGTCATGTCAATTCAAATTCATGTCATTCACCAAGTTTACTCTTGTTATTTTTAGTCTTGACAAAAGCCAGGTAGAGTTTGCCAACCGTCCATGACCGAGGACTCGGCTATTCGAATAGTTTGAAACCTCTGCAGAGGGGTACACTTTACCCACAAGATTCGATACATCTGCCGGGAGAAATCCACGGTTCGCTATACACAAAGGTATGCGGGTTTCAGATAATCAAACAAAGTCTTTCACTTGCTCATCCTAGTATAGGATCCTTCCCTAGAGCCCGGGATACGGACTTCCCGCTCCGGCGCCTCTAGTTCTGCCCATCCCGGGTACCGGGTTAGTGAATCCACTTGGTCAAGAAGTATCCGCCCATGGAGTCCTCCCATGAAGATTTGATACAAGACCTCCCATACTAAGATAAACAAGCTACGGATTAAGCCCCTTCCCATATAGGGGTAACGTGGTTGTACGGTATAATTGGCACCCATGTACATCACTCGTTGTCAATTGAGAAATACATTTCATAGTTCTTAGTCGAGATTATTTTCTTTCATAAAGCCATCAGGGAGGAGCAATCTCCCATTTCAAGTTTAACTTTCAAGTCACCACCTTTCAAATGGGGTTCCTCCAGAGATAGCCTCAACTTTTATTAGCGACTAAGCAACTACATTGAGTGATAGTCCTACTACTATGGTTGGATAAACTCAGCTTGATGCTCTTGATAACCAAGACATCAATATGCTTCTATCATTCTACTCTAGCAATTCAATCATGCAATTTACTTCTATCAATCTACTCTAGCAATTCAATCATGCAATTTACTTAAAACAAGTGGAATGCAATATTAAAACTAGGTAGTGGGAGTATGAATCAAAAGATGGCTTGCCTTGGTTGGCAAGGTGTCCGGGGTTCTCTTCTTCTTCTTGATAATAATAATCCCCTCCAATATCCTCCTCGGCAACACTAGCGTCTAATAACGAATAAACACAAAGCACACCATCACTTCACCAAACCAACAACACACCAAGCACACATTCTTGTTTGCTAACCAAGCATTTAGGTTGCATTGCTATGGGGTTGGATTGTAAGTTTTTCTTCTAAGTTTTTCTTCAAGTGTGCAAGCTAGTTTCTCTACTAGGGAGCATAGGTGGTCCCCTTGTGCAGCATTGGTGTTGATTTAGGGTTACTAAGACAAGTTTAGGTGGGATGGGTCCACTAAGTGAATTGGTAAAGAGGGCAATTAATTCTAAGTGTGCACTAGTGATCTATCATTTTATGCTAACCAATAGGTTTGGGTTAGGATCTAAATGATCACACTAATATGGTTTGGGGTAGATTAGTGTTGGCTAACAGTAAGAGGGGTCATTAGTAAGTTCACATTTTAATTTTCATGATTTTTGATAGCTTAAATAATTTTCTAGAAATCTTTCATTAATTCACAAGCTATGGTCACACTATTCATATCCAATTTTATTCTTAACTGATTTTGAAATCTAACCAGTACTATTGGATAGAGTATTTTATAAGCTTTCCAATGAATATTTATTTGCTAGATTTAGATTTGTAAAACTCTAGGAATTAAAGTTTGAAAATAACATCTGAAACAGATTTGAAATAAAAGAAAAGGGCGGGAATTAATTTAAAAACGAATCGGACCAAATCTTCCCTAGTTGGGCCCAGTCCAGATCAAACCCGAACGGGCCTGGCCCAGAAAACGATTCGCTGCGGCTGGGAAAAATAAAAGGGTGCTGACAGGTGGGGCCGCGACGTCAGATCTAATTACGAAACCCGAATCGGTAAGTTACCGTCGGATCTAGATCGAACGGCTCAGGGTCTTTCTTCTTCCTCAGCACGGGCGGGGGCTCACCTGCGCGCAGGGATGAGTGTTCGACGGCGATGGCGAGGCGTAGAGGAAGCAGAGCTCGTCGGCGACGTGCGGGATCGGCGGCGGTTCGTCTCCTCCTCCGATTCCCTGCAGAAGCTGGCTTCCAGGTGGTCGGACGCGGCGGCGCTCCGCCCGTCCAGTACTGCGCCGGCGGGGTTGGCGACGGCGAACTAGGGCACTAGGGAGTAAGCGGCGATGTCTGGGAGGTAGAGGGGAGTGAGGTGCGTCTCTGCGTTTGATCGACGGGGCTTTATATAGGCCCAGGTGGCCGGGAGCAAGGCGACCAGAAGCTCGACGCTGCGGGGGTCCTGGCGGCGTTGCAAGCTCGCTCCGGTCACGGCGGCCTCGGGGTGGTGCTGGGCTGGTGTCGACTCGGCTGCGGGGCGCTGTGGGTCTCCTCTGGCGCCTTCCAGACGGTCGGCATCGCGCGGGACAGTGGGTTCCTGGGAGGGGGTCCTGGGTGTGTTTCTCCTTCTCCCTCCTCTTCTCACGGCCTAGGTCGGGCCTGGGGGAGGCTGGGCTCGACAGAGGGAGTGTCCACGGCATGGCTACAGGGCCTGGGACGAACGGAAACAGTGTTGGTCACAGTAGAATCGATTTTCTAGATTTTTGCCCACCACGTGTTCGATGAAATGCCCGCAAGAAATCAAATTTCAAATTTTTGAAAACGGCCACCGTGGGTCTTCATCATATTGGACAAGGGTTCCAGGGATATTTTTGTTTCGAAGAAATAACAAGTTTTGCAAAAATCTTATTTCCAATTTGAGGTACGGTTTCTGTTTCAGATTCAAAGTTTGGCTGATGTTTGAGTTAGGTTCTGATTTGAATTTTGGTTTGAAACTTCTTGGTCAAGTTAGTATGCAGCCTGGTCAAGCTCAACTAACTGACCACACCCTTACTTGAGTTACAGATTTCTTAATATAAGTGTCCAAAGTAGGGTAGTGGTTAACTTTTTCTAGATCATCTTTTCTTCTCTTTTTCTTTATTTCTCTTGCTTCTGGTTCCTTTGATCTTTGTGGTTCTTCTCTAATGCTTCTATTGGTTAAGTTTGAATTAACTAAACATTGCACCATAAATTAAAACCCACATGAAATCATAAAAGACCTATATTAAAACTCTATGCATACATGAAATATGAAGTGCAGAAGGTTTAAATCTTGGTCCAAAGGTGTTAGTTTTCTTGTAGATGTCATGGAGTTGGGAAATGACCTCTTATTTGAATTCAAACTTTGGTAGAATATTAAATAGAGTTCCAAGTTGATTTTTGTTTCACACTTTATAGTATTTGATTCTTTTCTATTTGTTTGTGATTGCTTGACTTAATTTTGGTTTGGCAAATGACCCAAATGGGTTTAGCACGCAACCATGCACAAACTTTAATAGTTAGAAAACTCTTTCTATTTCACAAAAACATTTTACATGTATAATTATTTGTTTTAAAAACCCTTCCCATTCTCTTTTTATTTGAAGCATGGGAGCAAATGCTCAAATTCAGAAGTTTCGAAAAGGCAAGAAATTAATCTTATATGCACAATAAAAGTTTTTGTTGGCTCCAAAATTTGGGATTTTAATAAATCCATTTATTTCTATTTCCCAAAAATTTGGGTTGTTACAATCTTCCCCCCTTAAAAAGAATCTCGTCCCGAGATTCACAAGTTAAGATTGAGATAGATTGGGAGATGAGAGTAACAGATAAGAGATGTAGGGTATATTGATTCCTATAAAGATTGGGTACACCCAAAATGTGATAAGGCCATACGGGCCAAAAACACATCTTCACCAATCACACAGCAATGTCAACACACAATCACACTTTCAAAAACAAAAATCTTCTCGGTTTAAACCATAGGATTTCATTAACAAGGGTCTTGCAGATTACACTTCTCGCTCTTGATTCTCAAAGAAATAAACAAGCTGACTAGTCCCAACTAAGGTGACTAAGGCTTCTTCTCGGCTTGGATCCTCCCACTTGATTCAACTTGTTCTTACTAACTTTATAACTGGGAGCAACTTCGGGGGTATACTGCTGGTTCGTGATGGTTGATTTTCTTCTCTTCGTGCCTTCAGGTTGTAAGAGTTGCTTCGGGGTATTCCGGAAAGGTTTCTTCCTTCTCATGCAGATGTTGAGGTTATCTTCAATAGTACTGGGTTTTTCGATTACGGTTCGTAGATGACAGGGAAAGTTTTCAAAATGTTTCTCACATGGGGTTGGTATTTTTCAGAGTTTATGTTGGGCCAGAAAGACCAAAAACATTTTTGAGCAAACAAGTTTTCAAAGGGGTTGCTACAGGTTGCCGGATGGCATATGAGCAACACACCTCAAAACAAATCAATCATTCAAACACACAAGGCACTAAGCACACTTAATAATCGTGAGGTAAGGGCAGCTCAATGAAATCAACTGAGCATTTCCTACAAATCCTATGGGTCAAAAGGTTTGCTGGGTCTTCATTATTTTTGATCAATCTTTCTTTGCTCTTGAAGTCTTTGTCTCACAGGGTTGACTCTTGTTGGAAGATTTCTGGATCAGGTGAAGAGACTCACTTTCGATGGTAGCAGTCGTAGTTGACATCCAAGGTTGAAGCCTTGAAAAATATTGAGTCCCTCATTTTTTTATTCAAAAAGTCCTTCGGTCTTAGGTTGGTATATCGTCCATAGTATATATTTGAAGTAGATGAGAAATAGAGTAAATCAAATCTTTGAAAAGACTTTGTAATCAAAGAGGTAAATAAATTCTTTGTCAAAATCTCTTGAGAGTATAAGTTGAGAGTGTAAGATATTTGAAGTGAATAAGATGAGAGTATAAGTTGGCTTTGGATACCAAAGCAAATAAATTTCTTTTGTAGAAATAAGGTTTTGTCAACATATCACTTTCTTAGCTAACGACCATGCTAACTAAGGTCTCCTAAGGTCATGATAGTCCTGATACCAAACTTGTGATATCAGAGATATCATTTTCTAACGACCATACTAACTAGGGTTTCCTAGAGTCAGCCTAGGCTCTGATACCAACTTGTGACGACCTCAAATTTGATAACAAATTCGAAGTGCCCGTTATGTATTCCACCGCAATCCCAGAATCATTGTTGCGATATACATAACGTAGTTGGTAACCAGTTCCATAGACATTACAATACGATGATTCAAATACAATGGTCATATAGACCAAGTCATATTACAACACAATATAGCAGCGGAAATAACGTCTTCGGCCCATGCCTTCTCCCTACAGGCAATTGGCGACTCACGGAGACGAGCTTAGTTCTGGTACTCTTCTTCATACCCTTCCTCCTGGTAATCCTCCCCATAGTCTGGCCAAGTTGATAGCCAGGGACACAGCCATGAGTACATTGGATGCACTCGCAAACCATCTTGTAAATGAAAAGATGAAGTAGATATGCAAGGTTGGGTATAGTGGACTAAGCACTAAGTTGATTTGCAAAAGCTAGTTTTATTTCCCAAGAATGCTCATTTGTAGAAAAGAGGTTTAGTTCTCTAAGTTCATTCTAAGGGGGACTTCAATGTGTCAAGATCAAGGTCAAGTCATGTCAATTCAAATTCATGTCATTCACCAAGTTTACTCTTGTTATTTTTAGTCTTGACAAAAGCCAGGTAGAGTTTGCCAACCGTCCATGACCGAGGACTCGGCTATTCGAATAGTTTGAAACCTCTGCAGAGGGGTACACTTTACCCACAAGATTCGATACATCTGCCGGGAGAAATCCACGGTTCGCTATACACAAAGGTATGCGGGTTTCAGATAATCAAACAAAGTCTTTCACTTGCTCATCCTAGTATAGGATCCTTCCCTAGAGCCCGGGATACGGACTTCCCGCTCCGGCGCCTCTAGTTCTGCCCATCCCGGGTACCGGGTTAGTGAATCCACTTGGTCAAGAAGTATCCGCCCATGGAGTCCTCCCATGAAGATTTGATACAAGACCTCCCATACTAAGATAAACAAGCTACGGATTAAGCCCCTTCCCATATAGGGGTAACGTGGTTGTACGGTATAATTGGCACCCATGTACATCACTCGTTGTCAATTGAGAAATACATTTCATAGTTCTTAGTCGAGATTATTTTCTTTCATAAAGCCATCAGGGAGGAGCAATCTCCCATTTCAAGTTTAACTTTCAAGTCACCACCTTTCAAATGGGGTTCCTCCAGAGATAGCCTCAACTTTTATTAGCGACTAAGCAACTACATTGAGTGATAGTCCTACTACTATGGTTGGATAAACTCAGCTTGATGCTCTTGATAACCAAGACATCAATATGCTTCTATCATTCTACTCTAGCAATTCAATCATGCAATTTACTTCTATCAATCTACTCTAGCAATTCAATCATGCAATTTACTTAAAACAAGTGGAATGCAATATTAAAACTAGGTAGTGGGAGTATGAATCAAAAGATGGCTTGCCTTGGTTGGCAAGGTGTCCGGGGTTCTCTTCTTCTTCTTGATAATAATAATCCCCTCCAATATCCTCCTCGGCAACACTAGCATCTAATAACGAATAAACACAAAGCACACCATCACTTCACCAAACCAACAACACACCAAGCACACATTCTTGTTTGCTAACCAAGCATTTAGGTTGCATTGCTATGGGGTTGGATTGTAAGTTTTTCTTCTAAGTTTTTCTTCAAGTGTGCAAGCTAGTTTCTCTACTAGGGAGCATAGGTGGTCCCCTTGTGCAGCATTGGTGTTGATTTAGGGTTACTAAGACAAGTTTAGGTGGGATGGGTCCACTAAGTGAATTGGTAAAGAGGGCAATTAATTCTAAGTGTGCACTAGTGATCTATCATTTTATGCTAACCAATAGGTTTGGGTTAGGATCTAAATGATCACACTAATATGGTTTGGGGTAGATTAGTGTTGGCTAACAGTAAGAGGGGTCATTAGTAAGTTCACATTTTAATTTTCATGATTTTTGATAGCTTAAATAATTTTCTAGAAATCTTTCATTAATTCACAAGCTATGGTCACACTATTCATATCCAATTTTATTCTTAACTGATTTTGAAATCTAACCAGTACTATTGGATAGAGTATTTTATAAGCTTTCCAATGAATATTTATTTGCTAGATTTAGATTTGTAAAACTCTAGGAATTAAAGTTTGAAAATAACATCTGAAACAGATTTGAAATAAAAGAAAAGGGCGGGAATTAATTTAAAAACGAATCGGACCAAATCTTCCCTAGTTGGGCCCAGTCCAGATCAAACCCGAACGGGCCTGGCCCAGAAAACGATTCGCTGCGGCTGGGAAAAATAAAAGGGTGCTGACAGGTGGGGCCGCGACGTCAGATCTAATTACGAAACCCGAATCGGTAAGTTACCGTCGGATCTAGATCGAATGGCTCAGGGTCTTTCTTCTTCCTCAGCACGGGCGGGGGCTCACCTGCGCGCAGGGATGAGTGTTCGACGGCGATGGCGAGGCGTAGAGGAAGCAGAGCTCGTCGGCGACGTGCGGGATCGGCGGCGGTTCGTCTCCTCCTCCGATTCCCTGCAGAAGCTGGCTTCCAGGTGGTCGGACGCGGCGGCGCTCCGCCCGTCCAGTACTGCGCCGGCGGGGTTGGCGACGGCGAACTAGGGCACTAGGGAGTAAGCGGCGATGTCTGGGAGGTAGAGGGGAGTGAGGTGCGTCTCTGCGTTTGATCGACGGGGCTTTATATAGGCCCAGGTGGCCGGGAGCAAGGCGACCAGAAGCTCGACGCTGCGGGGGTCCTGGCGGCGTTGCAAGCTCGCTCCGGTCACGGCGGCCTCGGGGTGGTGCTGGGCTGGTGTCGACTCGGCTGCGGGGCGCTGTGGGTCTCCTCTGGCGCCTTCCAGACGGTCGGCATCGCGCGGGACAGTGGGTTCCTGGGAGGGGGTCCTGGGTGTGTTTCTCCTTCTCCCTCCTCTTCTCACGGCCTAGGTCGGGCCTGGGGGAGGCTGGGCTCGACAGAGGGAGTGTCCACGGCATGGCTACAGGGCCTGGGACGAACGGAAACAGTGTTGGTCACAGTAGAATCGATTTTCTAGATTTTTGCCCACCACGTGTTCGATGAAATGCCCGCAAGAAATCAAATTTCAAATTTTTGAAAACGGCCACCGTGGGTCTTCATCATATTGGACAAGGGTTCCAGGGATATTTTTGTTTCGAAGAAATAACAAGTTTTGCAAAAATCTTATTTCCAATTTGAGGTACGGTTTCTGTTTCAGATTCAAAGTTTGGCTGATGTTTGAGTTAGGTTCTGATTTGAATTTTGGTTTGAAACTTCTTGGTCAAGTTAGTATGCAGCCTGGTCAAGCTCAACTAACTGACCACACCCTTACTTGAGTTACAGATTTCTTAATATAAGTGTCCAAAGTAGGGTAGTGGTTAACTTTTTCTAGATCATCTTTTCTTCTCTTTTTCTTTATTTCTCTTGCTTCTGGTTCCTTTGATCTTTGTGGTTCTTCTCTAATGCTTCTATTGGTTAAGTTTGAATTAACTAAACATTGCACCATAAATTAAAACCCACATGAAATCATAAAAGACCTATATTAAAACTCTATGCATACATGAAATATGAAGTGCAGAAGGTTTAAATCTTGGTCCAAAGGTGTTAGTTTTCTTGTAGATGTCATGGAGTTGGGAAATGACCTCTTATTTGAATTCAAACTTTGGTAGAATATTAAATAGAGTTCCAAGTTGATTTTTGTTTCACACTTTATAGTATTTGATTCTTTTCTATTTGTTTGTGATTGCTTGACTTAATTTTGGTTTGGCAAATGACCCAAATGGGTTTAGCACGCAACCATGCACAAACTTTAATAGTTAGAAAACTCTTTCTATTTCACAAAAACATTTTACATGTATAATTATTTGTTTTAAAAACCCTTCCCATTCTCTTTTTATTTGAAGCATGGGAGCAAATGCTCAAATTCAGAAGTTTCGAAAAGGCAAGAAATTAATCTTATATGCACAATAAAAGTTTTTGTTGGCTCCAAAATTTGGGATTTTAATAAATCCATTTATTTCTATTTCCCAAAAATTTGGGTTGTTACACAACCCGGACTAAAGGGTCTCCCCCAATTTTCCTCTCATGCCTACCCCCCCCCCCCCCCCCGCGTAGAAAAAACGTCTAAAAAAAATAAACGAAAATGATAAAAACTTCAAATTTCAAAATCCTTTGACATGCATGTACCTCATGCAACTAACTTTTATGGAAAATTTGAAATTTTGAATTTTGAATTTTTTTGCAAAAAAAGGTTGTTCCAAATTAAAACGGCTCTAACTTTTGCATACGGACTCGAAAAAAAACGTATAATATATGAAAAATTATCTACACAAAATTTTACATCCGATTTCAACGGCCATAGGCCGTTTGCACAAATTCTACTTTCTCAAAATTCCAAAGGGAAATATGAAAGCAGGAAGATTTTAGTTTTTGTTAGAAAAATGAGAAAAAATGATTTTTTGAAGGATTTTTTAATTTCTTTAGTTGTTTCTTCCACTTTTTAGTTATTTTGAAGTTTTTAGATTATTTTGGAATTTTTTAAGATTTTTGAATTTTTTGTTTTTTTTTAAATATTTTGAATTTTAAAATTAATAATTAAATTTTGCATAAAGATTATTTGAAATTCATTGATGCTTATTATTACTTAATCATTATTACTTATTTTTGAAATTATTTGGAACTCAAAAAAGTAAAATGATATGTTATCAAAGTCTAAGGGGTTAATACAATTCATAGCATAGTATTATCAAGAAGTCGCGAGCGCAGTCTTGGAAGCTAGTAGGGAAGGAATAGAGAAGTTAAGCGTGCTAAGGGTGGAGTAGTGTAAGGATGGGTGACCGGCCGGGAAGTGGGACCACGAGTATATACTTTGACATGACATAGGGGTGGTGATTAGAGATTAGAGGGAAAACTGTCAAACAAATCAAAAATCCAAAAATAGGAAAATTCAAAAAAAATTGAAATAATCTGAAACTTTTTTCGAAAATATTTGAAAATAACAAAATAACCTTTAGTCCCGGTTGGTGTTACCAACCGGGACTAAAGGGTTCTCTAGCCCACAGCACTCAGGGCGGCCACGTGGAGGGTCTTTAGTCCCGGGTTGTGGCACAACCGGGACTAAAGAGGGGGACTTTTAGTCCCGATTGGTTAGTCCCGGTTGCTACAACCGGGACTAAAGGCCTTTACCAACCGGGACTAAAAGCCATTTTTCTACTAGTGATCATTAATCAATGAGCTAGTCCATAGAGGCGTACTAGGGACACGGTGTTGTTCATAAACCACACAAGTATTAAAGTTTCCGCTTAATACAATTTTAGCATGGAATATAAACATTATCATGAACAAGAATTATAATAATAACATCTTTATTATTGCCTCTAGGGCATAATTCCAACAGGACCTACTTTTAAGATCCCTTTGTTTCGGTGCAAATGGGTGAAGCTGACAGGAGGCGGGGTAGTTGTAGACCTAAAGTACGGCATGACAACAGTGGATCTCAATAATCTTGCGTACATGGACGAACCATTCGTCCTAGCCAACGATGTCGCTCAGGTTTTCTATGTGAAGGACATGTCTACAAAAACGAGAAAAAGAAATCAGCAAAAGAAGACATCGTCCGATGAGCCAAAGCGCCACATAGTTCTTTCAGGGAAAAGAAACATCGTGGGAGTAGATGGCAAGACAGACATGTCAGTAGATTATAATAAGTTTCATGAAATTCCACCCTTCAAAGTGAAAACTGACCCAAGCATCCTACTGAATGATGAAGATTCTCCATGGCTACGACCCAGAAGAAAACAGAAATAATAGATAGGAATGTTGGTGCAATAATGTAATAATGTATTAAACCTTTTATGTAATGCATGTATGAAATGTACTAAACCTTTATTTAAGGACCATGCATGTATGACGACCTTTAGTCCCGGCTGGAGGGTGCAACCGAGACTAAAGCTGCCGGCAGGATAAGGACGCATGGGTAACCTTTAGTCCCGGCTGGTGGGTGCAACCGAGACTAAAGCCGTTGGTAGTATAAGGATGCATGGGTGGATGCACTGCTCGACGAGATAAAGCATGTAGCGCACGACGCCCCTGTCGGAGGAACAAGACAAAAGTAGAAGCGGCGCTGTGCCTATAAAAGAAGCATCGATACGCCATGGCAAGCACAGCTCGAAGGCAGGGAGAGTTTCATCCCCATGGATGGAGGAAAGGGTTGGGAAATCTGCCGTGGCAGAGCTTCTCGAAGATGTCGTTGGTGCTCACGCCCTACGACATCTTCAGAAGCTCTGCCTCGGAAAAATTTCCCTGCAAGCCCGTGAAAGATTCCATCTCCTCTAACAGTTATGGAGGAAAGGGTTGGGAAATCTCCCGTGGCGGAGCTTCTCGAAGATGTCGTTGGTGCTCACACCCTACGACATCTTCGGAAGCTCCGCCTCAGAAAAATTTCCCTGCAAGCCCATGAAAGACTCTATCTCCTCTAACAGTGTTGCGTAAAGGGTTGGGAAACCTCCCGTGGCGGAGCTTCTCGAAGATGTCGTTGGTGCTCACGCCCTACGGCATCTTCGGAACCTCCGCCTCGGAAAAATTTCCCTTCAACCCGTGAAAGACTCCATTTCCTCTAACAGTGTTGCGTAAAGGGTTGGGAAACCTCCCGTGGTGGAGCTTCTCGAAGATGTCATTGGTGCTCACGCCCTACGGCATCTTCGGAAGCTCCGCCTCGGAAAAATTTCCCTTCACGCCCGTGAAAGACTCCATCTCCTCTAACAGTGTTGCGTAAAGGGTTGGGAAACCTCCCGTGGCGGAGCTTCTCGAAGTGTTGCGTAAAGAATATTAATTTTGAAAATAGAAAATAGTTTTGAATTAGTTATTCAATTTCAAACACTTTTCATATTCATAGTTTTATCAGATTCTAAAATGTACAAAAAGAATATTAATCAATATAGTTTTAATTGAAAATGGCAAAATAGTTAATAGTTTGGATAGTTAAAATAATTAATTTTGAAAATAGAAAATAGTTTTGAATTAGTTATTAAATTTCAAACACTTTTCATATTCATAGTTTTATCAGATTCTAAAATATACAAAAAGAATATTAATCAATATAGTTTTAATTAAAAATGGCAAAATAGTTAATAGTTTGGATAGTTAAAATAATTAATTTTGAAAATAGAAAATAGTTTTGAATTAGTTATTAAATTTCAAACACTTTTCATATTAATAGTTTTGTCAAATTCTAAAATATACAAAAAGAATATTAATCAATATAGTTTTAATTGAAAATGGCAAAATAGTTAATAGTTTGGATAGTTAAAATAATTAATTTTGAAAATAGAAAATGGTTTTGAATTAGTTAATCAATTTCAAACACTTTTCATATTGAAAGTTTTATCAGATTCTAAAATATACAGAAGTTATTCAATTCAAAATTACAAATTCATATTTGAAATGAAAATCTGAAAAAAAATTCAGCATTGCCGCGCATTTATTGTACCTTTAGTCCCGGTTGGAGCCACCAACCGGGACTAAAGGGGGGGGGGGCTCGGGCGCGAACCGCCGACCCCCCTTTAGTCCCGGCAGGGGGCTCAAACCGAGACTAAAGACCCCCTTTAGTCCCGGTTTGAGCCCCCAGCCGGGACTAAAGGGGGGGGTATATAAGCCCGCCCCGCCCCGGCCTTCTTCCCCAACACTTAGCGTTTCTTCTGCATCGACGTGCGAGGAGCTCCGCCGCGCCGATCGTTGCGGTCGCCGCTCCAATCTGAGCCCGCCGTCGCCGCCGCTCACCACTCCCGTCGCCGCCGCTCACCGCGAGCCCCGCGCGCGCACCGCCCCTGCCCCGTCCCGTGCACGCCGCCGCCCCTGGCCCGTCCCGGCCACGCCGCCCCAGCACTCCCGGCCCGCAGCGCCCCCGGCCGGCCACGCCCCCGCACCACCGCGCCCCGACCACGTACGCCCCGGTCGGCCACGCGCCCGTACCACCACCGCAAGAGCTAGGTTAATTTTTATTTTTGTTAATTTGTTAAATATTAGGGTTAGCAATTAGGTTAATTTGTTAATTTGTTAGTAGCAAAATATAGTTAGCAATTAGGTTATTTAGTAGCAAAATGTAGTTAGCAATTAGTAATAATTGTTAGCAAATAATTGTTAGCAAATAATTGTTAGCAAAATATTATTAGTAATAGAAATGCTATGTAGATTGTTAGTAAATAATTGTTAGCAAATAGGTTAGGAAATAATTGTTAGCAAATAATTGTTAGCAAAATAATTGTTAAGTAGTAATAATTGTTAGCAAATATTTGTTAAGTAGTAATAATTGTTAGCAAAATAATTGTTAGTAAATAGGTTAGCAAAATAATTGTTAGCAAATAATTGTTAGCAAAATATTATTAGTAATGGAAATGCTATATAGATTGTTAGTAAATAGGTTAGCAAAATATTATTAGTAATAGAAATGCTATATAGATTGTTAGTAAATAATTGTTAGCAAATAGGTTAGGAAATAATTGTTAGCAAATAATTGTTAGCAAAATAATTGTTAAGTAGTAATAATTCTTAGCAAATATTTGTTAAGTAGTAATAATTGTTGGCAAAATAATTGTTAGTAAATAGGTTAGCAAAATAATTGTTAGCAAATAATTGTTAGCAAAATATTATTAGTAATAGAAATGCTATATAGATTGTTAGTAAATAGGTTAGCAAAATATTTGTTAAGTAGTAATAATTGTTAGCAAATATTTGTTAAGTAGTAATAATTGTTAGCAAAATAATTGTTAGTAAATAGGTTAGCAAAATAATTGTTAGTAATAGAATTGTTAGCAAAATAATATTTGTTAAGTAGTAATAATTGTTAGCAAATATTTGTTAAGTAGTAATAATTGTTAGCAAATATTTGTTAAGTGGTAATAATTGTTAGCAAAATAATTGTTAGATATAATAGAAATAGAAATTGTTAGATAGAATAGAAAATTGTTAGAAATAATAGAAATAGAAAATTGTTAGATACAATAGAAAATTGTTAGATAGAATAGAAAATTGTTAGGGTTAGTAGTTAATTTGTTTTGTTATTAGTTAGGGTTAGTACTTAGAAAATAAGTAAGGTTATTTTGTTAGTTATTATTCCATATAGCGTCCATAATTGAAATATAAATGTCGGTTTTTTGCAGAAACTATGGATCCACATAGCAGGAACCTCGAAGAGGAAGAACTTCTCGAAGATATAATCAAAGACGCCCCCGATGTTGAACCAGCTGAATCTCCGTCGTCGTATCTGAACCCCTCCGGAGATGGAATGGAGGTCGACCAACACGAAGATGAAGCCGACGGGGCAGGAGATAGCTCCAATGACGGAGAAGGGGATAGCTCCACTGATGGAGAAGCCGGTGGAGAAGCCGGTGGAGAAATAACAAAGTCCGGCGAGGTATACATATGAAGTTCGGCAATCACTTGTAATATGTGAAAAATATTGGAGATAGCTCTATATTGTATACATATACATTAATTTGACGAATGTTTCTCCCTCTTAGGCCTCCACATCGAGCAAAGCTACGAAACGAGGCCCGACTAAAAAGTTGGATGCACGGACGCATTACAACTTTGAGGTGATATTGCCTACGGGCGAACCCAAGCTTCCTAAGAATGCTGCTGACACATTCAAGAAGCAATGCGGAGTTCTCGTTAGGGATCACGTCCCGATCAGCGTTCGGGAGTGGAACAAGCGCAAAGGGGCAGCCGATATTGACTATGTCACCGACAGGTACAAAGATAATCTTTGGAATGATCTCATGTCACATTTCAACCTGCCAGAATGTGAGAATGAAGACGCCGCAAAAAAAACTGAGGGCCAAAGTCAAGCAGTGGACTCTAAAGAAGATGGCCGAACTGTTCCGTAGCTGGAAGAAGAAGCTATGGAAAAACTATCTGAAGACAAAGAAAGTGCCAGTATTCGAGGGGTATCTAGCCAAGCAGGCGAATCACTGGAAGGCATTTCAGGAGTACAAGCAGTCAGAAGATGCCAAGGCATTATCAGAAAAGAACAAGAAAAATGCCAACAAGAAGAAATATCACCACACGCTGGGGCCAGGGGGCTATGAGACTGCCATCCCAAAGTGGGATAAGAAAGAGCAAGATATGCTAGCTAAAGGCATCATACCTGAACCCATCCGTGATGAGTAGGAATTGAGAGCAAGAAATTGGTTCCTTGCGCATTGTGGTTCGTACGATGAAGAAACAGGGGACCTTATCTGCAGTGATGGTCTTAGGATACCCAGGGAGAATTGGAAAAATATATTGAAAGAAATTAAAGAGGGAAAAAGATAGTTCACTCCAGATAGAGAGAAAGATTTGCTCACACTGGTCCTCGGCAATGACGAACATGGAGGACGAATGCGAGGCTTCGGTCCTTCTTACCCGTGGTGGCTTGGGTTTGCCAGAGACCAAGACACTTACAGAAGCCGAGCGAGAGCAAAGAAGCGACAGCAGGATGAGGAGAATGACAAGTTCAACCAGTTGCTTGCCAGGCTTAACGAGCAATAGAAGCAGATTGACAAGCTTAGAAGAGTAGTGCGCCAGGAAGATCCTGCACTCGATATTACCGGTGCCCCATCTAAGCGGAAAAGCAGCGTGGTTGAATCTGAGGCCCCGACCGACGATGCACGAAGAATGATAGAGGGCGGTCCCGGCTACCCCGTGGATGGAATCAAGGAGTCAACATCATGTGAACTCCATCAGAGAATCAAGAACATATCCATGAAGGTGGCCGTCGGGCAAGCTTTACCTTCTGGCCCTGATGTACGCTGGCATGGCCGTGAGATTCCAGCTGGCTATGCTAAAGTCGGGGTGGATGAAATCGTGTCGGGGTTTCATGATATGGAGCTCGACATAGCTGGACCCAAAGATGAGAGGACACTCGGAGAAGTACTGGGTGGAGTCATCCTATGGGACAAGAACTACATCAAGCTTCCAGGCTCGGCCCCAAGGACAACACCGCCTCCGAGTCGTCGCAGGTCACCTACACCTCCATCACCTCCAAGCCCTCCACATGACGACGGCCACCACAACATGAGTCCATCTCGATCACCGCCGCCGGACTTGGGTCGGCCGTCTCCGCCGCCGCCCGCTAAGGATACTAAGCGGAAGCGTGCCAGCAAGAACGTTCCGTCGATGAGTTCTAAGCAATGGAGCTCTCCAAAGAGCAAACTGTCGCCCCTCCCAAAGGTACCTCATGCTAATCTTCCCATCAGACCTTATGATCGTACCGACGAGGAAAACGCCAGGATAGCAAAGGAACATTATGATGCGCAGATGAAAAAGAAGGAACCCGAGCCCCGCCCGGAATACACCGAGAAGCAAATAGCATATGAAAAATACTTACTGACCCTTCCATCACAGTATGACTTGCACCATAAGCTTGACGACTATACACGCACATTGCAGAAGGAAGGGAAAAAGAGCAGATCACGTGCAAGTGCAAGTGGGAGCAAATCAAGTTCAACTACAAGCAAAAAAAGATCAGACGTTCCTCAGCTTGGACAACAGGCCAAACAGTCGATCCCACCCCTCAGGGTGTTACTCGAGAATGTTCCCTCTCTGGTGCAGGGGCAAGATTTGGAATTAGCAAAGAAGTGGGCGGCTGAATGGGGTGTAAGTGTTGAAGACGTTCTGGCTTCCCAAGATGACAGGTTACCCAAGGCTATGGTAGCCCCTAAGCCGCAGTTTGTCATGGGAGCGCCTTTGGTCAGCAAAGATAAGTTTGATGATCTCCCAACAAATATGCGTTACTTGCATACATGGTACTTAAGTGAAGCAAAGAATGGGAGAACGATCATCGTGGCGTGTGTCCCACGGGAGTACTACGGCCGTCCCAAAGACATCCATATCGACTTTGATGAACTCTTCCAGATGTACAATGCCGATGCCCTCGACAAATCGCTTATGAGTTGCTATTGTCTATAAGTTTTTCAATTCGTTGTCTACATATAAATTGTTCAGTTATTTCAATTCATTGTCTACATATAACTTGTTCCGTTCTGACTTGTACTCTATTATGCAGAATGAAGATTCTGGAATGTAAAAGTAGGAACATCCTAAATATTGGGTTTATTGACCTAGATAAAATACATATAAAGACGCTAACTGATAACCCCAAGGAGACGGAGGAAAACCTTCTAAGGTTTCTAACAGATCAAAATTTCTGTGACCACATACTGTTTTCATACAACTTCAGGTGAGGGTCTTACTCTGTTGTGTCCATTCACTTATAAGTGTAATTGATAAGTTACTGACACATATATATATATATATACATGTGCAGCTACCCCTGGATTCTGTTGGACATTCAAATTGATAAGGGAAGAGTTGATGCCTTTGACCCATTATCGAGACCCTTGGAACAGTTCCAAAGCCTGCAGGACATGCTTCAAGGGTAATTTCAATCATTCTTGCGCTCTATCGGTCTCTTTCGATGATTTTCTGATATATCAATTAATGAAAAACTTAGCAAATCATTTTCCTTGTCGGGCAGGGTTTGGAAGCGGTTCAAGTGCGTGACTGACGGTATCGAGCATGAGAAGCTGACCTTTAGAGCGGCTCAGGTAAGCAGTAGTATGATATACTTCTATTTTCAATACATTTATGATGCTAGATTATTATTTTGATTATATTCTATTCTCGTAAAGTACGACCAGCAGCCACGGGGGACGCATCTATGTGGATACTACGTTTGCGAGACCATTCGCACGTTTACCTCTGAGCACAAGGATTACAGATACGACGTAAGCAATAAACATTCACACCTCTATTTCTACCCGTCATTCTTTGTTATCATGATTGACATTCATATTCATCTCCTCTTCTTATATAGTACACAGCCATGCGGGAGAAGTACCTACCAGAGCAATGCGCGATTGCTGTTGCAGAGGAGCTAGCGACCTTTCTGAGGACAGAAGCTACAGACGATAAAGGACGATTTAGTGTAGCTAGGGGCCATTACTGATGTTGGTCCATGTAATCGAATAGACGGGCTCTAGTCCCGATAATTTTGATCTCCATATAATTGTATATATATGCTCGCTTGTAAGATAAGTTAATCTTATATATATGCATAAACTAATTCCCGAACACCAAACAAGGCACCAAACGAGGCATCACGTTAATCCCCCGAACAGCTAAACCCTAAAACCCCTAAAACGATAAAACAAAAAACAAGATCTGCAGAAAATCTTTAGTCCCGGTCTGTGTTACGACCCGGGACTAAAGGGCCTGCCCCTGAGGGCGCTCCCAGGCGCCCACGTGGAGCTCCTTTGGTCCGGGCTTGGAACAGGGCCGGGACTAAAGGTTAGGCCTTTAGTCCCGCCTGTTTGGTCCCGGTTGGGAAACCGGGACTAAAGCCCCTTACGGGCCGGGACTAAAGCCCCTGTCCCCACTAGTGGTATCTATCTGCGGGAGTTTGCTAAGGACGAGTGATAGGACGTCCCGGGGCAGCGACGCCCAGTCCCTCCACTGGTCCGGCGATGCAACATGGTCCTCGCGGTGGCGGCGGCGGCAGCGCGAAGAGGAAGGGGCGGTGCCGTAGTTTAGGGTTTTTCTTTTCCTCTTCGTATCCATTCTATTTTTCTGGTGGAGAAGGGCCCAATGTTTCTATACTGGAGGAGATGAATATGGTTTTGTTATATATGTGCCCATAAAGTTTGACCAGGCTATGCAAATCATAGTACTATTTTGGTTCTGAGCCTTTGATAATCACGACGGCGGCGACGGCGGCGTCTGCAATCGGGTAGGCAACGAGCAGTATTTGTATCCAAGTAGCCTGGACTTTCTTGCATCGATCTGGAACATCTGTTTTGGTTTCAAGGCGGACATTGTAAGTTGGATGGCTCGTCGTCGCCCACGTTTATCGATGTACAGTGGGCTTTGCCTGTATTTTTGGTTATTTCGAAAAAGAAGTTTATTTGGTTCGTTGGTTCTGACGGGAGGTAACATTGGGCTTTGCCTGCAGAAACGACCACACCAGGCACATATGATCTCTTGATTTCAATAAAAAAGTTTGTCTTCTGATAAAATTGAACATGCTTGCACTGGCTTTCTTTTGCATAGTCTCAAAATAAGAAAATAAAAATTATGTACAATGATCGGCTCATTTCCCCCATCGACATGGTCCAAACGTGATCCATGGGCCCAAAACCAATCCAGCCTTTTGTGCCCAGGGCGACCGAGTCAACCAGCCATCGTCCTCCTCGCGCACGAGGACTGGCGGGGCGGGGAAAATTCTGCGCGGGAAGGGAGAGGAGGGAGCTCCGGCGGTGGCCTTCTCTCCCGATGCGACGATCTCCTTTGCCCTTTGGTCCCGCCCCGATGAGACCCGGTCCGACTAGCTCGTCGGCCCCTGCGACGGCGACCACCACCGCAGCGGCGACCTCCGCCCCTGCAGCGACGGCGACCTCCTCCCCTGCTGCGACGGCGATCTCCTCACCTGCTGCGATGGCGACCTCATCCCCTGCTGTGACGGCGACCTCATCCCCTGCTGCGACGGCGACCTCCTCCCCTGCAGGTCCAATTACCTGTTAACTGAATATTTGCTCATCTCTGTCCATATACATGTTAACTGAATGTTCTTCTCTGAAGTGAATATTGTGTTTTGCTCTATCTAATGTAGTAATAAAATGCTTATGGTACTGAAATCGGACTTGTTTGACAGGATTTGATTAAAGCAAGTGTTGTGCATTTGCAAGTGTTGTGCAATGGGAGAAATTGGTAAGGGGATGCCTCAAATTGGTATAAAGTTCCGAAATATAGATGCAGCGTGGGAGTTTTGGGTTGCATATGGAGGTCGTGCAGGGTTTGATGTGAGAAAGAGAAACAAAAATGTAAGCAAGATTGATAGTCAAGTTACTTCATGCACATTTGTTTGCTCCAATGAGGGAATACGAAGAAAAGGAATAACAATGGATCATGTGCCAAAGCGTGCTAGAGCTGAAACAAGAACAAATTGCAAAGCTCGGATGATTATATCATTGGATCGAGTGGCAAAAATATTTGAAGTCACATATGTTGAGTTGGGACACAATCATCTTCTTCAATTGCCACAAACATGTCACTTGATGGCATCACAAAGGAAGATTACTGAACTACAAGCTTTTGAAATAGATGCCGCCGAGAATTATGGAATCATGCCCAAAGCTGCACATGAGTTAGCTTGTCGTCTAGTTGGTGGACCACTTAACCTCGGCTACACTTGTCAAGACCAAAAGAATCATTTGCGGACCAAGCGACAAAGAGAGTTGGCTTTTGGACAGGCCGGTAGCATGTTGAAGTATTTCTATGACAAAACCATTGAGAATCCATCTTTCCAACATGCGGAGCAATTGGATTGTGAGGAGCATATAGCCAACATATTCTGGGCTGATGCTAAAATGGTTCTTGACTATGCACACTTTGGTGATGTTGTCACATTTGATACCACTTTTGGCACAAACAAAGAATATAGGCCATTTGGTGTTTTTCTTGGGCTTAATCAGTTTAGAGAAACCACCATTTTTGGTGCGGCGTTGCTATTTGATGAGACATGTGACTCATTCATATGGCTTTTTGAGACTTTTCTAGCTACACATGGTGGGAGGCAACCTAGAACAATTTACACGGATCAAGATGCCGCAATGGGTAAAGCTATAGGGAAAGTGTTCACCGAATCATATCATGGGTTGTGCACTTTTCATATAATGCAAAATGCTGTCAAGCATTTATCTCCATTGAAGGATGAAGGGAAAGAGAAAGATGAAGGGAAAGATGAAGATGAAGGGAAAGATGAAGATGGTGGGAAAGAAGAAGATGAAGATACAGAGCCTCATATTCTCACTGACTTTAGTGAATGCATGTATGGCTATGAAGACAAGACGGAATTTCAAGAAGCATTTGACAATATGAGGCATAAAGTGCATAAACAAACTTGGTTAGATAGTATCTACAAGTTGAAAGAAAAGTGGGCTGAATGTTATATGAGAGATGTTTTCAGTTTGGGAGTGAGAAGTACACAACTTAGTGAGAGCTTCAACAATTCATTGAAAAACCATTTGAAATCAGATTTTCATATTGTTCGGTTCTTGAAGCATTTTGAGAGGACATTGGAAGTAAAAAGAAGGAAGGAATTGCAATCAGAATTTGATGCAAGAAAGAAGTTACCAAGAATCAAGATGCACACACCTATGTTGGTGCTAGCTAGCAAAGAGTACACTCCAATTATCTTTGAAGCTTTCCAAGGTGAATATGAAAGATCCATGGCTGCATGCACTAGAGTATTGGATGAGGATAACAAATTTGCGGTTTCTATTGCGAGTTTGCATGGTGATTTAAGATATGAGGAAGAGCACATAGTGACTGGCGATCCTTTGGCAAAAACAGCTTCTTGTAGTTGTGGAATGTTCAATAGGACGGGAATATTATGTGGACATGGCATCAAAGTCCTTGATTGTGTTGGAAGCTCAACTTCGGTACAAGGCTTTGTCTCACAAATTTCATAGTTTGGCATATAAAGTAGCCAACTCTCTAGAGTGTTGGTTGATGTTAGAAAATGCACTTGATTATGTTGCTCCATAACTAGAGGATAAAGTCAATGCAACTACCAATGCTACAAATCTGCCATGTAATGATCAAGAAAATATTGATCCTAATGTGCCTAATGTGCAACAAACAAATGAGTATATTGGCGCAAAGCTCAAGAAGAAAGAGGTTCAATCCAAGAATTTGAGGAGAAAAAAAACTTGGCTTGATAAGTTACTCAAGGGGAAGCGCAAGCCAACTAAAGGTGTCACATCCAAAAAGAAAGGAGGAAAGGTATGTATCTATATATACTTGATAAGTTTCTTAGTTGCTGCATCTAAAATACTTGCTCTAATTTTGTTGTAGCAACAAAAGAAGCATAATGGTGTAGAGCCTCAAGTAGGAGTGGAGGAAAATGATGGCAGCTATAAGGGTGCAAATGAGCTTCAAGAGTGTAACACGATCTTGAGTTACACAGAGTTGTTGACAGCCCCCCTTCGTGGTGTTTATGATGAAGATATGTTCTAACATGTAGTTGTTAGATGGTATATTTTGGACATGGTTAACTAGTATTTTGAACAAAGTTGACTATAGTAATTTTGGATTTTGGGGCTAACTATAGTCTTTTGTGGCCTAAGTGTACAAGTAGATTGGCCAAATCTATGTACTTGAAGAATGATGTAAGAACAGATTGTTGTTGGAAATGCTAAAAAAAATCAGTGCCAAGTGCTTTATAATTTTGCTTGCATGATTTTCTCAGGTCCGGCTGTGTGTTCTTTTAACTGAACTTCTCTCTGTCTTCCTGTTAACTGAATATTTGCTGTATGTTCGTGGCCTCGTGGCTGAAGAAACTGAGCTCCGATTCATGGAATGCTACTGGCTGCCGGAGCATCTATCGGAGTGCTGAAAGAGAGGGTCATCAGAGGAGGCAGAGGAGGGCGCCGGAGTGGCCGTCGGATTGGGGGCGGAGGGAGTAGTCGGAGGTGGGCGAAGGGGCCGTCCGCGCCGCCGCTGGACGACGCGCCGTCGTGGTCCGTCCGGCAGAGCTCTGCCCGAGCACGCCAGCGGACTTTCTGAAGCGGCGGCCGCAGGACTGGCTGAGCTCCGACCGACCACGCCGGCGTAGCCCGCTGTCGATCCCCGCCTCGACCGCTTCTGTTCGTGCGCTAGGAGGACGATGGCTGGTTGACTCGGTCGTCCTAGGCAAAAAAGGCTGGATTGGTTTTGGGCCCATGGATCACATTTGGACGGCGGATACGTAGCCTCGAGGCACAGCGTGCCTGGTGAACGCCAAGCACCGGATCTCAGTCCTTCCCCCATAGAGCATCAGCCGTTAAAGCATCACCGCAAGTGCCCACAGTGCTCATAGATCATAGCTGACATCCACAATTCACCAGATGGCAATGAATATCATCATTGTCCATTAGATTACAAGTTCGAAGCTATATTACATGATACGGCATAATTATGCCCTACGGCTCATACTACTTTGCATGGAAACGTCAAACAGTAAAAGCCACTCTTGCTACCAGATTAACTGACCAAAAAAGACTTCGCCCCCGAGCCCGAGTGTTATCCAGCTGATCACTTTCGAGGCCTACCTCACTTCCCACTCTTCTTTCCGCGTCGTCCGGAGCTTCCGGCTGCCAGTGGAGCAGGGTCAGGGCTCTCGGTGCCCTTCTTGGGACGGCCTCTGCCCCTTCCCGACGGCATTGGCTCCGGAGTTGCAGTCCTGGCTGCCCTACCTCTACCGCTTCTGGTAGACGGCCCGTGGCTACCCTGCACCTCGGTGGACACTTCTCTGCTCTCATCCTTGCCTTCTTCTGGTTTCGGATGATGGACAGTTGCCTTACGCTTGTTAGACCTTGAGTTGGCGGCGGGAGTTGCCGTCCTGGTCTCCTGCTCCGGTGTCTCTGTTGCTGCAGTTAAACGTTCCAAAAAATAATCCATGATTAGATGGTTAACAACAAAACTTGAACGGTAAAATGGTAGGAGTTTTAGCTGTCGAACACCTTTCCATTGTAAACCAGCTTAATTTCAATTTAACCGTTTCTTGGATTTACACTGAAGGTGGGGTAGGAGAATAGCACCAAATCAGCATCTTAGGTGCACTATCACTAGAGAGTTTGCTCGAAAAATTTGACACATGACTGCCATTTACCAGCAGTAAATACATATTATACATGAAAGAAGTATCCAAAAAAAGCTTGGGATGAAGAAGGCACAAGCGGCAAGTTATTCGGGTGAGTGAAAATAACATCCAGAGTTGCATGCATCTTACGTGCCATTGCTTGGCATAGTAGTAACAGAAGAAAGAAATTTAAAGACCAAAATGCAGAAAACGATCGACCAATTGTTGGCCTGGAAGCATGTCAACTGAGAACATCTCAATTTATCGATATGTTCTCTGTTCTGAAAACATTAGAACGAACATTACAAGGAGAATACCAATAACCTGAACCTGTCACGGTCACTGCTTCCTAGACAATTATATCATGAACGGACCAAAACTAACGATGACCAACAACCTACACGCTATTTTAATTTTGCTCCTGGTCCCAGTGGATTTTTACACCCATTACTAAGCCAAAACTTGGGCCAACTTTTGCAGCATGTAGATGTCAAATTTTAATGATTCTGGAGGTGTCATTGAGATGGAAGAGCAGAATTTGCAATTCATGTATTCCTAGATCTCTATTACAATCCCTCTAGCGCTGTTAAGTTCTCACTTCTCAACCTCGACAGATATAAGGCCATGGACGTAACAGTTCCAAACTCTACAAATAACGGACTATAACTAAGCACAGAATAACTATTCGCAAGATAAGTAACTAATTTGATTGGAAATGGGAGTACGCAAAAAAGTTTATGCAAGACCACACACTAAGCCATATACTAGTAAAAAGGTGTCCTTCCATGTATGCAAAACAGACTATTCGCAAGTCTAAACAGGGTTACCACTTACATGTCTGTTTTAAACTGTACAATCGGCTAAGATGCCATTTAGTAGTAGGCTGGATATTGCGTATGCAGACTGCAACACATGCGGATTTACAAATGCACTTGCTGATTTATAATTCTTGGTTCTCAATATTACACACTAGCAAGTAGGAAAACAGAGAATTTGTGACATCAGCTTCAAGTTTTGATCATTCTTGTTAGTTGCTTCCATTTGCAATTTACAACTTCTGAATTTCATGATAAATTTTCATGTTATGACTTCTCTTTCATCCTTTCTAGCATCCGTTCACAATTGCTTTGTAAATAACTATTTAATCCAATATTACATGAAGAATTCGAGATAGATGCATCATATGCTTGTTTTGGTGATGGATGAAACTACGAATATAAATATATAAATCCAGAACTTAAATAGGAAAACTGATTAGATGATTACCATAGAACTGATACAAAGGGAGGAGGTGACCTGTCAAATACCTGTTTCATGGGTTGCACGTTGTTGGCTCATATTTGTATTTTGTTCTTCTTTGCTGTAGCGACGCGGAGGGAAGAAGAGGCTTTTCCTGTCCTCTAAACAAACGAGTAACAGTTACCTGGTTTTAAAAACTTTGAGCAAGGATAATAGTTTCTTTTGTATCAAATCAAACCAAAACTGGAATGATATTTACCCAACATATTTGCATGTTTGGAGACAAATGAATGTTTAATAATGTGCCATTGTAAAAAACCAAAAATTAATAGGAGAAATGCACACCTGAAAATATAGCATCAGAATCCCCATCAAAACTATCCAGCTGAGAAAAAAATAAAAATACATGTATTAGACCGTGTCACCATGAGACTACACAATGGAGTGAGTGAGGTATAGTTAACTAGTCTATTCCGCAGAGTCCTCCCCTACTGTCTCCGTAAAATGAAGGTAGTAAGAAACTAATAACAGTTCATAGGTGTTGAAACATGCTATTACCAAGGTAAGTGTTAGAATAGACCAACCAACCAACTACTCCAAAAGACCGATCTGATGGAAAGTGGTGGTATAATATTACTAATAACAGTCTATGATTAATATTTAATAACCTGGCTCTTTTACTAAAATCAAGATGGTCTGATTCAGTTTTTTAGGCATTGATTTTGGTTGTTTAGGAGGCGTTTCATGTTGACAGACAAAGCTCAATTTAACATCACATGACCCAAAGTCATGCTACTAATTCATTCTGCATATTTCTTTGGTTTAGCTTTAGCACCACAAATAACTATATAAATTACACTATGTTTTAACATCTAACTTTAAGCAGGTAAACAGTCCGTGCATGAAAGCCCATTTATTACCTGATCAATCTTATCACCAACATTTTTCCTATCCACAACGATCAGAGACATCCCAACTCCACAACCAACACTGCAGAAGTGTACGCAACTTATATTGATTATACTATGACCAAAGGATGAGACTAGATTCGCATGTTGTTTTAGTGCAATTACCTTGTAATATGCATTCCCTCAAGAATTTCAACCTTTTTAGGATTTGCAGATGACCTGTGTTACATTATAATGCACAGCAATAATTGGTAAGAGTAGTTGAATGGTTGAAATCTCGAAGGTTGACAGACTCGTATTTCACAAAGTATTAGCATTTTAAAAAGACGTACTTCTGCGTAGGGCCATAACCAAGCTGTCCATATTCAGAATAACCCCAGCTTATGCAAGAATCATCTGCACCAACAATATGGTGCATGCTACCAGAAGCCATGCAGCGGATATTCCAACCACTGAAGCAAACGAGTCATCAGTTAAAAAGATAAGCGAGGATAATAATATTTCAACTGAAAGCTGATTCTGAGAATAGCTAAACTGCAGAGTATAGCTACCAAGGACACTATTCGTCAATACGGTATTTCTCAGTTTGCAAGGAACCTTAAATCTGTAACTGGCTTTGGATACATCCACTCATCGCCTGTATTCTTCAGCTTTCCCCACATGTACAGCTGCCCGCGACCTAATAATGAAACCAAACGACCAACAATTAATAACAATATACTATAGCTCTATATATTGCACACAATCAACATTCAACACCAATATGATCAACAGAGTACAAGGTATAACAGCAATAGTATTATCCAGACATACGTAATATGAGATCTTACTGGCAGAACAATCACTAGGAACAACAAGATTTACTGAAGACCCAAGCACATGAAACTAGGATGATTCAAGAATCATGGCATGTGCCTCCTTTTGAAAGCAACTAAACTAAGACCTGCTTAGGTATTTGATTTACACATCTCAAAGCACATTCACTCTGGACCCTTTGTGTATAGCACCTACTTCAATGATTAAAGAGGCTCTTGTGCAGCAAATTATGTGTGGGCAGTATGACAGGGAAAATGGAAGTGGGAGTGAATGTCCACACGATGTTTTCCTTAAATTTAATAATTCAAGAGCAATATTATCAGAAAGTACACAAGTTTTCAGGTTAGATTTTCAAGTACTAACTTTGTAACTTGCGCATGAGCATAGACTTATAAAGCAATAACATTTAACAACTTTCAGGTATGTTAGCTGAATGATATAGTTTTACAAGCATATGTATGCAAACATGCTAACATATGATACAACAATGTTTGCCAGGCTTGAGAGGTCTGGTGTGCAACAGGCTAAGTTCCATTACAAACTAACTCATTCTATGCCATTTCACTTGAAGGTTTGAATTGTATAATCAGCTCAAAAAGGCATGCAATGCAAACATAACTAATAACCATCTTAAGGTATGAGCTAAATTCCACACAATAGCTGCTTTATCCATGTATACTCCTCGGCCAAATTATATTCTTAAAACTGGCTTTTTCTAGTGTACTTTGTAATATACCACAAGCAATAAACTCCTCGAGTAATTTTATCCCAGGGTGCATGAAAAAATAGCATGTGAATTGGTGAATCAGATGTATATATGCATCATACCACCAGCAGTGCATGCAGAACTCGTAGAACCCGCTGAGACAATATCATTGGGACCTAGGATATTGTTCTTTGTAAATATTTCTACAAGGCGAGGTTTCCACTCATCCTTCTGTTCATTGTGGCCCAACCTAGGTAAAAAAGGAAGTGGACAGATGAATAATGTAGGATACATCAGGATTATGGTGGGATACATGAAAAAAATAAGTTACCTTCCATATCCACCAAAACCCCATCTGATAAAACAAAAAGGAACTATATGAGAGAACATAAATATAGGACCTGAAACAACCATATTTATATATACAGGAAAGGACTTGATACAGCACATATAGACACTAGTAAGTCATAACTATCTGGATTTAACATTGTCAATCTAATGGTGGAGAAGGAACATACGTGTAAACAAAGCCACTTGAATCAACTGCAACTGCAACATCCAAATATATCAAAGGTATTTAGATCAGTGTTAATCCTGAAGACACATACTAACCAAGAAAAAAGAAAGGAAAAAAGAACCTGTATGATTTGTTCCACATGCAACTTTGACAACAGTTTTCCCAGATAATGTAGCAATGGCCCTGGGGCTGGGCTGGGGATCATATGATAGCTTTACCGATGAAACCTTGGTATTATACTGTAATAACATAAATCAAGTCATATATGGATAATAACAAACTCAGTAGGTGTGATGTGTTACAGAGTAGCAATCAACCTCATTGTCGCTTCCATGACCAGGTTGACCGTACTGAGGAAGACCTGCTGTGCTGAATAGCACAAAAGAACAAAATATTGCTTCAAAAAATTGAGCAACAAGAACAAAACTACTAACGATAGCTAAAGTGGATACTACTCGAAAGAGTTTATTATGAAAAGATGATCATTCTTATTCTAAAAAACGAAATAGGTTGCTAATCTTTAAGTTTCAGCAAGTTCATACAGTATTGAAGAGCCCTCAACTGATGACAGCCAGACAGTAAAGTCACCACCACAAACAGCATTAGTTGCCTCAGTAATGAGACAGGGGGCTGGGGTCATCTCAGTTCCTGCAACAAATTAGGGAATCAGGGACAACAAATAACAGCAGTGTAAGAACAAAATGGTAAGATAAGCTGCACATGGTCATATTCCCGTAACATTGTCAGAACTACTACATCATCTTGAACAATGGAAAGTTGGCATAAATATGTATACTGGTTATCACCCAAACAGGTACTCCCTCCGATCGGAAATAACTGTCAGCAATTTTGTACTAGCTTAGTACAAAGTTTGTACTAAGTGCCCGACAGTTATTTCCGATCGGAGGAAGTAGAAATATAAGTCTATCTATTTAAATTGTTACCACATATTAACATAGATTCTATGAATAGGTAACAGCATACACACAAGATGTAGATTATAGTACTAATAGCTGATCAAGCAAATAACACACTGGAATTTTTAAAAATGTATTACAGTTTATCCAAGCAAAGAATGATTTTTTCCACACAACAATTGTATTCGGTCCAATAGTACACTTATGTCATATCAATCATAAGAAAATGAAAGGGGGAGGATCATGGTTTTTAAAGCGGTAAGGCGTTCTAGGGCGAAACAGGGGCGCTTTGACGCCTAGGCGACGCCTAAGCGGACGCTTTAGGCGCCTAGGCGCCCAAAGCAGCTGTTTTTCCAAAGCGGAGGGAGGGCGCTTTGACGCCTAGGCGACGCCTAGGCAACGCTTTACGGACGCCTTAAAAACCATGGGGAGGATGCTAAACCTTTCCTTAGTGAACCCGTCCCGAATTGGCCATATTTGTTGTCACCAAATGCAAAGGACTTCCGGTCGTCAGTTACGATTACCATATGATTTTTTCCAACACTTGCTGTAATTACGTTGTTTACTGACTATAACCCAAACAGGTACAAATGTAAATCTATCTATTTAAATGTTTGCCATATATTAACATAGATTCTAAGAATAGGTAACAACAAGCACACACAAGATGTAAATTATAGTACTAATGGCTAGTCAAGCAAATAACACACTGAAATTTTCATAAATAAATTAGAGTATGATTCAAGCCAAGGATTACGAGTCAAAGAGTCAAGACGAGTCGTCAGAGTACCGACTCATAGACTAGTCGATACTAGTCTAGACTACTAATAGACTAGTCGACATGTACTTGCTACGAAATAATATAATACAGTAATACTGAATTACTAGTATCTAGTATATGCTATATAGTACACAACAGTACACAATAAATTTGAAGGAATGGGAAGTGAATGTGGCCATGGGTCCACAAACCAGCAGCCTACATAAGATAAATCAACCAGATTTGCACTCTCAAACACTCAAAAGCACTTGCACAAGAAATAAGTTCAGCACTCCTTAATCCATATGCAAACATAGCACCTTAACAAGGCCAAGGATAGATGAAGACGGTAAATAAAATTTGAGTCGATGGACACAATTTATCCAAACACAAAATGACTTTTTCCACACAACAATTGTATTCGGTGCAATAATACATATGTCATATCAATCATACGAAAATGAAAAGGGAAGGATGCTAAACCTTTCCTTAGTGAACCCGTCCCTAACTGTCCATGTTTGTTGTCACCAAATGCAAAGGACTTCCCGTCGTCAGTTACGATTACAGTATGATTTTTTCCAACACTTGCTGTAATTACGTAGTATCTGCAGAAGAATTGCAACTGCTAATTAGCATTTGAAACGTGTCTCAACTGCCCCCGTTGCACCCTCAAAAAAAATGCAAGAAACATGTTGAGCAGCATAGCAGACGATTTTCTTACTTTGACAGTTCAGAAACAACGGTGGGCAGATTACGCAGGAGAGTGTCCCCATGGCCCAGCTGCCCCTTCTGCTAGAAACAATAGGCGTTAAGTGAGAAGCTTAAGAAATTAGCCATCGACTCGTACTAG
Source organism: Dactylis glomerata (assembly GCA_007115705.1). NCBI lineage: Eukaryota > Viridiplantae > Streptophyta > Magnoliopsida > Poales > Poaceae > Dactylis > Dactylis glomerata. The sequence continues at coordinate 267,719 of QXEO01000218.1, forward strand.
TACCTCATTTCGGCCCCATGAGAAGCAACGGCCGCCAGCACCCAGAGCAACACAGTGGCAGGCCGCTGGGCACAGTACAGGAATGCGTTAGCAAAATCACCTAGGAAATCACAAATATTCTACTAGGCACTACTAGGAGAAGCAATTCGGCGCAGAAGCTCGCGCGAGTTCATATGTCCCCCTAAAATGAAGAAATAAACCAGGGCATCCCGCAATCTGAGACTGCCGGAGGAGCTCACCGGAGCCGGATGCGACGAAGCGGATGTGGACGCCCATGAGAGGGCGCAGCCGCGTCGGGGACACCAGGTTGCCTCTGCTGTGATGCGTGACGCCCTTCACCGTCCGGCCCATGAGGTCGAAGCGCGTCGTGCCGCAGTACAGCAGCTCCCCGCCCCCCGACTTCTCCGCCGCCTTCTCCTCGCCCTCCGCGGCGGCCCGCGCGGCGGCGCTGGCCGGCATTCTCGCGGAGATTCCGGCCGGGAAACCCTAGATAGTACGTACGGTGGGCTGGAGCGGAGTACTGTGGGAGGAGATTTGGGGGAAGCGAAAGCGAGTGAGGAAGAGGGTTTGAAGTCGAACGATTGCTCTATAACGGAACACTTCGCGGGGCGTAATTTATCTGTCGGCTACCGGCCGACCGCAACGCCGCTGGCTTTCACATCGGACGCATTGCCGAATGGTCAAAGTTGGTCGGCGGAATCGACGAAAATAACCCTTTGCGTAAACTTCAACACAAAATAGACCATCTTTGAAACTATTTTATAAAATAACCTCATTGAATGACGCACACAGCCGGGGCGCCATGTTAGTATGTATAACGCCTCGGTCAAAGACGTCGTAGTAACAGAGCTGACTCGCCACGCTGGACAGATGGGCCCCAGTGTTGGGAATATGGCGCCCCAATCTAGGGCGTCATACTCAGCTCAATAACGCCCTGGCTGTGGGCGTCATATGATGGCCCGATGACTTGCCAAATTTCCGAGGCCTTAATATGGCGCCTAGAGCAGGGGCGCCGTTTGTTAGACTACGGCGCCTCCACTTAGGGCGCCGTGCTGTAGATAGCATATAACAGTACAAAGTTTCTGAAATATATGATTCAAAACAAAATCTAATTAGGGTTCAAAAGATGGTAGTTATAGCCAGAATTTTTTGTGACGACAAGTTAATCTCACCACAACAAGTTCATGACAATACCATGAAGAGTTCACATCAAATTCATAACAATACCAAACAAGAGTTCACGATGACAACAACTACACAACATCTGTGCACACTCTACACCAACAACTACATCATCTAGTTCTTCCTCTTCCCCCGTTTGGTTTTCCCATCCTCTTTGCTCTTCGCAACTCCACGCCTTCTCCGACGAACATGCTGCAACTCCTCCTCCTCTGACTCGCCCGCAGCCTCGATGACCTTGTCCTTACTTGCTTTCCTCGCGTATGCATCCGGAGTATAAATATCATTTGGCCCGTATTCCCGTGGCTTCCTCGGCTTCAAGTTGAACTGACGATGCTGGTGACTAGGCTCAGGTGCATTGGGGATCTGCGAGGCGTTAATTACATCATGCGTGTGTCCCTCGTCCTCCTCCCTCTCGACATCGCCCACATCTGAGTCCTCGAGAGAGTGGTGTGCAGCGCTTGACGAGGACCTCGACGAGGTAGGCACGACATCGTCGATGAAGCGGCAGCCTAGAAGAGCACCTAAGCCACGTGCCCAAGCCTTTCTACGCTGCGAAATTAACAAGTCATCAAGTTAGAAGATAGAAAAAATTGTGTATCAGATGGTTTGAGTAACAAACAGATGCATGAATATTTATTTCCCAAGCCTTATTTGCACCATATGAAAAGTAAGGATGAAATTACCACTACAATGTGAACATGCAGTAACAGCATTGAGCTTTTTTCGACCATTGAATTAGGATGTTAAACAACTGACAATGTCTACTTAGAGAAAGGCTTTGGCTAAAACATTGAGCTTCATTATGTATAATTCAATTCATTGGTACAGTCTAGGCGATCTTTCAGTGACACATGCTAAAACATTGTAATATCGGCTAAGATGACCCATTTCATTCCCTAATAATAATAATAATAATAATAATAATAGTCAACTGACAATGTCATCCGAAAATGGCAGTGATAACCTCTACCAACTGATAGCCCCCTCTCAAAAGAATAAAATCATGAATTTACTTGGAGAGCAACCATCGTGCTAATTATCAGATCAGTGGGCATATGAGGGGCTCATAAGGTTTCAAGCTCATATGCATACTTTTAAAACATACAAGCTAGCTAGACATTGGTCACACTGCTAACTTAAATTTTCTCAAATACTTGCAGTACAAGCCTCAAGCCTCAAGCAAAGAATCATCTTACTAACCTAGACTCACTTCTACCTGAAATAACCGTTATTTCTTTACTCTCCACATCATCAAGCAATACTTTCACATGATGATAATATCATAGAAAATGTAAAAAAAGTTGTTTGCGATGAAAGCAGCTTCCATGACGAATCTAGTCATGTCATTTTGATCCTGTGTTTGATATGAAAAATGAACATTAATGGTGGACAAAACTAAAGAAACTAGACTTCAGACTTCAGATAAACAGCAGTGTAAAATTGAACAAAGACATACTCATCAAAGTATTGTGACAATAGTTAGTACACTAGGTATCACAGTGGCAAATAAGCAGCTATGTCAAATGGCAAACCTACAAGTCCGTATAAACAAAAGGTTAAAGGAAATGTGAAACAAGATGCTCATGTATTGGTAATTACTCCACGGAGTATCAGTTACTTGTGTAGACAGGATACATGCAAATCACACTAGGACATGATAGACCAATAATCACAGATACTAAAATGTTAAAAGCAATCCAGAAGCGACTAAAAGTAAAACAGAAATATATCCTGGAATCGTAGTAAAGAGTTAGTAGTTAATTTGCTACTACTTAGATGACACAAGGACCAGTAAATGGGAAAATGAATAACCAGGGGCTTGCACACAATTACTGAAACTAATATACAGTTTTAGGATGGTATAAGTTTCTTCTCTATGTTGACGTGAACAATTGGATTTCTGAGACCAATTGCAATGATTACAATGCATGCTCTGAACCAGACTTGGGATCATGGAAGCTTTTATTTAGGTCTCGATGACATACCTCAGCAAAAGCTTTAAGGGCGTGGTTGGATTGTTCACCCGGAGGGTACTTCAGTGCCTCCCCAGCCTCGATGACATGTTTTGAGAGCTCAGTTTGCTATCAAAACAACCTTGGTCAATTTTTGCTCAAGCTATGCCCATATGTAGATATAGAGGAGAACTTACCGCAAAGCGGATGACCGGCGCCAATTGTGTTCGTCTACCTTCTCTGATGAGCTTGTTATACTGGATACTGGCCATCTGGTCGAAACCAGGGTTGGGTTCAAGCAAAATTTCCTCACTTTCAAATGCCGGCGGGTTTAGTTGGGTACGAGCATTGGAACGATACCACACGAGATAGCGGTTGAATGCCTCCGTATTGAAAGGCCGCGGGGCAGACCTTGGAGTGGGATGCTTCAATCTTTCCTTAATCTCGTCGATATCGGACAGGAACTTCCGGATGTGCGTGTCATGTTTATGTCTCCAATTCTTTATACCCTTGGTCTTGCTCTTGTCCAGGCTGCATATTCAATTTCATCATTGTTAATTGCATCCCGACAGCTGATATGAAACAATGAAAACAACAACACTGATATGAAGCACTTACCCATGCAGATATAAAGAAGTGTCCATGAACTCTGGCGGGGTCTCCTGATATAAGCCAAATTGTGTCATAACACGGTGTGGCAAATGCATCTCGACAGCATAGTAACAAATCAACGGGCCACTCATACGCCAAAGATGTGCTTCGTTCAGACACTTTGGATTCAAATCGAATGTGGACACATGACCAATGTTACCCCCTGTGCCATATGGCTCCCAAGTCACCTGTGCAGAATACAATGAACTATATGGTTAGATCGATAAGCGGACAAGCGGACAATAAGGTGGACAAGCGAATGATCTTACATGCTCCGGGGCCATGATGTCGAGCTCATTGCAGTAGTGCAAGTATTGTGTCTTTGAACTACCAATGAAACCTTCAACCTTGTCCCAGTAGTAAGCCCACGTAGGCCTACGGTCCGGATCATTATGGTCATCCCAATGGTCATAACCCAACCCTATGAGGCTGGGCCGCCCAACTGGCAAGCGCTCCCAACTCCATATCGATAAAAGGAGCATCGGACCACCGATATTGGCTTCCTTTGACTTACTCCTGTCCTTTGGATTCGTGCCCCTACGGCACGCCTCGTCCAGCTGCACAAACGGGAGAAATATGTAAGTATAAACTAGAGAAAACTTCAATGCGGTGAAGACATTATGCACAAGTGGTTACCTGGCGGTATAAATAAGCTAGGGCTGCTGTACCCCAACTTAGTCCGTGCTCCCAACCAGCAAATAACTGAAGCCACATATAGGGAGCGCGGTCGCCAGTGGAGTCAGAGAAGAGAACCCGGCTGATTACATACCAGCAGTAAGCCCGAGCATACTGTTGCACCTCCTCACTGTCTTCATCAAATTCAGGAGGGCACTCCTTGAAGTTTTCTTGAATCCATGCATACGTTGCACCGGCGGACTTCCCTGGCACTCCCGGCTCCTTCCCGATAAGGCCCACCATATTTTCACGCCATCCATCAGAATCAGTGCTAAAGCAAATAGGATCTCCTTTTATAGGCAGTGCAAGGATCATAGAAACGTCCTGCAGGGTTACTGTCATCTCTCCACAGTGGAAGTGAAAAGTATGAGTCTCTGGACGCCATCGGTCAACGAGTGCAGTGATTGCACAAGGGTTCATCTTCGGCGTCGAACGAGACACGAGTGTGATGAAAGGGAGAAGCCCAGTCTTCCGGATATGCTTCGTGTATCGCTCGTCATACTTCATCTTATCATGAACCCCACCGGACCTCAGGTGGAGCTGGTCAAAAACCCTTCTATCCTCCTCCATATACCGCGCACGATGGAATTTATCGTATGCCTCATTGATAAGAGACATCCTGCAAAATATACAAAAAAATTGCAAATATCAATACCTACCAATACTAGTACAAATATGAATCTATCATCAATACATGCCAATACTACTGCCATTATCAGAACCATTTCGGTAACACTAAAAATCATTTGCACGATGCCAATACTACTGCCATTATCAGAACCATTTCGGTAACACTAAATAATACTGCCAATACTACATGCCAATACTAGGATATTATAAGATATATATTCTCATCACATATTTTTTCCAAGATGGAAGCTCAAGACTGCTTATGTAAGAATCAAATTGTAGACTGACTTCCTGTATTCAGTTTAAGTATGTTTTCAATTAAAATACTGTGTATACTTTCTCTGCTTATTTTAAGGGCCATTCTTGATTTACCACCAACAGTAGCACTGCAGTTCAAAGAAATTCATTGGCTGATAGGATTGTCAAATTGTCATGCGTTTTATATAGTTCCAGTTATGCCATCTATTGCTCCATGCCATCTCTAATCGAAATGTACACCTAACCCTAAAATCAAGATTTTACTTTACCTTGCTGCAGTCGGGGAGACGCCAGCAAGAAACTCCACCGAACCCGCGGCGCAGCCTTCAGCGAGGAGGGAAGCTCGCGCGGCCGCACTCCATGGCGGCGGCGAGAGCACGGTGGCGGGAGGGGAGAACTGGGGCGATGCAGGTTAGTCGGGGCTGCGTCGAGGCGGCCGGGTGGTGCGGCGGCGATGCCGCTGCCGGGGTGGTGCGGCGGCGATGCGGTGGCCGGAGAGGTGCGGCGGTGGCTGGGCGATGCGGCGGCCGGGGTAGTGCGGCGGCGGCTGGGCGATGCGGCGGCCGGGGTGCTGCGGCGGCGGCTGGGCGATGCGTCGAGGCGGCCGGGTTGTGCGGCGGCGATGCCGCTGCCGGGGTGGTGCGGCGGCGATGCGGTGGCCGGGGAGGTGCGGTGGCCGGGGAGGTGCGGCGGCGGCTGGGCGATGCGGCGGCCGGGGTGGTGCGGCGGCGGCTGGGCGATGCGTCGACCAAGGTTTCGGTTTATTGGGCTGGGCCTCTAGCCTTTTGTTTCGTACATGAGGATGACGCCATGTGCCCAGGCGTGATACAGCTGACCATAACGCCCTCGGCAGAGGCGCCATACTACCCAGCTGCGGGCCCGGCTAGTCCGACGTGGCTGGTCAACTCTGTCGTCAAGGCGCCTTTGACGAGGGCGTTGTACTTCAGTACACGACGCCCCTGCCCCGGGCGTTATTCAAATGGGTTATTTTGTGAAATAATTACAGATGAGGTTTATTTTGTGCTGAAGTTTGTCCAAAGGGTTATTTTTGTCGATTTAGCCAAGTTGGTCAAGGCCTATTGGTAGAAACTAGAAACTGCACAAACCGGAAGTCCTTGTAAACCGCAACAAAAACTGCAGTCCAGTTCAACATTATACACGCATCCGACCAAATACTGGTTGCAAAATGGATATAGATAGCTTTGCTATGAGTTATACATGCAAATGCAACCCACATAGAGAGTTCAATACTAGTAGTACTAAATTAGTACTAGATTGGATGCGGATGATCACCAGCCACACTAGCAGTGGCGGAGCTTGACACAGAACTTAGGGCGAGCCAAACATATTTTTTAGAAAGAAAACCATAGGAAAGAATGGGACTAGACAGAAGTAATTGTGTTTTAGTGCTGAAAAATAGCAGAGCTGGGCGGGCCATGGCACAGTCTTGCTTCAACTAAGCTCCGCCACTGCACAGTAGTAAAATTTCATGAACTCATGATGATATCTTTGACAGCATTCAGCTCGGCCGGCAGGAAACTAGCAGCCAGCTCCTTGAGAACAGATGGGCAACTGTTTTTCAGATGCTCGTAGCCATCGCTTGCCATCATGGCCTCCAAATTGGAAGGAGAAGCGAGGAACTCAAAGCAAGCTTTCCTGATTCTGTGGAAGCTATGCTGCTGTAAGGGTAAATTGCCCCTAAGTGTGTTTTTGGTAATTAATGATAATCCCTATGGACTAATGTTTTCATTGAGATTTTTATGAAGAAATTGTTCATAGGAATTGCTTGAAGTCCATGTGTTGGATTCAAGGCTTGGATGCCATGAAGATAAAGATATATCTTAAGTATTGGCATCAAGATCATTGAATAGAAGAGATGAATCCAATATGATCAAGAAGAAGAAATAAAGATGTAGTTCTTGTGTAGAACTCAAGTAATCCATGCTCTAGCTTATGTGTTAAGCCAAGGAGTCTCAAGATCTTGAGAGTTTGTCTACAAGAGAAGAATTCAATATATGGCTCTATGTCGAGGTCATGATGGTCTCATGAGTTGAGATATGTTTGACTAAGACCTAGAGCATGCGATCAAATGAAGAATTCTTTATGTGGCTCAAGATATTGTGATAGAGCATGAGAAGATTCAAGGTTGACCAAGGCAAAGATCAAAGATTGGATTCTAGATTGATCAACATATGAAGCATAAGGAATGTGCCACATGGGACCAATTGGTCTTGTGGTATGGTATGGTTTATCAATTATGCTTTGTGAACTAACCCATTACATATGTGTGTTTGTGTTGTCTATGTGGGTTAGGTATTGTGTCATGGATATGCATCACTAGTGAGATTTCATATAGCCCATGAAAGGATGACATCAGGTGGTGGTTGTCATCAAGGTTGAGAAGTGCAAGTTTCAAGATAAGCATCTCGAGAAGATCATATGCTTGAAGCTTGCCATCCATTTGGTGATAATGGAATTGTGAAGAAATGCCTTAGTGAAGGTATCACATAGTGGTGTATGTGGGAGCATATTGGAAGTCTTCACAAAGCAACAATGATCAAGTGAAGCATTCCGGCTTGACGGAAGCATGAAGCATCATCATCAAGATCAAGCGGGGTGCGCAAGGTAAAGGTTTGTCCTTGCTAGGTTTTCCTTTTACCGGTCTCAAGGTGTTTGTTGGGAGACCGGGTTATAGGATAGATAGCCGCACTATCAAGAGGGGCTTTTGGTTGGGTAACTTGATCACATCGTCTTAGGGAGCTCAATCCTTTGCATACTTTGCATCTTCCTAGTTTGTTGATTCTTGGTGTTTCTCCATGTGAGGTTCTTGTGCTTGTTGCTAGCTTTCCAACAAGTCCAAGTTCATCGAAAACGGAATCCAAATGCATCTTCTATTGCGTTTTTGAGTTGAGAGGTTTTACCGATTCTTCACTTTGGAAGGTTTCACACATCTCCACATTTGGTATTTTTCGTCTTGACTTTTCTTAGTGTTTCTCTGCATAAAGTTGTAGTACTTTTTCTAAGCTTTTTTCAAAAAGTCCAAGTTTGCTAAAAACAGAGTTCGGATGCAAAAGTTATCGCGTTTTTCGTATGAGTGTTTTTGCAGTTTTCCAAATCCGGAGTTGCTCCGGGCTCTGCTCCGGGCTGAGCAGTGCCAATATACTTACTCCGGAGTACAATCCGGAGCTACTCCGGGCTCTGCTCCGGAGCGCCCCAAAAACTCTGTAACGGGCAGTTTTCTTGCCCTATAAAAGGGGGCTTCTTCCCCAACGGTTCCCTAGAGTTCTTGGGCACGAAATTGACCTCCATTGTTGTCTTTCAAGAGCTTCCTTCCTCCTCCATCCCTCCTATGATTCTTGTATCTTTTTGAGGGATTTGGAAGAGGAGATCTAGATCTACAATCTCCACCAACTCAATCCTCCTCTAAGTGAGGGGAACCTTTGGGATCTAGATCTTGGGGTCATTAGTTGACCTCCACCATTGTTCATCCTCTCTAATCCTATCCTAGCATTTGTTGCTTTGATGAGATTTGGGAGTGAGAGATTTGAGCATCCTTGGTGTTCTTGCTTTGCATTCTTGCATAAGTGTTGAGCTCTCCATTACGATTAGTTCGAGTGAGAGACCGTGAGCTTGTTACTCTTGGAGGGTGACCTCCTAGTTGGCTCGGTGGTTGTGCCACGGTGTCCTCTTCGTGGAAGATTGTGAAGAGGCCCGGGCTTCCCCTTCGTGGGAGTTGTGAAGTGGTTGTGGAGCTTGCCATCTTCGGAGTGGAGGAAAAGCTAACCATAAGAAGGAGTCCCTAGCTTCGTGGGGGACTCGGAGAAGAAGGTGAGCCTTCGTGGCGTTCGGGGGCCTTCGTGGTTACCCGCATCTCTCCAACGGTGATTAGCTTACTTTATGTAAGTGAACATCGGGATACATCTTCGTCTCCGCGTGCCTCGATTATCTCTATACCCGAGTTTATTTCCTTGTGATAGCCTTCGTGCTTGAAGTACTTATATCTTGTTTATCACTTGTGAAATTTATCTTGTGCTATCTTGCTTATCTCTAGTTGTTGTTGTTGCACTTAGTTGAGCCTAGCATATTTAGGTTTTGTGCTTGAAGAAAATAAACGTTAGTTTAATTCCGCATTCCTTCAAGCCAATTCCGTAATTGTTTTTTTAAACGCCTATTCACCCCCCCCCTCTAGGCGACATCTCATCCTTTCAGCTGCTCACCTAGAGCTAAAGTGGTTTCCACGATGTCAGAGTTGATGAGGCTGCACAACCTCTCCTCGCATATTAGCTTCAGCCTCTCAATGTTGTACATGTCCGCTGCGACAATTAGATGGCCAGCCATCACCCCATCGATTTGTGCATAGCCTCCTTGAGTCGTCTCAGGAAAAGAGAGTGAATCTGTGTATATGAAGTGGAGCAAGGACTTGAACACGTCACTTTCCATATCGCTGATTTTGATTGGACCGCCGCCTTTCTCCATCATGGCGCCCAAGAGCTCGGCTCTGAAGACAGATGATCGGGCGGAGAGCACGGACCGATGAGCCAAGAAGCTCTCCCCACCAACATGAAAGGTCACGTCTGCTCCATCCATGCTCTTTAAGAGGTCGCCGAGGTGCTGGCGTGCAGGTTGCTCGGCGGAACAGCAACAAACCGGTGGACATCCTTCAGGATGGTAACATCGCACCTCATGCTGAAACTATCTTCAGTTAGATGCACTGATCCCTCAGGATCAGCTTTCTTGATGAAATCTTTGAAACCCCAGTTTGAACCTCTCATAGGGAAGATATATTCTTCGTTGGTTTTACTATGGGAGTTCATTGGTTCCCTATCCTTGTCAAGCAGACTAAATGTAACTTTCGCCTTCACATCCTTGGCCATGGCTGAATCAAGAACTAGAACAACAGATATAGAATTGTCAACTTTTCGGGTGCGGCAGCTACCGTTTGGGTAAACCCAGTTGTAACCTCCAACGGTGAAAGGAACAGATTTCACGTAGTCGCTATGCTTGACTCGCTCCTTGATACTTGAGTATCACTAGTAGAAAAAGGGTCTTTGGTCCAGGACACAAAAGCCATCTGTCCCGATTCAGTAGGCAAATCGGGATCAATGACAGGCATTGGTCCCGGTTCGTGCCGTTTGGGGGCCGGTCCCGGTTCATTTCGGGGAATCGGTCTCGATTTGTGGCATGAACCGGGACCAATGCCTCCCCAGCATGGCACGTGGCTCTCTGCGGAGCATTGGTCCCGGTTCATGGCATGAACCGGGATCAAAGACCCTCCCATGGCTATAAATTGATACCAGCCCTTTGTCCTTTGCCACAAAAATTTGCTGGATTGTGTATGAGGTGTGGGTGCTAGCTTTTTTTTTCCTTTGATTGCACATAAGGTGTTCGACAAAATGTCCATGCCACATTTAAGTTCGCACAACACGGTATCCTCCGCCGAGGTTAGCAACCTTATGTTCTTCATCTGTAACTGATATAAAAATCTTACATATGTGTCCATGCGGGTGGTCATTTTACTATTCACGATGTTATTATAATAGTTAATTATTATAACGCAGATCGATGCGCGGATGCGATGGATATACGGCGACCGACGCGATTCCGATTTTATTGCAGGCCTGTATAAATTTATCGATGTGGGTAAGGCAAACAAAGTGGATAATTTTACGCGTGCAAGCAATTCAAGAGGAAATTGTCGGATTCTTGTTAGAACAAGTCATAGATCCGAAAGGAGAATACTATTACCCGGTTCATTTAGAAGGGTGAAGTGTAAAAAAGAAGATGTAAAATTAAATTTGTGTGAGTTACCGTTTGTAATAGGGACCAAGCACGACGGATGAGACGGTGAATATTAATAATATATTCGTGACCATGATGACTCATCTTATATACTCCTAGATGTACATACTCCTATATTCAATATACCTCATATAGAAGGGTATTATACTTCTTTATCATTTTTAATATACCTCATTAATTATTCTAATATACCTCAATATAAGTAGTATGCAAAAAAATCCATCGTAACCCTTACTTTTTTTAATATATCATTTTTACGTGCATAAATGCAGTATATACGCAAATAATATGAGGTATATAGACTCAAATAAATTTTTTCATAAAACTCACTTTGAGGTATCTAGTATTAACTAATAAAGTATATTAAAAATGATAAAAAGGTATAATACCCTTATATATGAGGTATATTGAACGTGGGAATACGTACACTCAGAGATACCATCTCATTTTCCTATATATATATATATATCTAAAATTGCCAGCTAAAATGGGTGGTAGCTACGCACCTCTTATTAAATTGACACGTGTGTAACACCGTCAATACTAACTAACGATAGTGGCCTAGGCACGCATCCCCTCTTCTGACATCCTTTTTCCTTCTCTCATCTTTTTCTCATATTCTATTAAAAATTGGCCGCTCACTCTCTCTCTCTTATCTCTTTTATCTAACCGTCCTGACCGAATATTATAATACTGCCTAGCTTTGTTAGTCTGACACCAATACATGCATGTCAAGAAGTAAAGTGCTCTGGCAAGGCTCACGAAACAGCTTCAGCTTTGTACCTTATCACCAAAGCCTCCACACGTAGCTTCTTTGCTTACATTTAGTTGTCAGAATACTTGAAATAAAGCCAACTTAACCAGCCTTCGAGAGACCGACGAGAGGAATTTTAATTTAAACTCTTTCCGGACAAGTTCTTGTAGTACCTATCCATTTCCCAAGTAAAGCAGCCAAAGCAAGTGTGAGATAATAAGCAGGTAGCGTCGGACCAGACTACAGGTAATTAAACCATCGAGGTGTCGTGCGGGTAAAGTTTGGTTTTCACTTGCTGGTATCGCTACGGAATATTTTGGAATTAAGTTTGACTCAGGCACTCAGGTCTAACCAGGTCTAAATCTTGAATCTGTAGTACGTATCCAAGGATATCTTGATTACTAGGAAAGATATATTTGCTGGCCCTGAGACGCAGTAGGCGGCCGAATCTTTTGGTCAGGAGCTCACGCATGGTCTGACATAGGATATTTCTTTATGCGACGAGCTCACCAAAGTCTGACACGTGATCATCAACTTGCTGTGAGCAAGACCGTCAAGTTACCGTTAAGCGATCGTTTAAGATCAAAACATCCAACGGCTCCAATGAGAAGGGTAGCTAGCCTCCATTGCAGAAAATCCACTCTCATATATATATATATATATATATATATATATATATATATATATATAGGAAAACTATATATATATAATGTGGTTCCTTCATTATTGCTGTATATATAGTATCATTAAATTGAATACAATACACACCAAATAAAACCCTAAACCCTAAATGGAAAAAAAAAATACAAAACCCTGATATCAATGATCCCGGTTCGTGCTACAAACCGGGACCATTGACCCAGGGGGCATCGCGCTGCAGCACGTCCACGTGGAGACCTATCGGTCCCGGTTCGTGCTGGAACCGGGACCGGCATTGATCCCGAGTAATTGATCTCGGTTCAGCAACCGGGACCAATGGCCCAAATGAACCGGGACCATAGGCCCCTTTTCCACCAGTGTATCCATCTATCTTGATGACATATGAACTTGATTCCTCAAAAATCACATATGAACTTACCTCAGACCCCCCAACAATGGCAGCAGAAAGATCGCAGAGCTCTGACATTATCACGGTTGTCGTAATGGCAGAGAGGGGAGATTTTGTTGGGTTTGTATAGAAGCGTGGGAAGTTTAGATTGATCTGTTTGAAAGCCGATCAAACAGAAACATATCTTTTGCCAACCAGGGTGTAGATCTTTGCGTCTGTACGATTTCGCTGCGTCTATGTAGAAGTTTGAGAAGGTAGGACGATCTGTTTTAGAGCCAAATGAAAATAGTGTTAGTACACAACTCGGTCTATATATATCATTGCGCCGGGATTTGCTGTGATCTGCCACCGTAAGATATGGAAGAAACCAAGTGGGTATAAGTTGGTAGAAGAAAGGTTTTTTTTTGTTTTCACATATAAAAAAGGGTTTGCCTAGTCACTCCAAAAAAGTGCAACTGTAGTTAAAAAAAAGTGCAATTGCAACGAGTTATATTTTTCTGGCAGAAAAGTGCAATTGCACTTTTTTACAAAAAAATACAACTGATGCATATTTTTTAGGGTGACTAAGAAATAAAAAAATTTCAGGCGCCTGTTACTTAGCAAATCTGTATTAAAAAAATACCTTCCTTATACAAAATATATTTATTGTCATGGTTGATTAACATTTTTTGTATTTTTAAACATTTATTAACTATTTATTGGTCCTTTTATTTTTATTATAGTCCTGAACGTCCGCTTCGTCGCCGCGTTGAGTTCCTCCACCGCTTTTGAATGGGATTTTCTCGAAACAAGTCTGCGCTACGTCCAAGGCTAGCTTTTGAATCGGTGTACCAATTCTAGTTCTTGTTTTACCTCTGATTCTTGCATATTACAATTGGGGAAAATTCTAGCTAGGTCAAACTTTTGCAGTAAATTAAATTGCTGGTTACAGCTTGCCAGTAAACATAGATAAGAATATCTGTTCTTGAGCAATTCACGGGCTCAAACTTTTAAAGAGACAAAGAGCTGACATGTAAGTGATTAACTACATGGTTTTGTGCTCACAAATGTACCCATGGTTGAGAGTATGCCGCTTCTTTTCTTTTATAATAGCTTACATATATATTGATGTATAAATATATTTTCTATGCAAGATCAACCTAATCATACAAGTTTCTCAAAATTTTAATTCCAGCTTGTTGTTGTCGTATGATTTGGTGTTCCAAAAAAAGCTCATGTCAGTTTTCATCTTCGCTCCCCCATTTTTTTGTTTCTGCATCAGATGCGATGTTACGGTCGCGAAGCATATCAGCAAAGGCAATCGGTTTGTTTGCGTCCCTCCGAGCGACTTGCATCGGCATCTCGGCGACCTCCTAAAGAGCAAGGATGGAGCGGACGTGACCTTTCATGTAGGCGGGCAGAGTTTCTCGGCTCATAGGTCCGTTCTCGCCGCCCGGTCGTCCGTCTTCAGAGCGGAGCTCTTCGGCGCCATGAAGGAGAATGCCAGCGACCCAATTGAGATTCGCGGCATGGAAGGCGACGTGTTCAAGTCCTTGCTGCACTTCGTATACACCGACTCGCTGTTTGTTCCTGATACAGCTCAAGGAGATGATGCACAAAGCGATGGTGTCATGGCTGGCCATCTGCTTGTTGCAGCAGACAGGTACAACATCGAGAGGCTGAAGCTGATATGTGAGGAAAGGTTGTGCGACCTCATTGACTCTGACATCGTGGCAACTACTTTAGCTCTAGCCGAGCAACATGGTTTCCATAGAGTCAAGGAAGCTTGTTTCGAGTTCCTCGCTTTTCCTTCCAATCTGGAGGCGATGATGGCAAGTGATGGTTACGAGCATCTGAAAAGGAGTTGTCCATCCGTTCTCAAGGAGCTGGCTGCTAGCTTCCTGCCGGCCGAGTTTAAAGCGGTCAAAGATATTATCATGACAGTTTAGTAGTGTGGCTAGTGATCATGGTATCTAATTCAATTTAGTACCTTACTATCTATCGTACTCTGTCTAATCGAGTTTAGTAGTGTGGCTAATGATCATGGTATCTAATCCAATTTAGTACCTTACTATCTATCGTACTCTGCCTAATCGAGTTTAGTAGTGTGGCTAATGGGTCATGGAGTATATGTTACCTATCTCTCTACATATCTTTGCATGTATTTCTCGGGGAAAAACTATCGGTACCTGTCTTGCAATCAGACTAGAAGTCATTGGGTACCTCTGCATGTCTTAGCTAGGATGCATGATTAATGTTGAACAAGGTTTCTTATGATTGCTGTTTTTTTTATAATGTGGCATTGCCAAGTTATGAAGTGCCAATTGTTAGCTTGTAATCTTGATTATGTATCAGCATGTTTAGCTTGTTCTGCATGATAAAAGTCATGTAATCATATTGTTCATTTAGATATTAAGAAGATGATCCGAGAAGTTTGGGCTGTGTGAGGCAGTCCAACACCAAAACACCTGCTTGTGCTTATGTATTTCAGTGAGGGCTCAGAGGTAAGCACAGAATCTCTTACCTGATGGCTGCAAGCATGTTGGTCTCGATGCAGGTGCTGTACAGTTTGAATCTTCAGTCTGAGCGCAGTTTATCTGTTGTACTTCAGAAATCACAATATGTGGGCACTTATCAGCTATCCCCCGCGGCTATTGTCGCCTCTTGGTCCTGAAGGTCTGCTTCATCGCGCTCCGGCCGCGGCGAGTTCCTCCTGAAACTTATTTTCCCGTCTTTTCTGAACCAACTGAAACTTGCCTCTCATTTTCAGTGGTAACTGAAACACTGAAACTCGCTGCACCTAACCGCAAACGCATTGGACGGAATCGTCTACAGATGATGTCTTTTACTGACAGCAGAGTAGGAGACACATGGATGAAGGGATCAGGTACGGTTATCTGTGCTGACTCTTGCATTTGCTTAATTACCGACGATCAAATGAAGGTCAACGTGGTGTGCTCAAGGGCTCAAGGCCAAGAAGAAAAACAGGCCGGAATTCAGCGCCGCAAGCTATCTGCATGTTCCTAGGTTGACAAACATACCCAATCTTTGGGATTGGGCAACAAATATAAATATTTTATCGTATGCAAAGTAGCAGACAATGTGGCGAGATTTGAAGGTCAATTTCCAGCCTGATCTTGACTTGGCATTCGGTCAGATATGGCATGCTGACGGATTAATTAAATTGGGAAACTAACGGTTAGACGTCGCTTGCAGCCTTTGCCTATAAATACATGTACGTACTGGAGAAGGTTTCAGTTGTTACTTCGTCACCGTCGGCGATGGCTTTGCTGCTTCGCCCTTGAAATTTCTCCTTGTCAATCAGGGACTAGTATGCATCTGCTTCACGTGCGTATAATCTGAGGATCTGCATAATGGATGAAACTTGCCACTCAAAAACACATGTAGAATGGATAGCTCCCAGCCAGCGAAAACTAATGGGAACACTGGCTATGGATAGTGCACTAGACTAATTATAAGCACCCCTTAAAGCATCTAGATTAGTAGATTACTCCCTGAGCAGCATTTTACTCTGACTAATCCGCTCGTGTTCCCAATCCCACAAGCTAGCGAGATTCCTCGCGTGTGTTTTGCCTTTACAACATGTCACACGCATATAGAAATCGAACGACACATGGAGAGTGGCTCACACCTTGCAGTGTGAACCATGGGAAACCAACCAGGAAAGGAATTATATAACAAAACAGCATCTTTCCCCTTAATTGTCATCCGATCATGTGAACGGTGAACGAGCAGGTCACAAATTATTCCCAACCTGAGGCGGCACCGATTTGATTCTTGCTGTGATATATGCAAAATCCATAAGTATGTTGTTCCTGCATCGCGTGTAAAAGGTTCATGAAACTTGCTAATTCGTACACAGGATTATAGCACGAGTTACAGGCATCAAAATTGGTCTCGATCAATCTTTGACGATATATGCATGTATTTATGCCCCGATCGATCGAACACTGTCACATAATGGGAATTCAGGTCCGGCATACACGATAAATATTTGCAAAGTGCCATCCATCTAGCCATGCTGGAATCCAGACCACCAACAGGCAACAGTTGAACTCTGAACGAGTCCGGCACTTGACAGCTTTGACCTTTGACCCACCCGGATAGGCCTGCTATATACAGTATATCCGTATCAGGCATCAAGAAAGAACACGAGTCCGATGATGTCCACATGGCAGTAACGGTAGCCACAGGTTAATTTGAGCACATGAGCATAGTGGAAGCAACCTCACAAGTAGTACTATCCTCTGTCATTAGTCAGTGAAAATGAAAGCTTCGAGAACAATATAGCTAGACTAGTGATCTTGCTACATTCAGCCAGTCGGTCTTAGTTTTGTCACTAGCAGCCGCATCCAAGTCAAATGATCAGGTGGACCGGTCAGCAGCCCATGCAATATTCTCGGCTCAGATCGTACCCTTCTTTGAACCATACTGTTTTGAATACTCAGAAAATGACCTCGGAGGAATATCTGCCATTTGGTCATGCATGCATACTTTTTTAGTATATTTTTCGTGCTCCTCTTCTCGTCATACTTTTTTTATTCTGAAATAAAAGAAGGGTACGCAGCCTCGCGAATTTTTTTTTAATATTGCAATTTTTTTCAGCTATTTCAGAATTAGGATTAGTTTATAGCTAATTAGATGTAGGGCACTGTTCTATCTGCCGGATACGAATAGTACTACTCCCATCTGCCGGATGCGACATGTTGGTTTGGACGAGGCAGGTCACTGCCGAGCCTGCTGTCGCGTCTGGCGGACGCGATTAGGCCCTGTCACGGCGGGCAGATGCGACAAGTTATGTTTCTGCCAAGCGCACCCGGCCGGCTTCAGTAGCATCTGTTTTAGACAACTACTAACTATTTTTATTACTTTATATTATTTTTAATCGCGGCAAATATTTCGGAAGTTTTATCTTTGAGTAGTATTTCTAAATATATATTGGAGTAACATTTATATTAATATAGAAAGTGCGTGATATATCGGTATTACATACCGCAAACTAAAATATAGAAAGTGCGTGATACATCGGTATTACATACCGCAAACTAAAATAGAAATACATGATTCGGGATAACTAAAATTAAGATAGAAATATAGTACGAATAACTAAGGTTTGGCGACTCTCTTGCCCTTTGTTGAAGAAGCTTTTTTGGCCCAGTCGCTAGGCATGAAGTCGTCGTCGTCGTCTTTGTCGAACTTCAACGGTGCAGTTCCTTTGCCCTTGCAAGCAGCGCCATTTGGCTTGGACGAGGTAGATTCTTTGCTCTTCGATGACGCCCCTTTCTTCTTGGCCCAATCGCTAGGCATAAAGATATCTTTGTCTTTGTGGCTGTCGTTGATCCAGAGCGCGGTATGTTGAATCCACTAGCTTATATCTTCTCCTCTCTCCTTTATATCTGTCCAGTGCCCGTTGATCTTGATAAGTTCTGCATGGACCTCCTTCCAGGTGTGAGATGGGCCTGTCGACTTGCTCTGATTGTAATCATATGTGACCTCAATGAGATCGCTGGGGCTATTGACAAGCTCGTCAAATAGAACAAGCTCACGGTTCCTTCTATATCTACAAGCTGCCTTGAAAACCTCTACGGACATAACTATTTTCCAACTATGATTGGGAGGCGTCATGTTGGGCAAGATACAATGAGCTAGAACTGAAGTTTAGGTGGTCTTATATAGGACTTGAAGAATAGAAATGGCGGGAAAGAAGACACGGAATACAGAAGGCGGGAAAGAAGAAGCGAGAAAGGAGTTGGCGGGAAAGAACAAGCGGGAAAGGAGTTGGCTAGAAAAAACGAGCGGGAAAGGAGTTGGCTGGAAAAACGAGCGGGAAAGAATAGGCGGGAAGGAAGTTTGCTGGAGAAATCGAGCGGGAAAGAAGTTTGCGGGAAAGAACGAGCGGGAAAAAATTTGCTAAAATAACGAGCGGGAATGGAGTTGGCGGGAAACATCTAGCGCGAAATAATAGGCGGGAAAGAACGAGCGGGAAAGAATAGGCGGGAACAAATAGTCAGAAATCAATCGTGACAAATATATGTGTCTCATACATCATCGGATAGTAGTACAATGAGAACCACAAACATGCTTACAAATATATGTCTAATACGAATGTGCATACAAATTATTAGAATACAAAGATACAAAGATCACATAGATCATCGACGGTGCGGAGCATGTGGTGGTCCTCGTGGCGGAGGCGTCGTCCATCTATACCTGTTAGGGGCCGCTCGATAGTACTGAGTGCTGTCGACCTCCTAGTTGCCGGTCTGTGACTGCTGTGTGGGATCAGGTGTAGGAGTAGTAAGCAAGGCCATATAACCACCCATAGGATCCGAGTTAATATCGATGTCACCAGTCATCCAAGTCGGTCCCTGCATAGGCGACGTCCCTCCCTGTGCTGTAGCGTGCAATGCAACAAAATCTATTAGGAAATTACGGCTATGTATAACTTAAGAAATACAACAACTGTGAACTGCACGTACCTTCTGGCATGACCATCTGTGGAGTATAACCAAAAATCTGCTGCGCTATGCCTCCATACTGCTGCTGGCTCAAGTAGTCGTACTCCGGCTGCTGCACATAGCCTGAACCTCCAGGCTGGTAAGGATCAGGCTGCTGCTGATGCTGCCAAGCTGAACATCCAGCCTCGTAAGGATCAGGCTGCTGCTGATGCTGCCAAGCTGAACCTCCAGCCTGATCAGGAGCAGGCTAATGGTGAGGCCCGGCTGAACCTCCAGCCTGGTAAGGATCAGGCTGCTGCTGATGCTGCCAAGCTGAACCTTCAGCCTGATCAGGAGGAGGTGGCCTCTGTCTCGACGTGGAACGTCGCGTAGCTGAACGTCTAGGCTCAACAGTAGAAGGTGGCCTCATACTCCCCTGTGGATCAAGACGTGGACGTGGTGCATGCCTGAGAGGGGCTGGAGGCGTAGGCACTTCTGAATACCGCGGTGGACGCGGCGTCCAAGTATGAGGGTCCATTTGTCCACTTCTCCGACGAACATCATCTGTAGTACGGCAAATGAGAGTGGAGTAAATAGAACGTAGCTTCTTCTCCACCTTCCCCAGAAAGGTGACAACAGGCTGGCGTGGAATTAGAGCCGCCGTAGACTGAGATCGTGCAAAGTGGTAAATGTCATTAGCGGCTTCGTGAACCTCATCGGCCTACAAAAATAGAACCAAAAATAATGTGTACGATTAGCTACAAAATAAAGAGTTTAGCATATCAACATTTAATTGTAATAACTTACAGCTTGTATTCTTGAGCCTCCTGAAGATCCTACCTCATACATATCACATAGTGCAGATTCGAAATATCTCTTGGGGTCTTTTGCCTTAGTGAGAAATGTGCGGGTACATTGACCATATCTGATATAATACTGATCAAAGAGTACAGGATCAAACGGCACATCTGAGGACCAAATATTATTCCGCGCAGATTCCCACTCTCTAATATATTTCCCAATAAATGTTAGTCACTTCTCCATGGTCCTATTTGTGCCCTTCCTTTTTAACCTATTTTTGCAAATTATAACATTAGCACCATAATAGCAGCAGTCTGTATGTATGTATCTTATAAAAAATAGCAGCAGTCTGCACGTATGTATCTTATAAAAAATTGATATACAAGCAAGTATGTTAGTTTGTAACAATTGTGTTAACTTACTCGTGGATTTTTGCTAGTAATGGCTCATCCGCTGGAGATGAAACTACATCCTGAAGAAGATTAAATTATCTCATAACCCTTTGTTGAGACATCTCCTCCACAAATATATCAAACACAATCTTGGACTTCGTAAGCCAGTATTCCTAATCTCTTGTGCACAAATCAGAAAGCCCACCAGGATATCTAGCTGCGATACTATTAGGCGAATATGGGTCCCAGATTATCGCATCGCCGGGATAAAAATCAAATGCCTCGGTAATCGACTGGTAGCAGCCCCTCACCTGGTCAAATGCAAACCGTATCTGTATGTAAAAATTAATAGTTAGTTTGTGAAGTACGTATTTGATCAATGCAAAATGAAAACAATATCGTTACGCATGTACCTTTCTACGTGTCCAAAGTGTACCAATAGTTGGCATGTCGATGCCATCAGGATCCACCATCTCGTCGGCAGGAAATGACTCACTCACTTTAATGTCTGGGCGTTCAATTGCAAATCTCTTCCACGACCATAGGTAAAGAAATAGTGGGCATCTAAGGAGGGCAGAACGTGGCTTACTCTTGCAGCAACTAATACACATAGCTCTGTACATTTTTGCTAGCAAGGCAGAACCCCAACTCCTCGGTGTAATATCATCCGGAGTCACTGCATTAGCAATCTCAAGTGCAATAGGGATGAAACCCACAGAAATAGTGTCTCTGTGACTCTCTATGAACATAATCTTCCCAAACAACCACATCAGGTATGCCTTCAAGGACCGAGTAATCTGTTCTTCAGTAGTCTGTTGAAACTTACATATCTGCATAGACAAGAATGAGAAAACGTATGAATTTACAGTGCAACAGAATTTCGAAATAGATTGCATGAAATAACAATGCAGTAATATACCTGAAACTCCTTCAACCAAGCATATTTAGGCCCATGCGAGAAATCTATGTCTGGAAATGCCACCCCTCCACGTACTCCGTTAAGACGAGCTAAAAGATCCGCCGCCCAATTTCTAGGTGCTTTTAATGGCCCTATGGGATGACCAGCCAATAGAAGTCCCAACAAGTATAAGACGTCCTGCAAAGTAGGAGTCATCTCACCCCAATGGAAGTGGAACGTGTGGGTTTTCGGTCTCCACCGATCCACTAAGCCAGTGAGCAAAGCCCCGTCCAAGGTCATCTTCCTCTCGGTCTCTATCACCTCATGACGAGGATGCAACTCCAAGTCCTCACGGGTTGACTCTACTAGTCGTGCGAAAGGTAGAAGTCCAGCCCACTTCAACCTACAAACAAATTAAAATATATTAGTAATAGATAATCAAAAGGCTAGAATTATTAGTAATATCAATACAAATGGACTTGTACCTTTCTACCCAAGCAGGATGTATCATCCAGTACTCATTCGGAGTGCGACACTTTAGAGGCTCGATACGATAAGTACTATCCTGGAATCTATAATATTTTAGCAATCTGCCCCGATGATCATATTCAACGCGTTCATCAAGCATCCATGGATACTCCATACCTGCACATATGAACAAGAAATATTAGTACAACGTAAATAAAGTAACAAATAAAAACGTAGTTCCTCACATATTACAAATAAAAACGCAGTTCCTGACATATTACAAATAAAAATATAGTTCCTCACATATTACAAATAAAAATGTAGTTCCTGACATATTACAAATAAAAACGTAGCTCTTCACATATTACAAATAAAAACGTAGTTCCTGACATATTACAAATAAAAACGTAGTTTCTCACATATTACAAATAAAAACGTAGTTCCTGACATATTACAAATAAAAACGTAGTTCCTCACATATTATAAATAAAAACGTAGCTCCTCACATATTATAAATAAAAACACAGTTCGTCACAAATTGTCTAGGTTCTTCCTCTTCCACGACTTCTTCTTCCTCGATTCGTACGTCCTCTAGTAGCTCGGTTTGGGTAGAAAGTGAGACATTTATCATCCTTATATCCCCATGCACTGTATAGGAAGCATTGTCGAGTTGGTCCATCGGCTTCAGATTCATCCATGTTATTTCGGATGCGCCTACACTGTCTTCTACCCCTATTCGTGCACTTTAGACTAGGATCTGGGATGTACTTCCTTTCCCCTGGATCTACCGTGTTGAAATTACCGATAGCACGATATCCATGTATCTCGCCAGTCCAAGTGTAAACCACAGCCATACTCCCGTAGTAGGGGGACACGAAGGACATTGGGTCCATTTGAAGCATCCCACACGCAGCCAAAACATGTGAGCAAGGTAAGTGAAGTAACTTTGGTTTGTTGCATGTGCACTCACAAGTTGGAAACTCCTCAGTTCCAATTTTCACTTCATGCGTCCTTATGATGTTGCCAGTACCAAACTTGTCCGTTTGTAAACGGACCTCAAACCTCAGTTCCTCATTTCTGGTGGCAACGACCATGTGTCCTCTATCCATTTCTATCTTCTTCTCCATGTATTTTGCTATCTTCTCACAGTATGGTGTGTTAGGATTTCTCAAATTATGCATTTGAGCCTCCTCCTGTCTCTCTTTGAAATATTTCAGTATGCAATAGAAAATTCCCTTCACAATTGCTGTTAGTGGGAGTGCCCTATTTCCTCTAAACACAAAGTTGTATGACTCAGCTAGGTTAGTGGTCATACAGCCGAACCTAGCTCCATGAGCATCGTGAAGCAAAGACCACCTCTCCACAGGCTCATGCTCTATCTATTATGCAAAGTTCTTTATGCGAGACCCAGGACGCCTCCTAAGAGGGGGGGGGGGATCAAATCCTGGCAGATCGCAAAGTCCTATTGGTTCTTCCTCTAGGGGTAATGTTGTTCCTTGTTGAGTTGCTACTAGAGCTGCATGAGCTGCTACTGCGGCTGCGCGGGCTGCTTTTCTATGTTTAACATGCTCTCCAGTTAGTTCATGCAGCTTCTTTGTGAGAAATGCATACTTTCATTGCTGGTTTTGCTTGCATAACTTTTTGAATAGGTTCATAAGATTCTTACTCCTGAACTGTGAGAAAAAAATGGCACCTAGATGTCTCATGCACCACCGGCTCTGTAAGTCAAGCCATGGTGTTTCTTCATCGGGACCGGCCTCTTTCAGCGTCTTCACCGCCCTCAGTATACCAGCATGCCTATCATGAATTATGCAAACATTCGGCCTCTCCTTCACAATTGCTATCTTTAACTGTCTGAAGAACCACAACCAGCTCTCCATGTTTTCGCTCTCCACAAAAGCAAATGCCAGTGGGACGATTTGGTTGTTTCCATCCTGTCCAATGGCCGTCAAAATCTGACACAAGTACTTGCCTGTCAAAAATGTTCCATCCACACATAACACCGGTCGACAGTATCTAAATGCTTCGATGCATATGTTAAACGAGAAAAACACTCATTCCAAAACCTTCGCAGTGGAGTCCTCCGCAAACCATGAGTCTTGGATGTCAACATAGGTGCCCAGATTTCTTTCCTGCAACGTGTGCAACATATGGACAACCAAGTCGTACGAGTCAAAGAATGACCCAAATCGCGTCTCCAACGCCTTCTGCTTAGCCCTCCAGGCCTTACCGTAAGATATGTTGTACTTGTATCTCTGCTTCACTGTCTTCTGGATAGCCTTTACCTCCATAGCTTTGCCCTCGACTATTTGGGTATGAAATAGTTGAGCTACGAGAGTGGAACTCAGGTTCTTATGATCCACCAACTGGTTCCTAATAATACATGTGTGCTGCACATGGTCGCTCACCACCCAGAAGGTGTCATTCTTGCGGAGGTAGCCATGCACCCTAGCGGGACATCTCTCCTTGGTACATTCTACTATCAAATATTTCTTGTTTGACGCGACTGTTTTAAATACCCTCTGCGTGGACATTGCCCAGCTAGTTATTGCATCCTGAAGACGTTGCTTATCGGGATATAATGAACCGACTGAGATGCTGTTCGGGTGATACTCCCATGCCGAATCATGCCCCTCGTTCACTCTCATTAAATTTGAGAAGTCCTGATTCCATTCTTTCGGAATCGGGGCCTCGTCCTGATCATCTTCTTCATCTTCTTCATCAGAGTCAGACGAATTAATATCATCAGCATCTCCATCAACATCTTCAACTTCCATCTGCTGCTGCAAAACCTCATCTTCATCGTCTGAAAATATCTCGCCACCTGCATCATCTGCCGCTGCACCTAATGCATGACTGCTCTGCCCTGTTTCATACCCAATGTCGTCGGCATATGACATGGCCACAGCAGGCTCATCAGCTGGTTGCATGCTCTGCCAAGAAACAAAACCAATTGCCTGGCTGCTGTGGCTTGACTCGGCCTCCCCTCCGACAGTAATCGGCTTCGCAACCACAAGGGCGATCGGGGATGTTTGCCGGTGCTCACACCCTTTCAACCAGCCGACCCACTGAGAGGTACGCTCTATCTCTTTCAACTGACAATATATATTGCTAGTTGAGTTGCTCCACAATGCTTGTAAGCTGACAGTGTACAGCTTACGATCCCATCCTAAGAACACCATTAACATCCTTTTGAATTCTCCAATACGGATACTCTGAGGATCAGTGAAGTCCACCTCATGATATATACTCAAAGTCACTAAGATCAGCTCCAGCATCACTGCTATGGACCGCACCGTACCCATAATGAATAACAAATCTAACTAATCCAGACATGACTCCTGCTACATAAAAATCCTACTTCCGTCAACTACACCGCTAAAATATATATACACAAAATTACAGTACCACCATTTGAGAATAAGATTTTTACCCTCGTAGCGTGCGAATCACCACCTCAAAACTTGCTCACGTCACACCACTTCGAACGCACCGGAATCAACAAGAACACTATAACCTGGAGAATACAAAAACAACATCAAGAATGCTACATAATACAATAAGAACACTAGAACACCTACAAGAAATTTTACATGCCACTATACGCACCATAATTATTTCTCCATAATTATGCCCATATCTTTACACAAACTACATCTACATGCCACTATACACACCATAATTATTTCTCCATAATTATGCCCATATCTTTACACCGCTAAACGATATCAACAAAAAATACACGACCACCGTATAAGATTAACATGTTACCCTTGAAGCTTGAAAATCACCACATTGCACCAGCCTCACCTCACACCGCTTCTGCAGCTACGAAATCAACCTGTAGAACACAAGAACAACAAGAACAATATCAAGAACAGATGAACAACTACAGGAAAACTAACACCAACTACACCAAAATGCGACTAAACGAACCAACGAAATTTCTCTACAAGCTAACCCATATGTAGATCGGGCTCTCCTCTACTTCTTGCAACAAATCTCACTTAATTTGATCAAGAAATGACCTCAAAATCGAACAAAAACAGATTTGAGAAGAAAGAGTGTGAGCTGCGTGAGAGAGAAGTGAGCTGCGTGTGAGAGAGATGAGTGAGTGAGGGGAGAGAGTGGAGCAGGGAGTGAGTGAGAGGACGGAGGCGAGGCTGCATGCGGTGGGGGGGAGCAGACCGGATATGTCCAACCGTGCGGACTTATCGTGTCCGCCGGTTGCGACAGGCTCGAAAGCCACCCGGCAGACGCGACAGGTGCTTTTGCTTCTTTCGAGGGCGCTGCCGGCACCTGCTGTCGCATCCGGCCAAAGCGAGCCACGCTTATCGCATCCGCCGGATCTGACAGGTTCTTATCGCGTCGGCCGGACGGAATGCTACCCTAGTTCTGTAATTAGCATCAAAAGGATCCTAGTTCTGTAAATGCTGCAAAAAAGTGCACTATAAAAAAAAATCGCCCCAGCCTCTGCATTGAAGGAATGGTTCTTCGACCCTCATTTGATTTAGACGGCATGCGGCTTTTTATCATTTTATTCAATAAAGATCTAATAAAGATTATATATCTAAAAATCCGAAGACACCAACACCTGACAATTGAGTGAAAAACATATCAACAGGACTTATGTCCTCACAACAAAGAAAAATCCCGTCAACTAGAAACTGAGAATATCGCATACCTCGATACACCCGCAAAGCGAAACGAGAGTGCTTATCCAGTCTAATGGAATCTTAGAGAGCATCTTGTGTACACACTACAGAAGCCACCACCGCTATCTAACCAGGGAGAAGTCTTTAGGATAAATATCCATATAATCTTCATTATTCCCGTGATTGACGCCACTGTTTGATGACATTTTGTCATGGTTTTAGAGATTTATTTCAAATGTCAACTACAAGTGTGTGCAAAATATGAGCAAGATTTGTCCTCAAGTAAAAGAAAATAGGATCACAAGTACGTACATGTAAAGAGACAGAAGTGTTTCAGTTCAGGTCCTAGCAATTGCATGGTAAGGAACTGAAAGGGACACCACACAGACGTGAGCTAAGAGTTTGCATGACTAGATATATAGCAGGTTTTTTGACCTTAAAGAAAAGTGGATTATGCATGGCTGATCGATTTGATCGATTGGTACCGTATAACATGTGCATGCGTAGCTCAGCTGGTTCCCTCAAACATATGCAATGCACACGCGGACGGTCGCAGTTGGTCTAGCTGGCCGATTCAAGCGAAGTTTAGCCAGATAATAGGATAAAAACTCGTAGTTGCATGCGAGAAGGACCAACGAGGCAGTACTAAGTTTGTTCTTGACCAACAACGCCAAACAGTAGTGCGAGAACACTTTGTCTAATGAAACATCACGCTGTCAGTGTCAGTTTATGATCGTGGAGATGGCTATGAGGCGACACGACAACATGTTTAGTGGATATAAGTTCATTGTAACATCCTATGTATACAACTTTTTTATAGTGAATTTGGCCTCAGTGTCATCGTGGTTTTTTTTTCCAATTTAATTAGATTTTCCATGTTAAACAAGTGTCTTATGTATGCTCTACTTTTTCGGTTCATCTTGTTGTGCATTTTTATCAGGATTGTAGTTTGATGAGTGCTCATGCCATTGACCATTGCTAAAGCTAGCTTAATCGGAGATATTTTAAGGACATAAGTCCGTGAATATAATTAACTGGGAGAGTCTCCAGAGACCTAGGAATCAGAAAGTTCACAATCGCCACAGTCAGATATATATTCAGGTGCAACATGAAAAATACATGTGAAATGAAAATCTTTAAATTATCAATATGATAAAAGTACAAGTTTTCTACCTCATTGTATTTTCAACCATTTTTTCGTATACAATGTATACTCGCACACCCGCACTTAAAGCGCCAATGCAGCTATTAAAATATTTATCTTGCTAAAAAGCCACCACTACGTCAGACCGCGCCTCCACCCTACGCGAGTCCATCACATCACATCTGTTGTCAAGGCGCTGCTGCACCAGCAGCCAGGACTCCCTGTCTTAGACGCGGTTGATGCACACCACTCCACCGCTTGCTACCACCATCAAACAGCCGCTCCAAAAATGGTGTCCCCAAGAGGTAAAACGACACCGAAAGCATCGCCGTCATCCCATCCAAGATACCTAGATCTGGGGTTTCCCCCGGAGCAACACGAGTGAGTGCACACAGTCTACAGTGGTGATGCCTTTAACAAGGCAATGACGCATAGACGCTACCATCAACCTCTGCGACCGGAGTTGGGGTACATTTTTCACTAGCATCCGCGCCCCCAACTCGGCGCCTAGACCATTTGGCCGACCCCTTGCAGCGGAGAAGGAAGCCACCACCGCCATGTCAGGGCCAGAGCCCCTCCCCCCCCCCCCCCCCCCCCCGACATTCTCAAACTGTGTGGTGAAGCCTAGGAGCACGAGGTGACATCGGAGCGGGAGAAAATCATGACAGCCACGGCCCGTCCAAGCCCATCTGGGCCTAGATCGGGCCCAGCTGCCACAACCGCCTCGCCGTCAGCCAAGCCACCATGGCCACTGCTGCACCATCGCCTGGTCGTCGACCGGTCTTAGCGGGCGCCACAACGTCAGATCAGACCACTGCCGAGGAGGAGAAACACCGTCGTCACCACACCCCCGAATTTTGCCGGGCAGCGCTCCCGATAGCAGTGGTGGGAGAGGACTTTGTGAAAGTAGGGTGAGACGACGGGAGCCGGGACGCCCCGGCATGGTGTGGCACCGCCGCATGAAGGCGAAGTTGAGGGAGATTACCAAACGTGCGGCAAATTTCTCTCCTTGTAACATGTTTAAGTTGTACGAAAAATATGGCACAAAATACTTGTTGCCCATAACATCATGAAATATTTTTACAGTGTAATAATTTTATTTCAAGATGTACAATTAAGCATTCGGCATTTACCACTTCCGTCCATTATCATCATAGCTGCTTTTTCTATTTGGTACTAGTTCCACACATAGAAGTACGTCTTTGTCGGTCACAGAACGAAAAAAAAAAGAGTGGGTAGCCGAAATGAAAAATGCATGGCGCGGAAACACGCTTTTACTTTTGTTTTTTACCTGGACAGTGGACACGGTACAGTCCAGTCCTATTCGCCTTTAAACTTGACCGTTCCCGTTCAAGGAAAAACGAACTTGACCGTTCTCTTTGAAGTTTTGAATTACCAGCAGGAAGTCAGGAACGGCAAACTGTCTCGGTTACGTCAAAAGCTCGCCAGCAGACAGCAGTACAGGGATTCACTTTGTAGCCACCTCATTTTGATGCTTTGACCTCAGAGGACGAGGATTCACATCCACCAATGCTGTTAGACATTCGATGATCAAATTAACACTCGTTTGCTAAGGAAAATAATAGTGTATTAACCGTAACACATGAGCTACATGATGATTTGGTGGCATGATTTTCTAAGGGGGTGTCCGTTTTTCAATCGACCGAGAGAGATGTACTTCTCGGTTGAGTAAGATTGTTGGATATGCCAAGTATAGGCTGATATGATATAGATATTGTGCTCCTCGTCGATCCACAAAAATTTCATAAAAGAATTATGAAATGTCAAGGTAGCATGATAGCTTAAACACCTAGAGTAATATACAATTTAATGATGGTAAGAAGTTTTCTGCCAAACTTGTGGTGTCACCTGACCTAAATTTTACATGTAACACCGCCACCCGTAGAACTCCTTCAAACCCATGTCCTTATCCAACCGTCTGTGAAAAGATCTATCATCGGATATTCAGCTATCAACAAAACAAATACAGGTGACAACAACAATACAAATTTATACATTTGGCAATAGCAGAAATAGCAAAATGATCTCTCCAATAGTCAATAACATGAATGCAACAAAACTAATAGGAGGCACTTTAGCTCCTACCTAGAACAACAACATTATTCTATTTTCTCGACTATTTTCCTCCTTTTCACCCAAATAAGTTGATTTGGTGTGCTCTTAGTAATGTCCGATTTTTCAAAGATATTGGATGAGTGGTATTATTGGACATGCACTCAAGTATAGGCTGATATCAAACAATCTTACTCATCCATTGTTGGGCATTGTTTCAAGTATAGGCAGAAGTTCCTCCATGTTGGTTTGCTAGATCTCAGCTCTTGCCTCCACTTGTTGCTCCAATCTCTGAGAGACGATTGCCATTGCAGTGACTCTGGTCTCCCGCGGCCTCTTCTTGCCTCACCTCAGGTATTAACGACTACTCTTCCTCGCAACTCTTCTGGTCTGGGCGGCTTGACAGAGATTGACAGAAATTGTTGAGGGGCCAGAGAAGACTAATAATGGTTAACATTTGACTAATCTTTAAATTTTTAGCATAAACATTACAAATATATTAAGATATTTTCTAGAATGCTAGATGGGGGGGGGGGGCAATGGCCCCCTTGGCCCTAGAGAAGCTCTGGCACTGTGAGCAAGTGCCCTTGGTGTCGTCTCTGTGGACCAGCTCTGATGATGCTATGAGGCTTCTTTTTGCGAAAGTTATGATGTCAATTGACCTAAAAACGTACATGGAGCACCGCCACTGCCAGAACACCTTGAAACTCATGTCCTTATTTGCCCTCCGTGAAAATGTCTTACGGGGCACAAATCCGTCGGCGACTTTCGCCGCATCCCCGGCGTTCATGTGACCATGACGCCATGGCGCGCATGCATGCGTCACTCGCTTGACCTGCGGACGATGCTTCCCGCCGATGCATGCCACGCGATCGAGGAGGAGAGGCCTCTGTGTTCCCCTGTGTTGTCTTGTGTCACCGTGTTCACTGTGTTGAAACTGTTGTCACTGTGTGTGTTGTCTTGTCCCCCTGTGTTCGTCTTGTCTGAATGAAAAAAACTGTTTCATAGACGTGCCTCTGTGTAAACGCGTAACTTTGCCTCTGAATGAATGAATGGTCGTCTTCATGATCTTTTTTTGTGTGTAAACTTGTAATAAAATCTATCACAGTGAGACCATAGTGTTGCAACTTGGACTGCATGTCACATGAGCTCACATACATGGATTTTCAGATTTCTAGGAATTTCTAAAATCTAATATAGGCCCATAGAAAAGGCCCAATATTTAGGTAGTATCTTGATGCTTTTTTTTGTATCTCAAATGTAGGACCCTTGGCTTTTGGTAAAAATGAATTCAGAAATCAAAAGCCATGGCTGAGATTGTTGGTCGAATGCTCATCATAACAGATTATACAATGCGGTCTATTTATATTTGAAAGGAAGGAGCACAAGTACTCTAGCAAGTTCTTTTCTCTCTCTTTTTTGACACTTTTTTTTTGTGAACCGGGATTTTTTGGGCACTCTAGGTAGCTAGTTGATTGCTGTGATCGATGGAGCTGGTGAAGCGCAGCCAAGGCACCAAATCCCGTGTGAAGCCCGTACCGATATTCCCCCCTCCTCCCCTCTCGGAACCAGCAACCGACACGGCTCGTGTCCGAGCGAGAGTGACCGACCCACTTTCTCTGCCACGTCTCCGGTCCAAGTCTAGCGCAGCGCCACACGTGCACACCACCAGACCGCCGGGGGCAGACGGTTTTTCCCACGCCAGGAAGCCGCCGCCGCCGCGGCAAGAAAAGAGAGCGCGCGCTGCGGCCCCTCCTATCTCAGCTTCCAGCTCGAGGATGAGCTGTTTTAGAATGGAGGGGGGAGATGTCATGTGGGGCGAGAGTTATAGGCGCAGAAGCTCAGCGGCGGCTGCGGCGCCCTAGAGTCCTGCTAGGTTTTAGGTTAAAAGAGTCTGGGTTAAATTGGAAAGGTTTTGTCCCGAAGAAGGTTACCCTGCCAATACCCAGTTAGAGTTAGAGTCAAATACATCTTCTGTAATCGGCATATAAGCCACCCCAACGTGATCAATAAAGACAAGCAGAAAACAATCTATCTTCTCACCTTGTGCTCCTGCGCCCCGACGCCTCCTCTCTCCTCCTTCTCTGATGATAGGTCGATGAGACTACCGTCCTAGTCCTCCAACCTCCCACAACTACAACCTCCGGTCTGTTTCAGCCCTAACACGTGACAGAATCTCTGGCACTGTGAACAAGGGCACTTGGTGTCATCTCTGTGGACCAGCTCTGATGATGCTATGAGGTTTTTTTTTGTGAAAGTTGTGATGTCAATTGACCTAAAAACGTACATGTAGCACCGCCACTGCGAGAACACCTTGAAACTCATGTCCTTATTTGCCCTCCGTGAAAATGTTTTACAGGGCACAAATCCGTTGGCGACTTTCGCCGTATCCCCGGCGTGCACGTGACCATGATGCCGCGCATGCATGCATCGCGAGAGGAGGAGAGGTTGTGTCACTGTTATCTCTGTGTCACTGTTGTCACTGTGGGGCGAGGCTAGCTTACGGTCACCCGTCCTCCCGGTCGATTTTCCGACAACCAATATGGAAACAATGTCTGTCGGAACGGAGGGAAGAGAAGAGAAGGGGAAGGAGAGGAAGAGGAAAATCCGGCCACTGCAGCCAACGCCGGCCACCGCCGCCGGTCTCCGCCGCCCCGACCTCTCCTCTAAACCCCCCCATGGCAGCTTCTTCTCGCCGGCGCCCGCACCCCCCACCCCCAACCCTAAGTTTTCGGGCTCGCTCCGCCGCCTCCGCCGCGACCCGTCGCAGCTCCGGCGGCTCCGCATCGCTCCCGGCGAGCCATCGCCTTCTCCGCCGTGGCGAGCTGCGGCGTCGCCGGCTCCGGCTCGACCTCCGGCGAGAAGGGGGAGAGGAGGAGGTGTGGGAGGAGGAGGTAGCCGAGCTCCGGCGAGAAGGGGAGAGGAGCTTCGGCGAGAAGGGGGAGAGAAAGACGGCCACCGCCGCCCGCGTCCGGCGTCCCTCCCGCGTCGCCGTGGCTCGCCGCCCCGCGTCTCCGTTTGTCTGCACATAGCGAGAAAGAAGGCGGGTTCGGGAGAGAGATGAACGAGATTACAGGAGATGTGGGGAAAAGAAGAGGATAAGAGGCAGTAACGTGTGTGGGCCCCACCCAGGTGAACGCGTGTCTCCCGTCAACCGTGGACACGGTCACCCGGTAGTGAGCTGCTTCGGTCACTGTGTTGTCTTGTCCCCTGTGTTCGTCTTGTATGAATGAAAATATGGGGTTTCAGATTTTTAAGAATTTATGAAATCTAATATAGGCCCATAGAAAAAAGTCCAATATTTCAACAATGATATGTAGTATCTTGATGCTTGTTTTTTGTACATCAAATGTCGGACCCTTGGCTTTTGAAAAAAAATGAATTCAGAAATCAAAAGCCACGGCTGAGATTGTTGGTCGAATGCTCATCATAACAGATTTGAAAGGAAGGAACTAGCAAGTTCCTTTTTTTTTGGCTTCGTTTTTTGGAGGACACTCTAGGTAGTTGGTTGCTGTGATGGCATAGTTTAAAAAACCGGACCGGTTCACTGGTTGAACCGGAAAAAACCAGAACCGGTGACCTCGCCGGTTTGTTAAGCGCACTGGACCACCCCTGCTATCGAACCGAAAAAAACCAGGTGAACCGGACGGTTTTGTTGAGAACCAGTGAACCGCCCGATTTGGTGTGAACCACCCGGTTCATTGTTGGTTCCTACAATACCCCTATTTTAGTTGTTTTGCGTGAAAATGGAGTGGCAAAATCGCGAAAAAGGAGCCTCTTGCAGGTTTTCTGGATCGAGATGGATGTTGCCGATTCATTTCCTCCTGTTCGGCCGTCCTCCTTGTTCCACCCACCGCAGCCACTTACCAGAGCTCCTGAACCAGTGGTTCGACCGATAAAAACCTAAACCGACAGTCTCACCGGTTTGATCTCCGGTCTAGTTTTTTAAACTATGTGTGATGGTAGTGATCGATGGAGTTGGTGAAGCACAGCCAAGGCTTTGTCGCCGTCCGTCCTAATTCAGCGCCAAAATCCCGTGTTTTAGCCCGTACCGATATTCTCCCCCTCGGAACCAGCAGCCGACGTGCCTGGCCGGCCGAGCGAGAGTGACCGACCCACTGTCTCTCCCGCGTCTCCGGTCCAAGTCCAGCACAGCGCCACACGTGTACACCACCAGACCGCGGGGGGCAGACGGTTTTTCACAGACGGAACCCCCACGCCAGGAAGCCGCCGCCGCCGCCGCGGCAAGAAAAGAACTCGCGCGCTGCCACCATCCGTCCAAACGCCGACGCGGTCCATTCTGAGCTCTAATTTATTCCGCCCTCTCTCGTCCTGCTCCCGCTCTGCTCCGCTCCTGCTCCCGCCACCGCCTCTCACCGCCTCGCGAATGACGGCCGCCGCCGACGCTCTCTCCCTCCAATGACCCCCGCGTCCGTACTCCACCTCGCGGCGCCGCTCCTCTTGTTTCTGCTTGCGGCGGCCGCCCCCGCGGCCTCCGCCTCCACGCTCGCCGTCGCGGGGGGCACCACAATCTGCGGCGTCGCGGCCGACAACGGCACCGTCTACTGCGTCGACTTCGCCGGCGCCACCACCAACGCCTCCTCGTCCTACCCCGCCTCCCCCGTCACGCCGTCCCTCGTCTTCTCGCGCGTCTCCGGCGGCGCGGCCTTCCTCTGCGGCCTCGGCGCTGGCGGCGGCGACGCGTCCGTGCTCCTCTGCTGGCCGCCCGGGCCCGCCACGCCGGGGAACCTCAGGCGGGTCTACAGGGGCGCGGCCACGTTCTCCGACCTCGCCGTCGGGGACGACCACGTCGCCGCCTACGACTCCCAGGCGCGCGGGATCCGATGGTGGCGTGGCGCCGGCCGCTACCGGCCGCTCGTCCACGGCGCCTTCCGCTCCCTCGTCTCCGGCTCCGACTTCACCTGCGCGCTCGACTCCTCCACCTCCAACTCCTCGGCCGTCCGCTGTTGGGGTCCCGCCGGTAGCGCGGTGCAAGCCGCCTTCGCCAACGCCACATCCATCTCCTCCCTCGCCGCCGGGGGCTCCCGCGCGTGCGCGGTCGACTCCGCCACAGGCGCCGTAATCTGCTCCGGCCAGTCCGGCGCGGGCGCGCTCGCGCAGCCCGACCTCTACCCGCACGGGCTCGCCGTGGGCGACTCGCACGCGTGCGGGCTCCGCCGCCCCAACCACACCGCCGTCTGCTGGAGCCTCGCGGGGCCCACCCCCACCGTCTACTACCCCGCCCCCGACACCGCCTTCGAGTTCCTCGTCGCCGGCGGCAACCTCACCTGCGGCCTCGTCACCACCAACTTCACCGTCATCTGCTGGTCGGCCGCGTCGGCGGACAACGCCGCGGTCGAGCTCTCCTCGTTTCCGACAGTTCTCCCCGGCACGTGCGTTCCGGACGACAGCTCCTGCGAATGCGGCGTGTTACCTCAGT
The DNA here is from genome assembly GCA_007115705.1 of Dactylis glomerata. NCBI lineage: Eukaryota > Viridiplantae > Streptophyta > Magnoliopsida > Poales > Poaceae > Dactylis > Dactylis glomerata. The sequence goes on from QXEO01000218.1 coordinate 302,976, forward strand.
CCGAAGAGCTCTGTCGGGCCGCGGGCTCGCCCGGCAGCAGCATCTGCATCAGGCTGTGCGGCGACATCCCCCCGCCGCCGCCGGCCGCGCCCGCGTCGCCTCCGACGGCGCCTCAGGCGGCTGCTTCGAAGGCCGTCTCCAAAGGCTGGATCGCGTTCGCCGTCGTCGGCGCGGTGGGCGCCTTCGTGGGACTCTGCTCCATCGTCTACTGCTTCGTCTTCGGCTTCTGCAGCCACAAGCGGATACACAACTCCGTCCAGCCCAACCTCCCAGGAGGAGGCGCCGGCGGCGGTAACGCCCCCACCGCGGCCGCCGATAACGTCGCCGCTGTCGGCACCGCGAGCCCCTACGGCTCGCCGAACGGGTCGCGCGCGCGCGGGTTCCTGTTCCGGCGGCAGCTCTCGCGCGCGATGACGCGGCAGCGGAGCGGGCCGTCGTCGTTCAAGGAGCAGACCGAGGAGTACACCTTCGCGCAGCTGGCGTCGGCGACCAACGGCTTCGCGCCGGAGGCCAAGATCGGGGAGGGCAGCTTCGGCACGGTGTACCGCGGCAAGCTCGCCGACGGGCGGGAGGTGGCGATCAAGCGCGGCGAGTCGTCGGGGCCGCTGGCGCGCAAGTTCCAGGAGAAGGAGAGCGCGTTCCGGTCGGAGCTGGCCTTCCTGTCCCGCCTGCACCACAAGCACCTGGTCGGCCTCGTGGGGTACTGCGAGGAGAACGACGAGCGGCTGCTGGTGTACGAGTACATGAAGAACGGCGCGCTCTACGACCACCTCCACCCCAAGCCTGGCATCGCCGTCGACGATTCGCCGTCACCGGTGCTGTCGTCGTGGAAGCTGCGCATCAAGATCCTGCTGGACGCGTCGCGCGGCATCGAGTATCTGCACTCGTACGCCGTGCCGCCCATCATCCACCGCGACATCAAGTCGTCCAACATCCTGCTCGACGGCAGCTGGGTGGCGCGCGTGTCGGACTTCGGGCTGTCGCTGATGGGCCCGTCGCCGGACTCCGACGACTCGTCGGGGGCGCCGGTGCAGCAGCAGCAGCAGCACCTGTCTGTGAAGGCCGCCGGCACGGTGGGGTACATGGACCCGGAGTACTACGGCATGCACCACCTCACCGTGAAGAGCGACGTGTACGGGTTCGGCGTGGTGATGCTGGAGACGCTCACCGGGAAGCGTGCCATATTCAAGGAGGCCGAGGGCGGGGACCCCGTGAGCGTGGTGGACTACGCGCAGCCGAGCATCGTGGCCGGCGAGCTCGGCAAGGTGCTGGACGGGCGCGCGCCGGAGCCGACCCCGAACGAGGCCGAAGCCGTGGAGCTGGTGGCGTACACGGCCGTGCACTGCGTGCGGCTGGAGGGCAAGGACCGGCCCGCCATGGCGGACATCGTCGCCAACCTCGAGACGGCGTTCGCATTCTGCGAGGGCAGCGCGGGACGGAACGGCAGCGGCCGCGAAGGCCGCGCCGCCAGCGGCGGCTTCAGGAACAGCTCGTCCAGCCTCTCCATGACGTCCATGGAATTGTCGGGGAGGATCGGGGATTAGATTTTTGATTCATTTTCTCCGTAGATTTTTCTTCTTCTTAAATTTGATGATTCGAGAGTTTCAAATTGTGATTAGCCCGGGAAGATCTTGAAATGTGTTGGTTATTAGTTCATTTTTTAGCGTAGATTGGAATGGGAGATGCCTGTGTATGTGATGTGTGGTTATCTCATCCCTCTCATCTCGCACATTTTGCTCTCGGTGTGTCTGTACATGATCATGATGAGAAAATTTTCCAGATTCTCAACAATCCTCTGCTTCCACAGGCGCAAATTTCCAGCGCGATTATTTTCTCTCTCGATGGGATTCCAGCAGAATCATTGCATCCAAAGCCTCTCGACTCTCGAGCATCCATTTCAGGAAGAATCTTCATCATCGTCGACCCTACACCTTTGTAGTTTGAACAGATCAAGTGCTATCTTCCTTTTTTGGTCTCCGGTCCAAGAGGATGGCCCATGGAGCGGTCAAATTCAAACCCATGAACACTGCTTTCATGAGTAGTTCTGCGAGGCATATACGCAAACGCATTGCTCGCCAGTCAATTCGCTCGGAAGTTGTTCGGAACTTGGGAATGACGCTTCCGTCTGCGGCTGCTTCCTCCGAGCGAGCAAGCCTGGTGTGTATCTGGTCTACCATGACGACGAGACAGGTACGTACACGGCAAGGTCGTTTTCTCTGTGCGTTTTTGAAGAGTGTAAACTGAAGACAATTCCACGGATAACTGTATAATTTTCGGAGCAGTGTCAGTTGTTCTCTCTGAGGTCTGAACTATTGGTTGAACCTAAATCGCAGAAGACAAGTATTGGCTGAATCTAGTCTTGGTCCTTTAACTCTACAACTACACAATCTGTGATTTGGACCCATAAACATGGGTTGTCGAACAAAACAACTGTAACAACGAATTTGTAATTGGGAAAGTTCGAAACAAATTAGCAAAAAAAGTAATAAACCAAAAAATGAAAAGTTATTTAAACAAGCGAATTCAAAAACTAATAAAGACAAAATCATGGAAAATTCTAGATTATTTTTCAAATGGATAAATGTAGGGAAGTGGAAAACCTATTTAAGAACATCATTGCGAAAGGCGAGAAATATTTTGTTTCTTCATTAATGCAGTATTTTTTATGTAATTCTTTTTTGTCTACTAGTTCAGTTTTTTTCCAATTTATGAAATATCAAACATTTTTGACATTGCTTTCTTGAATACTCCCTCGGTTCCTTGATATAAAGTGTATAGTTTTTTAGAAAAAAAAATCCAAAATAAGATTTATTGCGGGATTGTGGGATTTTTTTACACTAATTTAGGAGGTAATACAATCATAATAGATAGGATATGCCAAGATTTCATTACTTTTCCTCTAGTCTCACTGACACATTGATCACCTAGGAATATTAACATCTAAAAGTAACGAATTGTTTCCCTCCATGCATGTGCGTTAATATTCGTGCAAGAAAACAATACACCTTATATCAAGGAACCTTATTTTCTCACTTTTCCCAAGGATAAAGTATTTGTGAACAATTGAATTGATCATGTGATTAAAATTCAACTTTAAATGAAGAGAGAAGACATTTTGGATTATTTCAACCCGAGCTAAACCAAGGCCAAACGAGTCGAGTTCGGACCAGTTACGCTAGACTCATTTCAGGTCATACTAAAACTTGAACGAGGGCGTGTACAGTCGATATAAAGGTTGAACTTATTCAACTTGTAAAAATCCCTATGTTCAATCCAGTTAGACCATAGCAACATCATAACACTATAAATATTGTTCCACTCAAAACAACCATAATATAACTTTACTCAAAGTAATGTTGTTTATTCTCTCTCGGTTGGAAGCCTTTGGCCAAACTCCAGATGAAAAGAATAGGATCAACTATACAACATTGAGCAAGACCATGCTAGCCATGATAATTGGTGCTTAAATTTGCTTTGCGCTTAATTGACCTATATGACTTCCTTGCATATAAAAGGTAAACAATTCCAACTGTAGCACACAAGGTAATAGACTATCATATTTCTTTTGAATATATAACATAATCATCATATGCCTAATTATAGTATCTAGAGCTCCCAAACTAAAATCGAGCAAGCTAATGCTGGCTTAAGATATACTCGTATTTTGATAAGACGGTCATACTCAACTTATTTCTTTACGAGTCCAGCTAAAAAAAGATACTCTTGATTCACTCAGCTTTTATTTCGTCCCTCCAGCACGCAAAAAGAACTACTTTGAGTAGGTGAGGGGACGAATTTTATTTAGTACTGAAAGTTATGGGTCAACTTTTTTGGTTTACAGTTTAAAGCGTAGAACTAAAATTGGTCATTAGATTTAGCTACAAAAAACTTGGTCAAGAATTGAGGAACCAAAATCAACTTATTGCGCTGCACATATGCATTTTTCTAAGAATAATGTAACACACATATATACTTCCTCAGTTTTAAATTATAATATGTTTTAGTTTTTTCTCAAACACATGTATCTAGACATCTTTTAGTGTGTAGGTTTAAGATGAAATAAGTGAAACTATATATAAAAAGGTGTTTAGATACATATGTTTCAGAAAAGGGCTAAAATATCTTATATTATGTTCATGGAGTATGTTATTGGTAACATATTTCAGCATGACCGACAAAAAGCAGGAAAGCATAGATAGGTGTGGAAGACCCCACGGCTCCTGCTGATGATAGAACACATGCATCTGGTAGCCCTTTCGACACTGATCAAACGGCTGGGTCACAAGTCTCCATTCCCCACGATGATAGAGATTTCATGCATTATTGTGCCCTTTCGAAGTGGCATGTTGAAGAGTGTCACCCAAGTTGATTGACCTACTCTAGAAAAGAAAGGAAAATCGATTGACCTAGCTAGGCTAGGCTCGGTACTACTGTATTGGTACCATGGTGAATTTTTTTTATTGCACTTTTTTTAAGCATTTTCAAAAGTATCATTAATTTAGAGCTAATATCAGAATTAGGACACCATTGTGTCCGCCGGACGCGATTAGGACAAATCGTATCCGGCGGATACGACTAGTTGGCGAGGTGGGTGGCAGAGCATGCAATCGCGTCTGGCGGACGCGATAGGACTTGTTCCATCCGCCGGACGCGACGAGCTCTTGCCCTGCTAAGCGCACCCCGGCTTCGGCTTCAGTGGCATCTGTTTGAGACAAGTTCTTACTATTTTCATTAATTTGAAGTGTTATAAGTTGCGGCAAAAATTTCGAATAGTTTATGTATGAGTAATATATTTGAATATATATTGGAAGTAACATTTATATTAATATAGAAAGTGCGTGATACATCGGTATTACAAACCGCAAAAAAATATATAGAAAATGCGAGATACATCGATATTACATACCACAAACTAAAATAGAAATACATGATTCGGGACAACTAAAATTAAGATAGAAATATAGTATGAGTAACTAAGGCTTGACGACTCTCTTGCCCTTTGTTGAAGAAGATTTTTTGGCCGAGTCGCTAGGCATAAAGTGGTCGTCGTCGTCGAGATCGTCTACGTTGCTCAACCATGACGGTGCAGTTTCTTTGCCCTTGCAAGCAGCGCCCTTGAGCGGAAAAAATTATACTAAAAATTACGAGCGGGAATGGAGTTGGCGGGAAACAACTAGCGCGAAATAATAGGCGGAAAAGAACGAGCGGGAAAAAAAAGTCGGAAATAAATCGTGACAAATATATGTGTCTCATATATCATGGGATAGTAGTACAATGAGAACCAGAAACATGCTTACAAATATATGTTTAATACGATATGTTGTATACAAATTATTAGGATACAAAGATATGATGATCACATAGATCATCGACGGCGCGGAGCACGTGGTGGTCCTCGTGGCGGAGGCGTCGTCCATCTATACCTGTTAGGGGCCGCTCGATAGTACTGAGTGCTCTCGACCTCCTGGTTGTCAGTCTGTGACTGCTGTGTGGGATCAGGTGGAGGAGTAGTAAGCAAGGCCATATAACCACCCATAGGATCCGAGTTAATATCGATGTCACCAGTCATTCAAGTCGATCCCTGCATAGGCGACGTCCCTCCCTGTGCTGTAGCGTGCAATGCAACAAAATATATTAGGAAATTACGGCTATGTATAACTAAAGAAATACAACAACTGTGAACTACACGTACCTTCTGACATGATCATCTGTGGAGTAGAACCAAAAATCTGCGACGTTATGCCTCCATACTGCGGCTGGCTCAAGTAGTCGTACTCCGGCTGCTGCACATAGCCTGAACCTCCATCCTGGTAAGGATCAGGCTGCTGCTGATGCTGCCAAGCAGAACCTCCAGCCTGATCAGGAGCAGGCTGCTGGTGAGGCCCAGCTGAACCTCCAGGCTGGTAAGAATCAGGCTGCTGCTGATGCTGCCAAGCTGAACCTCTAGCCTGATCAGGAGCAGGCTGCTGGTAAGGCCCAGCTGAACCTCCAGCCTGGTAAGGATCAGGATGCTGCTGATGCTGCCAAGCTGAACCTCCAGCCTGATCAGGAGGAGGTGGCCTCTGTCTCGACGTGGAGCGCCGCGTAGCTGAACGTCTAGGCTCAACAGTAGAAGGTGGCCTCATACTCCCCTGTGGATCAAGACGTGGACATGGAGCATGCCTGAGAGGGGCTGGAGGCGTAGGCACTTCTGGATACCGTGGTGGACGCGGCGTCCAAGTATGAGGGTCCATTTGTCCACTTCTCTGACGAACATCATCAGTAGTACGGCAAATGAGAGTGGAGTAAATAGAACGTAACTTCTTCTCCAGCTTGCCCAGAAAGGTGACAACAGGTTGGCGTGGAATTAGAGACGCCGTAGACTGAGAGCGTGTGAAGTGATAAATATCATTAACGGCTCCGTGAACCTCATCGGCCTACAAAAATTGAACAAAAAATAATATGTACGATTAGCTACAAAATAGAGAGTTTACCATATCAACATTTAATTGTAATAACTTACAGCATGTATTCTTGAGCCTGCCGACGATCCTGCATCATACATATCACATAGTGCTGGTTTGAAATATCCCTTGGGGTCTCTTGCCTTAGTGAGACATGTGCGGTTACATCTGTTGTACCTCCTACAATACTCCTCAAAGAGTTCAGGATCGAATGGAACATCTGAGGACCAAACATTATTCCGCGCATATTCCCACTCTCTAATGTATTTCCCAACAAATGTGAGCTACTTCTCCACGGTCCTATTTGTGCCCTTCTTTTTTAACCTGTTATTGCAAATTATAACATTAGCACCATAATAGCAGCAGTCTGCACGTATGTATCTTATAAAAAATAAAAACAGTCTGCAGGTATGTATCTTATAAAAAATAGCAGCAGTCAACAATACTTACGCGTGGATTTCTGCTAGTAAGGCCTCATCCGCTGGAGGTGGAACTATATCCTGAAGAAGATTAAATTGTCTCATAACCCTCTGTTGAGACATCTCCCCCACAAATATATCAAACACAATCTTTGACTTTGTAAGCCAGTATTCGTGATCTCTTGTGCACAAATAAGAAAGCCCACCAGGATATCTAGCTGCGATACTTGCAGGAGAATATGGGTCCCAGATTACCGCATCGCCGGGGTAAAAATCAAATGCCTTGGTAATCGACTGGTAGCAGCCCCTAAGCTGGTCAAAGGCAAACCGTCTCTGTATGTAAAATTTAACAGTTAGTTTGTGAAACACGTATTTCAGCAATGCAAAATGAAAACAATATCGTTACGCATGTACCTTTCGACGTGTCCAAAGTGTAGCAATAGTTGGCATATCGATGTCATCAGGATCCACCATCTCGTCAGCAGGAAATGGCTCACTCACTTTAATGTCTGGGCGTCCAATAGCAAATCTCTCCCACGACCATAGCTGAAGAAAAAGTGGGCATCCAAGGAGGATAGAACGTGGCTTACTCTTGCGGTAACTAATACACATAGCTCTGTACATGCATGCTAGCAAGGCAGAACCCCAACTCCTCGGTGTAATGTCATCCGGAGTCACTGCATTAGCAATCTCAAGTGCAATAGGGATGAAACCCGCAGAAATAGTGTCTCCGTGACTCTCTATGAACATAATCTTCCCAAACAACCACAGCAGGTACGCCTTCAAGGACTGAGTAATCTGTTCTTCAGTAGTCTGTTGAAACTTTCATATCTGCAAAGATAAGAATGAGAAAACATATGAATTTACAGTGCAACCGAATTTCGAAATAGATTGCATGAAATAACAATGCAGTAATATACCTGAAACTCCCTCAACCAAGCATATTTAGGCCCATGCGAGGAATCTATATCCGGATATGCCACGTCTCCACGAACTCCGTTAAAACGAGCAATCTGATCCGCCGCCCAATTTCTAGGTGCTTTCAATGGCCCTATGGGATGACCAGCCAACGGAAGTCCCAACAAGTATGAGACGTCCTGCAAAGTAGGAGCCATCTCACCCCAACGGAAGTGGAACGTGTGGGTTTCCGGTCTCCACCGGTCCACTAAGCCACTGAGCAAAGCCCTGTCCAAGGTCATCTTCCTCTCGGTCTCTATCACCTCATGACGCGGATGCTCCTCCAAGTCCTCGCGGGTTGACTCTACTAGTCGTGCGAAAGGTAGAAGTCCAGCCCACTTCAACCTACAAACAAATTTAAACATATTAGTAATAGATAATCAAAAGGCAAGAATTAATAGTAATATCAATACAAATGACTTTGTACCTTTCTACCCAAGCAGGGTGTATCATCCAGTACTCATTCGGAGTGCGACACTGTAGAGGCTCGATACGATGAGTATTATCGTGGAATCCATAATATTTCAGCAATCTGCCCCGATGATCATATTCAATGCGGTCATCAAGCAAAGATGGATAATCCATACCTGAACATATGAACAAGAAATATTAGTACAACGTAAACAAAGTAACAAATAAAAACATAGTTCCTCACATATTACAAATATTAATGTAGTTCCTCACATATTACAAATAAAAACGTAGTTCCTCACATATTACAAATACGGCGGAGTTCCTCACATATTACAAATAAAAACATAGTTCCTCACATATTACAAATAAAAATGTAGTTCCTCATATATTACAAATAAAAACGTAGTTCCTCACATATTACAAATAAAAACGTAGTTCCTCACATAATTCTAATAAAAACATAGTTCCTCACATATTATCTACGTTCTTCCTCTTCCGCGACCTCTTCTTCCACGGTTCGAACGTCCTCGAGTAGCTCGGTTAGAGTAGAAAGTGGGACATTTATCATCCTTATGTCCCCATGTATTGCATAGAAAGCATTGTCGAGTTGGTCCACCGGCTTCAGATTCATCCATGTCATTTCGGATGCGCCTACACTGTCTTCTACCCCTGTTCGTGCGCTTTAGACTAGGATCTGGGATATACTTCCTTTCCCCTGGATCTACCGTATTGAAATTACCGATAGCACGATATCCATGCATCTCGCCAGTCCAAGTGTAAACCACAGCCATGCTCCCGTAGTAGGGGGACACGAAGGACATTGGGTCCATTTGCAGCATCCCGCACGCAGCCAAAACATGTGAGCAAGGTAAGTGAAGTAACTTTGGTTTGTTGCATGTGCACTCACAAGTTGGAAACTCCTCAGTTCCAATTTTCACTTCATGAGTCCTCATGATGTTGCCAGTACCAAACTTGTCCGTTTGTAAATGGACCTCAAACCTCAGTTCCTCATTTCCGGTGGCAACGACCATGTGTCCTCTACCCTTTTCTATCTTCTTCTCCATGTATTTTGCTATCTTCTCACAGTATGGTGTGTTAGGATTTCTCAAATTATGCATTTCAGCCTCCTCCCGTCTCTCTTTGAAATATTTCAGTGTGCAATAGAAAATTCCCTCCACAATTGCTGTTAGTGGGAGTGCCCTATTTCCTCTAAGCACAAAGTTGTATGACTCAGCTAGGTTAGTGGTCATACAGCCGAACCTAGCACCATGAGCATCGTGAAGCAATGACCACCTCTCCACAGGCTCATGCTCTATCCATTGTGCAAAGTTCTTAATGCGAGACCCAGGACGCCTCCTAAGAGGGGGGGATCAAATCCTGGCAGATCGCAAAGTCCAATTGGTTCTTCCTCTGGGGGTAATGTTGTTTCTTGTTGAGTTGCTACTAGAGCTGCATGAGCCGCTACTGCGGCTGCGCGGGCTGCTTTTCTATGTTTAACATGCTCTCCAGTTAGTTCATGTAGCTTCTTTGTGAGAAATGCATACTTCCATTGCTGGTTTTTCTTGCATAACTTTTTGAATAGGTTCATAAGATTCTTACTCCTGAACTGTGAGAAAAAATTGGCACCTAGATGTCTCATGCACCACCGGCTCTGCAAGTCAAGCCATGGTGTTTCTTCATCGGGACCGGCCTCTTTCAGCGTCTTCACCGCCCTCAGTATACCAGCATGCCTATCATGAATGATGCAAACATTCGGCCTCTCCTTCACAATTGCTATCTTTAACTGTCTGAAGAACCACAACCAGCTCTCCGTGTTTTCGCTCTCCACAAAAGCAAATGCCAGTGGGACGATTTGGTTGTTTCCATCCTGTGCAATGGCCGTCAAAATCTGACCCTTGTACTTGCCTGTCAAAAATGTTCCATCCACACATAACACCGGTCGACAGTATCTAAATGCTTCGATGCATATGTTAAACGAGAAAAACACTCGTTCCAAAACCTTCACAGTGGAGTCCTCCGCAAACCATGAGTCTTGGAAGTCAACATAGGTGCCCGGATTTCTTTCCTGCAATGTGTGCAACATACGGACAACCGAGTCGTACGAGTCAAAGAATGACCCAAATCGCGTCTCCAACGCCTTCTGCTTAGCCCTCCAGGCCTTACCGTAAGATATGTTGTACTTGTATCTCTGCTTCACTGTCTTCTGGATAGCCTTTACCTCCATAGCTTTGCCCTCGACTATCTGTGTATGAAATAGTCGAGCTACGAGAGTGGAACTCAGGTTCTTATGATGCACCAACTGGTTCCTAATAATACATGTGTGCTGCACGTGGTCGCTCACCACCGAGAAGGTGTCATTCTTGCGGAGGTAGCCATGCACCCTAGCGGAACATCTCTCGTTGGTACATTCCACTGTTAAATATTTCTTGTTTGACGCGACTGTTTTAAATACCCTCTGCGTGGACATTGCCCAACTAGTTATTGCATCCTGAAGACGTTGCTTGTCGGGATATAATGAACCGACTGAGATGATGTTCGGGTGATACTCCCATGCCGAATCGTGCCCCTCGTTCACTCTCATTAAATTTGAGAAGTCCTGATTCCATTCTTTCGGAACCGGGGCCTCATCCTGATCATCTTCTTCATCTGAGTCAGATGAATTAATATCATCAGCATCTCCATCAACATCTTCAGCTTCCATCTGCTACTGCAAAACCTCATCTTCATCGTCTGAAAATATCTCGCCACCTACATCATCAGCCGCTGCACCTAATGCATGAATGCTCTGCCCTGTTTCATACCCAATGTCGTCGGCATATGACATGGCCACAGCAGGCTCATCAGCTGGTTGCATGCTCTGCCAAGAACCAAAACCAATTGTCTGGTTGCTGTGGCTTGACTCGGCCTCCCCTCCGATAGTAATCGGCTTTGAAAGGATCGGTACGGGCGACTAGAGGGGGGTGAATAGGCGCTAAGTCAATTTTTAATCTTTTTCAAATTTAAGGCTTGACACAAAGTAAATTCACTAGATGTGCAACTAGGTGAATTTCCTATAAGTGGCAAGCATGCAAGTAAACAAGTAACTAGCAAGATACAAGTAAGGGAAAGAAATAACCGAAGAGTGGAGACCGGAGACACAAGGATGTATTCCCGTAGTTCCTTCCTTTTGAGGGGAAGTACGTCTACGTTGGAGAGGTGTGGTGACATGGAGTCGACCAACGCCACAAAGGCTCACCTTGTTCTCCGGTGAGCAAGCCACGGAGGCTAGCTCGTTTCCACTAAGCGGTGGTATTGGGGGAACCACGGATCCCTTACACGGAGCTTGGGGCACAACTCCACAACTCAATTGGAGGCTCCCAAGAAAGCCACGGAGGCAAGAATCACCACAAGGACAAGTCAATCAACCAATTACAACACCTAGGGTCACAAGATCCCCAAGGTGCAAATCCTCCAAGCAAATGGAGGTGGAAATGAAATTCCTTCGGTGAAGATGTAGATCGGTGCCTCCTCCTTCAATCCTCCAAAGATCAAGAGCTTTGGTTGGCTAGAAGGGGAGATCTATGGAATTTGGTGTTTTTCCAATGGGGGTAGGTGAGAGCTTCAAGGATGAACAATGGTTGGTGAAGTTCTAACTCTACCCCAGCTAGGAGAAGGGGTATTTATAGGTAGGTGGGAATCTGGCCGTTGAGGGAGCACACAGCAGCAATCCCGGCGATAAGTCCGGCGCCGCCGGCCTCTGGGCCGGACGGCCCGGCGGTAAGTCTGGCGGGACCGGACACCTCGCCGGGAGTCCGGCGGTGGACCGGGCGGATTCGGCGGCCCGCCGAAAACCCGTTCAGACTACCAGTCCGGCGGCCCCGCCGGGCCAGTCCGGTCTGCCGCCGGGTGGTCCGGTCTGGAGGCCGGCCAGACCAACTTTGACCACTTTCGGCAGGCGATTCCACCATCTTTCTTTTTATGCATTAGAACCCCTTCACCTATGAACTTAAACCTGTATGCATATAATTTAAATATTAGTTCACACACAAAACATAGTCATGTCATTGTAAATCAAAAAAGTAGAAAGGGACAAATGTCATTTCAATCTCCCCCTTTTTGATTTACGATGACAAACTATGTTAGAGTCTCATAGGAGAAACAAAACATGGTAACTAGTGAATAGTGAGAGTGCTCCCCCATAACATATGCACATGGTAGAATTTGCTCTTTGAATGCAAAGTGCAAAAATTAGATTATAGGGAGCTCCCCCACCATCAATAGGAACCAAGCAAAGCATGGACAAGATAATATCATGGATAGATAATAATATAGCAAGCATAGACATATCCAAACATAAATATAGAGTGCATAGTGCATAATTAAAGTACACACTTGTCCACACATGATAGGGTTCCACGAAGTTTGAGAGATAAAAATGGCAAATAAAACGCAAATGGACACAAGCCACTTAAGAACCAAGGAAAATGAAAGCGAGGCTTGTGTCATGCGACGTTATTCCTAGAGACTCTACACTCTTCTCCCCCTTTGGCATCGAAACACCAAAAAGGGACAAGAGAGTAGACGATGCTAGCGCTCAAAAATCTTCACTGGGGACAGGAGAACCCTCCGGATCATCCTCTCCATGAGCGCCTTCATCTTCATCAGCATCTTCTGGCTCAGAGGGTGGCTCGAAGTCTTCAAAGTCTTCAATACCAGCAAACATGTCATCATCAAGAGGCGGCATGACATAGTTGACATACGGGATAGGATCCAACTCATGTCCAACGGGGGGAACAACACTGCCCCTAGCAGCCAAGAACTCATTCTGCCTCCTCCGGGTCTCCTGACTCATCTCCATGCTCCTATGAGCCACATCATAAGAGCTGCGACACATCTCCCACAAGTTCTTGAAGAACGCAGCAACACCCTTCTTGCGAGAGGGCCTAGGGTGGCGATGGCGGCGACGGTGACTAGTACCAGAACCAGAGGGACGGGAAGGATCAGGAGCATCCATTGTGGGACCTCTAGACCTGGTACGGAGCAGACTGGGAGCCTCTTCAAAACCATCCTGGAAACCCACTGAGAAAGTCTCCATCTCCACAACCTGTCCACGCAGTAGAGCAGTCTGAGCCCGGGGCTGCCTGTTGATCAAACGCTGCACATACTGACAGTAGTTGGGAGTCATGCGCTTGAGAGTGGATCTCTTCATCTCCTGAAAAATGAAGTCACAACCATCTATCTTCCGAAGCTTGTCGGGCTGGCAATAGTACAGCAGATTCCTGTGATAGCCCCTGACACTAGCATCATCTCCAGCCTTACTTATCAGATTCTAACGGAAGAGCTTGGCAAGAGCATTGTAGTAGTAGTACATCCCTGAAATGGCAGGAGCAGGGACGGAAGGCTCATCAGGATAGCAAATGCGAGAGATCTTCTCCACGGAAAAGGGCGTCTCGGAGTGAATCTTGAAACCTCCAGCCCTACCACCACCATAGCCCAAAGCATCACAGAAATCAGCAAACGTGGCAGTGAACACATCCTGGCCAGTCATCCAAGAGAAGGACTCCGCAGGGTCATTATGGAAGTACACAGTGCAGAAGAACTGGCGGACCACCAAAGGCTGAATAGACTCAGAGAGGGTGACAAGGTCCAAAATATCCATCTTGAGAAGAGCCTCATTGATGTAGCGAAAGTCCCTGGAGGCATAGTGCTGAAAGTGCTCGACATTGAGGGATTTTGGCACCACATAGAAACCACTCTTCATGTGCTCAGCAGCATCATAGTAATCATCCCACATAGCACGCTGGGAATCAGTCCAGAACCTCTTGTCAGAGCCAGTGTACTGCCTCTCATGAAAGCGGTACGGGTTTGCAACTCGAATTTTGCGCCAAGTGTTGATGTGGGCTGCACCCAAGTTCCCTTCAATCTCCTGCTCCTTCTCCACATCCACCGGGCCACGAACCCCCTTACCCTTCCGGGGTGGATGAGGTCCACGAGTGTAAACAAGCTTGGACCTCATCCGCGGCCCTGCAGCTGCAGAGCTGCCACCTTCAGCTGCGGTCTTCCCTGTCTGACGAGTACGGCGCGAAGACTGTCCCTCAACCTCATCAATCTTCCTCTTCTTGGCCTCAAAAGCGCGAAGCTCTTCTGTGGTTTCAATCCAGTAATCACTGTCCCCAGTCGAGAAGGAGTCTGAAAACGCAAGCAAAGCAAAGCAAAGCAACACCAGATAAAGATACATGTCACGAAAAGGAACTCAAAGTCGGGTAGAGACAAGTGCACGATGGAGAGGTAGTATGGCAGTGAGGTTCGGCGCCAGGTCCGGCGGGACCGGGTCGTGGGCCGGATCGTCCGGCGGGCCGCCGGGCCATTCCGGCGAGCTCGCCGAACTGGTATACTGAATGCCAGTTTGGCGGGTCCGCCGAGATGGTCCGGTGGTCCGCCGGGTGATCCGGCGCCAGGTCCGGCAGCCACCGGATCTTTCGCCGAAACACACACTTGCCATACTACCCGCAATCTTGACTCAACAACTTGTCACTACAAACTTTAAGGGTACAAGGATGCCAAGGAACACACACTAGCCCAACAAGGAACGAAACCCTAAAAGGATCTATCCCTAGACAAGATGAATCTAACCCAAGATAGGATGAATCTAACCCTAGATACACACTAGATCTACTCACACAAGAGTATGAACAAAACGAGTGTGAGGCAAGGGCTAGAGGAGGAAGAGAAAATGAGGGAGTTACCCGAAGACATGGCGCACAAGGAGATGAGGAAGAATCCCGATCTCCCAATGTGGTTGACGAAACGCGAAGATCTTCGGAGGAAAGCTTCAAAACACCCCGATCTACACCCGATCTAAATTTGGAAGGGATTGGTTGGGTGGAGAGGCTAGGGGGAGGAGGAGCTTGATGGGGCGGCGCCAATGGAGTTGGGGCAGGCGTGGGGAGGGAGGGAAGTGGGGGAAAATTGCCAAAGGAACCCTCCCCACGAATTTATATAGGCCTGCCAGTCCGGCGGTAAGTCCGGCAGGACCGGGCCATGCGCCGGGCGGTCCGGCGGGCCACCGGGCCATTCCGTCGAGGCCGCCGAACTGGTATACTGAATGCCAGTTCGGCGGATCCGCCAGGCTGGCCCGGTGGGCCGCCGGGCAGTCCGGCGCCAGGTCCGGCGACCGCCGGGCAGGCTGCCGAAACACCTTTAGGACTAGAAAGAATTGGCAAATTTCGATATGTGACATGTATCAACAAGAAAAGCATGGTGTGCGGAAGAAATCAACAGCCATCAAACTTGTTTGCAAGAAAATCAACTTAAGATTGCATGCCTTCCAAAGAAGCACAACAACAAAAACACGAGATTTGAAGACATGCAATGGTGGGGGATTTCTCCCCCTATGTGTGATCACCAATGTCGTGACACCGCGAAGAGACATGCTTGGGCTCAAATGACATTAGTGATCTTATGATGTCGCACACTTGAGTATGCATCGTGCCATTAGTTGACACGATGACTATCCTCAACTATGCGCATCTAGACTAGAACAACACACTATAATATGGGAATGAGTGCACACGATCAAGCCACATTGCAAGAGTCTACGATATTCAATTCATGCCTCAACTCTCGGAATCTTGCTTCATCAAGAGGCTTCGTGAAAATATCGGCGAGTTGGTCTTGTGTACCTACATAAGATAGGTTAATCTCACCTCGGTTGACATGGTCACGGATGAAGTGGTGGCGGATCTCGATGTGCTTGGTCTTGTTATGTTGAACCGGATTATGAGCGATCTTGATGGCACTCTCATTGTCACACAAGAGTGGCACCTTGTCGAAGTGAATACCATAATCCTCCATGGTTTGCCTCATCCAAAGGAGTTGAGCACAACAACTTGCGGCCGCCACATACTCGGCTTCGGCGGTGGAGAGAGACACACAATTTTGCTTCTTAGAAGACCAACTAACCAAAGACCTACCAAGAAATTGGCAAGCCCCGGAAGTTGACTTCCTATCCACTTTGTCTCCCGCCCAATCCGAGTCCGAGTACCCTACAAGCTCAAAGCTTGCTCCCTTCGGATACCAAAGGCCAAAAGTTGGGGTATCAATCAAATATCGAAAGACTCTTTTGACCGCCATTAAATGGCTTTCCTTAGGGGCGGCTTGATATCGTGCACACATTCCCACACTAAGCATGATATCCAGTCTAGATGCACAAAGATAGAGCAAAGACCCAATCATAGAGCGATAAAGTTTTTGATCCACTTCTTTACCATTAGGATCGAGATCAAGAGTAACCTTTGTAGGCATGGGAGTCTTGGCTCCCTTCACTCCGGTGTCCATCTTGAACTTTTTGAGCATGTCTTGGGTGTACTTGGCTTGGTTGATGAAGGTGCCACCCTTCAATTGCTTTATCTCAAAGCCAAGAAAGAATTTCAACTCCCCCATCATAGACATCTCAAATTTATCTGTCATTAGTCTTGCAAATTCATCATTGAAAGATTTGTTAGAAGAACCAAAAATGATATCATCTACATAAAGTTGGCATATGAAAAGCTCCCCATTTACTTTATTAGTAAAAAGAGTGGGATCAATGAGGCCTATCTCAAACCCACGGTCTACAAGAAGCTCTCTAAGATGCTCGTACCATGCACGTGGGGCTTGTTTAAGGCCATAGAGTGCCTTATCGAGCTTGTAGACATGGTTCGGAAAGTTAGGATCCTCAAAACCCGGGGGTTGCTTTACAAACACTAACTCATGGAAAGGACCATTTAAGAAAGCACTCTTCACATCCATTTGTTGCAACTTAAAATTATGATGTGATGCATAAGCAAGAAGGATACGGATGGACTCAAGGCGAGCCACGGGTGCAAAGGTCTCTCCATAGTCAATGCCTTCAATTTGAGAGTATCCTTGAGCAACCAAACGAGCCTTGTTCCTCACAACAATTCAATTTGCATCTTGCTTGTTCTTGAAGATCCACTTGGTTCCAATGACATTGTGGCAATCCTTGGGCTTCTCTACTAATGACCAAACTTTGTTGTGCTCGAAGTTATTGAGTTCTTCATGCATGGCTTCTACCCAATCCAGGTCTTCAAGTGCTTCAAACACCTTTTGAGGTTCCACACAAGAGATATAAGCATGGTGGTTACTAAAGTTTGCCAATTGCCTCCTTGTGGACACCCCTTTCCTTACACTTCCAATCACATTCTCCAAGGTGTGGCTACCTCTTTGGAGAGTTGTTGCAATCTTCATGGCACGACGAGCTTGAGCTTCTTCAAGAGATTCTTGAGAGGCCACTTGGTCATCACCACGGTTTTGGTCCTCGCCTTGACCTTCAAACCGAGCATGCTCATAATCTTGAGCTTGCTCAATGTCTTGAACTTGATCTTGATCACCACTTGGTGAATAATCACCATCATGCTCATGGTCTTGATCTTGATCATGCTCACATGGTTGAGGGGCTTGAGCTTGTCTTTGGCTAGCATCAAAGGGACCTTGAGGAGCTTGTTGTGTTTGAGAGGGTGAAGGCTCCACTTGAGTAGAGCATAGTCCTTCTCCTTCCGCCAAAAGGTGTCCCTCAACGGGTATGAGATGTCCCACACCCATTCTTCTTATGGCAAGAGGAGGTATTTCGTCACCTACATCAAAAACACCACGTTGCTCCACACGGGAGCCGTCATTCTCGTCGAATCTCACGTTAGAAACTTCAACAACTCGAGCGGAGAGTTTGTCAAAGATTCTAAAGGCGTGAGATTCGGTGGCATAGCCAACAAAGGTACCCTCAAGAGCTTTGGAATCAAATTTGGACAAATGGACACCTTTCTTAAGATAGAAGCACTTACAACCGAATACCCGGAAGTACTTGATATTAGGCTTCTTACCAATGAGGATCTCATAAGGAGTCTTGTTCAAGCCCTTGCGGAGATATAACCGGTTTGATGCATGACATGCGGTATTAATGGCTTCGGCCCAAAAGTTATACGGAGACTTGAATTCCGCTAACATGGTCCTAGCCATATCAATAAGAGTCCGGTTCTTCCGCTCGGCTACACCATTTTGTTGAGGAGTATAGGGAGATGAGTATTGATGACGGATCCCCTCCTCACTGAGAAAATCATTCAAGGTGTAGTTCTTGAACTCGGTGCCATTGTCACTTCGGATCATCAATATGTCTTGACCATATTGGCGTTGCACTTCATTGGTGAAGTCTTTGACGGTTTGTTGAGTCTCACTCTTATGAGCAAAGAAAAAGACCCAAGTGTATCTTGAATAGTCATCGACAATCACCAAGCAATACTTCTTTCCTCCAAGACTTTCATAAGAGGGAGGGCCGAAGAGATCCATGTGAAGGAGCTCTAGGACCCTCTTAGATGAAATAATGGTCTTGCTAGGATGAGGAAGTTCATGCATCTTTCCTTCAATGCAAGCTCTACACACACGATCTTTTGAAAAGGTTAGATCGGTTAGTCCTAGGATGTGGTTGCCTTTGTGGAGACTTTGCAAAGTTCTCATATTGACGTGGCCTAGCCGGCGATGCCAAAGCCATCCCACATCAACTTTAGCCATGAGGCATGTCGCGGCTTTAGTGACCTCCTTCGAGAAGTCGATCACATATAAGCCATTTTCGACATGCCCTACATGAGCTACATTAAGAGACTTGCTCCACAAAAGAACTACAATCCCAACATCAAAGAAAGTTGCAAAGCCCATATTAGCAAGTTGAGCAACGGAAAGAAGATTATATGAAAGGGACTCAACAAGCATGACATCTTCCACGGTAACATTGTGAGAGACAACAACCTTGCCGAGACCCAATACCTTTGATCTAGAAGAATCCCCATAGGTGACGTAGCCCGCATGGGATGAACCGGTGCGAAGCTCCTTCACCATTTCTTTGCTCCCGGTCATATGATTGGTAGCACCACTATCAATTATCCATTGACCACCACCGAAAGCAAAGCCCTACAAGAGATCAAGTCTTGACTTTAGGTCCCCATTTCTCAATGGGTCCTTTATTGTTAGTGACAAGGGTCTTTGGAACCCAAATAGACCATGCAACATATTCATTTGATGAACCAACAAATTTAGCATAAACATGTCCATCTTGTGCACGGCAAAGAACATAGGAAGGATTATATTTTCCCGCAAAGTTATTATGGTTGGGCATAGCCTTTTTGCCATTCCCAATAACTTCCCTCACCTCCTCCTCAAAAATATTACCATTCTCATCATAGCATATTTCACTAGGAACATGCTTCTTTAATGAGGGAGGAGGCGCGGGGACATTCTTCTTCTTCTTGTTCTTCTTCTTCTTGTTCTTCTTGGACTTGGATGTAAATCCAAGTCCCGTCTTGTCACCATGTTGCTTTTGAGCATTCAAAAGCTCATCAAGCATCTCGTTTCCCTTTAGGGGGGCTTTCTCACAAGGGGGGTTAGTTGAGCATTAACTTGCAACAAAAGTGCTAGAAAGAGACTTGGTTGCTTCATTAGCAATTATAAGATTTAGTTTCTCATTTTGCAACCTAAGTTCATTAGCAACGGATTGAGCAATATCACGATCACTTTTAAGTTTGGCAATATCCAAATTGTGAGATTCTTCAAGACCCAACATGGATGTCTCAAGTGACATCCTTATGTCTTGCTCTTCCTCAAGAGATTGAGTAAGAGAAGCAATTTCGTCGGCATAGTCACGAGCATGCCCTTCAAGTTCAAAAATGCGTTCATCATTTTTATCATTTACTTGGATGGCTTCATTAAGTTGATCTAGGAGGATCTCAAAGCGAACTTTGGTCTCCCCATGCAAGGTTGACATGAACATGTCCATTTCATTTAGATCATCATTTTCACCAACTCGTTCAACACAATCCATCAAAGATAAGCTTTTAGGTATGATGTGTGTGAGAGGTGGTGATACCTTTGTAGCGTGAGCCATGAGACAAGTCGCATTGTGGTTGGAGCGCTTTGATTCATTTGCGGAAGCGAATAGGGATGAAGAGGGGGTAGGATGGGCAATGGCGATGGCGGCCCTTCCTATTTCCTCCTTATCACTTGCATCATCCTCGGAGAGGTACTCTTCTTGAGTTATCAAAGCGTGAGTCGGAAGGACTCTCTTCTTGTCGGAGTTTCTTGGGTATGACTTGGACTTCATTTCCTTGCGGACAAGCCTTCCATTGTGATCTTCAACTCTTTCATATGGACACTCGGCAATGAAGTGGTTAGTGTTACCACAATTGTAGCAAGTCCTCACTCTACTTGTGGCCTTTGGCTTGGAGGGGCTAGATGACTTCCACTTCTTCATGAATGCCCTTTGAGCAAGTGCCATGTGCTCGGCATGAGCATACTTCATATCCTCGGGGCTTCCACCGATTACTTCTTCCTCTTCCAACAAGCTTTCTTCTTCATGATAAGTGACTTTGGCCTTCAAAGCAAGGTTGGGAGCACGCACACCACGTGCACGAGCTAGAGCATCATCCGCATTCTTCTCGGAGATCTTCCTTGCCATCATCTCTTGCAAAATGTCATGAGCAGACATCGTCCGGAAATTTGCATTTCCGTTGATGGAGTTCACGGTTTCCCTATGGAAGGGCAAGAGAGCTTGAATGAACTTCCTCTTCATCCATCTCCAATCACATTGGGTGGAGCCAAGATCCGTTAGCTTCACTTGAAGTGACGAGAGACGCCTATGGAGTTCTTCGGGAGTTTCACCATCAAGCATGGCAAAGTTGTCCGCTTCATTGGAGGCTTCATCAAACTTGGATTCTTGAATGCTCTCATTCCCAATGAAGAGGTTGGTGAGAATATCCCAAGCTTCTTTGGCGGAGGTGATGTTGTGAACGAAGGCCTTGTCCTTCTCGGTAAGAGACATGTGAATGAGATGCAAGGCGGAGGCATTGAGTTGCTTGTCGATTTGCTCCCAAGGTAGCAAGTTGGTCAAATCCTTGGAAGTTGGATGGAAACCCTGCTCAATGATCCTCCAAAGCTCAATAGACACAAAGTTTATGTGAGAGCGCATGTTATCTTGCCAATTGGCAAAGCTAGAAGCATCAAGTGGTGGCGGTGGACCGCAAGAAGCAAGGTGTGGCATTTGAAGATGTCTTCCGGAGACATAGCTCGTGGGATGTGGAATTCCCGGACTATGCCCCCGAGAGGTGTCATCTTTGTTGGGGGTGTCATCTACCTTGGGGGGTTCCTCTCTGCCCTCATCCCCATCCTCATCCGGATTATCCTCGTTTAAGACGGGCTTACCCGAGGAATCAACCGGGGTCGGTGGAGTGGTACTAGACGTTCCACTCACGAGGGCGTCAAGTTGAGATTTTTGGCTTTCCATGGCTGCCATCATAGCATCCATACGAGCCATTATATTATTTAGATCCCCCTTAGTGGCGGGTTCCTCTTCGCCCATAACCTCTTAGGCGGTTAAGCCCAATCAAAGAGCACTAGGCTCTGATACCAATTGAAAGGATCGGTACGGGCGACTAGAGGGGGGGTGAATAGGCGCTAAGTCAATTTTTAATCTTTTTCAAATTTAAGGCTTGACACAAAGTAAATTCACTAGATGTGCAACTAGGTGAATTTCCTATAAGTGGCAGGCATGCAAGTAAACAAGTAACTAGCAAGATACAAGTAAGGGAAAGAAATAACCGAAGAGTGGAGACCGGAGACACAAGGATGTATTCCCGTAGTTCCTTCCTTTTGAGGGGAAGTACGTCTACGTTGGAGAGGTGTGGTGACACGGAGTCGACCAACGCCACAAAGGCTCACCTTGTTCTCCGGTGAGCAAGCCACGGAGGCTAGCTCGTTTCCACTAAGCGGTGGTATTGGGGGAACCACGAATCCCTTACACAGAGCTTGGGGCACAACTCCACAACTCAATTGGAGGCTCCCAAGAAAGCCACGGAGGCAAGAATCACCACAAGGACAAGTCAATCAACCAATTACAACACCTAGGGTCACAAGATCCCCAAGGTGCAAATCCTCCAAGCAAATGGAGGTGGAAATGAAATTCCTTCGGTGAAGATGTAGATCGGTGCCTCCTCCTTCAATCCTCCAAAGATCAAGAGCTTTGGTTGGCTAGAAGGGGATATCTATGGAATTTGGTGTTTTTCCAATGGGGGTAGGTGAGAGCTTCAAGGATGAACAATGGTTGGGTGAAGTTCTAACTCTACCCCAGCTAGGAGAAGGGGTATTTATAGGTAGGTGGGAATCTGGCCGTTGAGGGAGCACACAGCAGCAATCCCGGCGATAAGTCCGGCGCCGCCGGCCTCTGGGCCGGACGGCCCGGCGGTAAGTCCGGCGGGACCGGACACCTCGCCGGGAGTCCGGCGGTGGACCGGGCGGATCCGGCGGCCCGCCGAAAACCCGTTCAGACTACCAGTCTGGCGGCCCCGCCGGGCCAGTCCGGTCTGCCGCCGGGTGGTCCGGTCTGGAGGCCGGCCAGACCAACTTTGACCACTTTCGGCAGGCGATTCCACCATCTTTCTTTTTATGCATTAGAACCCCTTCACCTGTGAACTTAAACCTGTATGCATATAATTTAAATATTAGTTCACACACAAAACATAGTCATGTCATTGTAAATCAAAAAAGTAGAAAGGGACAAATGTCCTTTCAGGCTTCGCAACCACAAGGGCGATTGGGGATGTTTGCCGCCGCTCACACCCTTTCAACCAGCCCACCCACTGAGAGGTACGCTCTATCTCTTTCAACTGACAATATATATTGCTAGTTGAGTTGCTCCATAATGCTTGTAAGCTGACAGTGTACAGCTTACGATCCCATCCTAAGAGCACCATTAACATCCTCTTGAATTCCCCAATACGCATACTCTGAGGATCAGTGAACTCCACCTCGTGATACTCAAAGTCACTAAGATCAGCTCCAGCATCACTGCTACGGACCGCACCGTACCCATAATGAATAACAAATCTAACTAATCCAGACATGACTCCTGCTACATAAAAAATCCTACTTCCGTCAACTACACCGCTATAATATATATACACAAAATTACACTACCACCATTTGAGAATAAGATTTTTACCCTTGTAGCGTGCGAACCACCACCTCAAAACTTGCTCACGTCACACCACTTCCAACGCACCGGAATCAACAAGAACACTATAACCTGGAGAATACATAAACAACATCAAGAACGCTACATAATACAACAAGAACACTAGAACACCTACAATTTTTTTTACACAAACTACATCTACATGCCACTATACGCACCATAATTATTTCTCCATAATTAAGCCCATATCTCTACACCGCTAAACTATATCAACAAAAAATACACGACCACCGTATGATATTAACATTTTACCCTTGAAGCTTGAAAATCACCACATTGCAACAGCCTCACGTCACACCTCTTCTGCAGCTACGAAATCAACCTGTAGAACACAAGAACAACAAGAACAATATCAAGAACAGATGAACAGCTACAGGAAAACTAACACCAACTACACCAAAATGCGACGAAATGAACCAACGAAATTTCTCCTAAAGCTAACCCATTTGTAGATCGGGCTATCCTCTACTTCTTGCAACAAACTTCACTGATTTTGATCAAGAAATGCTCTCAGAATCGAAGGAATAAGATTTGAGAATGAGAGGGTTGAGCTGCAGCTGAGAAGAGCAAAGAGAGAAAGAAGCAACGGGCGAGTGGGGAGTCGGCTGCCGCGCGGGGGGTGCGCATCGTTTTTGCTGCGCGCTGCCTGCCTTATCGCAACCGGCGGGTGCGACAGCAGGCCGACGTGGCCCCGCGCGGTCCACTCGAATCCGGCGGGCGCGAGAGGTGAGCCGGCGTGCGTGCCCCGCCTCGAAAGGCGCGCACTCGAATCCGGCGGGCGCGAGAGGTGAGCCGGCGTGCGTGCCCCGCCTCGAAAGGCGTAAAATCGTGTCCGCCGGATGTGATATGTCGGAATCGCATCTGCCGGGTACGAGGCTGTCCTACTTCTGAATATTTGTGCTAATCAATACTAGTTTCGGAAAAGCTAATAAAAAGTGCAATATTTCAAAAAAATGACGTCTCAACAGTACGTTTGTCCATATAGGGAGAAGAAGATGGAGCCGGTCGTATGGTTGGTGAAACGAATCCTTCATTGTGTCACGCTCGAAATGGCAACTTCTCCCGTCGTGTCATGCTCCCCCATGCTAAACTAACAGGCAATCGAGACCATGCATGCATGTGAAGTGTTCAACAAATACCTATCTTTGTCAATGGAGGAAGTAAACCTATAAAAGAACTATAAGGGTTGTGTGAGACTCTTTTTTCTCTAAAAGAAAAGCCCTGATTGACCCTTTGTTCTCTTCGTACTATTTGAAGATGAGTGAATTTCAGTTTTTACCCATTAGTTTAGTTTGTCATTTTGACATTAATTACCCCCATTTAAAAACTTTTCATCAGAATTACCCATTTAGCAACAGTATTTTTTCCTATTTTTAACACCTATAAGACTTTAGAGCGTTTCGATATGTGGTTCTAGGCTGCCAGGGAGGCATGGGATTTTCTTCAATGAGTAATTTAGTGTCAGAATTGTCATATTCATGGCTTCCAAACCAAATGACCAAGTCATGGCCATACGTGTGGATGTATTATTGTATGCCCAAAGTTAGCATGGAGATGCATCTTGCCATTCCTAACAATATTGTCTAATAGAGTTTCAACTTCTCTGTATTAAAAAAATCAATATTCATTTTGATATGTTAAAATGGTGTTTTATGTGTGTATGTATGCGCGTGTGTGTGCGCGTGCAGGCGTGCGTGCACGGCGTGTGTGTGTGTCCGTGCGCGCGTGCGTGGGTGTGGGTGGGTGTGGGTGTGGGTGTGGGTGTGGGTGGATGTGTGTGTGTGTGAATCCAATATACGATGCAATGTGAAATCACTCAATTTTAAAGAAAAGTAGACCACACTTAACTTGCAATTACAAATTTATGATTTTCTAACTTTATAGTTACTTCCCCACATGTAAATGACTATATCGATTCTCCAAAACTAATCCAAATTTGTACTGGAAGTGTGTGATAACTTGATCATGAAAATCATAAAATCATTTTTAATCACACATGTAGTTATTAATTATACAGAGAACCACTGAGAGTATTGAAAGATTAAACCCTAGAGAGCTGATTTGCTGCACACCTATACAACTACGCATGCATGGACAGTGATAGGTGTGCAGCAAGTGTGTCAGA
Source organism: Dactylis glomerata (assembly GCA_007115705.1). Lineage (NCBI taxonomy): Eukaryota > Viridiplantae > Streptophyta > Magnoliopsida > Poales > Poaceae > Dactylis > Dactylis glomerata. The sequence goes on from QXEO01000218.1 coordinate 328,383, forward strand.
TGATTAACAACTTATTTCATCTAATGAAATTTGACTGAAGTGAACACGTGTTGGCCATGCACCAGGTGCGTAGTTGTATAGATGTGCATTAAGTCTTTTTCGTTCTACGAATATCCAAGTCCATCATCGAAGCTTGCTCTTTTGCAAAAGTTAATTATGTTTTTTGCCCTAGAGATTGTAATTGTGTAGCTCATTTTTAGCTATGGAAGCTGGTGATCAACCTGCTGTTTGGGTAGATGATGCTCCTAGCTTTATTTTTCAACATTTGGCAAACCATGTAACTATCCTTTGATTGATCAATAAAGTTGCCATGATGACTTTCCTTCAGAAAAAAAAATCCAAGTCCATCATTTTGACCCCGATTTTGAAAAAAAAAAACCCGAAGAAAAGTAGCAAAAATACAATATTTCACATGGAGTTTTTTATTTGAAATTGCAATATGGGAACTAGAAAATTAACTATCATGTACGAACTTTCGTAACTTTCAAGCCAAATGAACTAGGCATGGCCATATTTGTGGCAGAGTTTATAATGTACCCAAAATTAGCATAATGATGCATCATGACATTCAACGCAATGTCGCCAAGTAGAGTTTCAACTTTTTTACAAGAAAATATTTTCCAATTTCTGCGTGCTAAAAGGGTGGCTTTATGAATCAAGTGTAAAAAATATGGTACAAAATGGCCTACACTTGGTAAAGCCAAAGCAACTAGACCCATATGTCAAGGCGACGTGGCGCAGCCATCTCTGTCGGTCTGTCCCCGTCCGTCAAATTACTTTTCTTTGCCGAGCTGTGGCATCTGGCACTCGGCAAACGTTTACTGAGTACTCGACAAACGACATTTGGCAAAGTTTTGTTGCCGACGTAGAATAAGCCCGGAATTGCCCAATATAACACTCTGCAAATGCTTTGCCAAGTATTTTTTGGACGTTAACCTAATCTGTTAATTTGCTACTCAGCAAAAATCGTATTCCAGTGTTGTTTCATAATTTATATAAGAAACAACTTACTGTGATTGTGAGTAGCTACGTGAGATGGTAAGTTTACATGAGGACCGTTGAGACCGGCAGCCCTTTCAAAGTAGGTTTGTCAAAGTAAGATCGATAACTGTTCCCTTGCTAACCGGTATCCAGCCACATATGCACATATCTAAATCTTTTTTTTTTGCTAATCCCCTTCCTGATTGTTGTGCCGATGGATCCATGGATGTATGATTAGTCAACAGAAAAGTGATTAGCAGTAGTGGCCTGGTCAGTCAGGTCTCTTTTATTCAGCTTCGGTTTTCCCATCACCAACCTCTAGGGTGTCCTTTCCATGTTGTTTCAACAAATCACTTTATTTATTCTCCAGGTGCATGTGAGAACGTAAGACCTGTAGCTGTAGGTGTACATATTTGGCGCCACTGTTTGGGTCCTGCCGGTATAATAATATGCCTTTATTTCCTCTGTGATGATCTTTTCACAAAGCAAATTTGTCTGGTGAGTAGGACAGTGTGCGTGTATATACTCATGGAGCATTCAGCCGAAAGCGTTGCGGTCAAGGGCATCTTTCGTTAAAAGGGTTTTACAGGATTGGGTTGGTGCAATTTGATGTCCTTTTTCTTGGCACATTACATCTGTGTGTTCCTAAATGCCTCGGGTTGGTAGTCTTTTCACCAGGCTTTCTTCAATTGGTTGTGGGTCAAGATTTGATTCGACAATTGAACTTATTTATTCCATATTTGACCAAATGTTCTATGTTTTGGTGGCACAATGAGGGCTATCAATGGGATAAAGGATTTCGACCGAGATTTGATTTTTGTAACAACTCTAATGGTACACACTGAAGAAACTCCACTTGAGAACTAAGGATTTGAGTCACAGACAATTGAATCTCTCGTGTGATTCATGGAAAAGAAATTAAAAGTTAACATGAAGAGAGAAGACAATTTTGGAAAATTTCAAACCGAGCTGACCATGCCCTTCTGTTTTTAAACCAAGCCCACCCCCAACAATTCAAACTAAGGCCAACCCAGAATTCCACACATAGGCAATTACAACCCACTCCAGCTCGAGAGGCAATTCAGCGAAATCCAGCAAAAAAAAACGCAAAGTGTAGTATGAAATGCACAACACGCCCAGTCTCCTTCCATTTTCTGTATATAGCGTAGTCACGCAAGGGGAGGCGCGGATGTGTCTCCTGCTTCTTTTGCCTTGAATTTGACCTAATGTAATGGTAGTGCCAGTGGATTAGTTAAGAGGACAGTAGTGGTTCCTTGGCACCTTAATGATCATGGAACTAGATTCATTAGCCGTGCTCGCCTTTTGATCACCAGCTGTCAAGAGTTCAACCAGATGCTCCTGTTGTATAAGTGCTGATCTCAGAAATGTATTTAGCTTTCCTCTTTCATCTTTGTCTTGTACTTTCATTTATATCATTAACATGCGATGATTGGCCTAAGAAGAGAGGAGCAGCTGAGCTTATGCGGAGTAGCTCAAGCTTGACAATGGCGAGGGCCACCTGCCCTGCTCTCCAACAACTACACCCTGCACTGCACAGCATATATACCTCTGGGACGACTGAGTACCAACAACAACAATGGCGTCCACCTTCCCCTCGCTCGACGGCCTCCAGGCCCGCCACACAATGCTGCTCTATGCGGCCACATGGACCACTGTAGCTGCCATGTCCGTCGCAGTGGCAGCACTCGCCCCGGAGCTTGCCTATGTTTGGGCCGTCGCACCGGGGGCACCGCTCACCAAGGCGTGCCCCGGCAGTGGCTTCAACGGCGGGAGCATTGGGCTGCCGCTCGACGGCCCGCCGTGGGATGGCGTATGCGTGCCAGCCGGCATGTTCGGCCGCACCGTCCCTGACATAGTTGTCCCGCTCGTGTTTGCCGTCGTGGTCGTCGCAAGCGCCGTCGGGTTCACCACCGCAGTCGGCGTCTGGGAGGACGATGATGAGGAGGGCAACGATGGCCAAGTAGGACAGGTGTAGGCTATGGCAACTAGATAACTAGACATGTACTTTCCAGTTTCTGAATGTTTTCAGCGTCAACAGAGCAGAGACAGATCTTTTTCTGAATTTTTCAGCACACACTGGGAAAAGTTCCAGGCAAAATAGCTCTGAAAGTAAGATGATAGACCAATTTCAAAGTCCACATCTCTAAATGGTCAACGAGGATTAACAAGAGTTCAGGCTGATCTTAGCCACGATCCAAACAAAGGACGGAAAATTATTCGTGAACAACCCCGTAAGACTCACCTTTTCAGAACCTGCTTCCAGCTCTCATTTGGCAGATCTTATGAGCTCTTCGCTGAACTTCGAGAGCTACTTCCACAAGGCGTCACTCTTGGCAGATTGCTCGTCTTCTGTCGGCAAAGTATTTGCCTGTCACTCCGTTCACCCGGGGGTTGTGTTGCCGCTCCCTGAAAAGAAAAGCACAAATCATCTTTTTTTAAGAAAAAGTTCAGCTCAGAAGGACTTCCAAAAAGAAACAGATTCTTCATTATGTGCACCCTGTGGCAACTAAAGTCAAGAAATTTTATGGAATAAGAATTTTATTTAGGACAAGAACAGGGAAGATGCCATGTGGGCAGATCAGGGCCATAGTAGCAGTCAGCCCTAGCTGGCTTCCGTTAGGAAATATGCACGAGTTTAAATCAAGGAATATTTATTTAAATAAGAATATTAAGATATGGTTTGTTAGGAAAGTAGAGATAGGTGCCTTGGATGTCAAGTTGAGTCTTCCCTATAAAAGGGACCCCCTGTACACGTTATGAGGAGATAAGAAATATATCAATGTAGTTATCCCCTCTCTTTCATCAACCCCTGCCCTTGAGGTGTGGCTACCTTCATGGAGCTGTCGCGCCTCTTGGGTCCAGGGCAACCTCGTACAGGCCCTAGGTCCATTATCCCCTCTGTCGTGAACCAGGTTCATGAGAGAAGAACTGGGGCACATTCTTCCACGCATGTAGGTGACGAGTCAAATCGCCTCCACAAGAGGAAACAGACAAGTTTCATAACACGGTGGAGAGATAAAGGAACTATCCCCGAAACCTGGATGTGCATAGCTAAAGGGCTAAAACTTGATGTTTCAGAAACAGATTAATAATGAAAAATGAGCTCAAGAGCATACTCGTGAGTGCAAAGGAGTGCCTCATCCAACTAATCATGATCAATCCAGGATGAACGCAATTAACTGTGATGTTAACTCCTTCGTCCTGTTGTAACATAACATAATTTATGGTACATCAAAAAGAAATATTAGCTGGGGGTGGAGAATTAAATACCTAGATGTAGGGATATAAAAATAAAAATCAATGTAAAGCTACTAAACGTGCATAATAGTGATGATAACTGATAATTTATTTAGAAAGACAAATATTTATTTTTAGAAAAAGTTGTTAGATATTGAAAGGGTTACTGATACAATTCAACACAAGTAAGGATATTATAGAGCTTAGATAATCTCTGCAAGTCGCAAGTAAATTTTATTTTTGAACAAAGGACGTCCTAACAATATCGAACACAGTTCTTGAGATCTGAAATAATTTGATTATCATACCTAATACAGGTCATTTCTTACTAATAATGTGCAACAGACTAACATGCAAGCATAAGAACATCATGCTCATGATGATAGATAAAATGCAAATCTTCATACTCCATTCTTCTTCTTTTTTGAAAAGGGGCAGAAACCCAGCCTCTGCATCGAGTGCATACGGCCATCTTTATTAGTTTATTTAGCAGAGTGTTATAAATTATTACATCTAACGGATCACATAAAGTCTCAACATGGATGAGCCATCTAAAGATAACTAAAAGCATGCAACTCCTTTGCATCAACATCTCAACCGTCTATGCATATGACAGCCGCACCGGCTGTATAAATCCCGTGCTACGGTTTCCAGTCGGTTGCACCCAAAATACATGGCTTCCGCCGGCTGGATGAAGAACCACATAATACTCCATTCTTCTGAGAAAAGGACAATAAAAAAGGCCCGAAAATTTGAGAGAGAAATTATACCTTGAGCCGTCTAGAGAGCTCCTTCGCATGCAGTATGTTTGCAAGCTTAGACTGTTCTACAGGCCATTTTATCACTGCGTCTGCCAATATAAAACCATTAGCAACAGTTGAATCAATAGTAGATTTTCTTTTAGCGAACCATAAGAACACATACGCTTTCTTGTCATTCAGATTCAGTGCATCAAACTTAATCCCCTTTAGATATGTATGGAGGTCAGCAACCAAGGACAAGTTCACAACGCGATCTTCAACACCCGTAGACGGTCGACTTAGTAGTGGCTTCCATATTCTTCACAGAGAAGGTTGGTCAGTAGAAAGTGACCTGATTGAGCATAAGGAGCGGCAAAAAATGTTGCTTTCAGCATATCTTCCATTGATATTGTCTGTTTATAGTATATTCTAACAGTTAGAGACAATACGAGATGATTGGTGGAAACTGCATCTCAACCTCATCTTCAGACAGTTGGAACGGACAGAACTTGACACCTGCATTGTTCCTGCAGAACAGAAAGATTTTGGGCAGCTTGATTCAGTGAAATGAGTGCTGCAATAGACTTTCAGAGATATATATAGCTACCTGAATTTAAACTAAACCGTAATGCAACCAATGTACATGTAAAACAAGCAAGTACCATATAGGGATGAAGGGGTTTACACTTACATGGAGATGTGGAGAGGAAGATTCACCTAGTTGAGCTGTAAAGCCAAGTGCCCGGCACCTTCTGCTAGGATTACCGAAACAGAATCTACCCATGAACTATTTATGAACATGGAATAGTCCTGATAGTCGATCCAGTTTTAGATTCTTCCCAGTCTCACCTGAAGATCGATCTTCTATGTCAGGCCCATCTTTCTTCATATGTATTTCTTTCACCAATATCCTGGTCCTTGATTCTGGAGTCATACCCTTCGACTTCATTGTTGTGTAACATTGCAAAGCCTGGTCTAGCTTTCCCTGGGAATGAAGTCCATGGACCATAACAGTAAATGATCGCTGATCTGGACCTGATCCATTCCTCTCCATCTCCTCCCATAGTAGTTGTATCCCCTTCTCATATTTCATACTGATGTAGAGGTTCAATATTAAGTTATACGTGTCAGAATCCAAATTACAGGCTGATTCCTCCATCCTCTGAACCAAAGTAATAACATCTCTCGGTCCCTCAGTTGTCTTCAGAAGTAGGTGTAGGTCATATTATTTGGAGAGCATCCCTTCTTCACCATATCATCCACAAGCTCATAAACTTTTTCTATGTTCCTTAGAGAAGTGTTTTATCAAAGTGTTGTAGGTAGCGACATCTGATTGACAACCACGGTCATTCATAACGCGAAAAATCTTGAGTGCTTCTGGAATCATTTACTTGAAGCACAATTGGTCAACGATACAGTTACAGATCACCACGTCGGGATTGATTCCTTTCTCCACATGCTTGTACACAGTTTCACCGCCGTGCTAAGTTTGCCAGCTTTGGTCAGTGAATTGATAAATGTACCGTAGGTGAACAGGTCCGGCTTGAGCTTAGATGCAATGATCTGGTTTCAAACCCTTTTAGCATCAGCCAGTCTTCCCTTGACACATCAGCCATTAAGAATGATGTTAAAGCTCTTTATGACATTCGGGAACTCATCTTTCTTCTGCAGAAAGAGGGCCTCGGTCTCCTCGGCGTGCTTGTACCGACACAGTGACATCAGGAGAGTCTGGAATCCCACCAAGTCGACCTCAAACCCGTACTCTTTTCTCTTGTAGAACATCTCGATCGCCTCCTGCACCTTGTGCGCCCCCGCTTACCGGTTCAACAGGACAGCAAACATCCTGTTCGTCACAACCGATCCGCGGCGCTCTTCAGGGATCTCGTCGAACAGCTGCGTCACCAGCCTGACCTTCTTCATCCGCCTAAGGCTTTATTTGGTACTAGAGTATTTGTGGGGATTAGTGGAGATAATCCCCACCAAACCTCAAATCCCCACTTGCTTTAAAAAATATGTTTGGTACTAGAGTATTGAGCGAGTTTAATCCCCGCTAATCCCCACTTTTCCCCAAAATTTAGTGTATTTTTCTCAATCCCCAATACTCTACCTCTACCTAGTGGATTGTGGATGAGGTTTTGTGGGGATTGAGTGAAGGTAGAGGTTTCACCCAATACTCTAGGGGATTATCCCCACTAATCCCCACAAAAACTCTAATACCAAACAAGGCCTAAGGATGTCGAGCATCTCGGTGTAGGTCCTCAGGCCATGGTCGTACGCGGGCAGCCCCGCGGCCTAGTTGAAGAATGACAGCGCCACCTTCCAGTTGGACCTATGCATCTGGAGTACTTTGAGAATGACATCTTCGTCCAACTCACCGGCAAAGCGACCGAGATCTTTGCCGAGGTCAGCGTCGGCATCGCCAGAGCTGAGGATTCGTAGAACTTCGCCGGCACGGACGTCCCGGAATCCTGTGCTGCTCTGGTGTGGCAAAGTCGCAACACATAGACTTGGGTGGAAGCATGGAGGCGAGACTGCGTGAGGAAGCACCTCGAACGCATTCTGTCGTACAGCTGGTGGGCGCAACCACCTCGGAACTGTGCACGAACAACGTCTAAATTAGCAACGAGGGGCGCTGAATGAAAGAGGAGGAAGAAGAAGGGGTGGACACGATGCGTACTGGAAATGCGGTTTAATTTTGGTCTTGAAGGCGGCGGCGAGCACGGCGTACGCCGGCGCCGGCCGCATCTTGCCTTGCGGGGCGTGGGCACGAGGGAGAGAGGGGCGGGGCCGGGTACACGAAACGGACCGGGATGCCTTGTGCGCTCGACCAAGCCCGCTCTGCGCTCTTGGAGGGCCACAAAATGTGCTTCGAGTCCCCGGCTAATCGCCGGTGAGTTCCCCGGCGGCGGGAGCGGGAGTGGTAGCAGTCCAGCTAGGATGTCTTTTCAATTTTTCATTTTGAGTGGAGTATTTGCGAGCACCGTTTCCTGTTTATTGGGCCGACTTCGAGGCAGCAAATTGTTCAAATAAACACGAAACACAGCCCACAAACATGCTTCTTTTTACTAGATATAAACAAGCTTTTTGGGGTGCATAAAATAAGAATTGTTTATTTAAACGAGCCACAAGACTTGTCATCTCTATCTCTATCTCTTCTCTACTACTAATAAAAGAGCAAACTTAAATTTTTCTAAAGCCACATCCTAAAATGTACACATACCTATTACCACCGCATGATTAGACCAACAAATCACAATCGAACAGCTATCATTACTCAAATCATTGTCTGGTGTACGCTTAGCAATTCATATTGACTGACCATACTCCACCGGCAGAGGATCCGCCCGCAGAGGGAAATATGAAACTACACGTCTCGCCTGGGCAGCTCCTAAAATCACGCCTATCTGATCGGAAAAAGGAAAACAGTATGTTCGATCCCCTCTGTCTTTCATCGCTTCCGGCCGGTAATCTCGCGTCACTGCCTTCGGGGCCAGGCTCCCTCCCTCGCCGCGTGGCAGCGCATCGTCGCCTCTCTCGCCGCCCTGCACCGCATCGTCGGTCGTCGCTTCCATCGCCGCCCTTCACCGCATCGTAGCCTAGCACCTCCTCTTCCTTTCTCAGCCGTCGAGACCGTCGCTTCCCCTAGCCTCCGTATATTGCTCGATCCCCGGGTGATGGAAAGCTGAGAACTGGTGCGCGCGTGTGGACCTCCGAGGCGATCGTCCAGCGCATCCATTGTTCTCAAGAAGATCGGCTCATATGCGCTCGCAACTGCAGCCAGTTAAATGGATTTCTGCACAGTATTGGATGGGCGCTCCGTCTAAGCTTGAGCCTGCCCCAACAATGAATGCTTAAAATCTGTGATGTCCTTCGTTTCTGCAGTTCATTTTATCTTGCAGGTATATTCGTGTCAGCTAAATGGATTTCTGCACTCTCCATTGTATCTTGCTTCTGAATACATGTGCTTCTTCTCTTCTCCTTACATCCAGGATTCCGGGAAAATGAGTACAATCATAGAACCCATGGTTGCTCTATCGGGCTTTGCAGGCATTGAGGGTCACAATGTTGGATAGAGAACTGTGTTAGTGCTGATGATGCGGTCATGCCTAGACCAGGCGCTTCCAGAACATCATTGGCTTGCAGAGTGTAAGTGCACATATTTCTTCAGACTTTTGACTGCAAACAGTTCAATTTGTTGACATAAATTCAGATGGAAGCATCTATCAGATCGGTTATGTTTCTTGGAAAATATATCTTTAATCTTGCTGGTACGTGTATTTCCTCACATTAGGTGATACTTTGGAAGCCCTCATCTCAGCTTGAATATTATTTTCTGGATTACTAAGGTAGATCTGTTATTAACTATAGATAGTTACTGAGTCTATTGATGAAAAGTTTATCAAACAAAATTAACAGGAATCGGCATTTTGGTAACTCTGCAGGAAAACTCGAAATTGTTTCACACTACGAAAGACGTAACCTTATGTTTATTATTGATTTCAATTTTCTGCTCCTTCTGTGAAGGAATGCCGATATGTCTCATGCGAAAGCTAATTAACACCAATTACATAATTTTTTATGTTGACAGAAGGTGGAAAGTTCTATTGCATGGATGAAATGCTCCATCTCCATGTACGATCATACCAAGGAGCGAATAATTTTTTAGAAAGTAAAGTCAAGGAAACAAAATAAATATTTTGGTTTGATAAATCTATAGATAAAGAGTGGGAGTCGTGCGTTGCACGTGCAATTTTACTAGTTCCTTAATAAGAACAAAGAGAGTGACCAATTTATTAGCGGGAAACCTGCCAAAAAAAGATATATACACCCTCATTGACTGTCATGGAATATCCTAGCTACAAAGAGAGGCTGCACAAACACCACTGAAGTGAGAGTTGTCGTTAACGTTGCCATCAATATCGTTGCCATCACTCTTCAGCGACTCGGATTTCACGGAAGAAAACAACCAGCAAGGAAGACCTCGACGTAGGGCACTGTGAAGTCCATGTCAGTTGGCCTGTACCAAACAGACGACACATTGCGCAGTGACATGCGGCTTTGATTCCGATTATACGAGCTTTGAAGAGGTTGTGGGTGCATGAGATATAAGCATTGTTTTTTTAACGGAGATAAGCATTGTTGACCCACAAGCATTTTGCATGAATTCACCACTGATCTTTCGCATGAACGAGTCCAATACTCCAATGAATGCATGGTAAGTCGTTTGTTAGCCTCCTTTTAAAATAACTTCTTTGGAGCGGATGCAAACGGGGGCGTCGGGGCGTCGGCCGCCCCGTTGAGGTGAGGAGGTTCAAACAGAGATATAACTGAGGGCATATGTGGATATGAAGCTTATAAAAAGGGTAGAACAGCAAAAGTAACAAGTCACCTGTCGGAAAATCTCCCGCCACATGCACCCATGTCGAGGTTGATATGGTAAATATGCGACATGTGAGGAAATTAGTCATTTATGGTACTTTTAGGATTAAAATGTGCAAATTAAGACTAAATTGGACAAGTCTTGATATTTTTGAAGCAAGGTGCATTTTACTTTTATTGCCAGGATGTTAAATCGTAGGTGACTACACTTTTTTTTATACTCCCTCCTATCCTACATACTTGTCGTGGATTTTAGGCAAAATAAAAACTAAAATGTGTCTAGATTTATTGAATTTGCGACAAGTACTTACTCCTTCTATGTTCTTCTTAGACAAAATTATTGGAGAGAAGTGATCCCATAATTTCAAGAAAAATGCGCAAAAGAAAAAAAAAGGCTTAAGGAGCACAAGGATTGCTTATGAATGCAAGAAAAAAGTCCGACTCTCAGTTGCTAGCATTGCTCCACGAGACTGCACGAAGTCAATTATTGATAGCTTTCTTAAATCAAGTCAGGGTCAACATTCCACAATTGTAGGTAGATAGAGGAAAAATTATGCAAGTGGTGGATAAAGGTTTTCCCTCCAATCCATATTACTTTTTACATATATGGCTATATCTAGTGTCTAGATACAACTGTATTTGCGAAAGGTATATATATCAGAGGAAGTACATCTTGTTCGATAAAAATCTCTACAAGTTACGTTGTACATTTATCCGCCTTAATGTTATCTTTTTTTTGCTATGGTCAGGCAATCTAATTATACGGATTATTACTACTTGCTCCAATATTGTTATGAAATAAATTATTTTTTAACATGAAACACTCCTATTCCATTAAAATATGACTAAATCGTCGGTCACCAGACGGGTTACAAGAATTAGTATATATAGACATAGTATACCATTGATAGCGAAAGCTAACATGAAACACTCCTATTCCATTAAAATATGACTAAATCGTCGGTCACCAGACGGGTTACAAGAATTAGTACATATAGACATAGTATACCGCAGATAGCGAAAGCTTTCCTTGAAAAAAATCCAGTATCTACAGCAAGAATTAAATGGCTGTTATTCGCAAAAACAAATTACATGTCAGTTGTACTAAAGAAATATAATGACAGAAAATAAAGAACCTTCAATCTCAAATCTCAGAGAAGAGAAGAACAGAGAGTAGGAAGGAGCAAAACCCTCGTCCCCCTCCATCCCCTCCCCTCCTTGTCGTCCGCAAGCAGCCAAGCCAATCTCAGAGAAGAGAAGAACCACCTGCCGCAACAGCCGTCCCCATCCATGGAGATGGACTACTACAAGGTGCTCGGCGTCGGCCGCGGTGCCACCGACGACGAGCTCAAGAAGGCCTACCGCCGCCTCGTCATGAAGTACCACCCGGACAAGAACCCCTCCCCGCAGGCCGACCCCCTCTTCAAGCAGGTCTCCGCCGCCTACGACGTACGTCCCTCCCTCCCTCCCTCCATCACCACCATCGCCGACAACCACTGAATCTGCCGCCTCTCACCGTCTTTCTCCTTCTCGCAGGTGCTCAGCGACCCGGACAAGCGCGCCGTCTACGACCAGTACGGCGAGGAGGGGCTCAAGGCGGGCGTGGCCCCGCCCTCCCCCTCCGCGGCGCCACACGCGCACGGCGGCCGCGGCGCTCCCGGGTTCCGCTTCAACCCGAGGAGCCCCGACGAGATCTTCCAGGAGATGTTCGGGGGCTCCTTCTACGGGCAGCCACCCCGCGGCCCCGCCACTCCCCAGAGTGTCCCGGGGGTAGGCGCCACCGCTGCCTACGCTGCCGCGGCCGCCGCCGCCGGATTCTCCTCCGGGTCAGGGGAGGCGTCCGGGGGGTCGATGAGGAAGGCGGCGGCGATCGAGCGGCAGCTGGCCTGCAGCCTGGAGGACCTGTACAAGGGCGCCACCAAGAAGATGAAGATCTCCAGGGACGTCCTCGATTCCGCTGGGTGAGACGAGTTCCTTCTCTCCCTTATTCTCCACTCGTTTTGTTCTTGACTAATAAATATATAAGATTTATTTGACAGAGTAGGTTAAAAACACCGTCATTGTTGTTGTGATCTTGATAAATGGTTTCAGTCTGAGTAGTAAGAAGCTGTAGCAACCTCAACTTCAGTAACCAGCCCTTTCCTTTTGGATGGGTATTTTAAGTTTAGTGCCACATTTGGTTATGCTTGTGTTGACCAGAGAAAGAACATGTCTTTGTTAGGTAGCTCTCGGTCTATCATTCGCGGAGAAGCAGTGCTGATAACAACTGGTTAACTTCTCTGGTGTCTTATGGGCTAAACACCTGGTATTCTCCCCTACACACGAAACCTGACATTGCATCAAACCATATATGATCCGTGGTGTGTTTCGATTCATAACTCCTGTTAAACGCAGCCTCTCAGTATTTCCTCCTACTTCCTAGTAACGCAGAGATGTATTTATACTTTGGCAACAACCTAGATGTCTGAGGGCCCTAAACAATAGCTCCTTGGTGTGGCTCCTACTTGTTGTGATGTGTTCCCATCTTCTAGCAATGTGATGCCTTCGAGTAAATCAAATTCTTCAGCTTTTGTAGTAGTCCTCCTCAATAGGTGCTTCAGGAGTATCGCAGAAATCATTTACTGGGGTCTCTGTGTACCCTGATGTCATTTTCCTTTTGGGGTGTGCTTCGGAACACCCCCTTTTAAAAAGTTTATAACTTTTGATGTAGATGAACTGTAGAGATTAGAACTTATCCTTTCATTAAAGGGTAAAACAGTCTATTCCATGCAGTGGCGGAGCTACGGCCAGGCATGCATGGGCTCCAGCTGCCAATTTCCTTTGATGCTTATTAGAAGATGCTAGCTTAAGTGAGAGTATCTTGGGCAAATCCTGGTCAGAACAGCCGCGCGTATATCTTGCCCAGGCTCAGCGCTTGGGCTGGCTCCGCCACTGATTTCACGTTGTAAAAATCTTGTACTCCCTCCGATCGGAAATAACTGTCGGTGAATTAGTACAAACTTTGTACTAAGTTAGTACAAAATCACCGACACTTATTTCCAATCAGAGGGAGTATATATTATTTAAACCAACCTCCCAGACCAAGTCTGGACTCATGACTCCGCAAGACCAATCAACTGCAGCGGCTGTGCGGCTAGGTCATGTGGCGGCGGTGCTGCATTTGGTGTCCGGCAGATGTGGCCGGCAACGTTCTTAGCTAGGTAGTTAGGTGGTTCATTTTTGCATTCTATACGAAGAGTAAGAAAGCCCAATATCCAAAGCCTAACTAATAATATCCTAAAAAAATAGCAACATAGGTTATGATCCTGTTTGTGGTGTTTTTGCTGATTGGCTATATAGAATTATAGATTGAATCGGTCCAGGACATTCGCCATTAGAAGATAACTCCAGACTTATTTTGTTTTACTGTTAAAAAAAACTTATTTTGTTTTGCTCTCCGCGAAAGAAGGACAAAGAGGTATGGCTAACATCGTCCTGAGCCAATCTCTTTTTCTACAACTAATCAAACCATCGGTGCATCTAACTGAAAAAGGTGCAGTTTAAAGAGATAACTATCCAATTAATTAATCTCAACTAATACTAAAGGACGAGGAAACCCTTTCTAAAAATGAAGCACACCCCTTTCCTTTATTATTTCCAGCCTGCCATCACTCATTACTCGTTAACTAATGTATTTGTTCACCAACGAAGAAGTTATTACTACAATCATCATACCTAAAGATCACAAACATGGTAAGGGCACCTTCAGTAATTCTCTATGGTCCCAACTTTGTTCATAAGCCTAGTATCTACAAAGCAATAAGAGTGTTCAAAGACGTGGATATTTAGTTAACTGTGCTACTAGTATCGATCATTCAATGTCGACACTAGTTTTTTAAATTTCGAACTCGGAATAGATCTATTGCAGTGCAGTGTATAGTGCCGAAAAGGTTCAGTACAAGTGTGCAATGCAGACTGAGTCTTTGAGCCCGAAAAGGTAAGGGCACCTTCAGTAATTCTCTATGGTCCCAACTTTGTTCATAAGCCCAGTATCTACAAAGCAATAAGAGTGTTCAAAGACGTGGATATTTAGTTAACTGTGCTACTAGTATCGATCATTCAATGTCGACACTAGTTTTTTAAATTTCGAACTCGCAGTGCAGTGTATAGTGCCGAAAAGGTTCAGTACAAGTGTGCAATGCAGACTGAGTCTTTGAGCTCGAATATGGTATATCAATCATTTCGAATTGAACCTATCAGGTCACGTGTTTGGCATAAAATAGCATTTACGCACATCTTGAAGGATTGGCTGGATTTCTGTGCCCGGATGAACATGAGTATGATAAGTTGGTCTCTAGATACCTTTAATTGATTGAGGCTGAATATGACAATGATGATATCCTAAAACATTGGTTTCAAGGAGTCAGGGCGCGTTCAAAGTACTATTTACAGATTCGGTGCTCACCTGGGTACCTACACACCCCCTTTCAAATTTTTATTCAAGACATATTAACCCATTTTTAGATTGTTTTCCTAGTAGAGCACGGGATTCTGCTGTACAAAAGTGGTTTCAGAATTTTGATTTGAAATTTTTTCATCAAAGTCAACTCAAAAATAGATTTTCGTTGACTTTTTGTTTTTCGGGTTGACTTTGACCCAAAAAAATTCATACAAAAAATTTGAAACCACTTTTACACAGCAGTATTTCGTGTTCTACTAGAAAACCAAGCTAAAATAGGTTAATACATTTTGAATCAAAAGTTGAAGGAGGGGTGTGTAGGTACCCACGTGCATACCGTTTTGTTTTTGTATTTAGTTATGATGATGGTATCTAGCAATTTTTAAGTAGTTTCTAAACATATGCATGCACGCTTGAACCTCTTCCTCTGGTTAATTGATGTGGCCATAGAGTGAGTGAGCGAATCAGTTCTCTGTTGAAAGAAATAAGCAAATGAAATGGCGCTTTAGAAACCGGAGGCTTGACAAATTACAAAGATTCAGCTTGTTTTCCCTTTTTAAGTTATGGCGGTATAACCTCACCTATTGGGTATCCATTTGTTTGTGTGATTGATGATTGCCACAAACAGTTTTTACAGCATGCCGCATGGATAATGCTCCCTAGTTGTGTAAGTTGTTATGTTGCCTTAAATAGCTTGAAACTTTAGATACTCACAAAGCTTCAGCCTTTCTGGAAAAACATAATGTCATTATTTCCATGTTCTTCGTTTTGAGGAAATATTTCCATGCTTCTTTTTGCAGCAAACCGATGAGCGTGGAGGAGATCCTAACAATTGATATCAAGCCTGGGTGGAAGAAGGGCACAAAGATCACCTTTCCTGAGAAAGGCAACGAGACCCGTAATGTCATACCATCAGACCTGGTGTTCATAATAGAAGAGCGGGCACACCCGAAATTCAAAAGAGATGGCAACGACCTTATTTACACACATAAAATCCCCCTCGTGGATGCTTTGACTGGTTGTGCAGTGCAACTGACGACTCTGGATGGGCGAAGTATAACCGTTCCTGTGAAGTCTGTCATCAATCCCAACTACGAAGAAGTCGTGCCGGGTGAAGGGATGCCGATCACAAGGGAGCCATCTAAGAAAGGAAACCTAAGGATCAAGTTTCAGATCAAGTTCCCCACCAATTTAACAGCTGACCAAAAGGCAGGGGTCCAACAACTTCTGTCTTAGCTGTTATAATGTGAATCTGTGCCGTTACTTTGTTCAGGGTTACAGGTTGCTGAATGTACAATCACTGTCTTCGTCCTAGTGTAAAGGACATGATTTCCTAGATATCTCTAACTTTGTGCTTGATCGCTAACTGCTGACAGAGTAGCAGCTGCTCAACTAGTGGTCCTAACTTCGTTTAGGATTATCTGATAGATCTTTGTTTCGGAAGTTAACAATTGTGTATGCTGTTTAGATTGTCAGTTGCACACTTGTTACAGGCCACCAGTTATTGGCCCTTCCTTGAGAAAGACTATGGTTCTTTTTCAACTGAATTTGCCATGCTTCTTACACAAAGGGACAAAACCTTTTATCTTCAGATTGGAATCCTTACAGATCCGTAGGGATGAAACTTAAACCATAGACTTCATTGACAACAAGATTCAATGGCGAGAACCGGGCAGTAGCCTGGTGGTATGGGAGCAAGTCTTGCTCTCAGCCAATCCTAAGTTTGAGTCCCGAGGGGGACGGATTTAGGTATCTCACGGAGTCTTCTTCTATAAAAAAACGCCATCGGGTGCTAGTGCCTGGGATGGTCTCATTTTTTTTTAACAAGATTCAATGGCTATTTTCCAGCCATTTTTCTGTTACATGAGGTTTTGTAGTTGCTGTGCCAATGCTGATATTGCTCCAAAATGATCTAGGACAACCCAGTGTTGCTCGTCATTGCTACGGCATACAAAAATAGCCCTCTTGTTGCCTTTTAAATTTCTGTTTAAGTAATTTTCAGGAACAAGTGTTATATTTCCTACCACCCAATATTTGCAAGAAAAAGATAACATAGGCATCTCACTTTGCTTTCAAAGAATACTCGCCACAGATGGAGTTTTCATTTCTATCAGAGAATGTTTGGATGCTATTCAAAAACGGCAATTGGTGACTGATAATGCTGTCAGATGGTGCTTTTGGGAGGTGGACCACCAGGATCTAAGGCGGAAAAGGCCAACACAAAAACACTGTGTTTGGACTACAATATTGTCTGGTATATTTTGCTTTCCCATTGTGGCTGTTGAATAGTTTTTTATCTTCTCCTTTTCTTTTCTTTTCCAATTTTTTGGATATACCTAGAAAATGAGTGTACCAATCTATTAACAGTGAGATACAATTTTGTATGGTAAAGAAAAGTCGTGCTATACAAATTCCACCACTTGTAAATAGTGATGAGATCATTAAAAAATCTGGCCCACTATTTTCATGGTTATTGATCTGCCAAATTAATAAATTACACTATACTTTCAGACAACACATGTAGTGAAGTACACCAGAAACCCCGTGATTCGAGTCATCGCCACATGGAACCGACGTGTAAGTTTCAAAATGTACGGCAAGTTTTCATATGTTCTTATGACTTTGGCCAATTTTTAATCCAATAAGATGTGGTTTGCATAAAATTGTACCATCGATTGTATTTGAATAATTTTTTCTCATAGTTATCATTACCAACTGTTGTACGGGAAATTTATGGTCCAAATATAACCGTAGACATTCAAAATACTTCTTATATGCTTTTTTATATTGGACATACAACAGGACATGGGCACATGTCCTTGACAAAGACCACCTGCTATCTTTTTCTGTTCACGTGCGAAAGAGAGGGACAGTAGATGGAAGCATCTTAGCGAATTGAGTCCATTCTTTCCACCGCAATGTGCAAATTTATAAATATACATATTAGTGCTAAAAGTCATATTTGGGAGATTGCGTCGATGTCCGTGATGACAACTAGAATCTCTGTGATGGAGCCATCACCACGTGGAGCCTGACACCTGAGATATGGCATGTAAAAGGCCTACGTCCACATCAGCACCACATGTCGTTGACAAAAAAAATTACAAGCTATTATTTTCGTTCACGTGCAGAAGAGATTGGAACCATATCTTTAAGATTCGTTAGATGGACGCATCTTCACGAATTTTGTCCATTTTTCGCCCAATCACTTTCCAAGAACAATATTTTTTCCTACGTATAGCAGTTAATTTTACGTCATCATCTTACATGGCTGGTTTTCTCCCTGTATTTTTCAGCTTGTTTTTCTTGGATGGTCGTCTCTCAAACTGAGGAGCTCGCTTTTTTTTACCGGAACTGCGGCGGGCTTACGCTGGCCTGAACACTATCATAAATCAGCAAAATCGTTATAGGGATTCCATTACAAAATTTTGGAGGGATGATGGGTGTGGAGGGACAGAGAGGAGCTCTATATTACACTATCTCTACTAATAATACGGCTAGAGGACGTGATGGTTTAAAAACCGTGGTACGTCAAAAAAACCGTCATCTCTAAAAAAACCGGATGCATCGCTTCGTACGTCAAAAAAGCCGTCGCTAACAGCCGCCCCGACCTCTCTGCGCCGCTGGGCACGGATGCCTTCTCGGTCGCCCCTTCTTCCTCCCATTGGCAGAGGCGCAGTTTCCCTCCGCCTCAGCACCTCACGATGCCACGCGGGGCCGCGCCGTCCAGCTTCAAGCCCCGCGAGTACCCGATGCGGCGACTTCCCCAAGCTGTCCAGCTCGAGCTCCGTGACCTCAGACCTCACGACGACGAGGGCGCCGAGACCGGTCTGCGGGTAGAGGACGACTCAGCAGCCGCCGCTAAGACCTCCACCTTGCCCCCACGGGCGACCTCCACTGAACCCTGCACCACCGGAACCCTTGCAGACCCCCTCCTCCGCGTCACCGAATCCCCGCACCACCGACCCCTTCTTCTCCTTTCCTCAACCCATCTTCCCCTGCTGCCCCGAATCCACCACACGGTCGTCGGCTCTCGGAGACTGCTGCCCCGAATCCACCACACCGCCGTCGGCTCCCGGAGACCGCCACGCCGCCGCAGCTCCCAAAATCTACCGCCTTTGTCGCCCGGGGGAAGCACCGGCCGTCCTTGCAGCCTAACTATCCTCCAGCGAGCCACGACTGCCTGTCCTCCGCGCCGCCCATTTTCCTTGGGTCAGCCGTTGAACAGGTTGTGGTTGAATGGGTGATTGCGAGTTGCCACATTGCTTGGGTGCCCCGATCCATGCCTCGCGCTTGAGCGCCCGGCGATACCTGGCGGCTTTTGAGTGCCGACGCTCCAATTCTTGCTCCACCGCAGCTGAACCTCAGGCACCACTGGATTCAGCAAGGAGGCGATGGGTTCAACCGCCAAGGAAGGAGCTTCGGTGATTGCCTCATTGTGGTCAAGAACGGGCGGTGCAGCCGACAGTGGTGAGTGCCCTGCTGGGGTGCTGTGAGGACCTTATCCGAGACTCCTGTACTCTGGAAAATTGATCTACTAGAAATATCTTCAGTATTCATGTAAACTGAAAAAAGTAGACAGCGGCACCATGGTTCTTGTCGAGGACGCCTCCTCGCGTGGCCTCGCCGCCGAGCACTTGCATTCCAGGAGTCCCCGATCTGGTGAAGGCGGCCTGCTGTACCGGTACTCACAACCAATACACAGTACTATTGTGCAAAGTGCTATTGTACTAGATTGTATGGAATTTTTAGCTAGGATCTACGTGTGCTGCAGACTAATGTGCAGGACGATGCAAATATTGAACCATGTACTATTGTTGTGAATACTAGAGAACAAAAGGCTTAATCATTGATGAGCTACTTTGGTTGCATTTTTACCTCACTTATGTAAAACTTGTGCATCTCAAGAGCAGGCATTGTGTTACCAGAACTTGCAGAATTTGGATAAGTCTTATGTACTTTGCTTATTCCAAGGTTATGGGGGTGTAAATATTAGAGAAAAACACGTATTCATTCATGGACAGGAAAAATCAGATTAGCCAATTGCAAATACCATGAAACACAAGAACTGAAGAACAATTAGGTGCAAAGGATACATCTCAAACCGTTCATCAGTAGCAATGTTAACTCTCCACAACTTGCACGAGCATACTCATGACATGACCAAAGTACAGCCAGTCTGTCAAGTATTTACAACATGCACCTGAAGGAAGTTGTCATGAAAGCCCTTTGCAAGCTCCACGGCAGGTTATTGTTGATTTGTTTTGTGCAAATTTAAAACCCAATTTATTATTTATGGCTTATGAACTTGATATTGATAGTAATTATTTATTATATGATAAAACTATTGAATGTGTGATATATACAACAATATTTGTAGCTAATTTAGCTAAATGGAATTCAATGCATCGTATGAGGTGAAGCTAAATCATTTGTGAAACAAGACAACACATGATAGGCCTGAGGCAATGTTGCGATTGAAAATCACCGAGTTTATACAAGGGAACTTGAGTTGAGTGAATATCTAAACTCGATGAAAACTCGTTGTGTTTTACATATAAGCAACAATTCGTGGTGTTATAATACAAGAAATATTGAAATATGAGAGGGAGGGAGTAGATCTAATTTAACGATGAATAGTTGGGTGATTGATTTCTATGCATGACATCCAATTATATCTTTACAAAAACACTTTGACTAAAATGGAATTTCATTTGTTTTTATAGCATCTATAGCTATTGTTTGTGTGCACGCGATATTTTTGACATATGTTGTAAAGAAACTTAATAATTTACGAAAAGACACTTGATAGACCATGGCAACGCATATGTTTTCATCGACCATTTACATTTAATAATAATAAAATGTAATTGTTTTAACTTATATGGGTTCAACACTTGGTTTACCCGTAGCAACGCACGGGTATTGTGCTATAATAATATATATAATAAACTAATAATACGGCTTGAGGTCGTGATGGTCACAAAACCGTGGTAGGTAAAAAAACCGTAAATTTCGTACGTCAAAGAAAATCCTTCTTATGTCAAAAAATTCGGACGGAGCGTTAAGAAAACCGGATGTACGTACGTAAAGAAAACCGGACAGGGAACGTAGGCCGGGCGTTTTCTTCTAATATTCCTTTAATCGCTGCGTGAGATCGTGTCGTGACCGATCCAAACAAGTACCCAGATGGCCAGATTAGAGTTAGACTCGAGTCCTTCTTTTCCTGCCTTCTCTGAGTCTTCCTAAATATGGAAGCAATTAATTGTCGTGCATCAAATCAAATCAATCCAAAGGTTCCGATCGAAATCGTGAGCTCGGGTTTCGAGGAACCATGGTGGCGACCACGACGGAATACAAAAAAGTCACCAGACGAGGTGCTCGGCTGACATGCGCTTTAAGATCAGAGGGCGGCGCTACACTCCTCTCCGTCGGGAATCAGGGCACGTGATCAGCACGTCAGCCCAGTTCACGTTCGGGCGCGTGCGCGAGCTGGCCGGGCTGGAGCACTACCGGCGCGTGCAAAGGCGTCATGGCCAACCCGCTCGTTGTCATGTGCAGCAGCGCCCAGGACGCAGGTTGTGCGTTCGCGGCCACGCCAATGATGAGTGTCACCATGTCGACGGTCGTCATCTCCGGTCAGTACCAGCACAGGCACATGCGCGCGGCGCTGGCTATCGAGAGAGGCGCGATGAAGTCCGGCCGAAGGTTGTGGCGTTCCTCGCAGTGATCTCTCTAGCGCGGCTCCCCCTCCACTCTGTCCCCTAAAGATCGGCGGGGAAAGAAAGAGCGTGTAGATTTTGAGAGAGAAGAGCTCGCCAGCATATCGACCACCGTGAGCATAAGATGTCTGCTAGGCGTACCGCCGGAGCGCCGTCAGCTAGGCTGATCGGTAGAAGCCGGTTGGACGGAGATCAGGCTTGGGGCTGAGCTACTCCTCGCCATCAATAATGCCGGGTACGGGACGCCGACAACGATCTAGCGAGATGGCCTCTGTCTTGCTCCCACTCAGGAGGGGCACGACATCATCAGCATCGCCGAGATTCGTAGATCCTCCTTGGCCAGGCATGTGACACGGGCACAGGACCTGCCGACCTGGCCCGGCTCAATGCGAGGCCTGACATGGCGCCGTTCTTACCGCGTCTATCGCGCTCTCCCCGTCGAGTCCAACATCAGGTGCTCGGCCTTGGCATCGGCAAGGGAGTCTCACGCAACTCCGTCCCAGCATACATACATTGCCAGATTGAAAAGTCGTCGTCACCATGCAAAACAACATCAGCAGCTTCCTCTGCGCGAAGCTATGGCTTTATATCGCTGGGCGGGCAGCTGGGCTACTGCCAAGATTCAGTCCACAGAAGTTGCTTGCTTTTGCGCCCCTGCGGTGCTGCCATTGAAGACTGTTGCATGTCCTGATGTGCGGGCTGGGTTTGGTTCCTGAATCTGCTTAACTGAACAAGGATCAGCCTGAATAAAAGGTATTGCCACCGATGATCTTTTTATGGTTCATGGGACTAGATTTTGTAAACATCGAATTCAGGTATTGTACCTGACAGTTGCTTCACTAATCATCATTTTCATAGTACGAACTTGCCCTGAATATGTAGACCTGCAAATTTTATACATGGCAAAGGTTGCACAGTTAGGACCACACATGGATTTGTTTGGGTGATTTGGGTTCAGCTGGCGTCCCTGGCGATGGGTATTTAGACAAAGTTTTTGGATCTTTCTCTTCTGTTCATGGATTAGCATATGGAGTTGTAGCCACTACTTATGTTCCCGGGTTTTTTCATAATTCATAAGAAAGTTGGATGTTAGTAGTGTAAACTAGGTTCAGATCAGTAGTGTTAGAGAAACCAAAAATTTGGGTGAATCGTGCATAGTTGTGAGCACGATCTGTTTAATGGATGATTTTGCACCACACTCATACTAACTGCATTTTAACATCCTTAGAACCCTGATAGTTGTGAATTTTTTATTGGGGATGCAATGTCCTCGTGAGTTGTGATTTGTGATATGAGGATTTATCTTAGGATTTTGATTTGTTCATTTTGAAACAAATTAAAATATACACTAAAAGAGTAGTTTAAATTAAAATGAAATAAATATATAAAAATAATACAAAATTAAATGATAATAAAATTTAAAGATTATTATAAGATATAAAATGAAAGGGCAAACTGATACTAGGGTTATGCAGGTCAATTGACTTTCGAGCAAAATTTCAATCATCCAACGTTTTGCTCAAAATTTGATTGTTCCGTCCCCCATTGCAACCACAGACATCTTTGCTAGACAATACCCTATGAAAACAAATCCAAGGATTGTGAGAAATCAGTTCAGATCAACTGTTGTTGAAGAAAGCCGGGGACACAGGTTCTTCTGAATAGTTTTGCTGGCCACGGCCACGCTCAGCTGCTAGGCCTCACGATCCTCCTCCGCTCGAGGACCAGGAACAAGTACGGCACGAAAATGCATCATATTTCTAGAGATCCATGGCAATACGTTTCTTTTTTCCATCAACGAACGAGTGAGGTTTTATGTGGGTGTTCTGTTCGAGTGAACGATAAGTGGTAGAGCAAGTAGGTGGCCATTCAGGCATAATCCATAGAAGGACGGATGGTTTTTTTTTTTGAGATTAAGCGGCCGCAAACTTTATTACACACCAGAATCAAGTGCCAATAGGTTCATTACATCCACAGGGAACACACCCAACCATGTCTTACTAATCTTATTCTTGCGGCCTTCCTTAGCTAGATAGTGAGCAATACCATTACGGCTACGACGAACGTGGATAACCGAAGATTTCTCAAACCCTCCGAGGAGTGCCTTGATTTCTTCGACCAGGGGACCATGTCCAGAGCGATCCATAGAGATGGGGAAGGACGGCTGGTTAACTTATAGTAATAGACACAATCCATAGAGATGGGGCTGGACGGCTGGTTATTCTCTTTATTCCCACTTCATCTTGAATTACAATAGATGGACGGCTGGTTATTCTCTTTATTCCCACTTCATCTTGAATTACAATAGGATATATAATATTCAGTTTTCAGGGAATGAGGAAAGGAGATCTATTACTTCTATGTTGAGGAGGATCTGTAGTATATAATCTGCTTCACACGATTTGCACCTAACATTTCTCTTTTTAAGTATAGAAAAGAGTAGATCAGATAAAATTAGAGATTGCAACTAATCGTACATAAAATTAAATTAATCTGTTGCATGATTAGTGTATTGGATACTTGTGTTATATCATTTTGATGGTTATAAGAAATGAATTAATATAGATTTATGGAACTTCGAGAGTGAGAATTGGAGTGTTCCTTGGAGTGCCATCGCAAATATAAGGGGCAAAAAATTTAGAGATTGCTTCAAATTAACATATATAGAGTCAAACTCGATGTTTCCGTCAGATATTTCACCACAACTTGTGTGAGGTTGCGACGTGCCACCGATTACTATGAAAACTAAAGGGTGACGCGATGACCAGTCTGGATCAAAATTATGAGTCTCAAGGAAACTAACAACTAAATCTATTTTTTGAAGAAATATTTATAATTTTTTGACCCGTTGCAACGCACGGGTATTGTGCTAGTATATATAAGCAAAATAATTGATTGTTCATTGAAGAACATAAGTTGCCGAAAGCCATCCTTGGCCACTTTTACTAGCTATTGGATTAGTGATGTAGTAATTCCTTGGTAATTCATGACGATACCATGCGTTAGCATGTTTTCTTTTCTTGAACCAGTTACAACATCTCATTATTCATTTTTAAAGGTAGAACAAGGGACCTTGAGATGATCCTTAGACATTTTATTGAGGATCATCATCTGTCCCCATTCGCCTTGAGCGACTCCACCTGGCTCTTCCCGCGAGGCCCTTTCCGCCGGATGTAGAGCCGATACTCATCGAAGGTCATGGGCTTGTACAACGGCGGCCTCTCCGGCAGCGACACGAGCTCCGCCATGGGCGCGAGCGGCAGGTCGCTCCTAGGGTTGTAGAACATCGCGATTGACAACCGCTCGGCTTCGGCATTGGCCATCACCCGGTGCTCCACGCTTCGGTACGTCGCATTTGTCAACACCTATATCATTTATCGAAACACAGCAATCAGCAAAATAGCTTGCCGATAAATAACCAATCAAGCAGGGTCACTTGCAAATAATCATGCTCACACTCTCTTGCATTTTCAAAGAAAAATCAGCAGAAAGCATGCATCTTTTGCTTTGAAACCAAAGTTTTTTTTTCTCTCTTTGGAGAAGTGTTGATAGTACGGCGTCCAATGGTTGGTGGATACGTGGACGCGTGATGGCTGTGTTGAGAAAGGCCGGGCTTCGAAGATCTGCATCCTTCCTTGAGTTGGTTGTTCTAGGAGCCAGCTGCATGTGACAAACGTGCTGTTTCCTTGTGGTAACAAAAAAATAAATGGGGAATAGTACATATGCGGGTGGGATCCTCGTTCTTTTTTTGTTCAAGGACATCATAGCAGAGCAGTACTGCAGGATCATCGGACAGCGAGGCTGCTGGCTGACCGGACCATATGTTCTCGTTCTAAAGTGAACGGCCGTCCTTGGAAACCAAAGAGACTGTTTGCATCTCGGTTGGACCTTTTTTTTGCGTCTTAATCAATTCAAAGAATTGTAATGTTAGTTTAGTGGAAAATGCAACTTGTACTTATAGTGTTGCATTGTGCCAGGAGGTCTTAGGTTTGAACCAGCCTCTCTACATTGCACTTTACAGGATAAGTAAGACTAGATTACTATAATTTATTCTTGGACCCCATCTTGTGTGGAGGCTTCTATGCATTGAGTCTATCCTTTTGATATAGAAACCAGAAAATTCATGGTCGAGCAAGAACTAACAAAGCTGCGAAAAAAAGGAGAACAGGCACGTAGTGTTTCAACCTACACCGACCAAGAGGATAAATAGCAATCGGAGACCGTGGAAGGAGGAAAAGATAAAAGGGTGGGTTATCGTTAAAGGCACGCGGCAAAGACAACCAACCACCATGGAGGCGAACCGGTTATCGAAAGGGTAAATACCATCACTAGCTAGGCGTAAAGGTATCACCCCCTCCAATCAGAAACACATGCGAGATAATTTATTACAAGTCAATACAAAGGTTATACTAAGTCACCGGCACTCTTTAATTAACGACCGGAGGGAGTAGTAATTGCCGGTCAACCATATATACTAGGTGAGTCGGTGAATCTGGTTCGAGCGCCTTCTGCACACAACCTCAGGATCTGTATATGGAAGAAGGCAAAGAGGTTGGGCTGGCACCCCCCCTCTCTCTCTTTTCACCTACGATTTTTTTGAATTCGAAGTTCTGAAGTTATTTAGAAATTATATAAGTCAAATTTTCCGGAATTTGAAATTTCTGAGATGAGCTAGCACTCCCCCCTTGAACTAGTCTGTTTGACAATTTACGGGGTACAAGATGGTCCTGGCTAGGTAGCTAGAATCCGGGTGCCCAGATGGGTTAACAGAGTCGGTGTACGAAGCCGCTGGAGAGCATGTGGATTCGATCATGCGCGTAGCGTGACCACGCTACGTACGTAGCACGTGCCGGAATAGGCCACGAGGGGCAGCTTGCGGAAGCACGCGATTCCGTTGAGCAGATCCACGCGCATGCATGGACCAGCCACGATGGATGGTCCACCCTGTCGGTCGGTCGGTCCGGCTATTCCCGTTTCAGAAGCAGGAAATCAGACAGTGTAAAGTTTTGGTTCTCAGTTAGGCTTCTTATAAGCGAAATTCAATTCGGCCCCCACGTGCATATGCTCCCTATGCTAAAAATATATATTTTAAAGTGTCAAAAAATTCAAACAAAAAATTTCACATGTACACCTCCATAATCCATAGCGTTTTTTGTAAAGTTTCACGAAAAAACGATATTGCACGTGGTCGGTGTAAAAAAGACAAAATGTGTACGACAAAATATCTTTTTTTTAGCACTAAAATTTGTCTTTTTTACGTAGGCCAAACGACAGCCAATTTTTTCGTGGAACGACTTTGTGCACACACAACATGTGAAGACGTACGTGCAAATTTTTTGTTTGATTTTTTTTTAATATTTCAAAATATGTCAGATATTACATTTAAATAAAGAGAGCATATGCACATGGAAGTCAAAATCTATTCACCTTTTAGTGTGTATGTTCACTTATTTTACTCTAAATTTATATACTAAAAGATACATATTTTTTCATAATAAAAACTAAAACATCTTATATTTTAAAGCGACGAAAATATTAGTGAACGGAAAAGCACATACTGCGCTGCTAGCGTCACATGAGTGCACGTTGTTGCATGCCTAATGAGGCATGTGATCCGGGTACATGCCGTCGCATCGCATGCATGACATGCTGACTCCGCCTCGTGGCTGCGTGTACTCTTTTCCATGTAGGGGCAACCAACGCATACAACAAACCCGTGATCGCACTAGACGCTGTCGTATATATTTTTCGTTTTGGTGATTAAGTCTTACTGCGTATACAATATGGTATGGAATGAGGGAGTATAACTTTTGGTGAAGAGAGTAAATTAGCTTTCCGAATTTGGAGGTGGTATTTTGGCTCCCGGATACATATATATGTACACTTATTACGAAAATGCATAAAAACAAATAGTGCAATGTTTTAAAAAAATAAAAAAATTACTTTATATATCCAGACATTTTATGCTTGCATATAAGTTTTTTTAGGGAAAAAAACATTTTATGTGGCATATGTAAAAAGGGAAAAAATCTCTCATGAATATTCATGCTGGAGCCTCAAAATTTATCTTTTTACATGAGACACAAAGTATATTCTTTTTTCAAAAGTGGAGACTCCTAGATTTACTTAATTATACTCCTATATTTACCCTGCATTCTAGGTTTAGTCAAAGTCAAACTAAATAAAAATTTGACCAAGTATATTGCTAAAAATATAAATTTTTATAATATAAATATTTTTTATAACAATATTCATTTTATATTGTAAATTTTTATATATTTCTTGTACACTTAGTCAAAGTTTACAAAATTTAACTTTGACTGAACCTAGAATACATGGTAATTTAGGACGAAGGAAGTACATGCTTCCACTCACTTTTTCTCTTCTACTAGTGATGCATTTAACTATCTTTGTTCACTCATCCAAGCCATCCCACCACAGTTTTGATAAACATTACGAGTAAGCTTTTTTCTACTAGTGACATAATTATATTCCTCCTCTGTCCTAAATTAGTTTTTACAACTTATTTAAATTTTATATACATTCATACACTAAAAAATGTCTTGATATAGAAGTATATATACGTAGTGGGATTACGCACATGTAGGTGACGATCGGACGGGCTCTCCAGCGAGCTGACGTTACCATCGGAACGGCCATTACGCACATGCCGCGTGTCCTCTGTACGTATGTCTACATGTGTTTGTGCGTACACAAAGCACGTGCAAGCTCGTGGCCAGGACGCAGACAAAACTCCATAGCTATGCTAATTGCTACGCGACGTAGTAGTACGTACACGCAAGAAGTTGACCCTGAAAGTAGCTAGCTAGCTAGCTAGCTAGATCCCAACTGACACATACCGCTGGTGATCTCATCGCATGGTTTAATAATGCTAAAATACTGCTACTAGCCTAGTACTCATCTGTCGTGAAATATGTTGCGTACTTCATTTTTTAGATCAAATTAAATATTTTAAAATTTGACCAATATTAACATATGTGATACTATCAACCATTGATCTATTGGAATAACCACCATAAATTATATCGGATTTACTAAAAATCAGGTGCCTGATCTCTAACTAGAGATCAGTCGTCTTCTTTCTCTAGCCTTCTTCCACTTCCACCTCCACCTCTAGATGCTATGGTTGACGATCTCGTCGGACACGGAGACGGTGCGGCTGGCCGCGGCATTGCCGGCGAAGGCGAGGAAAGGAACTTAGGGTTTCAGGTGCTGGGGGTAGTAGGGTTGAGGGTGTGGAGGCTCGCCGAAGTTTCTTCACCGGAGTTAGGGGAGGTTTAGAGAAAGGTCGGGACAGATCTTAGAGTTTAGGGTGTGCGGGCTCGCCGAAGTTGGAGGTGGGGGGCTTAAGGAGGAAGATGACTGATCTCTAGTTAGAGATCAGTCGCGTGAGCTAGTGAGCTCCAGACGCCCCCAAATTATATATTATCAGCATGTATGCATTAAATGTGGAGACAACTGATATATTTGTGTGTATACTTAAAAACTTTACAAATTTTAACTTCAACGAAAAGTTATACATAGCACATTTGGGAAGGTGGGAGCTACGTCAAGTTTGTTCGTGGCTACGTACATAGGCGGTGACATGTCATGGTTTTGCTGATAAGAGGACGGCAGCAAAAAAAATACTAGCACGTGCTGAAATGGACATATTGTACTGAACTACTGCTGTTTCCTGACCTAGCGAGACTCGTGTACAGTAGCCAGGACATCATATTCATTTCACAAAGCGAATAAAACAAAAGCAGCTAGCGTTGGTGTATATCGAATAACACACTCTATCGGCGACGTGGGCAAGAGCCGTCCGTATCTAATCCGATGGATGAGACGAGGCTCGTGGCAACCACACGAACTAGACGGGTAAATCCCAGAGAAACCAAAGGTTTTTCCTTGGGAAATAAATATAAAAATAAAAAGAGCATGCAACGCATATATGTGTTGTATGCAATGCAACGCATATATGTGTGTTGGTTTGTTACCTGGATCTGGTCCCCGACGTTGACGATGAACGCGTCGGCGACGGGGTCGACGGTGACCCACTCGCCGCCGCGCCCGCGCACCTGGAGGCCCCGCACGCGCTCGTCGGCCAGGAGCACCGTCATGCCGCCGGGGTCCGAGTGCGACGACAGACCCAGCGTCAGCTCCGGCTGCGGGCACCGCGGGTAGTAGTTCACCCGCACGCACACCCCGGCGCCCTCCGCGCCGCCGAACTCCTCCTGCAGCCTCCCCTCGCCGATCCCCAGACCAGACGACATCGCCGCCAGCAGCCTCCCGCACAGCGCCGCCACTTCTCTCCCGTACTCCTCCGTCGCCGCCCTGACCAAGAAAGTGCACGGAAGTTACACTTGCACGGTTGCACCGGCGGGCCTGGCTGCTCCGGCCTGCTAGTGTTTAACTGTACTGTGCGGACGTGTGTTACCGGAGGTCAGGAGGGAGGAGGGGCCACTTGTCGGCGGGGGAGAGGAGGTGCGGCGGGCGGAGGTGGAGGAAGTAGTAGTCGCCCCAGTCCAGGACCGCGCCCCGCTCGACGCCGAGCCGGCTGCCGTATCCCTCGTACGTCGCCGGCGAGTTGGCGTGCCGCTGCTTCAGCTCCGCGGGGAGCCGGAAGAACCCGCGCCACGCGGCGCGCGCGCGGCGGAGGAGCTCCCGCGGCACGCCGTGGTTCACCGCCTGGAAGAAGCCCCAGTCCCGGCACGCCTCCGACACCGCCCGCGCCGCGTCGGGCGACGACAGGTCCACCACTGGTATCATCTTGCCGCCGTTGATGGATGAAGCCGCGGCCGCGGCGGACGAGGAGCAGTCGGACGGCGATGGGCGGTCGTCGACGGGCTTGACGTACCGGTCCGGGATGGTGGCGCCGCCGCTTTCCGACAGCGACTGCACCCGCACCACCGGCTCTGGCCACCCTGCGGAATCTTCCATGGCCGACTGGCTCCGGCCTGCTGCTCGGTTGTTGCCGCAATGCCGCTTGGCGCTGTTGTACTGTTGATTATATAGGACGATCGATTCGCCTCTGCTCCGGCTACCTGTTTGGCTGCTTGTCCCTGAGCCTGAGCGGTTGCTGTGAGCATTTATATTTCTTTCAGCTGGTGAATGCCAACTCTGATCTTTGGGCGGCAGTTGCGATCAGTTAGTACTCTTAGTACAGTATTAGTTTTTAAATCTGCTGAGAACTACTTAGTTTATGTGTTGGTGATCGGCGTAGCAGCGGCTGGGTTATGTATGCGCAATCTTGAAATTCAGAGGATTCAGAGATGCAACAACACACTTGTTTTATTCATCTAGCCATGATACTTACATCGTAGGGTACACATGCACAAACGTGGGGGGAGGCAACAGAGTGGAAAGATGGGGATCATAATTTTGATGAACCTGAATATCTGATTCTGTTTTCTCAACATTTCTAAAATGTACTCCCTCCGATCACAAAGTTGTACTAAGTCAGCGACACTCTTTTTTCGATCGGAGGGACTACCACATTTTATACTTTATCCCAAGTATCGTTAGCATATACAATACCCATTGGAGATCTACCTTTTCTAAAGTGTACATTACCCATTGGAGATCTACCTTTTCTTACATTAGCATGTACAAATTGGTAGCTGCAAGGATCTAAGTGCATGACTTTAGAATTGGTCAAGAAAAGTGCCCGCCGGGTAAGACACAAAGTGTTTCTCTCCCTCATTTTGCATGCTAGGGTTAACATCACGAACCTCCCCCAAGAGGAAAAACTTTCATCTTCCAAATTATAAAGGCCTGTTTGGTTAAGACCTGAGAGAAATTTTCCTATGTACTTGACTACTTGAGTGCAAAGTAGCCCATAGGAAAAATTCATACGATTTTAAATCCTACAAAACAAACAAGCTCTACCGAAAAAATTCCTTACGAATACAATCCTCCAGAATTCCTATAGATTTCCTTTGGACCAGACGTGTTCTAGCATGGGGCTTACGCATAGGGTGGGCCTGGTGGGCCGTGGCCCACCCCAAATTTGATAATTCCTTATTACTACTCCTAATATACTGTTTAGAATTTGGCCTAGTTAGCTTTTTCTCTGAGATGTGTCCACCCTCTGTTTTTTTCTTGCGTCCGCCACTGGTTCTAGTTGTGTAATATGACGGGGAGAAGTCACTGAAACTAGAATACATCTTGCTCAGAATTGATGTTCCATAGGATTGTTGAAACTCTATTATCTTGAAAAAAAATAAGGCAAAAGCTACACATGCTAATATGGCTATTGTCATATAAAAACATATAATCTATAATACATATAAATTTCATCCCCACTAAAATGCATTAAATGTTTGCAAGCTAAAATTTTATGCATCCACATCACTCCAAATACCCTATCCGTCAGATTTCAAAGGTGATCGTATTCTGTCCCTGTGTTGAACTCATGCGGTACCAGCTGCATCGCTCCATAAGAAAAAAATGTATGTTCCCTATGCCCATTACTTCTCCGCCAGGAGCCGCCCTAACATCGTTTCCCTAAAATAAATTATTGAAATCGAGGCGTTGAACAGTTACTAGCTGACTCATCAATCTCCACCTTTTCTGCTCCCTCCAAGCGACGCATCAAATTGGGCTAGCATGCAATCCTTCCTCCCCCGGTGTGCAGTATAAGCATTTTAAGGTGATGGTGATTACTCCTCCTGCCCGTTGATCTCATTCTTTTATAAATTCTTCTCTAATATAAACACCCTTGGTATTGTTGTGGATCTCGCATTCTCCAGGCACACTATGCCCTCGCTGCTTCTGAAATATGCTTAGCCCTTTATCCCCAATCCCCAAAGTCACATAAGAGGACCAATGTGCTTTTTTCTTGGTATCTGCCTCTATTGGTGTGGATTTCACCTTGTCCGGCTGGGATTGCTACAAGCATCTGTTTGGCACCTTAGTCCCACTCTGAAAATACAGATGAATATGACAATGTGCTTTTACCTGGTGTATATATTGTATACAACTAAACTGTTTGATGAAATGCAAATATGCAGCCATGAGGTTATGGTTAGTGAAAGTTGAGTGCGTCAATATTGATGCAATTTTTATTGGTTAGGAACTATCTTTTTCTGCCAATGTATTTTCTCCCAATCTATCTAAGAAAGTACCTTTGACTTCTACGATTTCACTTGCTGTCAATTTGCATAATCTACAGTATGGGAGCAATTATACATGATCGATTGCACTGCCACTTGCGACAGTGTTTAAACAAAGGTATGTCTCCACATTCTCACATTTTCTCATATTATGATTTGTGCAATGAATCATAAAACTACGACAACCAATGTTTTGATTGTTATATTAAGTTCATTTCAATCACAGTGATGAACTTACATCTCTGGTTGTATAAGTCCATATCAAGTTATCAATATGTAAAATTTTACATGATCATTTGGATGGCCATTTATGAAATCGATGTCTTATTTACATACAAATAGTTCACGACACGATTCACATCTGTTAGCTCAGTAGCATTCTGTTGGATTTTATTTTAGTTCAAAGTACTTATGTGTGATTGGCTCTAACTACATCTATGCACAATCTGTTGCATTATGCACGTTAAATTATGGCATGTGAGCTGCCTATTGTATACTTACCAAATGATTTTCTTTGATACATGGTTTTGCTCATGTGCATCGCTATGAATTGCCGCAGCAACACGCGGGGTGTCAACTAGTTTTCTTAGAAAGGTGAGCCCACCTAAATGAAATTGTAAGCGACAATTTAAAAAGGTTCTTGTCTGGGTAATCCTAGGACAAAATACAAACATGATCACGGGACTGGCCAACTTTTCTTATTTTGTAAATATGTATATTTGTTACTTTTATTGAGAATTACAACATAACCATGTCGTATTGTCTCCGCATCAAATAAAGTATCACCAATGTTGGTGTCTACACTCCTCATACGCTATGGGAATATCTCCAACCGACTCCTGTCCGCTGCATATAACCATTTTTTTAACCCAACATCAAGTTTCATTGGAAGGATAGGAGTGCAAAACTGGTGAGAAAATTCAATCCTGCAATTATCATTTAAGCCTTAGCCATAGATAACTACCCCACTAGTAACTTTTGAGAAGATCACGAAAAACGAAAATGGGGCTCGTCCGAAGTTATGCTTAGGAATGAAACAAAAGCTTCAAAATCGTGAAGCTTATCATCTCTAGTGGCTTAGTTTAAGGAAGTGGCGGGGGACGGTCTAGAAGTTTGGCAGGGAGAACTTATAGACATATACCATAGTTTAACTAGAACTATAGGGAGTGTGGGGTATGTGCGGGGGGGGGGGGGGCAGATACCCCCCACCCAAATATATGTATTGCATAAAAAAAATCAGTTTTGTCACCGCTAAGAGATTCCAATCAAGATCCGATCGCATAACACAAGGTAAAAGCTATTTATTTGATTTTTGTATTATTTACAAACACAAAGTAATAACAACATATCTATAGTATCTATACAGTTGATTCTCACTATCTTCACTTAATGTATGCAAGTTCTTTCCACAATGAGCCACATCATCTATATTATTTCTAGCTATCATATCATCATCTAAGCTTCTGGTTTTAGTAAGTTTCATCTCAGCAAAGCAATAGGGGACAAGTCCATGCGTGTGGTTCATACAAATTCACCGACTTAATGTGGTTACGCCAAACAACGGCTAGACACATCAGTTCCTCTTCCCACCACGGATTTCCATCTCAGATGGCCATTATCAGTGCTGGGTAATCCAAGAACTGAATGTGCGACCCTTTCAGCTTCCTTTCTTATTTACTCCCCATCCATTCATCGCTCAGCTAGGAAACGTTTAGGAGATAGACGACTAGCCAAGCCGTTTCAGCCTGCCAAGCCACCTTGCTAGGGCATTAATTTCCTTTACTCCTGCATATTTACCTCCCACTCCTCACCTGCGATTTCATGCGCATATGAGCGTACGACTGCATAAACTATCGCTAGCATCATCGAACCCACCAAGACGAGGCCTACCCTTGGAGCGACGAGGTGGATAGCAGCAAACCCCTTCTATTATTCTATGCCTCTTGACAATGATAGCTTCATCTCTACCTCTAGATTTTATTCCAATTAATTACAACACCTAATATAGGTATTTTGCACCTCCAGTGACCTCCTTATTGGTCCGTGACTTATGCAGCTACACCGCGGGATCCTTTCTGAACCAAGTAACGAAGCTCGGCGATTATCTAATTGGTTGATCCTAATGGTTCAAGTGCCATTCAAGGTGTCTATTCCCCAATATTTAGCAATTAGCTTGTCCACTCTAAAATTTCATTTTGAAAACTCATTTGAAAGAATGTACTAGGGT
This sequence comes from Dactylis glomerata, assembly GCA_007115705.1. NCBI lineage: Eukaryota > Viridiplantae > Streptophyta > Magnoliopsida > Poales > Poaceae > Dactylis > Dactylis glomerata. The sequence continues at coordinate 363,245 of QXEO01000218.1, forward strand.
TAAGGATGCAGATGTAGGACAAATAGGACAAGTGGGACTTTTACATCTCTATACTAATTCTAGTGAAGTGGGATAAGTCACATATCCCTCTTATAACTTATCCCACTTAATTTAGAGTTAGTATAGATATGCAAAAAAAATGTGAACCCACTTACCCCACTTCTACATCCCTAACTAGGGTGTTTACTGGTTACCAGAGAGCTACTTTTTTTCTTCAAGGAATGCTTGGTGATGGTTTATTGCATACATAGAATAGTTACATCCTTTAACACAAAAGGTATGATGAATCCCAAAGGATCCCCATCCCAAACTAAAGACTGATTAGAAACAAAAGAATTTCTAGCTAATTGATGTGCCACCTAGTTTGCACCCCTCAAACAGTGTCGAACGAAATTCCCCTCATAGTGCTGACTTCTGCAAAGCACTCAACTATGATCGCTAAATGAGGAATCTGAATTCTGTCTCTCCATTACATGCTTGAATTAGCTCCAATGAATCAGACTCGATACACACATCAGTGGTACCCAAATTTTCTTGGAATTCTATACCTCACAACAGATCAATATCTTCAGTAGTTGATGGGCTAAGAAGATTTGACAGAACACAAGCCATACCCTCAATTGCTTTGCCTCTATGCTTTCGCCAAACTGCACCCGTTGCTCCTGAACCATTATCATGGTAGGTCACATCCACATTCAGTTTGTATGATCTTGCGGTAGGCTTGGACCAAACCACCTATCTCAGTTGAGCTTTTGATTCCACCACACTAAAATTTGCTGCAAGAGAGCATGGATTGAAAAAGCTGAACTACTCGATGATGCAACAGATTCTCCTTTTACCCATTCCCTTCTTTGCCACCAGATGTACCAACTTCCAACAAGGCTGAGTTCATGTAATCCTAGTTGATCAAACACTATTGCATTGCTCTTAGTACTGCAGAGAATAAACTCCAATACCACTGAACCCGACTTGTCAACCTTCAGAGCATGTTCAATAGTAGAACTCAGACCCAACTCCCTTTAAACATCTCTAGCTCTAGCAAATGTAAACATTAGATGTTCTGTATCTTTTGGGCCTTGTTTAGACACAGTACATTGAGCAAGAACCTTGATTCCATAAGAAGATCTTCACCTTTCCTAGAGCCTGCAATGCCCACAAGTTGTCCCATACAGGATTGATTGACATCGATCCATGGACATATCTCTTTTGCATGGTCTGCCTCCAAATTGGTGCTCCAACTCTATGTAATATGCCAAGCAAATTTGGTTCTATGCCACAACAAAAAATCTTCATTTAAATGCTCGCTCAATGGGATTCAAAGAATTCTTTCCACATCAACCTGATAAAATTCTCATGGATAAGAACCTCATCCGATCTATCCATATGAGGGTCAATAAGATCATCGACCGTATGCAACAACAATTGTCCCCCTGATGTGATAACTTAATTTCCTCATTGGACTATTAGGTATCCAATGATCCTCCTAGATATTTATCTTCTCTCCTGTACCAATCCTTCATTTCCCATGTTGAAAGGTTTGCAACCCAGCCACAATACTATGCCAAGTATAGGATGAACCCTTCTTTGGACCAGCCTTTAAAAGACCACCATCAGGATAGTACTTTTCTTTCAGAACTTGAGCGCACAAAGAATCCAGGTTTGATAATAATCTCCAAGCATAGCCAGATTGAAACAATATCCCGGAACACCATACCCCCAGACTTCTTCTAAACACACATTTTTCACCAAGCGAACCAGTGCATTTTCTTTTGGTCTTTAGAATCAACCCACCAAAAGCTAGACGTTGCATCATTAATATATTTTATAGATTTTTTTGGATCTTAAACACACATGTCGCATATACAGGAATAGACTGAATTATTACCTTCAATAAAATATCATTTCCTCCCATTTATAAGAACCTCTCTTCCATCCATTCAACCTTTCAATGATTCTTTCCAACAAGTACCCCACGCTTTTAGAGCGATCCAGCTCCACCATAGCAGGAAGCCCAAGATATTTGTCGGAAATTGCCCCAGTCATAATATTGAGTTCTTCACAAGTTTTTGCCTTCACCTCAACATTAATATTGGGGCTAAAAAAATATTACATTCAGCCTCACTCACCATTTGTCCCGAACTTGCACAATATTGAAATAGAACTTGAATCAATGAGGTTGCATTAATCATGCTTGCTTTCATTAGTATAAGGGAATAATCAGCAAATAATAAATGAGAAACTAATGGTGCATTTCTACCCACCCGAACACCTTCAATGCCATGAACCTCCTCTTCATGAGCCAGCGCACTAGATAAACCTTTTGCACAAATAAGGAATAAATAAGGTGAAAGGAGATCCCCTTGTCGGAGCCCTCTTGTTGGAACAAAACCCTCAGTTTCTTGATCATTGTATCGAACTTTATATTTATTCGACTGGATACACACCATCAACAACTCAACAAACTACCTAACAAAACCAAGGCGAGTTAGCGTCCCTTTCCAAGAAGATCCTTCCACTCTATCATATGCTTTATGCATGTCTAACTTGACAGCACAAAAACCTTCCTTCCCTTTTTCTTATTCTTGATAGTATGTATGCTCCATATGCTAAGAAGATAATGTCAGTAATTAACCGACCCAGAACAACATCAGCGATTAATTTGGATCTGTTCTATAATGAAAATGCACATACATGCCTCCACAGTTCCGGTTCTCCCGCGTGTTCTAGCACATGCGTGCATTGTTTCACAAAAAAGATCCCACATTTTCCTACTGCTCATTTATTTAACTATTAATTCTTGGAATCTAGAAAAATTTAGAGATTTATGTCATGATATTTTTTAAAAATGTAAACATTTCACAATGTATCATGTTTTATACATCGAGCCTGACGATCAAGTGACACAACATTGAGCATGCATCTCTTATTGGGTATGCTGACCGGGCAACACGGACAAGTGATCTACAAATGGTGACATTTACATTAAAATATGGACCTAACAAGATCTTTTTTTTGTCTTTGTTCAAATTATTATATACTCCAAAAATTGACACTATCTTGCTAGTTTATCGTTGGGAATAAGTGAACTAGGTGCAGTTTTATAGAATATTCATCATCAGTTTGGATGGAGTACTTGTCCTAGTTCGCACGTAGCGATGGTTGAATTATTACATTTGGAAACTTTTTTGTTTGTGAGAAACTTTAGAGATTGTAATTGCATTGTCATATTTTGAATTAGCAATGAGAATTATCTTATGACCGGGTGCATTAGTTGTAGGTTTTGAATTAACATTGTGGAAACCAATAAAATCTATTAATCTTCTGATTCTTACTGCAAAGCTTATTATTATTGATCTTGTGATTGTTGCAATTCAGAAGTTGACACTAAACACTGAACATTTTCTAGATTCATAGCATCGAGAGAGGCCTTGTGCGTATTTCTTATGGGGATGTGGAGTAGACACTGAACATGTTGTGGGTTCATGCTATCGGGAGAGGCTAATTTGGAAGAAAGTGTACATACTAATGCACCAAGCAAGGCTGAAATGGTCGAACCTTGCAGTTGAGAACGAGGGGCATGCTCCCATTTCAAGGCCAAGCTTGCCAGCGCCTACAGAATGAGAGCTCATGGCTTCATACTTATTGCAGTTTCATGGACTATCACACATGTTTCCTCTCCTGAAATCTTTGATTGTGCGAGGGTACGAATTTCACTGTGATAATTCATGAATCTCTTTGTTGGTCATTGGTCATTGGTTTACTGTATATCAATTTTGTGTATTTACCGTATTATATAAACCTATTTTCTGGTGCGAATTGGCATCACCATTGTTGGTGGTGAAGGTTACAGGTCATGCTCCTGTTCCCAGGTTCCATGTGTATAATGACATGTTCTGGTGGAAAAAAATATTCTTGTGAAAAAACAGATAGGAGCAACACATGTTTGATGCATCGGTTTCTCTTTGAATTCGCAGGTTTCTGAAATGGGGTGTTGTTACTCAATTCGATATCTGCGATATTTATAGTTCTGTTAGAGGGAATGAAAGTAATGTGCACCGTCATATACTCACATCTATGTTCTGAACTCAATAAGGCAATAAATATGTTAATACAATTTAGATGCTTAGGCTACATTCGGCTTCTGTGCTGCGTGGTATCAGATGTCAAATTTGTGTGCTGGGTCCTAGGCAACATATATTGATTTAGGAAAAAAATATACTTCCTCTGATCAGAAAAATAAGTATCGGTGATTTTGTATTAATTTAGTATAAAATTTATACTAATTTATCGACACTTATTTATTTCCGATAGGAGGGAGTACTCTTTTGCAATTATATCGACAAGGAAATCAGGTGGATCATCCATCCAAACACCATGGGGATTGTCCATCGCCTCCCTAGCAAGCACATGAACCACATTATTAGCTTCCCTAGAACAATATTAGAAAATAACATAGGCAAAACCCGTACAAATATAAATACAGTCTTCATGGCCGTATGTGTAACATCCATTCTTCATAATCTCAATAACTTCAGTGCAATCTGAATTAACAAGTCTTGAGCATCCTATCGAGTCAGCCTTCTATTGCAAAGAGTACGCTCTGTATGACCTTTGAGAATATGGGTTTGAGCATGTTTGTTCTGGTATTAGATGTCGAACTTGCGTGCTATCTGAGCAAAAACAAATCTATACCTAATAATAAAGGACGTAAGGTTTCCCTGGTTGGTTCGTCCAACACTTTTTTTTCGGTTTTATCCGTCCATCGAACACCAAATTACCCACTCATGCCATTAGTAAGTTCAAAAAGAGGCCACCACCGCGCGCCGGCTCCCGCTCAGATCCCCGCGCTGGCCCGTGGGAGTGATACGTCTCCAACGTATCTATAATTTTTGATGCTCCATGCTTGTTTTTACACCATTTGCCTAATGTTTCGTTACACTTCGTGGCACTTTTATGCATTTTCTGGAACTAACCTACTAACAAGTCGCCACAGTGTCAGTTCCATGTTTTCTGCTGTTTTTGTATTTCAGAAAAGCTACACAGGAAATATTCTCGGAATTGGACGAAACAAGTTCTTGAAGTCTTATTTTTCCCGGAAGCTTCCAGAGATCCGAAGAGGAGACGGAGTGGGGCCACGAGGGCCCCACACACCAGGACGTCGCGGCCCAGCCCCTGGCCGCGCCCCCTACGTGTGAGATCGCCTCGGTCCACTTCTGATGATGCCCCTTCGCCTATAAAGACCCCCCGACAGGAAAAACCTAAGTACCCGATCAATTTTCCAGAAACACATCGCGATCCGCCGCCGTCGACCCGAGATTGGGAGGGTCCAGAAGCTCTTCCCGGCACCCTGCCGGAGAGGGGAATCGCCACCGGAGGTCTTCTTCATCGCCATGCTTGCCTCCGGAGCGATGAGTGAGTAGTCTACCTTGGACTATGGGTCCATAGCAGTAGCTAGATGGTTGTCCTCTCCACCATGTGCTTCATGTTTAGATCTCATGAGCTGCCCTACATGATTGAGATCACCGTTATGTAATTCTATATGTTTGGTTTGTTGGGATCCGATGAATATTGGTGTTATGATTGAGTTGCTATACTGAAATATATCTTATGTTATCTCTATGTTGTTTATGATCTTGCATGCTCTCCGTTGTTAGTAGCTATCTTGGCCGAGTAGTTGCTAGTGACTCCAAGAGGGGGTATTTATGCTCGATAGTGGGTTCATGCCTCTATTTAATCTGGGGGAGTGACAGAAACCTCTAAGGTTGTAGATGTGCTGTTGCTACTAGGGAGAAAACAACATTCATATGCTCGAGGGCATATGCTTTGTTTACATTACACACTTTGCTTAATGCAATTATCTGTTGTTCGCAACTTAATACTCATGGGGTGTTCGGATGATATCCCCGTGGGTGGATTATTAGTCATAGATGCAGTTGGATGGTGGTCTATATATTTTGTTGTAATGCCCAAAGTAAATCGCATAGTGATCTTCTTGACATATCATGTTATCTTTATTCTATCGATTGCCCAACTGTAATTTGTTTACCCAACATGTGTTATTTATTCTATGGAGAGACACCACTAGTGAACTTTGGACCCCGGTCCTATTTCCATCATATTGCTATCACCTGTTTACTTTACTCGCACTGTTTACTTTACTCGCATACTTCTACTGTTTTCCACTCGATATGCTCATACCCTTTGTTTCAAGCAAACCGGTGAGATTGACAACGTCATCGCAAGTTGGGAACAAAGTATTTGGTTGTGTTGTGTGCAGGTTCCATGTTGCTACTAGCTGAAGACGCGCTAACTCGTTTTATCGTGAAACGGCGCCCTTGTTGGAGTGTCACTAGGCTATCAAGCATCACCTTCAGTTGTTTGTCTGCTCTTCTCCTGATCGACAAACCTTGGTTTCTAATTGAGGGAAAAGACTTGCCGCTGTGCTCATCATACTTTCCGCTTGGAGTTTCCCAACTACCTGGCCATAATCATCATCAACTACACGCCAGCCATCAAGCCCTTTTCTAGCGCCGTTGCCGGGGAAGAAGTGGAAGACCTCTGCAAGGGGAGTTTTTCGCATGCACATCCGTTACTTTGTTTTATTGTTTTGCTTTACTTTATTTTTACTGGCATTGTTTTATCAAAAACCCAAAAAAATTAGAATCCTTGATAGTTGTTTTTACTTGTCTACTTTTAGTTTTGCTGAAATGGCTAATCCTGAAAACACCAAGTTGTGTGACTTTACTAGCACGAACAATAGTGATTTTATCTGCACTCCCATTACGCCACCTGCTCCTGCTGCAAACTTTTATGAGATTAAGTTTGCTTTATTGAACATTGTTATGAAAGAGCAATTTTCGGGTGCTAGTACTGAAGATGCTGCAGCTCATCTCAACAATTTTGTTGAGCTATGTGAGATACAGAAATATAAGGATGTAGAAAGTGATATTATTAAGCTCAAGTTGTTTCCTTTTTCTTTGAGAGGAAAAGCTAAAGATTGGTTGCTATCTTTGACTAAGAATAGTATTGATTCATGGACTAAGTGTAAGGATGCTTTCATTGGTAGATATTATCCTCCTGCTAAAATTATATCTTTGCATAGCAATATTATGAAGTTTAGTCAATTTGATAATGAACATGTTGCTCAAGCCTGGGAAAGAATGAAATCTATGATAAAGAATTGCCCCACTCATGGACTGACTACTTGGATGATTGTCCAAACTTTTTATGCCGGACTGAATTTTTCTTCAAGGAACCTATTGGATTCAGCTGCTGGAGGCACTTTTATGTCCCTTACCTTGGGCGCCGCAACAAAGCTACTTGACAACATGATGGTAAATTACTCCGAATGGCACACCGAGAGAGCTCCACAAGGTAAGAACGTAAATTCTGTTGAGGAAACCTCTTCCTTGAGTAATAAGATTGATACCATTATGGCTATGCTTGCCAATTATAGGACTCATGTAGATCCTAATAATGTTCCTTTAGCCTCTTTGGTTGCTCAAGAAGAGCATGTTGATGTAAACTTCATTAGAAATAATAATTTCAACAACAATGCTTATAGGAACAATTTTGCTAGTAACAATTATAGGCCGTATCCTTCTACCAATGGTAATGGTTATGGTAACTCTTATGGTAATTCCTCCAACAACACTGGGGCCACGCCCTCCGAGCTTGAGGTAATGCTCAAGGACTTCATCGGTAAGCAAAATGCTTTTAACAAGTCTGTTGAGGAAAAGTTAGGCAAAATTGATATTCTTGCTTCTAAAGTTGATAGCCTTGCTCATGATGTTGAACTTCTGAAATTAAAAGTGTTGCCTAATGAGGTGAAAGAGAATAATCTTTTTGCTACTGCTAATGCTATCCAAGTTAGTATTGATGAAAATGTTAGGATGCTAGCAGAATTGCATGCCAGGTGGGAAAGAGGAGATGAGATGGCTAGAGAGATGAAGGTATGTACCATTACTACCTCTAATGATGTTGTTCCTAAAGCTAGCAATCCTCTTACTTTAATTGGTGTAGAGAAAACTCCCACTCCTTGTGTTAAAAAGCCTAAAACTGCCAAAACTTTTTCTCAAAAGAGTGCTGAAATTTTTCAGAGTATAGGAGATGATAGCTCTATTTCCTCTGATGATTTTGATGTTGATGGCTGCAATATATCTGAAGTTATTTTGTTCTTGCAAAAGCTTGCTTTGACTCCCAATGCTAGTTCTTTAAATGTTGCTTTTACTAAGCATATTACCAATGCTCTTATGAAAATTAGGGATGAAAAGTTGAAGCAAAAAGCTTCTGTTCCCAAGAAGTTAGAAGATGGTTGGGAACCCATCATTGATATGCATGTTAATGGTTTTGATTTCCATGCTTTATGTGATCTAGGTGCTAGTATTTCTAATATGCCTAGAAAGATTTATGACATGCTTGATTTACCGCCGCTTGAAAAGTGTTATTATGATGTTCCAATTGTTGATGTTGCTAAGAAGAAACCTTTGGGAAGGATTAATGATGTTCTTATTGTGGTTAACAATAACCTTGTTCCCATTGATTTTCTTGTCATGGATGTTGAATGCCATGCTTCATGTCCTATTATTTTGGGAAGACCCTTTCTTCGAACGGTAGGTGCCATCATTGATATGAGAGAAGGCACCATCAAATTTCAATTCCCACTAAAGAAAGGTATGGAACACTTCCCTAGGAAAAGAAATAAATTACTTTTTGACTCTATTCTTAGAGCAAATTATGAGCCTGATGCCTCTTTCATTATTACTTGATTCGCAATTTTCTGCGCCTAGCTCAAAGGCGTTAAAGAAAAGCACTCTTGGGAGATAACCCAATGTTTTCTTTTCAGTACTTTTTCTTTTATTTGAGTCTTGGAAGTCATTACTACTGTAATGACCTCTCCTTATCCTTTTTATTTCATTGTTGTGCCAAGAGAAGCCTCTAATTTGAGTGAGGTAAAGATTTGGGGATGTTGCTGTCCTGAAACTATTTTTGGTGCTGCACCGTAAAAATTCGTGAAAATTCTTTGTATATCTTTTGGACCTGCGATTTCTTGTGCATATGCCCCAGGTTATATCCAAACTTTCATTAGTTGAACACTTTTTGATTTGAGAAACAGAAAACCCCTAAAAAAACCGGTCTTTATCAGCTGTTCTGTTTTGACAGATTTGTGCCACTATTCATTTTTGCCGCTTTATCGCTTTCTTTTTGAGTTCTTTTGATCACGGAACTTTTGGGAAAGTTGCTACAGTAGTATATACTTTTATATGTGGTGGTTTTGGGTTGAAATCTGAAGCAAAAAGAGGTTGATTATATGAGATGCTTACACTTATGTTGCTAATAGATTTGTGTTTAGTTTTGTATGAAGGAAGTTTTCAAGTGTAGGGATTGGAGAATGATGAGATGAGTTGAAGAATAGACAAAAGCTCAAGCTTGGGGATTCCCATGCATCACCCCAAGAAATATCCAAGAAGTACAAGCGTCAAAGCTTGGGGATGCCCCCGAGGCACCCCTTCTTCATTGGCAAAAATCAGGTCACCTTTCAAGACACTATATTTTTATTGCTTCATGCACTATGTATTTTTCTTGGAGCGTCAGTTGTTTTAGTTTTCATTATTAGTTTTATTTGCTGTAATAAATGGTTGGAACCCAACAAATTTCTTTTGGAGAAGTTGTCTTGCTTTTCATTTGCCAAGAACGCTCTAGTTTTCATTCTTATCAAAAACCGAGTGTTCTTCTTTTTCTGCTACTGCTTTTGGTTTTCATTTTCGCCTTGATTGCATTCAGATCTTCTTATATTTATTTATCAAGGTGTATTTTTGCCTCTGGACCATGTTGGTTTTCCTCAAAAGAGTTGGATTAAAAAAGTTTGAATGGTGTTGGAAAGGAGAAAAAGTTTTATGCAAAAAAGTGGTACAAGAAGGAGCTTGTGTAGACTGCGGCTTAGGCTTTTATATGTCATGCTTGATGTCTTTTTGATAGTATGCTTAGTGGTTTTGCTGTAGCATGACTTGTCTCAAATAACTGAGATTGCTTAATGAGCCTTTAAAAAAATCATGCGTTGTTTTTATCGTTTGGAAGCATTATTTTGGTTTTCTCCTTGATGCTTTATTTGGGTTGACTTGGCGCATGCTCACATATGTTAGACTCTTACAAAGTCGCCAATAGCCTCTATGATCATTTAGTTTTTGACTTTTGATGCCATCTTATGCTTCTTTTAATGTTGCTTTGTCGCTTTGCATGATTATGGCCATTATTGCTCTCTTAGTTGGTCGCTCCCAGTCTTTTGCTAGCCCTCGCCTTGTACTGAGTATGAGCTCTACTCGTGCATCCAAATCCTAAAAACCAAAGTTTGCCAAAGTGTCCACCATACATACCTATTAGCAATTTGCTATTCCAAAGTACATTTGACTTGCTTTTATTTTCTCGTCAAATTAAACTCTTACCAGTGTTATGCGAAAATTGGTCAGTAAAGCTCTCACGAACCGGAAGGCACACTTTACTTTTTCTTGTTCTTAAAATTTGACATTGTGGTCTCTTATGTTGAGTTGTTATGCTTGCAAGTTGTAAGTTGGAGACTAGCCCAGCCATGCCGTCATGGGCAAGCTTTCAACATTGTACTTCTTATTTGAGTTGATATCATGATCTTTTGTTTATGGATGCCCGCGGTGTGAAATGAATTGGGAATCTTGCGGGGATCATAGAGTTTGTATATGTGTTAGGGAAATGCTTGGGCCGCCAATCTAAGTCATGCATAATTCATGGTGGAAATTTGCAGCATACCCATAGCGGACATTCGACAACGCATCTCAAAATAAAAAGCTAAACAAATGGTAAATAAAATAGATGTCGAGGTGTTCATTGTCTGCTTGTCCTATCATTTTGATGTGGGCTTGTTCCATGTCATCGGGCACGGAGGTACCCCGTTAGCGGTTCTCGATGATACGTGTATATTTACAATGACAAGAGCCTTGCTTGAGACTCTAAGTAGAGTAGCATGAGGTTTGGGTACTCGTATTCATGGGACACGAGGTTTTCAACTTATGATTTGTCAAGCATATGCATCATAATTATTCTCGCATTAACTCTAACCATTCAAGGATGCTTATGATGGGGGCAATGAGAGCTCAAAGCCGGTAAGTACCATAATTTTTGAAGGTTATAAAACTTGCAATCACTGCTTCCCTCCACGAAGGGCCTTTCTTTTACTTTTATGTTGAGTCACCACCTTCTATCTTCATGCACCATTAAGAGAGCATAGTTGTCATTCTTAGTATAATGTGCATTGTCCCAAAGTTTTCATTGATTGATTCATATTGTTGGTTTCACTTGTTCTCAAATTATTTATATCTAGTCGCCCTCTTAAACTTGAAGGTGTCCTATGCATTTATGTTTTGCTCTCCATGAAGGATAAGCTGAAAACTATTTGTATGTTTTTCCTTATGATTTAAACACACATTTGACTTTCATTGTTTCATTTTCATGATCTTTTGTTTGTGTTCATTTTCATGTTTATAACATGGTTGCTAAGTTTCTATTGTCAAGATTATATCTTTCATGCCCATGTTTTAAGTTCTTTTGATCCCAGCTCACAAATTCTTACATATATGATCAAGATTGTGTAGGTGCATGTCATCTAAAAAATTATTTCTTTTGTTATCACTTACCTACTCGAGGACGAGCAAGAGTTAAGCTTGGGGATGCTTGATACGTCTCCAACGTATCTATAATTTTTGATGCTCCATGCTTATTTTTACACCATTTGCCTAATGTTTCGTTACACTTCGTGGCACTTTTATGTATTTTCCGGAACTAACCTACTAACAAGTCGCCATAGTGCCAGTTCCCTGTTTTCTGCTATTTTTGTGTTTTAGAAAAGCTACACAGGAAATATTCTCAGAATTGGACGAAACAAGTTCCTGAAGTCTTATTTTTCCCGGAAGCTTCCAGAGATCCGAAGAGGAGACAGAGTGGGGCCACGAGGGCCCCACACACCAGGGCGGCGCGGCCCAGCCCCTGGCCACGCCCCCTACGTGTGAGACCGCCTCGGTCCACTTCTGACGATGCCCCTTCGCCTATAAAGACCCCTCGATGGAAAAAACCTAAGTACCCGATCAATTTTCCAGAAACACATCGCGATCCACCGCCGTCATCGACCCGAGATCGGGAGGGTCCGGAAGCTCTTCCCGGCACCCTGCCGGAGAGGGGAATCGCCACCGGAGGTCTTCTTCATCGCCATGCTTGCCTCCGGAGCGATGAGTGAGTAGTCTACCTTGGACTATGGGTCCATAGCAGTAGCTAGATGGTTGTCCTCTCCACCATGTGCTTCATGTTTAGATCTCATGAGCTGCCCTACATGATTGAGATCACCGTTATGTAATTCTACATGTTTGGTTTGTTGGGATCCGATGAATATTGGTGTTATGATTGAGTTGCTATACCGAAATATATCTTATGTTATCTCTATGTTGTTTATGATCTTGCATGCTCTCCGTTGTTAGTAGCTATCTTGGCCGAGTAGTTGCTAGTGACTCCAAGAGGAGGTATTTATGCTCGATAGTGGGTTCATGCCTCTATTTAATCTTGGGGAGTGAAAGAAACCTCTAAGATTGTAGATGTGCTGTTGCTACTAGGGAGAAAACAACATTCATATGCTCGAGGGCATATGCTTTGTTTACATTACACACTTTGCTTAATGCAATTATCTGTTGTTCGCAACTTAATACTCATGGGGTGTTCGGATGATATCCCCGTGGGTAGATTATTAGTCATAGATGCAGTTGGATGGCGATCTATGTATTTTGTTGTAATGCCCAGAGTAAATCGCATAGTGATCTTCTTGACATATCACGTTATCTTTATTCTATCAATTACCCAACTGTAATTTGTTTATCCAACATGTGTTATTTATTCTATGGAGAGACACCACTAGTGAACTGTGGACCCCGGTCCTATTTCCATCATATTGCTATCACCTATTTACTTTACTCGCATACTTCTACTGCTTTCCACTCGATACGCTCATACCCTTTGTTTCAAGCAAACCCGTGAGATTGACAACCTCATCGCAAGTTGGGAACAAAGTATTTGGTTGTGTTGTGTGCAGGTTCCACGTTGCTACTAGCTGAAGACGCGCTAACTCGTTTTATCGTGAAACGGCGCCCTTGTTAGAGTGTCACTAGGCTATCAAGCATCACCTTCAGTTGTTTGTCTGCTCTTCTCCTGATCGACAAACCTTGGTTTCTAATTGAGGGAAAAGACTTGCCGCTGTGCTCATCATACTTTCCGCTTGGAGTTTCCCAACTGCCTGGCCATAATCATCATCAACTACACGCCAGCCATCAGGGAGCCACCGTGGCTCATCGGCTACCCAACCGATTCCGGTCCCAGGTCGCCCGATGCCCAGCTCGGGGTACCCGGCTGCCTCCACCGCACGACCAGGAATTGCGGGAGTCCGCCGCCGTTGTTCAGCTGCATCGGCATGATCCCAGTCTGATTCACAATGCCAACTCTGCTCCTTTCCCGCTGCCGCTCTCTATGATCGACCCCGACCTTGCTCCCTGTACTGATGCTTGCACCAATACCCTTCAACAGGTACCGGCTCTGAGCTATCTGGCCGGGAGAAAAGCACGGGAGAAGAGCACAACCATCGCTCGACCAGGTTGCGCCCCACAGTCTCCCAGCCGTCACCGGACCGGCCAGTCGTTGCTGCTGCGCTTCCCTGCATGGTCGATGCCACTCCGTTCCCCTACGTAGACAAGGCCGCCGGCGTCCATCCGTTTGTGCATGGCCAGTGTCCCGTTCGATAAGGAAAATTTGACAAGCCACGAATAGGAAAAGGATTCGATGCCCAAGTGACTTTCCAAAAGAGATAATTGTTTTATATTCCAATCACCAGAAGCAGCGGTCAAACTCAAAGTTGGGAGAATTTACAACGGAGCGTAACGCGTCGAAAGGTGCCAGCGCCATGAGCTGTTTTAGATGCTTCATCTTCTATTTCTTTATTGGGAGAATCAAGCGACCACGAAGGTTGCGTGGTGTTCGAGTTGCGGCGGAGCTGGCCATGAGCATCGGCATTGTCACGGCCAGCAGGCGGCGGCCAAGACGGTTGCGTGGTGTACGAGTCATCAGTGGGGCTAGACATGAGCATCGGCGTTGTCACGGACAACACGCTGCGAGAGGATTGAGCTGAATGGATCAGTCAGCTAGGGGAGAGGAGCAAATAAGAGGCAATGCATCGCTAAAGTCATCCTTGCTTGGTCATGCTGAAATTCAGTGCCACCATCATCTCGCCGCCCTTTATCCGGCTGTCCAGCTGAGTTATTTTGTGATACCACTTACCGGCAATTTAGCGACACTCGGGCTATCAATGGAAATCTCTGGTGCAATTTATTGTGTCCCCTCGCCGAGCCAAAGACCAAGGAAATTTTGAATTACATCGAATGGATTTATGAGTTTAGGGTTCTTGCCATCTTGGATGGAAGTTTTCGTCATGGATCTTAGATCCATTTTATTGTGGATTTTGGATCTGATTTGTTGTACATCTTTTCTTGGATAGAGAATTATGTATTGTTGGATCCAAATATTTAAGTGTCTCTGTGCACTTGCTGAATAAAGATAACCGTGATGGATTTGTTCCTTAGATGTGTATCTAGGAGCTTCAACCTGATACGTAACTCATTATCTCCAATTTGGTGCTGCTAAAAGTAATTATGCATAGTGATGTAGGTGTCTAATCGCTGGAAATAGAACTTCTCAACCACACTTTGCATCTTGTAGGCCGCACGGTCCCCCGAGGCTGCCACACCTTGGTGCCTTGTGATCCATCATAGCGGTCGGGCCTCACGGCGGAGTTGAGCCGAAACCCTAGCACGATTTTATCTTAGCAATGAAATATTCACATTTACATTGTTATCGAGCGATCCTCTTAATAAGCAACCAAAACCAACAAAAAATGTTCACATTCATATTGTTGTATGAGATGGGGACCAGGAAGGCGTCGTTGTGTGAAATTAAAACAGTGTGGGTCCCATTGCAACGCACAGACAATTTTCCTAGTTCCTATTAATTCGCAAAAAAAAAAAACAAATCCCTATTTAAAATAAATATAAACTATATAGCTTTGGGCCTGTTATGGACTGGGCCGGCCTAGCCCGAGTGCAGCATTAACTGGAGTTACGAAGAGGAAGATAAGGTGGCCGACAATGTCGCACTGCGCCCAGCTCGCAGCAGCAACCATGCCGCCGCTGCTATTCCCAGCTGCTAAAACCCTACCCCTATCCCACTTCCCACCACCGCCTTCACCTCCACCTCGCCTCCAGCTCCGGCGCGCCACCTCCACTGCCACGGCCGCCGGAGACGATGCGGCGGCGGCAGCGTCCGGCACGACGGCCAGGGAGCGGCGGCTGGCCAAGTTGCGGGAGGACCGCAACCGCCGCGAGTACGACCGCCAGAACACTTACCCTGGCTGGGCCAGGTCAGTCGGTCATTCATCCCCTTACTGAGTAGCTTTGATAGTTTGATTTGCTACTGTGCTCTGTATGTGTGTGTTGAAATGAATGGATGAACCTCTGCTAGATTGGCTTGCTCACTGGTGCTGCTGTGGTGATTCAGGGTGCTGGAGAACGCCTGCAGGGACGACGAGGAGATGCGTGCCATTCTCGGCGACAGCATCGGGAACCCAGAGCTCATGAAGCAAAGGGTGCGTGTCTGCAAATAACTGATATTGCTTTTATGAATGCATCTGCAATCTTAACTGACCTGTAGAATTGTATATCTGTGGTTGGCAGATCCAAGAAAGGGTGCGCGCGAAAGGAAGAGAGGGGTTCAACAGACCCAAGACGGGCTCCGTCGCCGCGTTTAAAGTCAGCTTCCGAGAGTGAGTTGTCGCGTAGATGATAATCGCGCATGTAATTTATCTGTTGTGATAGCTGAAAATGATCTGGACCAGATGATCTGCTTGAACCAATAACAATATTCAGTGCGGAACATGGAATTTCAACTAGTAGCGACATCCATTGCCGAACATCGATTTGCACTTTCTAATCCATGATTATGTTCCATTGATATACTTGAAATTATTTTCTTGTGAAATAACAGAGTATCTCCGAAATTATCCTTGGTTCAAAACAACTCCTGCTTTCATGCATCATTTTTCAAACTGAGGCGAGACTATCTACATTTGGCTACTTTCGTGCATATATAGACACTGTAATAGCTAACTTTTTTTTTTGCGGGGGACTGTAATAGCTAACTTGACATCAACATCACACAGACAGTTGAAAACTTCAAGGCTCACCAGTACTGATTTCCTCTTATCTTTGTATCGTTGCAGCTTCAATCCTTTAAATGCTTTCATTTGGTTTGAACTCTTTGGAGAACCAACTGATCGAGATGTTGACCTTCTTGGCGGTGTAAAGTTACATTGTATATTTTTTCTTTCATTGTCATTATTAATAAGCTACTGTCCTGTCTTGACATCAACCGTTCTTCGCAGGTAATTCAGGCTTGGTATGTCATGGGAAGGCTAGGAGCTTTTAATTCTTCAAATTTGCAGGTTAGACTTGTTCTATTTTTAAAGCTGCAGTGATTGCATAATGTATTACTTATATGTCCAATTGCATTTCTCCACTGATGAAACCACACTGTTAACTGGTAGCCTGAAACTGAACTGCTTGGAAACACGGAATAATTTCCACATTGTACTCTGAATTTCGAAATTATTGCGGGCACTGTTGTAATATGCTGACCACCACTACTTGCTGTTCTTCTGCATAAACATGTTTTGCATGGTTTAACTTGGCACCTAAATAAGATCTTAGACAAGAAAATTTTACGTTTACAGTAGTGTTACCTATTCTTTATCAATTTGTTACAACATCTATATATCCATTGTGAGTTTATCTATAGTCTTTCCATGTTTCTTAAGCTGTTCTACGCTAGTTATTTGTTTCACTCACTGTTCTAGACTTGTGACTTTGTCAATTTTGATTCCAGCTGGCCAATTCAATGCTGGACTTTGACCCTTCTTACGATTCTGATGAAGCTTCTGCTGTGATGCCTTCATCTTTCCACGATATCAGTGATGTTGAGTTTCAGGATAGTTGGGGCAGAGTATGGTATGGATTGGAAACATTCAATAAGGCTGAAGTTTGTAAAGAAGTTTATACTGTTCTGATAATAATCATCAATTTATTTTAGGGTGGACCTTGGGACATCAGATTATCTTGGATTGGATGTATTACTGAATTGTCTTACACAATTAAGCTCAGAGTAAGGCATCTCTTTCTGATTAGCTTGGAAGAAGCATGATCACAAGTCTGAACTAAATTGTGGAGCTAAATTGGCACCTTAAGTCCTGAACTCTGTAGCCATATAGTGGAATCCAAATTGTGAGACTAACGGATACTGATTGTAGAACCGACTTGCCGTTTTTAGACCTTTTTGAAGGTAGATTGTTCATCTGTTGTCCTTTCTTCATTGCTAGTTCTGTAATATCAGATTCCTAATACTCTGTAAGCATACTAAGTTAAACTCTCCAGTATGCAATTAGGCAACAACATTTCATAACACATAATCTGCATTATGATGCAATATCACAGTTTTCCAGATTTAACCATCATTGTGCACTGTAACTCACCCAATCTGTCGATTTGGCAAAAACTGCAGACACCTGGGCATCAAACAAGTCGTATTTGGCGGCAGAAAATTGGGAGACTGGGAGGAAGGTATGACAAGCTCTGACTATGGGTACAAGCACTTCAAAATATGACAATGATCAAGTGGATTGCAACTCGATTCATTCATAGTAAACTGAAAGACACTGTGAGATAGGAGCCTCCCAGGGGTCACCCAGCCCCATAACTCAGAGAAATGTTGGTTAGTGGTCAGGACCGAGTCTAGAAGAGTCTAAGACTAGCTGGATTTGGACTGCTGGTTATGTAAATAATTTCCTTGTAGTTATGATAGATCTTAATCACGAGGAGCATTTGAAGTACAAAATGCCCTTGTCTCTTTGTTTTATACTAATACTCCGTATGTTTGATTTCCTGACTGATAGAAGGTTGGAGCAGGCGAGGCGTGTCATAGGCATCAAAGACGTTCCTCTTTGTCGATGCTGGGACACCTGCAAACTGTGCTCATGGCGCACTGTGCAAGTGTTCTACGTTACACACAAATCTGTTTCTATTAGTACATTAAACACACAGAAAATTACACCATCGGTATATGCTTTGCACAACATCAATCAACACTTACGAAAAATGTGGTGTTGATGAATACTTGAGTCTACCAACCGTTTTAGTTTGATATTCAGAGGGTCAACCCGCCCAGCAGTCTTGTACTCGATATCTTGACCCTCCTCCACCATGATGAGGGCATTCCCTCGGAGAATTCAGACAAAATCTTGAGCATGAGCGGTTCATCTTGGCGAGGCGGTATGGGATGTCTGTTTTTAGGCATCTCCTCCATCAGTATCCCATTTTCGAGATGTCAGAAGCTGGACAAGAGATGATGGTACATGTGTTTTCATGGACGGGCATGGGCGGAGGCAGGAAACAAATTTGGGGGGGGGGGGGGGGGGGGGGGGGGGGGGGCAAAAGATGTGTTAAGTGGGGAAAACTTTGATGCTAAGTGGGGGCAACTCAGTCTTTAGCTAGGCATATTAGAAGGGAGCAAAAATTTGAGTGGGGGCAGCTGCCCCCCATAGCTAACACGCTGGCTCCGCCCTTGTGGACGGGTACGCACTTCGGTGGAAACACAAGATCTCCGAGCTCCAAACTCCGATCAGTCTCTGTCGACACATGCTTGTGTCGTGTCCTTGCTGAAGGTGGTGGACTGAAGCTCTTGCGGATAGAAATCCCAATATCGACCTAGGTTGGACTCGTCACTATCAATGCAGGTACGATGTTTTCTTGAAGACTTAGCTTAGGCGCTGTGGCGTAAATGACACCAGAGGTCACATAACTTGTCCCGCTGTACACTTAAGTCACACATCTTACAAACTTGATTAACCGGTCACACAATTTGCGAAACATGTGCATCCGAGGTCACAAACCGGTCTGCTGTTCGGTTTTTAGTAAAAAAAAACTAACACGCGCTATGCACGTGAGGTCATTTGGACAAAGTTTTTTTTCTCGTCCGAGATTTCGGGAATATCTCCAGAAAACGGTTTTCTCGGTCCCCTCTGAAAAATACTGATACCGTTCAAAATAATTTGGTTGTATTTGAATTTTTTAAGTCCGATGTTACGTTTAGGGCTGCAAAGTTGTCCAGAAGCATTCATTTAGGGTCGCGGGCTTGACTCCTACTAATTTCATTTTGCTTTTTCTGTCTGTTTTTGTCTAAAAAGGTTAAAATTTTCTATTATGTGCCCGTGTGATTCAAACTCCAAACCTCTGATTACCTGTGTTACGCTCGAACCGCCAGGGCTCGTAAACAGTCCTGCTCAGATCTGGATATCAAATCTATTTGTTCTGTCTCCAAAAAAAATTCAAAATTTATTTGAATAATCTCGTCCAGTAAGTTCATAAGATTTTCGGCCAGGGGTTAAATGCAAAAAAAGAGTCCGACTGACCTCACGTGCCCAATGCATGATGGTTTTTTTTTAAAACCGGACAACGGACCGGTTTGTGACCTCGGATGCACATATTTCACAAGTTGTGTGACCGGTTAGTCGAGTTTGTAAGATGTGTGACTTAAGTGCACATACGGGACAAGTTATATGACCCACGGTGTCATTTACTCGGCGCTGTGTATTTTTCATTGTTTTTATCCTTTACCATAGGGTTAGGGATTACTGGTGGAATCACTATTGCGAGGCATATGACTTTGGGTTTTCTCTTTTGGGTTGAACATGTTCGACTGCTAGATTTTGCATTTAGAATAAAAAATATTGAGTGCATCTATATATGCAGACGTTCCCCCCTTTTCGAAAAAAAATACCCAGCACGAGCTTCCAAACTCTACGTAAGAAATTGTTCCACGAGGTGAACCTAGCCTGTTAATCATAGTGAGAAGGTTGGAAAGTGTTTTTGGCTCCTGAGCTCTAGTGATATCTTTGCTTTAATAAAATTAAAAATCATATTTACTAGTTTTCAGAAAAAATCTGAAAAATGGTCTGCTGTAAGGTGGTAGATGCAACCTACAAGCATGACAATTTTCAATGCGAAATTCTTTGTATTGTGGGCATATTTTTCATTTTTGTGTAGCCAAATATATAAAGTATTTGAAATTGATATTTTGCGCGTTTGTGGGATATATCATTGGCCACATCCAGACTTTCTTTCAATTTTTTTTGAAGCTCCTAGATGTGATTTTGAAATCTACTATATACTAAAAGCACAATACGGAGATCTAAAATAGAGTCACCACATTAATCCACATCATTCAAATTATTTAGACTGTTAGATCTATAATCAATGACTATGATTTAAAGATGAAAGTGTTACGTACAACATTATTTGTGTACAAACGACCGAAGCTGACACATGATTAAACAAGAAAGTTCAGGTCCTAAGTCTGGTAACTACGTAAAAGAAAAGATGGGGCACAAATCGGTACAGGCCACCAATCTAGATATCAACCAGTGAATGTTTAAATAAAGCTAGCTATCCCGACCATATACGTGATACCCAGACCGTCCCTCAAAAAAAAAAACATGATACCCAGATCGGAAAATCATTTTAGAACCTGGGCTCCCTGCAGCCCTTTTTAGTTTTTTTTTTCAAAATCGACATTTTAAAGTTTCACAATTTTTTTAAAAAAATACGTGAATATAGTCAACTGCATACACTATGAGCGTGCAAAATTTTAATATAAAATACCTTATATTGTAGTCTCAGCAAAAAAATGACTAATTAGACAAAATTTGGAACATGTTCGTAGATCTAGAATGTTGTTCACAGATCTGGAATTTTGATATTTTTGCCAAAGATATAATACAAGGTATTTCATAATAAAAATTTACAAACCTGTATATAAATTATAGACTACACTCTGGTATTTTTATCGAATTTTTTCAGAAGTTAAGTTTGAATTTTTCGAATTTCAAAAAAAAAACAAAACGACACTCTCATACACAGAGTCCTATACACCAGGCCACCATACGTGCAAAAAATCATAGCCAGCTATCCATGTTTTGAATCTGTGTGTGATAGCATGTTCTATTACTTATAGCTATCATATGTACATAAATAATTCTACTATCACATATAAATATTATCGAGCAGACATTAACACAAATAGAGAAGGTGTCAACCATGTTTGTACAAATCTTTGAAATGGTTCTAGCAATGTTGTTTAAACAAAAAAAGATTAAGACTGAAATATAATAAAAATTGACAATTTGATTTTCATTCCGTAAAAACTAACGTCAATGCAAAACGGTATGAAAATGAGCAAAATAAAAAACTTATGATTTAGATAAAATTAGCAATCTGTTTTGATTCATTAAATTTTGCCAAAATGGATATTGACTAATAAAAATATATGTCAATAAAACAAAATGAGATAGAGCAAAACAAAAAAACCTAAGACTATAATAAATCTAAAATATACTTTAGTGAATATATGGGGGTCTAACAAAGGCTCTAGGTTGAGCCATATATATCATCTAAAATAATTCAACTCACATAGGCTCATATGAGGAGATATAGGGGGGGACTAAGTGTTCAAAATGAAAGAAAACTCGGGCGCACTGGCACTCAAGTTAAGACGTAAACACATGTAGTAGCACGTGGACTCAACCAATGCCTAAATTAGCTGATCGGGTTCTCTTTAATATATTCTTATATATACAAGTGTCATTTTTTATATAAATTAAGTAAACATTATGTAAGTAACTTGGAGGTACATCAGATGCCGTAGAAGTCCTATTTTACAAAATTATAACTCATTATAATTGTATCTATGGAATAAGAAAAATATTTTCAAGACATTATTCAGATGTTTCTCTCGCAAATGTGAGGGCCACCGTGCTAGTTTCTAAAACAACAGGATAATTGGTGCACGGGAGCCAAATATCTCCACTCGAAGGTAGGTATAAAATTTAGAGCAACTAGTACATGAGAACTTTACATCTCTGATGCTCTATACTGACCATAGTTAAGGTCATTCACAACCATGCCCATAATGAGGAAATATTAGATCCCGCGGCTATAAAATGGTCCACATTGTTGCAAGTGCCTGGGTGCCAAAGCAAATGCAAGGTGCTAAAGAGAGAGGACGTTGGTGTTGGCTGCATACATCGTAGATTAGTATCTTGTGCTGTTCGACCATCTAACTCTGAGTTCTCTCTTGAATTCCCCAGCTTCTTAGATAGGTTCAAGGTCGTTTGGAATGGTAGGTCACGGGATGGCGAACACGCATACGCCTTTTCACATGATGTTCCTTAGCTTCTCCAAAATCTGTTCCTTTCAGAGGGGTCGCCCTGCCCAGCAGACTTATACTCGATATCTTGACCCTCCGCCGCCGTGATGATGGCATTCCCTCGGAGAATTCTGATAAAACCTTGAGCAAGAGTGGCTCATCTTGGTGATACGGTATGGGATGTCTCTGTCTTTGGGCAACTCTCCAACGGTATCCGATTTTTGAGGTGCCGGGAGCCAGGAGATGATGGTAGAGGCGGTACCATCGATGGGTATGTGCACTCCGGTGGAAACACAAGATCTCCGATTAGTCTGTGTGTCATGTCCTTGCTAAAGGTGGTGGATCGAAGATCGACTTTGGGATGAAAATCCCAAGATCGACCTATGGTTGTCACCATCGAAGCAAGTGCGATTTATCCCTTCTTGAAGACTTAGCTCAGAACTTGTGTATTTTTTGTTATTTCTCTCCTTTACCGTAGGTTTAGGATTACTGCTGGAGATACTATCACGAGACGTATGACTTTCCAAAATCCTTCCACGTTGAGTGCTAGAGTGCTAAAGGCGGTTTACTTCCCGGATGTTGAATTCTTACACGCAGATCTTGGGCCTCATCCCTCACAGGTGTGGCGAGCAATTTTGGAGGGAAGGGAGGTGCTCAGACAAGGCCTCATCAGGCGGATTGGTACTGGTCAGCATACAAATGCTTGGGATGACAATTGGCTACCGAGGGATCTTAACTTGCGACCTATTGCTTGCCCAAAAAGGGATCCACCGCAGCTAGTCTCGGCGTTCATCGATCAGGCCAATTGTCAGTGGGATGT
Organism: Dactylis glomerata; assembly: GCA_007115705.1. Taxonomy (NCBI): domain Eukaryota; kingdom Viridiplantae; phylum Streptophyta; class Magnoliopsida; order Poales; family Poaceae; genus Dactylis; species Dactylis glomerata. The sequence continues at coordinate 386,427 of QXEO01000218.1, forward strand.
GACCAAGCTTAATAACTATTTTCTCCCAATGGACGTGCAGGTCATTCAAAGTATCCCCATCAGTACTAGGCATCAACACGACTGTTGGGCGTGGCACTATGATAAGAAGGGTTTTTTACAGTTCGGTCAGCATATCGCATGTTGGCAACTATAAAAGAAACGAGGGAAGCATGGCTTGAGGGGTCAGCGACTTCCTCTGATCACCAGGGGGTAGAGAAGTGTTGGACACGGCTGTGGCATATACAAGTACCAGCAAAACTTAAGATATTTCTCTGGCGTCTAGCACATCAGTCTTTACCATCGGCGGACCTCCTCCACCATCGTCATATATCGCCGACAAGAGCGTGCGGGATATGTGGTAAGGAGGACTCGTGGCGACACTCTCTTATCGACTGCACAATGGCTCGTTGCGTCTGGGCTTTAGCAGAAAAAGAGCTAGTGGAGCATATGTGCCAGGCACAGGAACCAGCGGCAAGGAATTGGTTGTTCACCATGATTGATTCTGTACCTCATGAACAACTAGTCACTATGTGTGTGACGTTGTGGGCAGTGTGGCATGCACGTAGGAAAGCTATACATGAAGACACTTTCCAAAGCCCACTGAGTACACACCATTTTGTTCAGAATTTTGTTTCGGACCTGGAGCAAGCAAAGGAGCGGACAAAATCAGAAAAGCCAAGGGGAGCACCTGCGGGTGTTCATCCGCGATGGATACCGCCGCCAGCGGAGGTGGCCAAACTGAATGTTGATGCGGCCGTCGCCAAGACGACTGACATGGGCTCAGTTGCGGTGGTAGCAAGATCGGCGACATGAGTTTTTCTGGGGGCTTCAGCGATGTCTATCAAAGGATTGGTTGACCCAGAATCTCTGGAGGCGTTGGCAATTCGTGAAGGATTGCACCTGGCCCAGGATTTGCAGCTGGCTAGGATCAGGATTGCATCTGACTGCTTATCTGTGGTGCATGCGATGGAGGAACTTAATATGGGGAAGTACTACCATATCCTTCAGGAGGTGAGGTCTTGTGCATCGAGCTTCGTGGAAGCAACTTTTGTTCATGAGAATCGTCAGTCAAATAAAGAGCCCCATGATTTGGCTCGCTTAGTTTCGTCCATGCCAGTAGGTCGTTATGTCTGGTTCGTTGATCCGCCCGCGGGCGTTTGTATCCCAAAACTTATGTTGATTTAATAAAGTGAATGGACATTGTTCTCAAAAAAAAAAAAACGAGACGTATGACTTTGGCTTTTCTTTCTTTTTCGAGTCGAACATATTCGGTTGCTGAAATTGGCATTATGAATAAAAAATATTGAGTGCGTCTCTCTATGCACAGGCAGGTCTTCGTTTCCCTTTTCGAAAAAAACAGGGCTTCCAAACTTTCCGTAAGGAATTGTTTCACGAGGCGAACATGATCTATTACACAAAAATGAAAATCCAAATCCAAATGGCAGGCGCCGTTCCATGGCGGCGCGCACGCCGCCGGTCACGCCAGATCCTCCTTCCTCGCCAACGTCGGTCTGCCCAACCTCGCCGTCCGCAAAAGGGAGCTCTCTGCCTTTGCTCTTGCTATCTAGTGAGGGTGCGGCGTCGCCGACGCGCATTGTGCTTGCGCCGTTTGATGCAGCATCGGCAAGTGATGGGGCGCGCCGAGCACTGGACTTCCTCGCGCCCATGAGTTCAACTGCCTCTCGGCCGCCTGGCTTTGACACATCGCCGCCGCGGGGAACGCCGCCTCTGCAGGTGGAGGGGTCCATCGTCCGCACCAACGACGCCGCTGCTCCGCGTGCGCTGCTGACACCGCTGGAGCCTCTCTTTCGGGCTGCGATGCAGCCTTTGCTGTCTGCCTGTCTCCACCGAGCTCACCGCCGCCGCGCAAGGTGGCCAATCGTCGGAAGACGCTCGCTGGAGTCACCGTGGTGCGCACGGTGAACTATTCCCTCCGGCGCGAGAGTGACCGCCTCAAGGCCAAGCGCAAGGCTCGGCCGATTGCCCAGGCGGCCGAAGAGTTTGTATGCCGTGGGCTTGGCATCGTGCAGGACGGCGAGGTCGTCACGGAGCTGGCAATGCAGAAATTTGCGCGGCGCTTTGAAGGAGACATCCCTGGCCATGTCCTGCAGGCTCTGCGTGAGCTGTTCCAGGTGGGCTCCCATGAGGACGACGACATCGATGAAGCCCTCCTCGGACATGGCGGTGCTGCTGGGCTTGAACTTGGCGATGAAATCGCACCTGGCAGTGAATCTGCTGCCTGATTGCTGTTTGCTGATGCATCTGTTAGAGCTTCTTCAGTTTAACATGTTAGTATGCCATTTTAATTGTAACCGTTATGTTGGGACTGATCTGGCCATTGTGCCTGCTGGGGATTGGCGTTTGCACCCCCAGGTGTATCCTGTGACAACTTGCAACCAACTCATGTTTGCCTCTGCCTCTAACTGTTTTGCTTTGGGTCTGCATGGTTTAAGATGTTAGAACAACCTCTGAATTTCATGGACTGGAATGTCCGTGGCCTGAATGATCAAGATCGCAAAGACACCGTTCATGAGACTATTGCGGCCTCTACCTGCCAGGTTGTTTGCCTCCAAGAGACTAAATTGGAGTCTATCAACGCTTTCGATGCTAGCTATATTGGAGGAAATAGACTGCGAAGTTTTGCCGAGCGTCCGGCGATTGGGTCTAGGGCGGAATTCTCTTGCTATGGGATGATACAGTAGTCCAAATGTCCAACATCCAAATTGCTGAATTTTGCTTGTCGGCGGATGCACACGTCTTGAATTGTAATAACGAGGGTGATTTTAAGATTACGACCGTCTACGGCCCTACGGCGCACAACCGGAAAGATGATTTCTTCGCGGAGCTTGTGGCCTCAAAGCCCCCTAATGGGGTCAAATGGTTGGTACTTGGCGACTTCAACCAAATCCGTCGGGCTAGTGACAAGAACAATGCAAATGTCAATCGTAGCCGTATCAACCGCTTTCGGACTGCTCTCCAATCTTGTGAGCTTCACCAAATACACCTCCAAAATAGGCGCTTCACTTGGAGTAATGTGAGGGAAAACTCGACTATGTGCATGCTCGATGCCTTTTATTGCAATGACAAGTGGGACTTGTGTTTTGGCTCCCATGTCCTCAATGCTCTATCCTCGTCCCTCTCGGACCATTGCCCCCTTTTACTTGCCGATGTTAGAGGGCCAAGAAAGCCTCGCTCCTTCAAATTTGAAAACTTTTGGACGAGGGTGCCGGGGTTCTTGGAGGTTGTCAATAAAGCTTGGAATGCTCCGTCGCCGCATGTGGAGCCTTGCCACATTGTTTTCCACAAGTTGCGCCATACGGCGAAGGAGCTAACCATTTGGAGCCGGCGTCTCTTCTCCAACACCAAGGTCATGGTGCACGCGGCCTTGCTCGTCATCTTGCACCTTGACTTGGCTCAAGAAAGACGTAGATTAAACACCCATGAGAGGGACCTTAGAGCAAGGCTAAAAAGGAAGGTCATTGCACTTGTCGTGGTTGAGCGCGCTAGAAAGAAGCAAAGTGCCCGTATTTCTCATATCAAGGAGGGCGATGCAAACACCAAGTTTTTCCACTTAAGGGTCAACGCGAGGCGAAGGAAAAATTATATTCAATGCCTCAAACATAACAATGGGTGGGTGACCGACCATGGCACTAAGGAGCAAGTGGTTCATAACCATTTCCGTTCGATCATGCATAGGGGCCGTGCCCGCACGGTTGATTTTAATTGGGAGTCTATCCACTTTGAGTCGCCGAACTTGGATAGTTTGGGGGTTCCCTTCACCGAGGAGGAGGTGCAAAATGCAATAAATCAAATGCCAAGTGACAAAGCTCCCGACCCCGATGGATTCACGGGGATCTTCTTCAAAAAGTGTTGGCCTATTGTCAAAGATGATATTATGAGGGCCATTGGCCGCTTTGGTGAGCTTCATGTGCATGGCTTTCGTTGGCTAAACTCCGCAAATATCGCATTGTTGCCAAAGAAGGATGGGGCAGAAGAGGTCTCCGATTTTAGACCAATTAGTCTCATTCATGCCATCGCCAAGATCATTGCCAAGTTGCTAGCTCTCCGCCTTGCGCCTTTCATGAATGACCTTGTCTCCAATGCCCAAAGCGCTTTTATCAAAAAAAGAAGCATCCACAACAACTTCTTGTATGTCAAGAACCTTGCCACGAGGTTTCACAAATCAAAGACCCCGACGCTTCTCTTCAAGCTTGACGTCCGCAAGGCGTTTGATTCCGTTAGTTGGGAGTACATCCTTGACCTCTTGCAAAGGAGGGGTTTTCCCGCTCGGTTTCAGGATTGGATTGACGCTTTGTTCTCCACCTCCACCTCGAGGGTGCTTCTAAATGGCATCGTGGGTCCCCCTATTGCGCATGGAAGAGGGCTTAGGCAAGGGGATCCTTTATCTCTGCTTCTTTTCGTCCTTGCCATTGACCCCATCGGCCAATTATTAGTGGAAGCCACGCGTTTGGGTCTCCTCCATAAGTTGAGAGGACGCAGAGCCATCTTGCGAACCTTGTTATATGCAGATGATGCGGCCGTTTTTGTGGTGCCTATCAAGACCGATGTTCAAAATCTTGCGGCCATCTTGCATAGCTTTGGGGAAGTCACCGGTCTTTGCACAAACTTCACGAAGAGCTCCATTGCTCCCATTAGATGCGGTAACATTGACCTTGATGATATTCTTGAAGGGATTCCCGCCTCTCGTGCAACCTTCCCTTTGCGGTACCTTGGCCTACCGCTCTCGGTTTGGAGTCTACGAAGGAGGGACTTTCAAAGTCTTGAAGACAAGTGTGCCGGGAAACTACCAACTTGGAATGGTAAATTCGTTAACATGGCCGGAAGAGTGTCGCTTGTCAAGTCGGTCTTGGCCTCCCAAGCCATCTACCACTTGACTCCCCTTGCCGTCCCTCCCGGCACTTTGAAATATATAAACAAGCTAGAGAGAGCTTTTGTTTGGGCGGCAAAGGAAAAAACGACTGGAGCGAAGTGCAAGGTTAATTGGGAGGTAGTTTGCTGGCCGAAGAAGTTGGGTGGGCTAGGGATACTCCATTTGGACAAATTCGCCGCGGCGCTTTGTTTGCGTTGGCCTTGGCTTGAATGGAAAGACAAGGAAAAAATTTGGGCGGGATCCGGCAACCCTTGCAATGACAATGACATGGAACTCTTCTACGCCGCCACCAAAATCACTCTCGGTGATGGGGGAAAAACCCCCTTTTGGCATGCGCCATGGCTTCAAGGAAGGAAGCCCAAAGATATTGCCCCGAAGATCTTTGATTTGTGCAAAAGAAAAAAGTGGACGGTAACGCAAGCTCTCCATGACAATGCATGGATTTCAAGGCTCTCGGTGGAGGCTACAATCTCCATTGAGCACCTTGCGCAATTTGTTCAACTTTGGGTCATAATCCAACATGTGCACCTTAATTTGGACGAGGAAGACGATATTACTTGGAAGCTAACGAGCAATGGCCAATACTCGGCGGCTTCCGCCTACAAAATGCAATTCTTTGGACTTATTGATTCAAGCCTCTATAATATGGTTTGGAAGCCTTGGGCGCCGCCAAAGGTGAAGAACCATGCTTGGCTAGTGTTGCAAAATAGGCTTTGGATGGCGGACCGTCTTCGGAGGCGCGGTTGGGAAAATTGTGGGCTTTGCCCACTATGCAAGCAAACCGAAGAAAACAACAACCACCTCTTCATCCATTGCCGTTTCACCATTCGAATATGGGAGCTCCTTATTGAGTGGCTTGGCCTCCATGGAATCCAAACGACGCAATGGGCAGGGCTCGGTATTAAAGAGTGGTGGGCTTCTTTGGTGGAGGGGCCAAGTCCACACCGAAAGGGTCTTGCCTCCCTCGGTTTGCTAGTTGTGTGGGAAATTTGGCAAGAACGTAACGCTAGGATTTTCCGGCATAAGCTATCTCCTTCATTTGTACTTGTAGATAAGATCAACTGTGAAGCTAGGCTTTGGGTGTATGCGGGGGGAAAGCGTTTGGGTGATTTGATGCCGGGAGAGTAGGACTCCACATTACTTATACTTTCTTGTAAAACTCCTTGCTTAATTAATTAAATAAGGGCAAAGCGTTTGCCCTTGTATCTTTCAAAAAAATAAATAAATATAATTTCTGAATTTTTTGAAACAAAGGGATCATTGGTGTCCGGGAACAAAATATCTCCACTCGAAGGTAGGTCTAAAGTATAGATCAACTAGTACATGAGAACTTTATATCTCTGATGCTCTATACTGACCATAGTTAAGGTCGATCACAACCATGCCCATAATGAGGAAATATAAGATCCCGCGGCTATAAAATGTTCCACATTGTTGCAATTACCTAGGTGCCAAAGCAAATGCAAGGTGCTAAAGAGAGAGGACGTTGGTGTTGGCTGCATACATCGTAGATTAGTATCTTGTGCTGTTCGACCATCTAACTCTGAGTTCTCTCTTGAATTCCCCAGCTTCTTAGATAGGTTCAAGGTCGTTTGGAATGGTAGGTCTCGGGATGGCGAACACGCATACCCCTTTGCACATGATGTTCCTTAGCTTCTCCAAAATCTGTTCCAGCCACTGAGGTTGTCGCCATTGGAGCAATCGCGGTACTATGGTGCTCCGTGTGGAAGGGTGAGAGCACCAATAATCTGTAATCCTTCGATTAGAAGGGTATATTAGACTTTTGTCCTGTAAACAGAAAGGGCTCCTTGTCTCTGTCTAGCGGACACGCGTAAGGCGCCGGCCCGTTGGGATCGAACAGACCCCGTCGCCCCTCCCAACTCCGGTAGTATCAACTATCATCACAATTTTAGGAACAGAAATTAGGTGTAATCTTTGTTCGCTGATGCTGGTGGAACAAACAGCTGAGTGAAGTACCTGTACTAGGGATGCTGGCGGACGTCCTCTTAAGACTCCAGGCGGACAAATTTGTTTTCAAATCACTTAATTACGTGCTTAGACAAATCATTTTCTAAACTTACATGCAGCTATCAACGGATTGTCCACTGGCATCCTGTACCACCGCGTCTCATGCAGGTCTCCAATTCGTTCTCACGATCATTGTTGGGCTGAACATTCCCACTGCTGGACTAGCCGGCTAACTACTCTCTGGTAGTAGTAATAAGATCAAAGAAGACGGTTGTTCAAAGGCAGGAAAGAACAGAGCCCAGATCCATTTTCGGATAGTTTTCGAATAGTGAATTGGGACTCCTCATTAGGTGCTTTGGAGCCCCCGCCAGTGGGCTAATCGTTTTCATTTTCATGGAAAATCATTTTCGTTCCGCTTAGCGCTATCGGGTATTTTAGTGATAGGTTCTATAAGAACTGGACGATTCAATTTGGTTTAAATACCTAGTGCAAAATTATGATTTTCCTTTCAATAAGGTACGATCTTACTCCACAAGAACGAAAGCACCTTTTCGTTCTTTCATTGCCGTCATCACCTATATACTTGTACCCCTTATCATCCAGGCCATTTAGCGAGATAAGATTTCTCTTCATCTTCGAAATGTATGAGACATCCGTAAAGTTCTGATTGTGCCGTCCTCTTACTCCCCAAACCGTACAAGATAGTTACCACCTATCATACTAACACGGAGTTTTAGCTCATGGGTGCAACACCCTCCATAGATCCATCGTTCATTTAAGCATCGCGATGGGGTCAAATATAGTAAGGTGTATTCCTACACGAAATAATCTACTATTTGGAATACAATACTCCCTCCGACCACTAATACCTGTCTTTACTATGATGTACCTAGACACTAAAATATGTCTAGATACATCCGTATTGAGACAGGTATTAGTGGCCGGAGGAAGTAATATTCCAAGCTGTCTACCCGACACATACCTATTTTGTTCAGTGAGTTAAAGGGCTTGACATGTCAGTACAGAACTGTATAATCGAATTTTGAAATCAGATCCCAGCAAATTAACAAATTAAAATAATTGTGTGATTAACGAGTTGACTAATAGAAATTCTAATTTACCCGAATACAATGAAGGGCAGTATTTTGCAAACTAACTATAACTAACTATGATAAGCGTCAGAACTACCTAGGTAGTGATTACATAAAGAAGGAAGCTAAGTAAAAAAAGATAACAAATTCGCAAAGCTTGAATCATGCGGTGATCTTCTGCAGCATGTACAGAATGGCAGCATGGGGAGGCTGCGTTGCCGATGCATCAAAGCCATGGATGCCGCCCAGGTCGCATGGACCGACGCCTGCGAGGTCGCACGAACCGACGATGCCCAGGCCATTGGAGCCGCTCAGGTCCCACAGCGCCGCCCAGGTCGCACAGACTGGCCAGGTCGCACAAACTGACGACGCCCAGGCCATTGGCGCCGCACGGCGCCGCCTAGGTCCCAGGCCGGGATCGCTCTGTCTAGTCGTGTTCTTGGCTAGTCCAGCGAGGGAGTTCTAGACCTCGGCTTCGGCCTGGTAGTTGGTAGTTTTCGTTTTCTGTTGAACTTGTTTGTTTTTGGTTGTAGACCTTGGTGGTTTCTTTCCATATGAATGGAACCGGGGCAGGATCCCTTTTCATCTAAAAAACCCACGGCGCCGACATGAGAATAGGCTGCAAGGGAGAGCGGTCTGAGAGCAACGAGGAACCACGTCGGATCCGACCAAGGACCACCACCGCGCCATGGCTCCTATCGGTGCCTGCGCGAGAGGGGTCTGCGAGACGGCTTGGGCTGCTCCCGTGCCACAGCCCGTGGCGGAGGCGCCTCCATGTCGCGCCCCTGGTTGTGGCTGGACGAGGCATCGTTGAAGGAGAGCCCGATGCCGGAAATCACCAGTCGCTCACCACTCCGGTGAGGTGCAGAGGCAATCTACTTCGGGCTGGAAGGGACGCGCCGCCGCCACTACTGGCCATGCGCCGGCCGGGTGGCTTCCTGGTGATGAGGCAGGAGAAGGAGGGGCCATGGAAAGGGAAGGGTGATTTTTGGCATCTAGTTGATGGGCGGCGAGAAGGAGGTGGTCGCCGTGGTCGGGGTGGCCGTTGGTGGGGGATTACCTGGCTAGAGCTCACGAGAGGATCCTAGGCAGCCAGATCTCAATGAAGAAGATAGAAAAATATCTGTCTCACTTCCATTGTGGGTGGGGACCACATCATAGGCTTTTGGGGAAGACACATAATATTTAATGGAGTGCAAATAGAAGGGGTACGGATGTCGGAGGAAATACATGACACATATACAATAGACAATACTTTAAAAAATACTCCCTCCGTTTAGAAATATAAGATGTTTAGCTTTGTGAAGTGAGTGTATTTAGACATGTTTTAGTGTATAGATTTGCACTAAAACATGTCTAAATACACTCACTTCACAAAGCTAAAACATCTTATATTTTGAAACGGAGGGAGTATAAGCTATGCCTGTTGCACCCAGGGGTAGGAATGAAAGTGGAGCGGAAACTTTTCGACTTTTCTGTAAAAAATAGAAACAAAATGAAAATATGAAAATGAAAACAGAAATCTGCGGTATGGAAACGAAAATGATTTTTTTTTGCGGAAGTGGAAACGCAAACGGAACGGCGTTTTTCGGCGGAATAGATGCGGAAACGGAAGTTTCCGTTTCCGGCTAATACGGAATTTTCGTTTTATGATTGTTTTGCATGGCCAATCTAACATGCCTAATACCTTGTCAAATTGAACTATCAAAGCAACACATCCCTACTTTTCCATTACACTGAGTAATCTTGACAGGTTTGGGGAACAAGTTTTTCGATTTACTTGACTTGCTTGAGTTTTGCTATATAATTAAGGTGGTCTTTTGGTTCCGACAATCATCCGCTTTTTGTCTGTGTTCACACCGTATTCGTTCCATGTCTGTTTCCGGAAGTATCCGTTTTTATATTTGTTTTTGGTGTTTCTGTATTCGTTTATGCTTCCGCATAAAAATATGAAAATAAATATGGTATCACTTAGTTCCGTATATTTCCACTCTGTTTTCATCCCTACCCGGGAGCCCCTATGCAATTCTCCCTATTATACGACTTTCTAACTCCACTTCTTTTTCTAGTTGCTTGCTGGGAGATGTCTAACGGCTTCCGAGTAACAAAGAGCTAGTTTTGCCTACCTCTTGAAGGCTCGAAAGGTGGGTAAAGTGAATGGGCTAGATTGTCCTATGAAAAAAGACCTTGTGCCAAATAGGAATATGTTTACATAGTTATGGTTTGTTTATATTAACACCTAAATGATTATATAAAATAAAGCCTTCATTTCCTTAAACATAAATTTTGCATTTGGACTCTTGTTAGTAGAAAAGAGATCGTTTAGAAAAAAAATCATTTGATCGTTATCCTACAAAAAAAAATCTTAGTTTTAGTATAGTTATTTAAAGAATAGATAGAAATAAGTTTATGATTTTATTTATTCCCAATAGCCATGACATGATCATCGATCCTAATTTTTTTTTCTAAAAGAAGATAATAAAGGATGGTACGTAGCCGGCAGTCCAAGCCACCCCTCGTTTCCATCTTTCCGCATAGGAATTGGGATTGGAATAGATTAAGGAACGACCAGGAAGCTTATAAGAAGAGTACTATAAGGCTGGTCATAGTGGAGAATATCATATAGTAGTATCATACATATAATATTTGTGTATGATACTACCTTCATAATGTATGATATCATAAAGTATTACTCCTTACTGTTGTAGTATGAAGTAAATAGACAAAGGAAGAGACACAAATGAAACTCTTGTATTATTGCATTGTGGGAGACCCACTTATATACATGGTGAAGGGGTGTGTTGGGGAGACACCTTTTCCCCAACAGACACCTCCTGGGAGGCATCCCTCCCATATACAATTGATCACATGTTTATTTCTCAACACTCCCCCTTGATCAATTTGTCATCTGTATATTGCAATCCAAAAACTCCTCCTAAAAATCCTATGGGAAAAATTAAGGAGAAACATTATAACAATATGCCATCGAAAACTCCTTCAAAAACCCAATGGGAAAAATATAAGGAGAAACCATATGACATATTTCCGCACTTGTATTTTGTATTGTCTCATTAAAAACCTTGTATGAGAAACCTTAGGGAAAACTCATAAAGGGAAAAAGAGTACAATATCAGTGATCCGGAGATCATCAACGAGTTATAACTTGGGATTTTACTCCCCCTGAACATTGCAAACCTCAAGGTTATCCCATACCAATTCCACGAACCTAATTCTGGAATATAAACGTTGGTAGAGATATTGTGAATGCCACAATAGGTTGTTTGCAAATTATCCTTTTACATTTCTGTAATTCATGATGATGAATACAACTCGTAAGCAATACAAGTGACATTATCTCGGTAGATAATGATAACCTCCACATGATTTCACATGTGACCAATCATTCTGCAAAGCCATGCACATCTTGTGATGCTTTAAATAATTACCGCAGAGTGATCATCGGAAGGATTCATTTAGAGTCTATTCAGAAGAATTTCTTCAGAATACTCTTCCAGTAAATCCAGTCTTTGATATGGCACCGTTGGGATCACATAATTAGCCACTATCGTATATCACACCATGGTCCGATCTTGATTTTCATGAGAGAATTAATCAAGACATTTTGTGCCTTGGACATATCTGAGAATATTCCGTACACAAATCTTATACCCTTTGGGGAATTGCACTCTCAATAACTTGCCAACAACTATAATGTCAGGCCTGACGTATTCTGCAAGATAATTGAGTGCTCCGATAGTGTTTAGATATGGAACTTCATGTCCAGCTATCATGCCACCATTTCCCCTACATATAAAAGGATTTGTATCCCAATATTAGGTATAATATGACCTTATATATGTGTCACTGATGTCATATACCCATATTGAACATCTCCAATATTTCTAGATATATGAAGACTGATATACATCTATTCCTGGGGGAATATGCTTTAAGTTACAAACTTAAGCACAATTTGGTTTGACCCAAATCTCCGTCTTAAAATGATTGTGTGTATCCATATGTCGTTTAGACATCGATGGTAAGATCATCAATACCACACATGTGATGTAAAATCCAATTAAGGATTTCTTCATGAATACACATCAACAATCATCAATATTAGAGTTATCCTTATCAAGGAAGAACTCACTTAGTCGGTCGTACCATACAATTATCCGACTACTTCAAGTCATAAAATGACTTTAGAAGTTCCACACATTCATGTTGCGATTTTATTTGGATTCAGAATATTGAGTCCTTCAGCGACTCCAATATGCATATTCGAACTTACTATCCCATGTGAGTATGTAGCTACTACACACATCAACCACATGGATCTGTACTGCCAATAACATTCTTTATCGAAACATAATTCCACTCATACCTTAGAAAGTATGCAACATCGTAATCGATGTCAGGTCTCTGCGAAAACCCTTATGCTACAAGCCTCGCTTTTCTCACCACCTCATTTATTTTCGTTTCCAAACAAAAAATCGATTCTCTTCCCTACGGAAGATACTTATGAGGAGCAGGTTTTACAATTGTAAACACCTCTCTTTTGAGGAGCGAGCTCTACTCTTCTTCAATTGCTTCCTTTCATTTGAACCAATATAAGTGCAACAACACTTTCCATGGATTTTGGTTCAGGGCCCAAAAGGATTTTAGCAATTCTCAAGAAGAAATATATGTCGACATATGCAGACTTTATCATATACGATTCTCATGAATCAATATCCTTTGTGGAATTCTATAACCTCTAAACTCCTTGTGATTTCCCACAACAACGGAGTAAGGTGTTTCGATCTCCCAGCACTTAAACTTTTGTGCACATTTGTGTTGGGCTATGAATGATACGCATCCATCTTTTGTCACTCAACTCGAGGTTGACTCAAATTTACTGACTGAGGAGACCATCTACTTTGTTTCAATAGAAACATACGAGAACTTAGTCTCAAGTAACCAGAATTCTCCCCCTCTTGCTCTCATTTGGGGGCACGAGTGGTTTATTAGGTACCTCCACTCGTTCTGGTACTTGACCAAAGTGATACCTTTGTCATCAGTAAATAATTTTGGCAGATTATTTACAACATTCTGCAAATTTCTCATAACCTGAACCTCCAGTTCAGATTATTAAGTACGTGGACAAAATGTCTACGACATTTCTTATCCATTCAATGGCATTCTTTGTGGTACTCATCTCCCCCTAATGCCAGAGAATGTCCTTATTGCAAATAGCAATCAATATACGGGCTACATTAACTCCCTTGTTCGGGTTAAGGTATTCGACGAATTAACAATCATACCACAGTTATTTCTCACATAGATCCCAAATATATGTGAAGCCCTATGTTGTACGCTGGGGTGGTGATATCGGTATGTAACCAAATTACCGCAGATGGGAAATACTTCACTAATTTCCACGTACAAACTGCAAGGGGATGCAGTATTATATGCATTTGATCTCAATTAGACCAAATATACGGCGTGTGAAACCGCATTTACCACCAACAAATTGTTGGCAAATCACAATTCTGCAACATTGGCCATGCAATTTTCACCCTCTTTCATAAGAAATCTAGCCAGACAATTTTGGGTATGTACACATACTGAATTTAACCATTGAATGGTTGTGAATAAAATTCAACAACAATTCCATTCCATGGCATTATCCCATGTTAGAATACTTTGCTCCAAATTCGTCAATTTGAGCACTCAATTCAGTAAACACATGGTTTTGTGTGAATGATACACACCTAAGACCATCTTCTATCTTCTAGACGTGTCTAGTAAAACCATGAAGTACCAACATAACCCCTACATGGTTGAGTAATCCACATATATTCTTGAATGCTTTCAAAAATAATGTCTGGCTCATTTCAAATTTCAAGGTGAGAATGCCTTAAAATTATTTCCCCTATGGCACGTGCAGTACTCATAAAAATCTCATGATTATTGGAAATATTGCAACTTTTAAGTTGTGGCCAATGGAATTGTCAATAATTTCCATGTGTCATAATGACAAAGGATGGCAAATTATTGTGTACGCAACAAGATTGAGTATGAACTGATTCATACACTCAATTTTCTCAACGATCATGTCCGAGGGACAAGATGTTGCAAATTATACTACATGTAGTAGTACAATTACAGGCTCATGATATTATAGGATAACCAGGAGACTACAAGAGTTCTCCAAAATATCTTGGGAATAACCATCCACAAGCATATCATCAATGTAGAGGATTAATTTTCCATCTACATACCAGAATATTTTCTGGTTGTTCCTTTGAAGTAGAACTCTAAAATTTATCCTATTAAGCCCATTTTACCTGCCAATGACTTGGTGGGATGATTCAACCCAATATTTAACAGGTTAGTAATCATTGGTACGATACTTTGTACAACCACCCATTTGTCATTGCGATCATTTTTATCTTAAATGATCCCTTCCCTTTTGAGATACATACGCCATGGTATATTTTCCATTTTATTTTCACTTTATGTTTAACTCCTCGTGGTTCTCTAACCACTCAATCGCTTAGTACTAAAAGCACCGGCATGAATTTCAGGCAATGGTGTCACACCAGTTGGGCAAACCTGATGAATCTTTATAAGAAGTTCATCATATTTTAGCCTAAAATAAAGATGGCATTGCTATTTACTATCATAGGAGATCATAAAATGCAATAAGGATTTACAATCAGATTTAGATCCGAAATTACCTTATCATGTCATCTCAACTCGGTGTTGATTTATTGGCAACAGAATTATAAGCATCAACGGACTTGAAGTCCCGACTACGAATAAATTGTCAGTCGTGTTGCACTTATAAAAACATATATCTTTGCAAGGGAGTCCCTCAACGGGCATATGGATATTCATCATCCACTAAATACTCAGTTTGATAACCAAGCGATTGCGATGCCACATTTATGCAAAATTGCACTTTCTTTTAGCTATATTAGAAATTGCCATGACATTCTCTGCAGTTGGATTTTCTGTGGCGACAAGGCCACGAGTTGACATAATATGTCCTTGACCCATATTGGATAATTACTCCAACCTAATGTCATAACATCGCATTCCTTTCAAAGAAAGGTCGGCCAAATGCTGCATGAGATGCTTATGCATTCATTTACTTTCAGCAAATTAAGTAGGATGAAAATGCTATGGCTAAACATAATCATGGTCATGGTGATTTATTAACCCATAGGAAAACCTTCCACAAGAAGATAATCACCACAATGTGGTCTATATCTTCAAATTAAAGGTAATCACCTCAAAAGGGATAAACCTTAAATTTCCTTAAAACACATAGAGGCGTCGACCACCTAGTGGTCCCTCACACTTATGGACAATTCTCTTTGATCATAGCCTCCACAACCTTATGTTATTTATAACACCTCTCAGTTGTGCATGAAACTTAATTCATAGCTATTATGGTGTCTCATAAGTTGTGTTATATGGAAGGTAATCACCAAAATATGCAAGAGCATAAACTGCGATGTTGTCACCGCCAATTCCACTCCTGATGGAATATGTGATACCAAAGTCACAACAAATGACAAATGCTATGAAGTTGTCATATTTTCGAAAAACATAATGAAGGTAGTGACCAATGGTGTAGACATCATAGTTGAGAACAAAAATTATTTCGTTGCTATGATACCATGCCGTAACTATTGCGCCTTCATTTTGCTTTAAACACATGGAGATAATCACTACTAAGTAGTGTAGACCTCTCTCTTATGGAGCTTATCACAACCTTGTGTTGATTAAAACACATTGAAGGTAATCACCACAGAGTGGTGTAGACCTCGCAGTTATGAATGAAGCTAATTCATTGCCATAATGCAATCCATAAGTTGTGTGCAAAATTGAAGGAAGTCATTATATCACAATGACATATAGACCTCACGGTAATGGTGCATAATCTACAATTAAGTAGTAGATGCAATATATCCATTACTTTATGGTTTGTCAATATAAATTTGACATAGTTAGGCAAGTGTCATACACTTTACTACCATATGTTTTCCAACTTTTGCAAGCAAATTCCATATTTTATACGAATGATGGATTCCACATATTGCTTTGCAACAGTACTACTCATGTAATACATACGATCATTCTACATGACATAAAATGATGCATAATAAATTATTATGCAATTCAGCAAGATCCGATGATCCATATGTGTCTATTTGCTCTGAAGCTTAGGACATAAGACGCAAATAACAACAACCATGGTTCAATTGCTGAAAAACAAGAAGCCCAATGGCTAAACTGCAGAGTTCAACGGGCCCAATGGCTCTAGTGTAATTTTCAGTAAGCCCAAATGCTCAAACAGAAATTACACGGACTTATACAAGATTATTAAATAATCCAGTTGCCGATCTGCAAAATCGTCAAAGAAAAAGGATTTTTCCTTCCTTCCTCTCCCGCTGGTTCTACCCCCCACGGAGATTTAGTAACCGCCGCAACCGGACATTGATTCCACGCCGGAGGGAGCCGCCGGGCGTTGCCGCCGGCCGGTACTCGCCTCGAGCCGCCCCTACACCCTTGCCGTGCACAGGCCCGAGCCGTCGCCATGCCAGGTCTGTACTCGCCTGGAGCCTGGGGTCGCGGAGACGAAGCCGCGCTCGGGCCAATTGCCGCCGCGCGTTGGCCGGTTGGCCACAGCCGCGTCGGGGCTGATGGCCTTGTCGCCGCGGCGTTGGGAGCCGTGCGCCTTTTGCCGCTGCGGTCCAAGGTCGAGGCCGCGCCGGGAGGCCCGGGAGGATGCCGTTTCTGCGTGCCGTCGGCACTGGTTTCCACTCCCCAACCTCCTGTTTCAAGCCGGGCCGACGCCGAAGGAACTGCCGTACGCCTCGCGTGAGGCCATCACGCTGGGAGCCTAGGACACGCCTCCGCGCTGGGAGCCTGGGTCACGCCGCCGCTTGGAATAGCGGCAAGAGGCTGCCGCGCGCTAGGCACTTTCTCCGTGTTGTAGAAGCCGCGACTTGCTTGACCATGCTTGACGTCGTGCTTCACGCCGGAGCCGGCCGCCGAGAAATTGAGGACAAAATTGCACCGTCCAGATGCGTTCGTCGAGGATGGAAACTCAAGTACTTTGCCTAGATGGTTTGGTCCTCTTTTGCTTTTCAATCCATCCACCTCTTCATATGCATGCGCTCAGAAGAAGTAATCTGCGTGTGATTACAGTCAATTCTTAGATCAATGATTGATCATGAGAAGATAAAAATCAAATAGACAAAGTGCCGATCGATTTTTCTTCAGAACGGCGCATGTATGTCCATGTCGGTATGGGCGTGGACGATTTCGTCGCACGAGTCTTCTTCGATCTTGGCCGAACCAGTAGTTCGAGCGTGCTGATAACGTGTTGTAGTATGAAGTAAATAGACAAAGGAAGAGACACAAATGAAACTCTTGTATTATTGCATTGTGGGAGACCCACTTATATACAGGGTGAAGGGGTGTGTTGGGGAGACACCTTTTCCCCAACAGACACCTCCTGGGAGGCATCCCTCCCATATACAATTGATCACATGTTTATTTCTCAACACTTACGTCCTAGTTCCCAGGGCGTAGTTCCAAAAATTATTTGTCCCATAACCCACACCTCCTAGGCATAATTTTATTTACTCTCCCTAATTACTCTCCCTATGTCCAAGCGGTTACTCTCCCTAATAACTCTCACTAATTCCAAATTTCCAAACCGGCGTGCTGCTGCATTCTTCTCCCCTTCCTCTCCCCTCCCACATGCACTATGCAGTGTGAAAATGTTAAGTCCACCAGCAACTTGTCGAATTGTGGTCCTCTCACCAGCAGGGATGGCTTCTAATGCCTCTATGTCCAACCTAATTTTCTTCCTTCCCGTATGTAGGTTCAAATTGTTCTTGATAGCGTTAATGCCACCTCCTGTTTTCGTATCTTTCCAAATCCTTTCCACGCCGGCTCGGACCCAGCCGTGCCAATGGAGGAGGGTAGAGGAGCTCGACCTGCAAGACCAAGAGAAGGAAGGCGACCGGCATGACGAGTAGCATCGCCTGATCGAGGAAGAAAAGCAACACAAGAAAGACCCCGGAGGCCAAGAGGCTGCGGCCGGCGATTTCCCTCGGCTCCCTGCTCGGACGCCATGGAAACAAGGAGGAGATGAGGAGAGGTGCTTCTGTTCGTCTCCCAATCGCCATGGATATAAAAAGAGAGAAGATTGGCGCTGCAATTTTGTTTGAGTTTTCAAACAAGGTAGATCGGCGCTAGAAATTTCGGGGCAAATTTTTTGGAGGATTTGGTTTTACGAAGGAACCTGCGCGCGGAGAAAATTTTGGAGCCACCATCGCGGGAATTCTCAGAGGGAAGAAGGAAAACGCAGGCGCGATCCGGGAATACCAAAACTAACTAGTGCATGCCGAGATAAATCCGGCATTATTTTCCTTTTCTGTTATTCTGGTAGTTAATGCCCTTAATTATGGAGATTTTTTACGTGAGAAATTAAGGAGAGGGAGAGAGATACCAGCGCCAATCAAGCTCTACCTTGGGCCAAGATTTTCAAAAATTATACCCTGTGAACTAGGACGGAGGGAGTATCATATATTCATCATATTTATTATTTTATAGTATCTCAATACAAATGTGTGTACAAGATTTACTTGAGTTTAATGTTTCTCATAATATACGCTATGATATAGTATCTACCTATGATACTCTAATCTTCTCTTTCTTTATTAATTAACTGCCACATCAACATTTTTGTGGACCTAGTTTGTATGATACTAGCTATGATACTAACACTATGGATAGCCTAATCTCTTGAAATATATTCCCGGCCCAATTCTCCATCATATATCTCCCGCCTGACATTGGATCCAGAGCAAGTTATAAGCCATCCAATGAGACGTATGTCCATGATTCTTCTCGTCAGCCGGATCTACCTGCCCACGGATCTAGAAAAAGAACATTAAAATGTCACCAATCAGCAGCTAGCAATGAGACCAGGTTAGTCTGACAGCACGTGAAGAAAACTAAGTCTTTGCACTAGAAATTTTAGCTGGTTGCACAAAAGGTGGCTGTGACTGTGACAGTGAAATCTGTGCTTGTGGTAATGCGAGGCTCAGGTTACAGTAAAAATGTAACATGGGAATGATAGAGTGCCAACATGGGAAAAACTTGTGAAAGGGACAGTAAAAACAATTGAAGTTATAGTCAAGCAACATGACTAGACAGATATGTAGGTAGCGTGACATATCCCTTGATTCTCTAAATTATGGATAGTCTTTGTTGTTATGATCTCTCATTTATGATTAGGATTATAATTCGTGTATAAATATATAATGGAATGATTCAAGTATGTCCGAGGAAGAAGGACTGCTGCATAGGGAGAGCATCCATGGAGGAGGGGCGGGGGCGGCTGGCTAGGGTTAGAGTTGCCGATGGTAGCTAGGGTTGAGACGGTCTAGGATTGTTAGGCTGAAAGCAGGTGAGAGAATTGACCCGCCCATGCCAACATGGCGCCCCCACGTCGGCCACACTGCCCCCTATGGCACGGCTTTGAACGGCGCTCTATCTGGTGCCATCCCCTAAGCGGATATCCCTACGCCGGCCACGTCGCCCCCTATGACGCGTCTTCATACGGTGCTCAGCATGGCGCTGCCTCCTACGCGGCTCCTCGGCACGCCTGCCACGCCGACCCCTACGACACATCTTTGTATGGCGCTCCACCTAGCGCCGCCCCCTACGCGGCTCCTCCGCACGTCGGCCACTTCGTCTCCTATGGTGCGGCCATGCACGGCATCGCCCTGCAAGGTCATGCCACGTATGCTGCCCCCTACGCTAAGCCGCGTGGCATCGGCGCAAACGTGGGCTCCCTCACCCCCATGGAGTGGGTCTTCTACAGCGGCACCACTTCCCACCTCTCCAAGGAAGACGATATCGTTTTTTTCTTTTTCTTCACATTCTGTTCATCGTCATGTCACTATTAGAAACAACTCCTTCGTTCATGTCTCCTCCTCTAGAGATGCCTATCTTCTCTCTTCTTTATCTAATTGTCCACTTCATCTTCATGATGTTCTTGTTAAATCTCGCATAATTAAAAATCTTATCTTAGTTTTTGAGTTCACTGCTGATAATAATTACACCGTAGATTTTGACTCTTTTGATTTTTTTGTGAAGGACCTTCTTACCCGGCGTGACCTTCTTCGGTGCAATAGTATGGGAGAGCTTTATTCTTTCCAGCACCCAGCGTCCCGTGCTCTCACCACGTCCACCACCGCTCACGATATTTGGTATCGTCGCCTCTGTCACCCCGGCCACGACGCCAATCGTCATCTTTCACATCATATTTCTCTGCATTTTAATAAACAAATAACTTATAGTACTCTTTGTCATGCATATCCACTTGGACGCCATGCATGTTTACCTTTTTCTTCTTCCACAACTCTCACTACTAGACCTTTTGAGTTAGTTCATTGTGATCTTTGGATATCTCCAGTCTTAAATATTTCTCGCTTTAAATATTTTTTAGTCATTCTTGATGATTTTACTCATTTTTATGGACCGTTCCTCTCCGCCAAAAGCTCATACCCTGTTTAACTTGCCTCTTGCATCCATACAGTGTGACAATCATCGTGAGTTCGACAACGCCAAACTCCACTCACTAATCATTGCGCACGGCATACACATCCGCTTCTTGTGCCCATACATCTCCCAACAAAACGGTAAAGCTGGGCGTATTATCCACATCGCCAATGCTATCCACTAGTAGGGAAAACCTCATCTGTGGCGCACCAATATATGTATTCTGTAGCGCATGGGTGGTGCTCCACAGAATCTTCGCCACAAAAATAAACATTCTGTGGCGCACCAGTACATGCGCCACAGAAATAAGACATTCTGTGGCGCACCAGTTCATATGCGCCACAGAAATAAGGCATTCTGTGGCGCATGAGTACTAGGTGCGCCACAGAAAATTCAAAAAAATTCAAAAAAATTTAAAAATCAAAAAAATATTATTATTTTTTGAAAATCATAAAAATCGAAATAATGTGAAAAAACTATTTTATTTCAAATTTTTTAGGATTTTATCACATGAGGAACATATTCAAATCACACCGAATTTCTTGACTTCCCGCTAGGTCACCCATCTTTAGACTACTCCGAGCTGAGCATGCTTAACTTCTCCATTCTATGTGCATGAGCTATCCCTAACCTAGCCAAGTTCTTATTGATATTACTATCATATCAATCCTCTTAAGGCCTATGTGTGCTTGTGTGTGTATGTGTGTATATGTGTGTGTATGTGTGTATATGTGTATATATATTATGTATATGTGTGTATATATATGTATATCCGCGTATATGTGCGTATATGTGTGTGTATATGTGCGTATATGTGTGTACATGTGTGTATGTGTGTGTATATGTATGCATGTGTGCATATATATGTGTGTATATGTACGTATATGTGCGTATATGTGCGTATATGTGTGTGTATATCCGCGTATATGTGCGTATATGTGTATATATGTCCGCGTATATGTGCGTATATGTGTATGTACATGTGCATATATGTGTGTATATGTGTGTATATGTATGCATGTATGCATATATATGTGTGTATATATGCGTATATGTGCGTATATGTGTGTATATGTGCGTATATGTGCATATATGTGTGTGTGTATGTGTGTGTATGTGTGCATATATGTATGTATATGTGTGTGTATGTGTGCATATATATGTGTGTATATGTGTGTGTATGTGTGCATATATGTGTGTGTATGTGTGTATATGTGTGTGTATATGTGTGTATATATCTGCATGTGTGTATATGTGTGTATTTGTGTGTGTATATGTGTGTATATATCTGCATGTGTGCTATATGTGTGTATATAACTAATCCAAAAGTTTAATCCAATATAAATTTTGATCTAAAAATAAAAATTAAAAAAAAATTGAAAATATAAAAGTGCAAAAAAGTCTATTTTCCCTTTTGAATTTTGAGATTCTAAAATTTGTCGAAACGACCATTTTTGTTGAATCCAGATGTAACTTTTCGTGTAGATACTTTTTCATATAAAAAACTTTTTAATCCGACTTCGTATGCAAAAGTTATGGCCGTTTTACCGAGACATAAAGTTTTTTTGTAAAAAATATCAAAATTCATTTTTATTATTTTTCTTACTTACTAGATCACATAACATAACTAAATCTGATTTTTTGAATTTTTTTCAAACCTTTTATCATTTTCTTTTATTTTTTAAAAGACTAAAAAGGTGACCCACGGGGGGGGGGGGGGGGTGGGACGAGCTAATTCTGTGGCGCACCAGGGCCAGTGCGCCACAGAATTACCCTAATTCTGTGGCGCACTGGTCTTGGTGCGCCACAGAATGCTCACCAGGGCCAGTGCGCCACATAATTACCCGAATTCTGTGGCGCACTGGTCTTGGTGCGCCACAGAATGCTCTAATTTTGTGACGCACTGGCCCTGATGCGCCACAGAAATAGAGGAACCAATGATTGGGGCTGATAGGGCGTGGGTCCCACCCTATTTCTGTGGCGCACCTGGTTTGGTGCGCCACAGAAATAAATTCTGTGGCGCACTGCTGGCTAGTGCGCCACAGAATTGCATCCCACCTATAAGGGTTTTCCTACTAGTGATCGTGCGTCATCTCTTGTTTTAGGCTAGTTTACCACCTTGTTTGTGGGTCAAAGCTCTTCATCACGCCACTCATATCCTTAATCGCATTCCCACCAAAAAAATTAGTGCTCCCTCTCCATATTTTTCGCTCCATAACACGCACCTCGACTACTCGTCTCTTCGTGTTTTTGGTTGTCTTTGCTATCAAACACCGCCTCCACTATGCCCCATAAACTCAGACCTTGGTTTAGTGCTTGCATTTCTCTTGGTTATTCTCCTCACCACAATGGTTGTCGATACATGGATCACGCTACTCATCGCATCATTATCTCTCGCCATGTTGTTTTTGACGATTCTATTTTTTTCTTTGCCTCGCTGCAGCCTCCCTCCGCTGCCACATTCAAGCAAGGTGGGAACCATGCATCCAAAATGTTTTAAGTGTTTGAAGCCTACAATAGGGCCTAGATCAGGTGAAATGAATGAATCCTAGGTGCAGTTACATTAAAACGTAAATCACCTTTAAAAATCTCAAAATATGGCCAAGATTCGTCCAACTAAAGATGGTAGCAAGCTCTTGTTTAGAAAACCCTTTTGCTAGGTCTAGTCGATCGAGAATTAAGTTAGCTCTAGATAGATTCTAGTAGAATATGATATTTGCATTGTGAATCATTTTTTCCCGAAATGGGGCAGCCCTAGCCTCTGCATCGAAAAGATGCATACGGCTTTCTTTTATTTCATTTATTCATAATGGCTGACAAAGAGCCTTACAACAATCATACAAACTGGACCCACCAAACACGGTATCACCACACCACCTTCTTTGACACATTAGGTGCACACCACACCACCTCCTACCTCCACCATCCAGCAGCTGCTCCAAAAATGATGCCCTCAGAAGGGAAAGCGACGTCGACCACGCCGCCATTATCCGATCCGAAAGACCCAAATCTAGGGTTTCCCCCGAAGCAGGACGAGTGAGTAGACGAAGACTGCATCAGCGATGCCTTCACCAAAGTAACGACGCAAAGAAACACTGCAATCGCTTGCCATGACCAGCATCAAAGCTCAATTTTCACCGGTAGTCTCGTCTTCATCTCGCCACCGGAACTAGATGCGGTTAGAGCATCTCTAGCAGTGCCCGTAAACGCGCGAACTGAAAAACTCGAGTTCGGGCCACTAAACTCGTATTTTTGCTCCACGAAAACTGTAACAACTCAGAAAATTGTAATCCACTTACTATTAATTAAAGTGCCAAATTTTGGACCAAGATAATTTTTTTATCTATTATTGCATGTAGGCATGTATTTTCCATTATGTGTATTTTATGATTTCATGTGTGTGATTAATTGTTGTGCAATAGTTAGTTAGTTATAACTTAACCAACAGAGACATTAGAGAAGGATTACACAAGCCAAAGAAACCAGAAATAAATCATAAAGAAAAAGAGAAGAATAAGATGATCTATGAAATCTTATTGACTACCCTACTTTGAGCCTTTAGAATAAGAAATCTGTAACTCAACTGAGGGTTTGGCCAGTTAGTTGAGTTTAACCAAGTCACATACTAACTCAACCAAGAAGTTGCTACCCAAAATTCAAATCAGAACTGGACTCAAACATCAGCCAAACTTTGAATCTGAAACAGTGACAATACCCAAATTTTGAAATAAGATTTCTGCAAAACTTAACATTTCTTTGTAACAAAAATATGACTGGAAACCTTGGCCAATATGTTGATCACCCAAGGTGGAAATTTTCAAAATTTCGAATTTGAATCTCTTGCGGGCATTTCGTCGAACACCTGGCAGATGAAAATCGGGAGAAATCATGATCACTGTGAGGATCACTGTCGTCGTCCGTCTCAAGCCTGTAGCCATGCTCCTAGACACCTCCGCGGTCGACCCCAGCTCCCTCTGCCCCGACCCAAGCCGTGCGACATGGGAGGAAACGGAGGACAGCACCCGGACCCCCCTCTCTTCTCCTTCTTCCTCTCTGCAAGCTCCCGACCACCGTGCCCTCGCCAGCACCGACCCACAGCACTCCGCGGCCGAGACAACCACCCTCCAGCACGCAAGCAAGGCCGTCGAGGCCGGTGTCGCCCGTGCGCGTCGCCAGCATGCCCTGCGCCGGCCACCTACTGGGCGCCCCTGTCCCCGACGCTCCGGCCTATAAAAACCCCCGCCGATCAAACAAACCAACTCGCCCCGCTCCCAGCTACCTCCCAGACACGCTCACTTCACCCCGCTCGCTCTCGTTCGACGTCGCCATCCCCGCTGGCGAGGTACTGGACGCGGAGGGTGCCGCCGCGTTCGACCTCAGGGGAGCAAGCCGACGCTGGGAATCGGAGGAGGAGCCTCGCCGGAGTCGTTTCCGCCCCTCGCCGTCGAGTTCTGCTTCCTCTACGCACGCCGCCGTCACCGTCGTCATCTTCACTGCTCGCAGGTGAGCTCCTCCGTCGCTGGCGAGCACGATGCCTGTGAGCCGTTAGATCTGGATCGATCGGTAGCGTACCGGTTCGGGGAAGTTAAGTGACCTGACGGGTGGGACCCCCTTGTCAGTTTGTTTAAAAACAAATCCCGCCCGTGCGAACCGTTTTCTGGGTCGGCCCGTTCGGGTTCTGTAGAGAATCGGCCCGTTGGTTTCGAATTCAGTCCGTTTCATTTTTAATTATTTTCCCGCCGTTCAAATTAATTCAAATAACTTTCAGATATGATTTTCAAACTTAAATTCCAAGAGTTTTAGAAATCCATTTTTAGCAAATGAATATGCGTTGGAAAGCTTAGGAAATGCTCTACACTGTAGAACTGGTTAGAATTAAAGTTGAGGTAGGAATTTAAATAAATAAGAATAATGTGACCATAGCTTTATTAATCTTAGAACATTTCTAGAAAATTATTTAAACCACCTAAACTTATGAAACTTGGTTTGTGAACTCACTAATTACCCACCCTACTGTTTAGTCAACCTTAATCAACTCAAACCTAGTTAGTGATATCAATTAGACCTTAATCCAATCTTAATGGGTAACATAAAATGATAGATCTCTATCATACACTTAGAATTTATTTTTGCCCTCAATACCAATTCACATAATTAGTCAATCCTCACTGAAACTAGCCCTAATACCCTAGTTTCATACCATACTTAAAAAGTGAACCACACATGGCATATGGTAGAAAATTTAACTTACACACTCAATGCAAACTTGGAAGAAAACTTGCAACATAATCCAAATAAAATCCAAGAGGAAGGCTATTGTTTGAAAACAAGTATGTGTGCTTGGTGTGTTGTTAGCATTGTGTAGTGATGATGTGCTTTGTGTTTATTCGTTATTAGACGCTAGTGTTACCGAGGAGGATATTGAGGGGGAATATTATCAAGAAGAAGAAGAATACCCCAGACACTTTGCCAACCAAGGCAAGCCATCTTTTGAATCATACCCCAAATGCCTAGTTTTACTATTGCATTCTACTTGTTTTAAGTAAATTGCATGATTGAATTGCTAGAGTAGAATGATAGAAGTATAGTGATATCTTGCTTAGCAAGAGCATCAAGCTGAGTTTATCCAACCTTAGCTTAGTGGTATCATCACTCAATATAGTTGCTTAGTCGCAAAAAAATTGGTGTTATCCCTAAGAGGAACCCCATTTGAACTTGGTGACTTGAACTTGAAAACTTGAATTGGGGACCTCTCATACATGATAGTTTTATGAAGAAAATTAATCTTGACTAAGGACTATGGAATGTATTTGCCAGATGATACTAAGTGATGTACTATGTGAGCCAACCATACCGTACGACCACATTACCCCTAAATGGGAAGGGGCTTAGTCCGTAGCTTGTTTACCCTAGTGTGGGAGGCCTTGTATCATCCTTTACAGAAGTGCACCGTGCGCGGGTACTTCTGAACCGAGTGGAAATTCCATTCATCCGGCATCCCGGAGCGGGCAAAACTAGAGGCGCCGGAACGGGGATTTCCGTATCCCGGGCTCTAGGGAAGGATCCTATACTAGAGTGGGCAAGTGAAAGAGTTTGTTTGATTATCTGAACCTCGCATACTTTGTGTATGACGAACCGTGGATTTCTCCCGGCAGATGTATCGAATCTTGTGGGTAAAGT
Organism: Dactylis glomerata; assembly: GCA_007115705.1. Taxonomy (NCBI): domain Eukaryota; kingdom Viridiplantae; phylum Streptophyta; class Magnoliopsida; order Poales; family Poaceae; genus Dactylis; species Dactylis glomerata. The sequence goes on from QXEO01000218.1 coordinate 413,133, forward strand.
GTACCCCTCTGCAGAGGTTTCAAACTATTTGAATAGCCGCGTCCTCGGTTATGGACAGTTGGCAAACTGTACTTGACTTTTGTCAAGAATATAATAACTTATGGTGAACTTGGTGAATGACATGACTTGACTTGACATTGATGATGACACACTTGAAGTTCCCTTAGATTGAACTTAGAGAACTAAACCTCTTTTCCACCAATGAACATTCTTGGGAAATAAAACTAGCTTTTGCAACTAAACTTAGTGCTTAGTCCACCATATCAACCTTGCATATCTACTTCAACATTTCATTTATAAGATGGTTTGCAAGTGCATCCAATGTACTCACGGCTGTGTCCCTGGCTATCAACTTGGCCAGACTATGGGGAAGAGTATCCGGAGGAAGGGTATGTAGAAGAGTATCAGAACTAAGATTCTTCTACTGAGTCGCCATTGCCTGTAGGGTGAAGGCATGGACCCGAAGACGTTATTTCCGCTGCTATATGGTGTTGTAATATGAACTTGGTCTCTATGACCATTGTATTTGAACCATCGTTTTGTAATGTCTATGGAAATGGTTACCAACTACGTTATGTGTATCACAACAATGATTCTGGGATTGTGGTGGAATGCATAACGGGCACTTCGAATTTGTGATAAATTCGCGGGTGTTACAAGTTGGTATCAGAGCCTAGGCTGACCATAGGAGACCTTAGTTAGAATGGGCGTTAAAGAAACTTTTACAAAAGCAAAGATATAAGTAATGGTTTGAAATTGCTTAGTCTTTTCCTCTCTATTTACAAAGTTTTGTACCTACTTCAGTTTTTACCTACTTAAAATCTTGCACACTTGAGTTGATCACTAATTAACTTAATCTAATCTAAAACTTTGTAGATGGCACCAGTATTCACTGAGCAGTACCAGTTGGGCCATGGTGGCAGCCTTTGTTTCAAGCGCGACCTCACCACCCTGACCTTGTTTCTGGATCGTCTGTATCCGGAGTTCAAGGGAGCCGTGCTCAATGAGCACCCGGATGGAGAGCTACGGTGGCTTGTCAGGGCCAGTTGCCGTGGCAAGAAGGGAGATTTGAGTTCTCCAAGGATCAAGTTTGAGCTGGTGGAGAACACTTGGGCCGATGGTTTGGTCCGAGGTATGCAGGAGATGCACGCCCGCTTGTGTGGACTGCATGTTGAGGAGGTTCAGGGAGAGCGCTTTAGGAACTTTGCTCGGCGTGATGCGGATGGGCGTCCCGCCAACATGCCAGGGCAAAATGAGCCGAGTACCTACATCGATCACATGGACTTCTTGCTGTACTCCACTCAGCAGGAGGCCGATCGTGCCCGTACCAAGGCCAACCTTGAGCACTTCGCACTGGTGGAGGCAAGGAGCACTATCAGGATTCTTGCTAGGGATCGCAAGAGTCTTTGCCGCCAGCGCGATGAGAGGGATCACACCATTGAGGAGTTGAAGGCCAATGTGGCTGAGCTGACTGAGTACATTGAGAGTCTAGAGGACCACCTTGGTGAGGAGGAAGGAATTGATCTCCGCAAGGAGGCTAATGCCCTCATTAGTGACGAGGATGACTTCATGGAGGACTTGGATGATGAGGAGGATCCTGAGGAGAATGGATTCATTGTGGATGATGAGGAGGAAGACCCCGAGGAGCCCGATGTTTAGAGTTGGAGATCCCCGTGTTATCTAGTTATGAGTTTACTTTGAGTCACTTCGTGTAGGTGTGAGTTGTATCCCCCCCTCTCTAGTAGACGAGTCGCAATGGTTTGATGTAAACCATTTGTAATGTGTGAACTCGTATGTATGCCATGTTTGATGCTTGTTGAATGAAATATGAATTTGGCCCTTAAGGCCTTAGTAAGACAAAACTTGCATCATCTATGTTACATTAAATCTTAGCAAATTAGTTTTTCCCTCTTGTCTTACACACCTTATCTTCAGATGCCGCGAGCACCCCCACCCCCGAACCCGGAAATGGCCGAACTACTAAGGTTGATCATGGAAGACCGGGAAGCAGCCCGAGCTGAGCGCCAAGCTAACTTGGCCACTCTTTAGCAACTAACCCAGATGGCAATGAACCACAACAATGGCAATGGAAATGGCCATGGTGAAGGAGAAAACAATGGCCATGGTGATCACCGATCCAAGTTAAGGAGTTTCCAAAACACCAACCCACCTATATTCACTAAGTCTGAAGAACCCTTAGATGCTGATGACTGGCTTCGCACTATGGAGAACAATTTGGCAGTCGCCGAAGTTGGTGAAAATGAGAAGGTCTTGTACACAACCCACTATCTTGCGGGAGCCGCAAGAGGTTGGTGGGATAGCACTCGTGCAATGCAAGCCCAAGGGTATGTGATGCCTTGGGAGGAGTTCAAGAGCAAGTTCAGCAAAGCCCATGTTCCTTTGGGATTGGTTAAAAGGATGAGAGATGAGTTCAGGAATCTGAAGCAAGGTTCCCTATCTGTGGTGGACTACCGTGACAAGTTCCTTACCTTGTCTAGGTATGCCCCAGATGACACCAACACCACTGAGAAGAAGCAAGAAAGGTTTCTGGATGGACTTCATGATGAGATGCAATGTGTCTTGGTCAGCATTCACTTTGCCGACCTGGAGTCATTGGTTGATTCTGCCATTCAGATGGAAGGCAAACTCAAGCAAGCTGCAGAGAACCGCAAGCGCCGTATGATGTATCAAGGCAACTCGAGCAACTCGCAGAAGCCAAGGGGAAATCCACCTATGGGTTTCACCCCAAGACCTATGAGGCCATCTGCACTTGCTCCGCGTCCCAACTATCCCAGCCGTCCGCCCGGCAACAACTTCAACCGTGCACCTCCAAGACCTAGTGGCAACAACTTCAACACCAATACCCCTAGGCCAAATGGCGCCCCTGTGCTACTCAAGCCTGGTGACAAGTCTGGTGTTACCTGTTATGAGTGCGGACTCAAAGGGCACTACTCCAATGAATGCCCGAAGAAGCTAAATGATGCATCCAAGACCACTGCTCCTGCTCAGCAACAGCGCCGTATTGGAAATGGCAAGAACTATCCACCAAGGAACCAGCCTCACCCTCGAGGCCGTCTGCATCACATGAATGTTGAAGAAGCTCAGGAAGCAACCGACGTTGTGCTTGGTATGTTCCCTGTTAACTCAGTTCCTGCAAGAGTTCTGTTTGATTCTGGAGCTTCCCACTCATTTGTTACTCAGTTATTCGTTGATAAAAGTGGACTTCAACCAACACCCCTGAAAAATACCATGTCTGTGCAAATACCTGGGTCAATAACCAAGGCTAGTTGGACCTGCTTGGCAGTGCCCATAGAAATCCATGGGATATCATTCTTAGCCAGTTTGATCGTGTTAGGAACCAAGGGATTGGAAGTAGTCCTAGGTATGGATTGGATGTCTCAACACCAAGGAATTATAGATTGTGCCAAAAAGACCATCACTATGAGGAGTAGCCATGGAATTGTAGTAAGGCATGTGTCAGTTAAACCCAACCAAATCCCTAGATGTCATAAGAGTATCTTAGGGCCAACTCTGGAGCAAGTCCCCATCGTCTGTGAATACCCGGATGTTTTTCCCGATGAGCTGCCCAGAATGCCACCGGACCGGGATATTGAGTTTATCATTGAGCTTATCCCCGGAACTGGACCCATAGCCCAACGACCCTATCGTATGAACCCAGCTGAACTAGTGGAGTTGAAGAAGCAATTGGATGACCTTTTGAGTAAGGGATTGATTCAGCCAAGTTCTTTTGCTTGGAGATCACCCGTTCTATTTGTGGATAAAAGTGACGGTTCCAGCCGACTGTGCACTGATTACCGCAAGCTAAATGATGTGACCATCAAGAATAAGTATCCTCTCCCAAAGATTGATGATCTGTTTGACCAATTGACTGGAGCTCGAGTCTTCTCGAAGATAGATCTTAGAACTGGATACCATCAACTGAAGATCCGTGCAACTGATATACCCAAAACAGCCTTCACTACCCGATACGGATTGTATGAGTACACCGTAATGTCCTTTGGATTAACCAATGCCCCTGCTTATTTCATGAACCTCATGAATAAGGTTTTCATGGAGTTTTTGGATAAATTTGTTGTTGTCTTCATTGATGACATTCTTATCTACTCCAAGTCTGAAGAGGAGCATGCAACCCATTTGAGATTGATCTTAGAGACTCTTAGAGAGCATCAGCTTTATGCCAAGTTCAGTAAATGTGAGTTCTGGTTGAAGGAGGTTGGATTCTTAGGCCATGTATTGTCAGCTGGAGGAATATCAGTAGACCCAAAGAAGATCAAATCGGTCATGGAATGGGAAGCCCCTACCACTCAGACTGAAGTTAGAGGTTTTCTCGGATTAGCGGGATATTACCGCAAGTTTGTTGAAGGGTTTTCAAGCATTGCCCGGCCAATGACCCAATTGTTGAAGAAGGACAAGAAGTTTGAATGGACCCCTAAGTGTGAAGAGAGTTTCCAAGAGCTCAAGAAGCGATTGGTGACCGCTCCCGTCCTAACCATGCCCGATATCACCAAAAACTTTGATGTCTATTGCGACGCCTCCAAACTTGGACTTGGTTGCGTACTAATGCAAGAAGGCAAGGTCATAGCTTACCTCTCCCGGCAGCTTCGACCTCATGAAGAAAATTATCCAACCCATGATCTGGAGTTAGCAGCCGTAGTTCTAGCTTTGAAGACCTGGAGGCACTATCTTATGGGCAACCGTTGCGAGATCTACACTGATCACAAGAGTTTGAAGTATATTTTCACCCAGAAGGAGTTGAACATGAGGCAAAGAAGATGGATAGAGTTGATCAAGGATTATGATTTGGAAATTCATTATCACCCCGGTAAGGCCAATGTAGTGGCCGATGCATTGAGTAGGAAGCCCTGCTCGTTGAATATGATGATCAAAGAGGAGCAACCCATGTTGTACCAAGAGTTTGAAAAATTTGGATTGGAACTAGTCAGTCGAGGATTCTTAGCCAACCTTGAGTTTCAACCCACCTTGATGAGCCAAATTAAAGAAGCCCAGAAGGGAAATGAGAGTATTGACGGAATTAAGCGCAGAATTAGTTCCGGCAAGGTGCCAGGCTTTGAAGAAGATGATCAAGGCGTTCTTTGGTATAAAGGACGTATCTGTGTGCCTGCGGACTCAGAATTGAAGGAAGTTATTATGAAGGAAGCCCATGAGACACCTTACTCCATTCATCCTGGTGGAACTAAGATGTACCAAGATTTAAAGGAACAATTTTGGTGGCATGGAATGAAGCGTGAGATTGCATCGTTCATATCTAAGTGTGATATTTGTCAAAGGGTCAAGGCTGAACATCAACGTCCTGCTGGATTGCTGCAACCTTTGCAAGTTCCGGAATGGAAGTGGGAATCTGTTGGAATGGATTTCATCACTGGATTTCCAAGGTCTAGCCGTGGAAATGACTCTATCTGGGTCATTGTGGATAGACTTACCAAAGTTGCCCACTTTATTCCTGTCAAGACCACTTATACCTCTGGACAGCTGGCAGATCTTTATCTATCCAGGATTGTTAGTTTGCATGGATTCCCTAAAACCATAGTCTCCGATCGAGGAACCCAATTCACCTCAAGATTTTGGAGAAGTTTGCACCAAGCCTTGGGAACCAAATTAGCCTTTAGCACAGCTTACCACCCTCAGACGGATGGACAGACTGAAAGAGTAAATCAAATACTTGAAGATATGTTGAGAGCCTGTGTTCTAGCCTATGGAGCCAAGTGGGAAGATTGTCTGCCTTTCGCGGAGTTTTCCTACAACAACAGCTATCAAACCAGTTTGCAAATGGCCCCATTTGAAGCCTTATATGGACGAAAGTGTCGTACCCCTTTGAATTGGTCAGAAACCGGAGACAGTCAGATATTTGGACCTGATATTCTGCAAGAAGCCGAGGAGAAGGTTCGCATGATTCGTGATTACCTCAAGGTAGCCCAGTCTAGACAGAAGAGTTATGCCGACAAGAGACGTAGAGAACTGACCTTCCAGATTGGAGATTTTGTTTATCTCAGAGTATCACCTCTCAAGGGAATGCAAAGATTCCAAGTCAAAGGAAAGCTTGCACCAAGGTATATTGGACCCTTCCAGGTACTAAGCCGTAGAGGAGAAGTGTCTTATCAGTTGGAAATGCCCCCTGAATTGTCTGAAGTACACGATGTCTTTCACGTGTCCTTACTTCGGAAGTGTCTTGAAGTGCCGGAGAAGTCAGAAGTCTTCAAGAATATTGATCACCGCTCTGTGGATATCAACAAAGATCTAACCTATCGTGAAGTGCCTATTCGTATCCTCGAAGAAGCATATAGAACCACTCGAACTCGAAGCATCAAGTTTCTGAAAGTTCAGTGGAGTAATCACACCGAAGATGAAGCCACTTGGGAACGAGAAGATTACCTTCAGAAAGAGTTTCCCAACCTTTTCAGTTCTTAATTAGTGAATCTCGGGGACGAGATTCTTTCTAAGGGGGGAAGATTGTAACAACTCAGAAAATTGTAATCCACTTACTATTAATTAAAGTGCCAAATTTTGGACCAAGATTTTTTTTAATATCTATTATTGCATGTAGGCATGTATTTTCCATTATGTGTATTTTATGATTTCATGTGTGTGATTAATTGTTGTGCAATAGTTAGTTAGTTATAACTTAACCAACAGAGACATTAGAGAAGGATTACACAAGCCAAAGAAACCAGAAATAAAAATCATAAAGAAAAAGAGAAGAATAAGATGATCTATGAAATCTTATTGACTACCCTACTTTGAGCCTTTCGAATAAGAAATCTGTAACTCAACTGAGGGTTTGGCCAGTTAGTTGAGTTTAACCAAGTCACATACTAACTCAACCAAGAAGTTGCTACCCAAAATTCAAATCAAAACTAGACTCAAACATCAGCCAAACTTTGAATCTGAAACAGTGACAATACCCAAATTTTGAAATAAGATTTCTGCAAAACTTAACATTTCTTTGTAACAAAAATATGACTGGAAACCTTGGCCAATATGTTGATCACCCAAGGTGGAAATTTTCAAAATTTCGAATTTGAATCTCTTGCGGGCATTTCGTCGAACACCTGGCAGATGAAAATCGGGAGAAATCATGATCACTGTGAGGATCACTGTCGCCGTCCGTCTCAAGCCTGTAGCCATGCTCCTGGACACCTCCGCGGTCGACCCCAGCTCCCTCTGCCCCGACCCAAGCCGTGCGACATGGGAGGAAATGGAGGACAGCACCCGGACCCCCCTCTCTTCTCCTTCCTCTCTGCAAGCTCCCGACCACCGTGCCCTCGCCAGCACCGACCCACAGCACTCCGCGGCCGAGACAACCACCCTCCAGCACGCAAGCAAGGCCGTCGAGGCCGGTGTCGCCCATGCGCGTCGCCAGCATGCCCTGCGCCGGCCACCTACTGGGCGCCCCTGTCCCCGACGCTCCGGCCTATAAAAACCCCCGCCGATCAAACGAACCAACTCGCCCCGCTCCCAGCTACCTCCCAGACACGCTCACTTCACCCCGCTCGCTCTCGTTCGACGTCGCCATCCCCGCCGGCGAGGTACTGGACGCGGAGGGTGCCGCCGCGTTCGACCTCAGGGGAGCAAGCCGACGCTGGGAATCGGAGGAGGAGCCTCGCCGGAGTCGTTTCCGCCCCTCGCCGTCGAGTTCTGCTTCCTCTACGCACGCCGCCGTCGCCGTCGTCATCTTCACTGCTCGCAGGTGAGCTCCTCCGTCGCCGGCGAGCACGATGCCTGTGAGCCGTTAGATCTGGATCGATCGGTAGCGTACCGGTTCGGGGAAGTTAAGTGACCTGACGGGTGGGACCCCCTTGTCAGTTTGTTTAAAAACAAATCCCGCCCGTGCGAATCGTTTTCTGGGCCGGCCTGTTCGGGTTCTGTAGAGAATCGGCCCGTTGGTTTCGAATTCAGTCCGTTTCGTTTTTAATTATTTTCCCGCCGTTCAAATTAATTCAAATAACTTTCAGATATGATTTTCAAACTTAAATTCCAAGAGTTTTAGAAATCAATTTTTAGCAAATGAATATGCGTTGGAAAGCTTAGGAAATGCTCTACACTGTAGAACTGGTTAGAATTAAAGTTGAGGTAGGAATTTAAATAAATAAGAATAATGTGACCATAGCTTTATTAATCTTAGAACATTTCTAGAAAATTATTTAAACCACCTAAAATTATGAAACTTGGTTTGTGAACTCACTAATTACCCACCCTACTGTTTAGTCAACCTCAATCAACTCAAACCTAGTTAGTGATATCAATTACACCTTAATCCAATCTTAATGGGTAACATAAAATGATAGATCTCTATCATACACTTAGAATTTATTTTTGCCCTCAATACCAATTCACATAATTAGTCAATCCTCACTGAAACTAGCCCTAATACCCTAGTTTCATACCATACTTAAAAAGTGAACCACACATGGCATATGGTAGAAAATTTAACTTACACACTCAATGCAAACTTGGAAGAAAACTTGCAACATAATCCAAATAAAATCCAAGAGGAAGGCTATTGTTTGAAAACAAGTATGTGTGCTTGGTGTGTTGTTAGCATTGTGTAGTGATGATGTGCTTTGTGTTTATTCGTTATTAGACGCTAGTGTTGCCGAGGAGGATATTGAGGGGGAATATTATCAAGAAGAAGAAGAATACCCCGGACACTTTGCCAACCAAGGCTAGCCATCTTTTGAATCATACTCCAAATGCCTAGTTTTACTATTGCATTCTACTTGTTTTAAGTAAATTGCATGATTGAATTGCTAGAGTAGAATGATAGAAGTATAGTGATATCTTGCTTAGCAAGAGCATCAAGCTGAGTTTATCCAACCATAGCTTAGTGGTATCATCTCTCAATATAGTTGCTTAGTCGCAAAAAAAATTGGTGTTATCCCTAAGAGGAACCCCATTTGAACTTGGTGACTTGAACTTGAAAACTTGAATTGGGGACCTCTCATACATGATAGTTTTATGAAGAAAATTAATCTTGACTAAGGACTATGGAATGTATTTGCCAGATGATACTAAGTGATGTACTATGTGAGCCAACCATACCGTACGACCACATTACCCCTAAATGGGAAGGGGCTTAGTCCGTAGCTTGTTTACCCTAGTGTGGGAGGCCTTGTATCATCCTTTATAGAAGTGCACCGTGCGCGGGTACTTCTGAACCGAGTGGAAATTCCATTCATCCGGCATCCCGGAGCGGGCAAAACTAGAGGCGCCGGAACGGGGATTTCCGTATCCCGGGCTCTAGGGAAGGATCCTATACTAGAGTGGGCAAGTGAAAGAGTTTGTTTGATTATCTGAACCTCGCATACTTTGTGTATGACGAACCGTGGATTTCTCCCGGCAGATGTATCGAATCTTGTGGGTAAAGTGTACCCCTCTGCAGAGGTTTCAAACTATTCGAATAGCCGCGTCCTCGGTTATGGACAATTGGCAAACTGTACTTGACTTTTGTCAAGAATATAATAACTTATGGTGAACTTGGTGAATGACATGACTTGACTTGACATTGATGATGACACACTTGAAGTTCCCTTAGATTGAACTTAGAGAACTAAACCTCTTTTCCACCAATGAACATTCTTGGGAAATAAAACTAGCTTTTGCAACTAAACTTAGTGCTTAGTCCACCATATCAACCTTGCATATCTACTTCAACATTTCATTTATAAGATGGTTTGCGAGTGCATCCAATGTACTCACGGCTGTGTCCCTGGCTATCAACTTGGCCAGACTATGGGGAAGAGTATCCGGAGGAAGGGTATGAAGAAGAGTATCAGAACTAAGATTCTTCTACTGAGTCACCATTGCCTGTAGGGTGAAGGCATGGACCCAAAGACGTTATTTCCGCTGCTATATGGTGTTGTAATATGAACTTGGTCTCTATGACCATTGTATTTGAACCATCGTTTTGTAATGTCTATGGAAATGGTTACCAACTACGTTATGTGTATCACAACAGTGATTCTGGGATTGTGGTAGAATGCATAACGGGCACTTCGAATTTGTGATAAATTCGCGGGTGTTACAAAAACACCGGCGCAGAACAGAGCCCGTAAACCAAAACTGAAAAAGAGAATATTCTGATTATCGGTTCTGGTTTGCGAGCGCTGTTCCGTGGCACGAGCATCCGAACCCGAAAATATAGGGTTTTTGACAGATTTCATATGCAAAATGATAAAACACAAACATAAAAACACATACAACAACCTAGCAAATAATCAAATAAATTGTTTGGAGCACACAAATGATCCAAATTACTACAACAATGTCTCAACCAAATTACAATGAAAGTGACAAGGTTATAGTTAATAAAACCCGCTAGTTGAGTACCCCTGAGGCCCGTTAAGCTAGGCCCAATTGTAATGATAGTCGAAATACGAGTTCTTACCGTATGTCAATGTTGTAATCTGCATCGGACCCTACCCGATCCTCGAGACCTGGCCACCTATATATAAGGGCCAGGAGGGGACGGCGTAGGACAGATTGAAAAGCAAGCCAGGTTCAACACCCAAGTTTACTTTTGATATACACCGGTTTCGACTAACTTTACCTTCGAGTTCATCCGACGCCCTATCTCCCTGATCCTAAGTCCTTCATTTAGGACATTTGTCGAGTTAACCCTTGTCAGAAAGTTTTCCGAATAAATAAACAAACAAACAAATGTTTCCGACAGGTTCATCTCACACATACATGGAAAATTGATGGAAAATAAATTGGAGAGAAGATCATGAGCGACGGCCATGCAGTTGCCAGTGGTGCACCTTGAGATCATTAACGAGCTGGGCATGAGTTGTACTGTTTTCAATATCCCGATGCGTTTGAAGAAAAGCTTCTATGCGACCGGGGTTCCTTTGGGGTTGCACTCGGGTGCCAACATTGTCATAGAAACATGGCAATCTTAAACCTCTCTCATCTTCAATAATCATGTTGTGAAGAATCACACAACAAGTCATGATGTTTATGAGGGTTTTTTTGTCCCAAAACCTAGCAGGATCTCGAACAATAGCAAACCTTGCTTGCAGTGCACCAAATGCTCTCTCAATGTCCTTGTGGGCTGCCTCTTGTGCCTTGGCAAAAACAGCATCTATGTTATCTTGGGGATCCTTGACAGACTTCACAAACGTTGCCCATTCGGGATAAATGCCATCAACTAGATAGTATCCCATTGTATATTCATTATTCCCAACTTTGTAATTGCAAGTTGGAGCATCTCCTCGGGTTAGTTTTGAAAATAAATGGGATCTCTGTAACACATTGATGTCATTAAGTGTTCTGGGCAATCCAAAAAAACAATGCCAAATCCACAAATCTTGTGATGCCACGGCCTCAAGCACAATTGTTGCATCCTTGCTTTTTCCGCAATATTGTCCATGCCATGCCTTCGGACAGTTCTTCCATGTCCAATGCATACAATCAATACTACCTAGCATCCCCGGCCAACCCCTTTTCTCATTTTCCTCCATCAATCTTTTCGTATCTTCTTCAGTGGGAGCTCAAAGATAGGTTGGGCCGTACAACTTAATAACCATCCGAGTAAACTTACGCACGGACTCGGTGGTTGTATCTTCACCAATTCGAAGATACTCATCGGTGTAATTGGCAGGGACCCCATATGCAAGCACCCTCATGGCGGCAGAAATCTTTTGGTACGCACTAAAACCCATTTGACCGGCGGCATTTCTACGTTGCTTGAAGTAATTCGAGTTTGCTTTGCAAGCCTCAACGATTTGCATAAACAAACTATGCCGCATGCGAAACCTCCTACGGAAGAGATGAGCCGGGTATGTGGCTACCTCCGCGAAGTAGTCGTCTATGAGCGTGGCATGGCCGAGGGCGCGATTCCGCTCGATGCTGACACGACCCATCACCGAGCCGTGCCTCCGACCGAGCAGCCGCGCGCGGTCCTCCAGCTCCTTGACGGCGAGAAGGAGGAGGGTGGCCTCGTTATCGTCCTCCAGGTCATGGAGGAGATCCTCGATGTCGGAATCATCCGAGGAGGACGAATCCGACAGATCAAACTCGCTCAAGTCCCTGTTCGAGTTCATCCTCGATTCAGATGGCTCGGCGGAGGGAGGCCCGTGGAATCAAAGAAGAAGGCGGGTACGGGATGCGGGGCGGCCGAGGGGAGCAGGGCGTCGCCGGATTTGGCCGGATCTGGCGGTGGGCGGTGGCGGCAGGAATGGCGGCTGGTGGCGGCTCACGGAAGGGGGAGAAGGAGCGGGTGGGGATGCTGAAACTTCAGCGCGCCTTTTCTACGGGTTGGCACTCGGGTCGACTAGCGAGCCTGTGAATACCCAGGCCGAGTTGGGGTTTTCCGCGCGGCCCCTAAATTTTCTTTTCGGTTCGGCCTATTTTTGGTAACTGATCGGCGCCGTTTTCCGAACCAAACCCATAAATTAGCGGTTATTTTTCAGTTTTGCCCCATTTACGGGTACTGCTAGAGATGCTCTTACAGATCAACCACAACTAGTTGGCCAACCACCTCCAGTGAAAGAGGTGGCCACCACCGCCATGATGTCTACGCACGCTTCTATCCTTGTAGACAGTGTTGGGCCTCCAAGTGCAGAGGTTTGTAGAACAGCAGCAAGTTTCCCTTAAGTGGATCACCCAAGGTTTATCGAACTCAGGGAGGAAGAGGTCAAAGCTATCCCTCTCAAGCAACCCTGCAATTACGATACAGAAAGTCTCTTGTGTCCCCAACACACCCAATACACTTGTCAGATGTATAGGTGCACTAGTTCGGCGAAGGGATAGTGAAATCCAAGTAGTAGTGATGATTATAAGTAGTAAATGTAATTTGAAATAAATATCACTGCAAGCAAACATGTAACAAAACTGAAAGGAAATGGTGTGCAATGCTTGGAAACAAGGCCTAAGGATCATACTTTCACTAGTGGACACTGATGGCGCGGTGATGATGGTGCCAGAAAACTTGTTGGCGTTTGTTGATGAAGTAAAAATGACCGGCCAGTTGGAAACCCCAAGAGAAGGTTTGATGAATATAGCAGCAAGTTTTCCCTCAGTTATGAAACCAAGGTAGTCAATCCAGTAGGAGGGAGACAAATGACCGAAGGTGATGCCCGCTAGCTTCGCGACAGCTCCGGACAATTTATAGGGCGCCTCGTCCAAGCTTTCCTTTGCGAGCGGCAACATGGAACCTGCACATAACACAACCAAATACTTTGTTCCCAACTTACGATGAGGTTGTCAATCTCACCGGTTTGCTTGAAACAAAGGGTATGAGCGTATCGAGTGGAAAATGATGATAGTATGCGAGTAAAGTAAACAATGCGAGTAAAGTAAACAGGTGATGGCAATATAAAGGAAATAGGACCGGGGTCCACAGTTCACTAGTGGTGTCTCTCCATAAGATAAAATAACACATGCTGGGTAAACAAATTACAGTTGGGCAATTGATAGAATAAAGACAACGTGCATATGTCGAGAGGATCACTATGAGATTTACTCTGGGCATTACAACAAGATACATAGACCGCCATCCAACTGCATCTATGACTAATAATCCACTTGTGGCGAATCAATCCGAGAACTCCACAAGTATTAAGTTGCGAACAACAGATAATTGCATTAAATAAAGTGTGTAATATAAACAAAGCATATGCCCTTGAGCATATGAATGTTGTTTTCCCCCTAGTAGCAACAGCACATCTACAACCTTCACTCCCCCAGATTAAATAGAGGCATGAACCCACTATCGAGCATAAATACCCCCTCTTGGAGTCACTAGCAACTACTCGGCCAAGATAGCTACTAACAACGGAGAGCATGCAAGATCATAAACAACATAGAGATAACATAAGATAATATTCAGCACATCAACTCAATCATAACACCAATATTCATCGGATCCCAACAAACACAACATGTAGAATTACATAACGGTGATCACGATCATTTAAGGCAGCTCATGAGATCTAAACATGAAGCACATGGTGGAGAAGACAACCATCTAGCTACTGCTATGGACCCATAGTCCAAGGTAGACTACTCACTCATCGCTCTGGAGGCAAGCATGGCGATGAAGAAGATCTCCGGTGGCGATTCCCCTCTCCGGCAGGGTGCCGGGAAGAGCTTCTGGACCCTCCCAATCTTCGGGTCGACGGCGGTGGCGGATCACGATGTGTTCTGGAAAAGTGATCGGGTCTTTAGGTTTTTCCCGTCGAGGGGTCTTTATGGGCGAAGGGGCGGCGTCTGAAGTGGACCAGGGGGCCCACACCATAGGCCGGCGCGGGCCAGGGGTGGGCCGCGCCCCCTGGTGGTGTGGCCGCCCTTTGGTCCGGCTCCGTCTGCTCTTCGATGTTCTGGAAGCTCCGTGAAATATCTGGACGACTGGCTTTGGTTTCGTCCAATTCCGAGAATATTTCCTGTGTAACTTTTCTGAAACACAAAAACTGCAGAAAACAGGGAACTGGCACTGTGGCATCTCGTTAATAGGTTAGTTCCGGAAAATGCATAAAAATGCCACGAAGTGTAACAAAACTCTAAGAAAATGGTGTAAAAATAAGCATGGAGCATCAAAAATTATGGATACGTTGGAGACGTATCAGACACACTCCCAACAAATATAACATAATTGAACCAATAGATACTATCATCAATATGCAACTCAAAACAATTCTCCAATGGAAAACGAACACTAATCATGCATAGGGCTACGTAACACTCCTCAATGTCCGTATTTCCCCAAACTAGATTGTCCCACACTGTCACCGTGAACGCACTAGATGGTTCCAACAAACACCAACAATTCATAGAGATATTAACCAAAAAGACACACATGATGCGCACACTGTCACCGTCACACCATGATACAAGGTATCTCCGAAGTTTACAAATATAAAGCACGGGAGTAGCATAATATCTGAATAATAACATCTACCAATTCAACTAGATACAAAGCTCACGATCACGTAAAGATCACATCATGGGAGAGAGAGGTGAACCACATAGCTACTGGCAGAGCCCTCAGCCCCGGGGGAGAACTACTCTCTCCTCATCATAGGAGACAACAAGGTTGGTCGAGATGGCGGTGAGGTCGATGGAGACGGCAGAGACGGCGATGGAGACCGATGAAGATGGCTCCGGGGGCACTTCCCCGTCTCGGCAGGGTGCCAGAACAGAGACTTCTGTCCCCCAAAATTTGTCTTCGATGTCGGCGGAGCTGTAGAACTGTTCTGGGAAAAACGCCGATTGTTTTAGGGTTTTCCGCCGGGAGGCTTCATATAAGCGAAGGGGCGTCGTCAGAGGTGGACCAGGGGCTCCCGTTTGGTCCTCGTCCTTCGTCCGGGAAAAATAGGAGTTTCCGAACTTGTTTCGTCCAATTCCAAGAATATTTCCTGTGTAGCTTTTCTGAAACACAAAAACAGCAGAAAACAGAGAACTGGCACTGTGGCATCTTGTCAATAGGTTAGTTCTAGAAATCGCATAAAAACGAAACAAAGTGTAACGAAACACAAGGCAAATGGTGTAAAAACAAGCATAGAGCATCAAAAATTATAGATACGTTTGAGACGTATCAGCATCCCCAAGCATAACTCATGCTCGTCCTCGAGTAGGTAAGTGATAACAAAAGAATAATTTTTGAGGTGACATGCACCTACACAATCTTGATTATATATGTAAGCATTGAGGGCTGGAATCAAAAGAACTTAAAACATGGGCATAAAAGATATAATCTTGATAAAACAAACTTAGCAACCATATTATAACATGAAAAAGAACACAAACGAAAGATCATGAATAATGAAACAATGAAAGTCAAACGTGTGTTCAAATCATATGGAAAACATAGCAAATGGTTTTCAGCTTGTCCCTCATGGAATAGCAAAACATAAAGGGATTTCTATTTTCGTGCCCTCGGGTCGTTAGTTGTACTCAGTTTTCCCCAGCTCGTTAGTTTTTCCTCAGTTTTCCCCAAGCCCTTGTCTGAACCCCTCAGAAGGAGCTCGGACGGGAGGATTCCTGTTAAGTTGACCGTTTCCATGCTGATGTGTAGGGCCACGTCATGTGGGGCCGCGTCGCGTGGGGCTGGTAGAAAGGGACCGCGTGGGACATGACGAGACCGCGTTTGGTTGTACGTGAGAGCTCGGTTCTGTCTCTCTTGGGCCAAATTGGCATTGCCTTTTCAGAGCGCCTTTTCCCCCTCTCTCTCTCTGTAATAGTTCTCTCTCTTTTCACCAAATTAGTATCAAATCTAGAGAAGCTTCTATTTCTGTCTTTCTTCAATGATTGTTGCCTTTTGGCCCTCGTTTTTTGCCCAATATGGTAACAAATCTAGTAGCAAATCTAGAAGCTAGTATAGGATAAATTCACAGCAGCATAATAAATCTAGAAAACTAAGTATAATACATAAACTGCATACAGCAGCCAAAAGCAGCCAATAACGATGTTAATGTTCACGACAAACTAAGCTGAAAATAATACAAGACGCAATGTATTAGGATACCCCAGGATGAATGAATCTGTTTTTCATTCATCATATATATATTCGTCGCTCCATTTTCTGGTCCGAAAGAAATATTCATTGAACTCCTTCCGTCTGCAGTGTGCAGCCAATACATCCTCCAAACGGTATGACCTTTGTTCATCTTTCAGACCGTACTTTCCTAATCTATCCACACGTAGTGGCCACTCATCCCAGGCGTTCATATCATCAAAGTACTCTCTGATATAACCCAAATCCGCGTAGTAGATGCAGCCAGGTCGAAGTGTCGGGTGCACTCTGGTGTCGACGGAGATACACCGGACATGATGGACGAAGAAGGCACGACTGCCAATGTTACTGACGGCATGGAGAGAGCGGCTCTCAGTGTCCACACGGTACACCAATGTTTGACCTTCCTCCAAATGACCGCCCAACAACACAAGCAGCAGATCACCATATGACTTCACAAGGTAGAACTTGTCATTTCCAAGTTCTGGAAATGAAAATAGTGTCTCCATGTTGACATTGCTCGCGCCCTGCTCCAACTGGACATTGTTGGTGCACACTAATGTTCTGAACTCAAAATTGTTCACAGCTAGTGCATAGAATTCACCATTGAACGTGGTAATGCAACGCATAGAATGGTGCTCGATCGAAAATCTTCCTTCTCCCCAATCTTCATCTATACCCTTAGTTGGAGTGCTCTCATCGACCCAAGCAATTTCCGCCGGGTAATATGTGGAAACGAAGAGCATAGTCGGGGACTTCATTACAGTGACTGACTCCAGAATAACAGATGGCATCTGCGCCTCAAATATAGTGTTCGATGTCTTTGTGAGTGGGTTCAGAAACCGTATCTTGTGCGGCTGGTTCTTCTGGGCAAGCACGATGACGCCACGGCAAAAGCTGACGAAGTAGTATCTAAAATATATGGGATTGATGAAGATAACATTCAACACTAAGATGTTTACGATTGAAAATAAAAGGATTAACTCTATAGATATGGAGGAATTTGAACCTTGCATGAACTTCCGTTAGATCGATGGTGATGTAGCGGGATGTGCGGAGGTGGAGGAAGGAGAACTCAGCGGCGCGTGGAAGGGCGTGCTCTACCATGATCCATTCGTGCAGGTGCACGTCGGGCTCAGGTAAATCTGAGCGCCAATCAGTACAAACTTGCCTCAAAGCAGAGTAGGTGTCCACGTACTCCTCGTTTGCCAGTAAGCAGGCGCTGATCTTGTGAAGTGGTCCGTCAGCCCTGAGAGAGGCCCAGTTCACAGAGGCGCCGCACCTGGATGCGCCGCCCTCGGAGGCGACGGGCTCGGCGGTGATGGGCTCGGATGCGACGGGCTCGGAGGCGACGGCTCGGGGGCGATGGCCGCCGGCGCATTCTTCTTCTCCATCGCCGGCAGGGGAGCACGCGTAGGGCGGCTAGGGTTTTTTGGAGAAGGTGATGGGACATGAGAGGCGTGGTTGCGTGCGTGAGTTATAATGAGACTGTGTGCAGAGGGAGGGAGAGAGGGGCTCTGTACTAGCAAAGTGACGGTTCATCTCAGCAGTTGACGTTTGGTCTCAACACGTGCACCGCGCGGCTAACCGCTGCTCACCGCGACACGTGTCCGTGGGACTGCAGGTCAGCACCGTTACGTGTACTCAGTTCTACCCTCTAGTCTTACACTGGAAAAATATCTGTACTCAGTTTTCCCCTCGAGTACTAATACTGGCTAGTGCAATATACTCAGTTTTACCCTCAAGTGGCTGGTCAACAGAGAGTCAAAATGGGATTAAGCTATCTAATTGAGTCATTTCATGCGCAAAAAAATTTAAAAAATTAAAATCATAGTGCCTTCTACTCATAGAGTCTTGTTACGTGACCTGCCACATAGACAATCATATATAAATAAAATTTTAACACAAATGGCCACTTCTCAAATCACTACTAGCTATGAAGGTTCATGGCTTTCCACTCAAACCCCTTCTCAAAACATCTATATCCAAAATATAGTTTGTCTGAATGAGGCCATAATTTTTACACTCATGTATATTTAAATTGCTAATACTTTGAGGTAGGCCAACCTGGGTTTCATTGTATAAAACATGTGTTTTTCTTTTTCTAAATCTCTTATTTGAATTCCTTAGTCTGTTTACTATTTACTTGCCCTTGTATCCTTGATACTACTCAGTTTTACCCTCTCCCTTCTCACAGAAGCCCAAACTTGGCCTGATTGGTCGAGCTGTTGTCACAGAGATCGTGCCCACCTACCGTCGATCCTATGATCTAACGGGCAGGATCATGCCACCCTCTCTCTATCTGTCGGTGGCAAACTACTACCCCTCTATGTATGCTAAATGACGAGTTTGCCACCGGATTTAACAAGTTGGGTAATCACGAATTTCTTGTAGGCATTACTTTTCACGGTAAAATGATAAACTATCACGAATTCCATTTCTTGTAGGCTTTACTTTTCACGGTAAAATGATGAACTATCACGAATTTCCATTTCTTTTAGGCACTACTTTTCACGGTAAAATGATAAACTATCACGAATTTCCATTTCTTGTAGGCATTACTTTTCACGTTGAAATGATGAACTATCACGAATTTCCATTTCTTGTAGGCTTTACTTTTCACGGTAAAATGATGAACTATCACGAATTTCCATTTCTTTTAGGCATTACTTTTCACGGTAAAATGATAAACTATCACGAATTTCCATTTCTTTTAGGCATTACTTTTTTGTTGAGATATAAACCACCCCCACAACGGTCATCTCCTCCTTAATTTATTGTGTAAACCCCACAACGGTCATCTCTACCTTAATTTATGGTGTAAACCCCACAACGGTCATCTCTCCCTTATAAACCCCCACAACGGCCATCCCTCATGTCAATAGGTTCTGCCTCTCTTCTTCATTTCTGCCTCTCTCTTCTTTGTTCACATACACTTGATCCATTGCCATGGCTTCCACATCTCGGACGCCGACCGGAAGGGGAAGGGGGAGGGGAAGGGGAAGGGGAAGGGGAAGGGGTGGCCGGGGTGGTGGATCATCATCATTGCCACCACCACCGTCAATACTGCCATTGATCATAGAGGAGTTCTTCATCACCATCTATGAAGACCCTTTGACCAAGAAGGTACGTACGCGCTCCCATATATATGATGCATGTGATTAATTATGTGCATGTTCTAAAAAACCTTTAATTTCAAACGATCGGCGCTCGATCTCTTTGCAGGCACTCCCACAAAAGTTTGCGGACTATCTTGACGGCCAGGAGCCCGCAAAGGTGTATCTGCGAGCAGCTGACTGCGGTCCTCGTCTCTGGACCGTGGAGGTCCTATTTGACGGACAAGGCCGGATGTACCTCGACAAGGGCTGGGAGAATTTTGCCATCGCGCATGGTGTGGATTTCGGCTGCTTCCTACACTTCAAATATGAAGGCGATTCTATGCTCACAGTGAAGGTGTTCGACGGAACAACGTGCAGGAAGTACTACTACACGGACGACAAAGATACTGACGATGAAAGTGACGACGACATGAAGCCATGCATCTAAGGGGATTATGACCAAGAACATATATGTAGCTTCATATGCATCGATTTATAGATCTAGCTATTTTCTATATATTATGCATGTAAAAAATAATAGAGAATCGCAATTTCCACTATGATTCGAGCACCACAGCCTCCAAACGATGCCGATGCCGATATCGGCATGGTCAGAACGGCTATGCATGCTCGCCGCGACTGCTAGATCTCCGTCGGGATGCACCCTCAATCCCGTCCCCTCATTCGATCACTGACACACCAGAGATACCGTCGAGGCCAATGACGAACGTACATGCTGATGCCAATGCCGAACATGCACGCCGCTGTGGGCACGGCCATGCCGCCCCGCTATGCTGGACGCCACAGACCACCGCGAGGTCTTTCCCTTCGCCACCACACTCCCCTAGCACCCATCTATACATGCCAGAAAGGAGAGACACTGGTTTTCTCTACATTGCTCGTGTTCGTGTCTGATACCGTCAGTCAAAGTGTTGAGGTCGTCGTCGATGTCCTCGACCATTTCTTCTCTTCTTTGCATGGTTAAACGCGTCTAGTTCATATCTATCTAATGCGTCTGGTCTCGCCTCATGCAGTTCTTTGTGGACGTCGATCTCATCTCGGCACCCCGCAGGCCACCTCCTCCGTGCCATCGCTATAGAGCTCCGTTTAAAAATCTAATCCTACCCGTGTATTGCCCCTTGTATCAGCGTCATAGCCCCACTTGTCATTCGATATACTGAAGCCCCACTCGTCCGTGTTTTGGTCAGGGATACGGCGATGCTTACGGTCAAACAAAGATGGATGCTCTGATGTGTCTTTGCAGGCTCTACGTGGCCCCACTAGTCAGCAGTTAACGGTCAAAGGTGTTGAACCATTGGGCAACCGGCCGTTCCAGCACTGGTGATGGTTTCAGACAAGGGCTTGGACAAAACTGAGGAAAAACTAAGGAGCTGGAGAAAACTGAGTACAACTAAGGACCCGAGGGCACGAAAATAGAAGTCCCAAACATAAATGCATAGGACACCTTCAAGTTTAAGAGGGCGACTAGATACAAGTAATTTAAGAACAAGCAAAACTATAATCATGAATCAATCAATAATAAACTTTGGGACTATGCACATTATACTCAGAATGACAACTGTGCTCTCTTAGACGGTGCATAAAGGTAGAAGGTGGAGACTCAACATAAAAGTAAAAGAAAGGCCCTTCGCAGAGGGAAGTAGTGATTAAACATGTGCTAGAGCTTTTCATTTGTAAAATAGAGAGATAAAAACTGAATTTTGAGAGGTGGTTGTCTTTGTCAACGACTAGCAATGGGGTTCTTACTATCTTCCATACAAAAAGTAAGCAAGTTTTTGAGAGAGGGATTGGCACTTTGGTGCTCTTTTATAAAGCTTGGCACTCCTCCCCACCTTTTTTCTTTCACAAACCATGGCTAACCGATTTCATCGGGTGCCCACCAACATTCACATACCATGGAGGAGTGCCTTTTTTCTTTCTTTTTTTTCTCTTTTTTTTGGAATAAGACAATATGGAAGATAGCAAATCCGACCACTACGTCCCCATGAGCTAAAAACAGTGTCACAAAACGAGAAGTGTTTTGAAGGTTTTTTGAAAGGTAGCACATGAAAATTTACTTGGAATGGCTTACAAATACCATGCATAGGAATTTATAGTGGACTCAATGGAATACTTGGTTTTTGGGAGTTGGATGCACGAGTAGAGCTCATACTCAGTACAAAATGAGGGCTAGCAAAAGACTGGGAGCGACCAACTAAGAGAGCAATAACGGCCGTAATCATGCATAGTGACAAAACATCATTGAAAGTAGCATAAAGTGGTATCACAAGTCAAAAACCAAATTATCATAGAGGCTATAGGCGACTTATTTTGTAGTTAACATGTGTAAGCATGCGCCAAGTCAACCCAATTAAAGCATCAATGGAGAAAACCAAATAAATGCTTCCATATAATAAAAACAACGCATGCTTTTTTCAAAGGCTCATTAAGCAATCTCAGTCATTTGAGACAAGTCATGCTACAGAAAAAATCACTAAGCATACTATCAAAACGCAATCAAGCATGGCATACAAAAGTCTAAGCCGCAGTCTAAACAAGCTCCTTTTTGTACCACTTTTTTGCATGAAACTTTTTCTCTTTTCCAACACCATTCAAACCTTTTCCAAACAACTCTTTTGATGAAAACAAACATAGACCAGAGGTCCAAATACACCTTGATGCAATGATATAACAAGATTTGAACACAAATCAAGGCGAAAAACGAAAACTAAACGCAGTAGCAGAAACAGAGAACACTCGTTGAACGATAAGAGTGAAAAACGGAGTGTTCTTGGCAATGAAAAACGGAGTAAGTCTCTCTCCAAAACAAACATAATGTGATCCAACCGTTTATTGCAGCAAACAAAACAAAAGAAAACTGAAAGCAAAAACAACTGACGCTCCAAGAAAAACGCATAGTGCATAAAGCAATAAAAATATAGTGTCTTGAAAGGTGACCTGATTTTTGCCGATGAAGAAGGGGTGCCTCAGGGGCATCCCCAAGCTTTGACGCTTGTACCTCTTGGATATTTCTTAGGGTGCATGGGCATCCCCAAGCTTGAGCTTTTGTCCATTCTTCATCTCATCTCATCATTCTCCAATCCCTACACTTGAAAACTTCCTTCATACAAAACTCAACACAATTCTATTAGCAACATTAGTGTAAGCATGATAATGAATCAAACCTTTTTGCTTCAGGTTTTAACTCAAAACCACCACATATAAAGCATATACTACTGTATCAACTTCCCCACAAGTTCCATGATCAAAAGAACTCAAAAAGAAAGCGATCGAGAGGCAAACACAAATAGTGGCAGAAATCTGTCAAAACAGAACAGCTGACAAAGGTCGATTTTTTTGAGGATTTTCTGTTGCTCAAATCAAAAAGTGTATAACTAATGAAAGTTTGGATATAACCTGGGGCATATGCACAAGAAATCACAGGTAAAAAAGATATTCTTAGAATTTTCACGAATTTTTACGGTGCAGCACTGAAATCTGTTTCAGGACAACAACATCTCCAAATCTTACCTCACTCAAATTAGAGGTTTCTCTTGGCACAACAACGAAATAAAAATTATAAGGAGCAGTTATTACAGTAGTAATAACTTCCAAGACTCAAATAAAAGAAAAAGTACTGAAAATAAAACAATGGGTTATCTCCCAAGATTGCTTTTCTTTAACGCCTTTGAGCTAGGCGCAGTAATTCGAATAGATGCTCATGTAGGCGCCATAAAAGAGCTTAAGGCAAAGGTGCCATAAAGGAACTTGAAGCAAGAGAGAGCATTAAAAAGCAAATATGAAACACATTTAAATCTAAACCACTTCCTATGCATAGGAATCTTGTAAGAAAATAAATCAACGAGGCACATAGTAGCAAACATGGATAGATAAAACAAGTGCCACTTCAAGAATTGCAACATAAAGAGGGGAAACTTAATATTGAGATCCATCAAACCATGTTTCCCTCTCTCATAGTAACTTTTAGTAGCATCATGAATAGAATTAACAATATAACTATCACATAAAGCATCCCTATCATGAGCCACATGCACGAAAGGATTAATACTCCCCACATGAACAATCGTAGTAGGAGAAAATTCAACAAAATAATTATTCTCATCACCATAATCATCAAAAACATGAGGCATATTGTAATCATACCTTGTTTCCTCCTCGATAGTAGGTGAACTGAAAATCTTATACTCATCATCATAACCATCATAAACTAGAGGTTTAGTATCATCATAAGCTATAGAATAGCTATCTCGCAAAGCATATTCATCAAACATATCATCATAAGAAGGAACATGGATAGTAATAATGGTACAACAATTATTAACCTTATAATTTTCAGAATTGGTACCAAAAAGATTTTCAATATCAAAAGTAGAGTGCTTTTTCCAATCATGATCACTAACATAGGTAATAGGCATGGGAACATCATCAAATTCAGAATTATCATAATCTATAATAGGAGCAACATGCTTAGGGGAAGATACCGTTTCCTCTCGCCTTTTACTCATCTTCTTCTTCTTCTTCTTACTCTTCTTACTCTCTCCTTTAGGAGGGAGAGGCTTGAAAGACATTTTCTCCACATAATCTGGTTTGCTGATAGGAACAACAGAAGAAACTTTGGAGGATTTCTCCTCTCTATTAATAAGATAGAAACATCTATCAGTCCTGTCATAGATTGGCAAAACATCATGTTTTATAAGATTTTGTATGTAAGTATTTGCGAGGCAATCTTTAACACAATAGAGACGACAACCACGAAGGGTGCAATTAATATCAGGAGCACTCATATCTACCCAAGAAGTCTTTCTAGATATGTCTTCATACCCCAAAAACAAAGTAAGCTCATCATGCTGATTGAGAGTGATCTTGTCATCACAATACAAACTTGCGGTACTCATTCGATTATTATTAGTGCATGAGCATTGAAAATTAAAATGACCCCTTTCATGGCAAAGCTCACAAAGGAAAGGATAAAGCTCACAAACCTTTTCACCAAGCTCATCTAGAGCCTTGAGCCACATTCGGGTTTCTTCATTCCTGTGGTGGATACAATAATCTTCTTTGTCGTGACTCTGTTCACAAGGTCTGTGTACTCCACAAAAATTAACATGCTTATAAGAAATAGGACTTTCAGAGGTTAGAGCATGTTTATTGCAATCATCAACAACAATATCACTTTCTATGCAAGTGTCTTTGAAAGGTTCATGATACACACCCCCATTTCCTTTAGGAACATTAATATGAGAAGCAAAGGCTCTAAAACAATCAACCATAATTTGGGGATCAAGACCAAATTTAGCACTAAGCTCTTGAAAATCAGCAGTTTCAGTGAAAGACTTAATGCAATCATACTCGTAATTTATACCTGATCCTTTACCTTTGTCGCTATCCCAATCTTGAATATTGTTTTGAATTGTTTCAAGCAGATTCCACTTGACGTCAACATCATTGCTTGTGAAAGAGCCATCAAAGCATGCATCTAGATAGTCCTTGTAATATCCTGAAAGCCTTGCATAAAAATTATTAATAACAATATTACGGGGAAGATCATGCATAGGACATTTGAGCATTAGTGACTTCAATCTTCCCCATGCTTGGACAATGCTTTCTCCCTCATGCGGATGAAAATTATAAATATAATTCCTATCCTTATAAACCTCACTAGAAGGATAGAATTTAGAAGAAAAGAGAGGTACAATTTCCTCCCAATCAATAGGTCGGCCATCCTTTAGCGTCTTATACCAATCCGCAACACAAGCATCCTAAATAGCAGTTATTCATAGCACGTTCGACAATTTTCATAGGTATTTTAAAAGGATGAGGAGCACAAGCATCATTAGAAACATCACATATGGGAGATAAAATATCATCAGAACAAACTTTCTCCACTAAAGCTGGGGAACTAAAAATATCATGCTTAACAAAACCAGCTTCCCCAAGCTTAGACTTTTCTATAGCATTAGCAATAACGGTGTTCAAAGCATTCATACTAACAACACTATTAGCATGCAAATTAAGCTCCAAAGGTTTTTCAATTTTCTCTTCAAATCTAAACTCAGGAAAAAGACTAAAAAACTCTTTACTTTCCATTAAGCCTAACTAGTGAAAATAAAAACAAGAAACAAAAAGATATAATTGCAGAATCTAAAGGAAATAACTTTGAGCACTCACACAGGAGGATGCGAGTACCTTTTACCTTACCTCCCCGGCAGTGGCGCTAGAAAAGAGCTTGATGTCTACGCACGCTTCTATCCTTGTAGACGGTGTTGGGCCTCCAAGTGCAGAGGTTTGTAGAACAGCAACAAGTTTCCCTTAAGTGGATCACCCAAGGTTTATCGAACTCAGGGAGGAAGAGGTCAAAGCTATCCCTCTCAAGCAACCCTGCAATTACGATACAGAAAATCTCTTGTGTCCCCAACACACCCAATACACTTGTCAGATGTATAGGTGCACTCGTTCGGCAAAGAGATAGTGAAATACAAGTAGTAGTGATGATTATAAGTAGTAAATGTAATTTGAAATAAATATCGCTGCAAGCAAACATGTAACAAAACTGAAAGGAAACGGTGTGCAATGCTTGGAAACAAGGCCTAAGGGTCATACTTTCACTAGTGGACACACTCCCAACAAATATAACATAATTGAACCAATAGATACTATCATCAATATGCAACTCAAAACAATTCTACAATGGAAAACGAACACTAATCATACATAGGGCTACGAAGCACTCATCAAAGTCCGTATTTCCCCAAACTAGATTGTCCCACACTGTCACCGTGAACGCACTAGATGGTTCCAACAAACACCAACAATTCAGAGAGACATTAACCAAAAAGACACACATGATGCGCACACTGTCACCGTCACACCATGATACAAGGTATCTCCGGAGTTTATAAATATAAAGCACGGGAGTAGCATAATATCTGAATAATAACATCTACCAATTCAACTAGATACAAAGCTCACGATCACATAAAGATCACATCATGGGAGAGAGAGGTGAACCTCATAGCTACCGGCAGAGCCCTCAGCCCCGGGGGAGAACTACCCTCTCCTCATCATAGGAGACAGCAAGGTTGGTGGAGATGGCGGTGAGGTCAATGGAGACGGTAGAGACGGCGATGGAGACCGATGGAGATGGCTCCGGGGGCACTTCCCCATCCCGGCAGGGTGCCAGAACAGAGACTTCTGTCCCCCAAAATTTGTCTTCGATGGCGGCGGAGCTGCGGAACTGTTCTTGGAAAAACGCCGATTGTTTTAGGGTTTTCCGTCAGGAGGCTTCTTATAGGCGAAGGGGCATCGTCAGGGGTGGACCAGGGGCTCCCGTTTGGTCCTCATCCTTCGTCCGGGAAAAATAGGAGTTTTCGAACTTGTTTCGTCCAATTCCGAGAATATTTCTTGTGTAGCTTTTCTGAAACACAAAAACAGCAGAAAACAGGGAACTTGCACTGTGGCATCTTGTCAATAGGTTAGTTCCGGAAATCGCATAAAAACGCCACGAAGTGTAACGAAACACAAGGCAAATGGAGTAAAAATAAGCATGGAGCATCAAAAATTATAGATACGTTTGAGACGTATCACGCCATGCCTGGGAGCAAAGCTCCAGGCATCCTTGTGGTCCTCGTGTAGCGGGACAAAGCCCAGGAGCACTCGGGAGACCGACAGAGAACCACGGTTGATGTGCAGATTAAGGCCCGTCTGAGCCCATCTGGCCCAGATTGGGCCTGCCTATGCCATGCTGTCGTTGCCCTTGGTCGTGCCAAGTCCTCCTGGCCGCCGCCTGATGCGGGCAGGATGACCATCCAGTTGGGAACCCCAAGAGGAAGGTATGATGAGCACAGTAGCAAGTTTTCCCGCAGTAAGAAACCGAGGTTTGTCGATCTAGTAGGAAAAAGTCAAACTTAAGAAGGTGATGCTTGCTAGCTTCATGACACTCCAACAAGGGCGCCGTTAACGATACTTGTTCGCGCGTCTTCAACTAGTAGCAACGCGGAACCTGCACACAACACAACCAAATACTTTGCTCCCAACTTACGATGAGGTTGTCAATCTCACCGGTTTGCTATAAACAAAGGAATGAGCGTATCGAGTGGAAAATAGTAGTAGTATGCGAGAAAGTAAACAGGGCGAGTAATAGTAAAATGGTGTAGCAATGTAAAGGAAATTGGACCGGGGTCCACAGTTCACTAGTGGTGTCTCTCCATAAGATAAATAACAACATGCTGGGTAAACAAATTACAGTTGGGCAATTGATAGAATAAAGATAACATGCATATGTCACAAGGATCACTATGAGATTTACTCTGGGCATTACAACAAAATACATAGACCGCCATCCAACTGCATCTATGACTAATAATCCACTCGCGGGGAATCATCCGAGGACCCCAAAAGTATTAAGTTGCGAACAACAGATAACTGCATTAAGCAAAGTGTGTAATGTAAACAAAACGAATGTCCTTGGACACAAGAATGTTGTTTTCTCCCTAGTGGCAATAGCACATCTACAACCTTAGAGGTTTCTATCACTCCCCCAGATTAAATAGAGGCATGAACCCAACTATCGAGCATAAATACCCCCTCTTAGAGTCACTAGTATCTACTTGGCCAAGATAGCTACTAACAACAGAGAGCATGCAAGATCATAAACAACATAGAGATAACATAAGATAATATTCAGCACATCAACTTAACATAACACTAATATTCATCATATCCCAACAAACACAACATGTAGAATTACACAAAGATGATCTCGATCATGTAAGCCAGCTCACGAGATCTAAACATGAAGCACATGGTGGAGAAGACAACCATCTAGCTACTGTTATGGACCCATAGTCCAAGGTAGACTACTCACTCATCACGCCGGAGGCAAGCATGGCGATGAAGAAGACCTCCGGTGGTGATTCCCCTCTCCGGCAGGGTGCCGGGAAGAGCTTCTGGACCCTCCCGATCTCGGGTCGACAACGACGGCAGATCGCGATGTGTTTTTGGAAAATTGATTGGGTACTTAGGTTTTTCCCGTCGGGGGGTCTTTATAGGCGAAGGCGCAGCGTCAGAGGTGGACCAGGGCGGTCTCACACATAGGGGGCGCGGGCCAGGGGCTGGCCGCGCTGCCCTACTGTGTGGATGGCCCGTGGCCCCCCTCCATCTCCTCTTTGGACTTCTGGAAGCTTCGTTAAATAATAGGAGGTTCGGCTTTTGTTTCGTCCAATTCCGAGAATATTTCTTGTGTAACTTTTCTGAAACATAAAAATAGCAGAAAACAGGGAACTGGCACTGTGGCATCTTGTTAATAGGTTAGTTCCGGAAAATGCATAAAAATACCACGAAGTGTAACAAAACACTAAGAAAATGGTGTAAGAACAAGCATGGAGCATCAAAAATTATAGATATGTTTGAGACGTATCAGCATCCCCAAGCTTAACTCCTGCTCGTCCTCGAGTAGGTAAGTAATAACAAAAGAATAATTTTTGAGGTGACATGCACCAACACAATCTTGATCATCAATGTAAAGCATTGAGTGCTGGGATCAAAAGAACTTAAAACATGGGCATGAAAGACATAATCTTGATAGAAGAAACTTAGCAACTATGTTATAACATGAAAAAGAACACAAATAAAAGATTATGAAAATGAAACAATGAAAGTCAAGCGTGTGTTCAAATCATATGGAAAAACATAGCAAATGGTTTTTAGCTTGTCCTTCATGAGAGAGCAAAACATAAATGCATAGGACACCTTCAAGTTTAAGAGGGCGACTAGATACAAATAATTTAAGAACAAGTGAAACCAAAATCATGAATCAATCAATGATAAACTTTGGGACTATGCACATTAAACTCAGAATGACAACTATGCTCTCTTAGATGGTGCATAAAGATAGAAGGTGGAGACTCAACATAAAAGTAAAAGAAAGGCCCTTCGCAGAGGGAAGCAGTGATTGCAAGTTTTATAAACCTTCAAAAATTATGGTACTTACTAGCTTTGAGCTCTCATTGCCCCCATCATAGGCATCTTGAATGGTTAGAGTTAATGCGAGTACAATTATGAAGAATATGCTTGACAAATCATAAGTTGAAAACCTCATGTCCCGTGAAGTACGAATACCCAAACCTCATGCTACTCGACTTAGAGTCCCAAGCAAGCTCTTGTCATTGTAAGTATACACGTATCATCGAGAACCGCCAACGGGGTACCTCCGTGCCCGATGACATGGAACAAGCCCACATCAAAATAACAGGACAAACAGACAATGAACACCTCGGCATCTCTTTTATTTACCATTGGTATAGCTTTTTATTTTGAGATGCGTCGTCGAATGTTCATTATGGGCATGCTGTAAATTTCCACCATGAATTATGCATGGCTTAGATTAGCGGCCCAGGCGTTTCTCTAACACGTATACAAACTCCATGATCCCGCAAGATTCCCATCTTATTTCACATCGCGAGTATCCATAAACAAAAGATCACTATATCAACTCAAATAAGAAGTGCAATGTTGAAAGCTTACCCCATGACGGCATGGTTTGGCTAATTTTCAACTTACAACTTGCAAGCATAACAACTCTACATAAGAGAGCCACAATGTCAAAATTTTAAGAACGAGAAAAGTAAAGTGTGCCATCAGGTTCGTGAGAGCTTTACTGATTAATTTTTGCATAACACCAAAAGAGTTTAATTTAAAGGATAGATAAAAGAAAGTCAAATGTACTTTGGAATAGCAAATTGCTAATAGGTATGTATGGTGGACACATTGGAACAACTTGGTTTTTGGGAGTTGGATGCACGAGTAGAGCTCATACTCAGTACAAAATGAGGGCTAGCAAAAGACTGGGAGCGACCAACTAAGAGAGCAATAACGGCCATAATCATGCATAGCGACAAAACATCATTAAGAGAAGCATAAGATGGCATCAAAAGTCAAAAACTTAAATGATCATAGAGGCTTATGGCGACTTTGTATGAGTCAAACATGTATAAGCATGCGCCAAGTTGATACGTCCATTTTGCATCACTATTTTGTATCATAATTTACTGTTATTCATTGATATATTTCATATTTAGAGTTGATACTTATGTTCTTTCCCTTGTTTCCACATGTTCGATGATCATCGGAGGATTTGCTGCTGGAGTCAGGATTCTGCTGGAAAAAGGACCATCAAGGGACCATATTTTGAAGATCAGGAAAATTCCAGAAAAATACCAGGAAATTATATTTTCCCAGAAGACTCAGGAAGCCAGAAGGAGGAGTCGAGAGGAGCCAGGGGGGGCCCACACGCCAGGGTGGCGCGGCCTGACCCCTGGCCGCGCCAGCCCTGCGTGAGGCCGCCCTGGCCCACCTCTGGACTCGCCCCTGCGCATACTTCATCGTCCCCGAAAACCTAAGTCAAGGGGGGGCTCAGAGTTAGACACCGCCGCCTCTGCGGGGCGGAAAACACTAGAGAGAGAAAAGCTCTCCGGCAGGCAGAAATCTGCCGGGGAAATTCCTCCCCGAAGAGGGGAGATCGTTGCCATCGTCATCACCATCACACCGGACTTCATCGGGATCATCATCATCATCATCTCCATCACCAGCACCTTCATCTCCACCATCACCACGCCATCCCGCTGTAACATCTTGAGTTGGATCTTGTTATATTCATAGGGGAAACTTTCCCGGTGTTGATTACTCTTGTAGTTGATGCTATTGAGTGGAACAATTGAATTAAGGTTTATGTTCAGATTGTTATTTACCATTATTTCACCTCTGATCATGATCCATATGATGTCTTGTGAGTAGTTCGTTTAGTTCTTGAGGACATGGGAGAAGTCAAGATGTTAGTAATGAATTATTGTTGAGAAATATTTAATGGTTTGATATTGTTGTGGTGCTATTTCACTAGTGGTGTCATGTGAACGTCGACTACATGATACTTCACCATTTATGGGCCTAGTGAGATGCATTGTGTATTTGGCTACCGATTGTGGGGTTGCTGGAGTGACAGAAACCTAAACCTCCGTTGGGAAACCATTGCACCAGGGAGCATAGGATCTTAGAGTTTAAGGCTGTGGTTAGATTTATCTTAATTACTTTCTTGTATTTGCAGATGCTTGCAAGGGGTATAATCACAAGTGTGTATTTATCCTAGTAAGGGTAGTGCGCTAGCACAGGTTCACCCCCATAACACCTATCAAACCAATAAAGACTATTGGCTTTATGAAGCGAAAGCTCTTGACAGAAACTCCCGTGTGTCCTCGAGAACGTTTGGTTATTATAAGTACACAACCAGCTTGTCCTTTGCTGAAGAAAGGATTGGGGCACTTGCTGCAATTGTTACTACTGTCTTTTATTTACTCGTACTTTATTTACTCGTGTTACCAAATACCCCTGAAAACCTGTTTGCTAGTATTTACAGTGATTTCTTGATCAAAACCGCTCATCAACATCTTCTGCTCCTCGTTGGGTTCGACACTCTTATTTATCGAAAGTACTACGATACACCCCCTATACTTGTGGGTCATCAAGACTATTTTCTGGCGCCGTTGCCGGGGAGTGTAGCGCTATTGAAGAGTGGAATTGGTAAAGGTAACCGTCGCTGTGAGTATTGTTTTTATTTTGTCTTTTATTTTTATTTTACTCTGCTATGGAGAACTCTCCATTTGGTTTCCTATTTGGAAACACATCTACTACTACTGGTGCACATGTGGATGAACCACCACCACCACCGCCTGCTGAAATTGATCCTTTTAAGATACCTATGAAAATTGTTGGGCGTATTATGGATAACTGCTATTCAGGAGATGGAACTGTCCATCCGGGTGATCACTTATTATTTATACATGAATTATGCGAGTTGTTCAAATGTGCAGGTATTTCACCAAGCCAGGTCAAGAAGAAACTATTCTCATTATCATTGAAAGGCAGAGCTGAAGAGTGGTATCGACTACTCCAAGATGGTCCATCTATGGCATGGGAGGATATTGTACCTCTCTTTTATTCCAAGTTTTATCCTCCAAGTGAAATTCATAAAGACCGTAACCGGATATATAATTTTTGGCCTCATGATGGAGAAAGTATTGCCCAAGCGTGGGGGAGATTGAAGTTACTAATGCTCAAATGCCCCATTCATGAGCTCCCCAATAATATTGTTATTGATAATTTTTATGCACGGCTTACTCTTCCTGATAAGGATTATTTGGATGCTTCTTGCTTTGGATCATTTACTCATATGAAAGAAGATGCTAAGTGGAAACTTCTTGACCGTATACAAGAGAATGCTGAAGAATGGGAAAACGACAAAGGTAGGAAGTCAGGTATAAATTATGATTATGAATGCATTAAATATTTTATGGGGACCGATGACTTTCATAGTGTTAGCACTGCTTATGGTCTTGATTCACAAATACTTGCTAATTGTCTCAAGGCTTTTGCCTCTTATCTTGATGTTCCAAAGAAAGATTGGAACAAATATCATGCGCCTTACAAAGATTCTATTAGTCATATACCTGCTGCAGCTACTGAAGTTTGTACTGTTGATAGCATTGTGCCTGAGCCTTATTTTGAGAAGACACCTTTCCCTGCTAAGGTAAAGAAGTATTCTACTTTGGTAAGTGTGTCTAATAAAAGTACTAAGAAAGCTGCAGAACCTGATGAGCAAATTACTATTAAGTCTCCTGTAGCTATATTGAAGGATCTTATTACTAAAGATGTAGGGGATGAATATATTCTTTTTTGTGAAGAGGCTTCTAACATTCTCTCACATCCTAAAAAGCATAGGAAAACAAGTGTTCATGTTATTTCTGTCAGGATTGGAGATCATTGCTATTATGGTTTATGTGATATTGGTGCTAGTGCAAGTGCTATTCCCTTAGAGCTTTATAAAGAAATCATGCATGAGATTGGCGCTTGTGAACTTGAAGATATTGATGTGGTTGTTCAGCTTGCTAATAGAGAGACTGTTTGGCCTCTTGGTATTGTTCGAGATGTGGAAGTTCTTTGCGGTAAGACTAAATACCCTACTGATTTTCTAGTACTTGGTAAGGAGGCTAGTAAAACTTGTCCTATTATTTTTGGTAGACCGTTTTTGAACACCTGTGGCGCCGTGATAGATTGTAAGAAAGAG
The DNA here is from genome assembly GCA_007115705.1 of Dactylis glomerata. Classification (NCBI taxonomy): domain Eukaryota; kingdom Viridiplantae; phylum Streptophyta; class Magnoliopsida; order Poales; family Poaceae; genus Dactylis; species Dactylis glomerata. Next base: position 446,854 of record QXEO01000218.1, read on the forward strand.
AAAATTTTTACTAAGTTTAATGGAGAGTCTTATGAGTTTAATTTTTCTAAGTTTGCTAAGACTTCTTATGAAAATGACACGCCTAATGAAATTTTTTGAGTTGAACAGCTTGCTTCTATTGCTCTTGCTCCTAATAATGCCTTGCAGCAATTCATGGAAGATCATGAAAGTGATGTTTTCAGCAAGGAAAGGGAAGAGATTGACGATATTCTTCTTCGTCAACCACCATTAATCAAGCATAATCTACCTGTGGAGGATCTTGGTACCACTTTGCCACCTAAGGAAGATCCTGTTTTTGAATTAAAGCCTTTGCCTGATAATCTTAAATATGCTTACATAGATGATAAGAAAATATATCCTATTATTATTAGCTCTAAACTTTCAGGAAAGGAAGAAGAAAGATTATTGGAGATATTGAGGAAACACCGAGGAGCTATGGGATATACTCTTGATGATTTAAAAGGGATTTCTCCCACTTTATGTCAGCATGCCATTAATATGGAGAAAGACGCGAAGCCAGTCGTGGAGCATCAACGCCGCCTAATTCCCAAGATGAAGGATATGGTAAGAAATGAGGTATTAAAGCTCCTTGATGCTGGTATTATTTATCCTATTGCTGATAGTAGATGGGTTAGTCCTGTTCATTGTGTTCCTAAGAAAGGAGGTATGACTGTTGTGCCTAATGAGAATAACGAGCTTATTCCTCAAAGGGTAGTAGTTGGTTATAGAATGTGCATTGATTATAGGAAGGTAAACAAAGTTACTAAGAAAGATCATTACCCTTTACCATTTATAGATCAGATGTTAGAAAGGTTGTTTAAAAAGACTCATTTTTGTTTCCTTGACGGTTATTCTGGTTTTTCTCAAATTGCTGTTAAGAAGGATGATCAAGAGAAAACCACTTTTACTTGTCCTTATGGAACTTATGCTTATAGACGTATGCCGTTTGGTTTATGCAATGCTCCTGCTACTTTTCAAAGATGCATGTCTGCTATTTTTCATGGCTTTTGTGAAGAAATTGTGGAGGTCTTCATGGACGATTTCTCCGTCTATGGAACTTCTTTTGATAATTGTTTGCACAACCTTGATAAAGTTTTGCAGAGGTGTGAAGAAACTAACCTTGTTCTTAATTGGGAGAAATGCCACTTTATGGTAAATGAAGGAATTGTCCTTGGACATAAAATTTCTGAAAGAGGTATTGAAGTTGACAGGGCGAAAGTGGAGGCAATTGAGAAAATGCCCTGTCCCAGAGATGTTAAAGGTATTCGTAGTATTCTTGGTCATGCTGGTTTCTATAGGAGGTTTATTAAAGATTTCTCTAAGATTTCAAAGCCTCTTACTAATCTTCTTCAAAAAGATGTACCATTTGTCTTTGATGATGATTGTAAGGAAGCTTTTGAAACTCTTAAGAAGGCTTTAACTACTGCTCCTATTGTTCAACCACCTGATTGGAATTTACCTTTTGAAATTATGTGTGATGCTAGTGATTTTGCTGTTGGTGCTGTTCTTGGACAGCGCATAGATAATAAGTTGAATGTTATCCATTATGCTAGTAAGACCCTTGATGCTGCTCAAAAGAATTATGCTACTACTGAGAAAGAGTTTCTTGCTGTTGTTTTTGCATGTGATAAGTTTAGATCTTACATTGTTGATTCTAAAGTTACTATTCATACTGATCACGCAGCTATTAGATATCTTATGACTAAGAAGGATGCTAAGCCTAGGCTTATTAGATGGGTGTTGCTTTTACAAGAGTTTGATTTGCATATCGTAGATAGGAAAGGTGCTGAAAATCCTGTGGCTGACAACTTGTCTAGATTGGAAAACATTTCTTTTGATCCTATTCCTGTTAATGATAGTTTTCCAAATGAACAGTTGGCTGCAATAAATGTAACTTCGCGAGACCTTCCTTGGTATGCTGATTATGCTAACTTTATTGTTTCCAAGTATTTGCCTCCAACCTTTACAGCTCAGCAAAGAAGAAAATTCTTTTATGATTTGAGGCATTACTTTTGGGATGACCCACATTTATATAAAGAAGGTGTTGATGGTATTATGAGAAGATGCGTACCAGAATATGAGCAACAAGAGATATTAAGAAAATGCCATAGCAGCGCCTATGGAGGGCATCATGCTGGAGATAGAACCGCGCAGAAGGTTCTACAATCAGGTTTTTATTGGCCAACCCTCTTTAAGGATGCCAGAAGGTATGTTTTATCTTGTGATGAATGTCAAAGAGTTGGTAATATTTCTAGATGCAATGAAATGCCTATGAGTTACACTCTTGTTATTGAACCGTTTGATTGTTGGGGATTTGACTTTATGGGTCCTTTTCCTCCTTCAAAAGGCTATACCCATATACTTGTTACTGTTGATTATGTTACTAAATGGGTAGAAGCCATACCTACAAAGAGTGCCGATGGTGAGACCTCGTTAAAAATGCTTAAGGATATTATTTTTCCTAGGTTTGGTGTGCCTAGATATCTTATGAATGACGGAGGTTCTCATTTTATTCACGGTGGTTTTAGAAAAACTCTTGCTAAATATGATGTCAATCATAGAATTGCTTCTGCTTATCATCCCCAAACTAGTGGACAGGTAGAGCTTTCGAATAGGGAGATCAAGTCTATCTTGCAGAAGACTGTCAATAGATCTAGGAAAAACTGGGCTAGTAAGTTAAACGATGCTTTATGGGCTTATAGAACTGCTTATAAGAACCCCATGGGTATGTCTCCTTATAAGATGGTTTACGGAAAAGCGTGTCACTTGCCCTTAGAATTAGAACACAAAGCTTTTTGGGCAGTGAGAGAGCTTAATAGAGATTTTAAACTAGCTGGTAAGAAAAGGTTATTAGATTTGAGTTCTCTTGATGAGTGGAGAAACGAAGCGTATGAGAATGCCAGACTTTTCAAAGAGAAAGTCAAGCAATGGCATGATAAGAGAATTCTTAAGAGAGAGTTTCATGTTGGTGAGAAAGTTCTATTGTATAGGTCTCGTCTCAGATTTTTTGCAGGAAAATTACTTTCAAAATGGGAAGGACCATATGTTATAGTGGAAGTGTACCGCTCAGGTGCTATTAAAATTGCTTCATTGAAAGATGACTCTACACAAGTGGTGAATGGGCAAAGACTCAAACATTATATTTCTGGAGATTCTTATAATGAAGATGTTGATGTTATTGAAACAGTTTCTCTGGAAGAATTCTTCCAAGACAAATTGCAGGTACCTGCAGAGTTCGTTTTCGAATAGGTAACAGTTCTAGTCAGAGAAGTTTTGCGAAAAGCTCTTCCTTTAATATTTTTGCTGTTTTTACTAAATATTAAAAATCATGAGACGAAAAAGGGCAGGAAAAAGAGTCCGTGTGTCTCTCACACACAGGTGGCGCGGGCCCACCCCTGGCCGCGCCACCTAGGTGTGAGAGCACCCCGGAACTCGTTTCCGTCCCGGTTTCCTCCCGTGATTTCGTTTCGATGTATAATTTTCGCCTATTTAACCCCCCGGAGTCCCCGAGGTCTGTATATCGTTTTCTTGTTGTGTTTTGTTTCGAGCTGTTTCTGTCAGGGATTGCTCTCGGCTTGGGAGTTACAATGTCTTCGTCCGGTCCATCTGAGGAGAACCCTCTTGCGGGTTCCATCAATCCGTACACGAGGGAGCTGAGGATGCATCTGAAGGAATTGTCACTCGAGGATGGGGAGTTGCAGATTAAAGATGTTCAAGGACCCAAGGGAGAAGGGAGTCTTGAAGCAAGGATGGAAGCACTGGAACAAGAAGTTTTCAAATACAAGAAGATGGCAGAACGCGAGGTGGACATTATCTATAGGATTAATCAAGAGCTTGTTGCCAAGTACAAGAAGGAGACTACAGAGCTCTGGAGGGACATCCTCTCACTACAGGAGACGACTAGCCAATTACAAGCACAACTCTACGACGTGCAGAACCAAAATTGTGAGTATGAAGCTAGATTTCAACAAATGAGTGCTGCTACAAGTTTCAGGATTTTGGAGACCAAGACATCCTTCCTTGATGGAGGACCTCTGCCTTGGAAGTACGACAACGATGAAGATTCACCGCCACCGCCAAAGGAGTAATTCGTCATCGGTTTAGGCATCCCCTTGGCTTGTTCCAAGCTTGGGGGAGTGCCGCGGTATCACATCATTACCTTTTGCTCATTTACTTTTCAAGTAGTGTCATATCATGAATAGAGAAGTTATCTTATAGAATAGTTTGCAGTTAGGAAGTATCCTCCTTAGTTGGTTATCTATGTATCCCTTGGTGTGAGTTGCGGTAATGAAATATTAATGAGAAGTTTTATCGTTTACTTTCCGCACACTTTATGTTAGTTTGCAATCTCTCTTGTATGACTAGTCTTGTTGATTGGTATTGGTATCACTTTGGGAGCAGGAGTAAATTTAGTTGGTTTTGGCAAACTTAGCTTGGTCAGTAGCAATTTTACCTTGAGGTTTGAGTAGAAAAGAATAAAGAAGTGTTTGTAGTTACATCACTTCAGTTTTCCTTATGTTTGGCTTATAAGCATTGTTATTCTCAAAGTTAAAATCATTGTACCTTCAAGGGAGTTTGCATGATTGTTCTTATTATATGTGTGTTTGTTTGTTTCATGCAATTCTTATGCTTGCTACCCAGCCTTGCTAGCCAAAAACTTGTACTGAGAGGAAATACTTCTCGTGCATCCAAATTCCCAAAAGCCAAGTCACTTCCAAAGAGTCCACTATAAATTCCTATGCATGGTATTTCAAGCCATTCCAAGTAAATTTTCATGTGCTACCTTTCAAAAACCTTCAAACACTTCTCATTTTGTGCCACTGTTTTTAGCTCATGAGGACGTAGTGGATGGGTTTCTTATCTTCCATACTAAATTAAGTACCCCTCGACTAGGCAGTTTCATCTGCTCATCATTAATTTTGCAAGGGAGCTGGTCAGACCATTACAATCTCAAAAAGAAAAGAAAAAGAAAAGCACTCCTCCATAGAATGTGAAAGTTGGTCGGCACCCGATGGAATCGGTTAGCCATGGTTTGAGAAAGGAAAAAAGGTGGGGAGGAGTGCAAAGCTATAAAAGAGCACCAAAGTGCCAATTAATCAAACATCTCAGAACCGCTCTCACTTGTTTAGTATGGAAGATATCAAGAACTCTGTTGCTAGTCGTTGACAAAAGCAACCACCTCTCAAAATAACTTTTTACCTCTGTTTTGCAAATGAAAAGCTCTAGCACATGTTTAATCCCTTCTTCCCTCTGCGAAGGGCCTATCTTTTACTTTTATGTTGAGTCAACCTATTTCCCTCTATCTCAAGCAAGCATTTGAGTTGTTATGTTTCACTCATCCATATGTTGATCCGTTTAATCATGTTTACTATCTTCCTTATTTTGTATAATGCTTTTGTCTGAAGGAATATATCTTTGAAAGCTTTCTATGAATGCAAAAGTTTACCTTGTTGAGCATATACTCTTTGCTATATTAGCTCTGTTTTAAAAGGCTCCATTCAAAAGAAAGAACAGCTTGTTCTTCATTCTTTGACCAAGAACTAAGGTTTGCCATTGCCAATTATAGTTTACCTTGTGCATCTTTACATGTGATTCCCTTTTACCCATTGCAAGTCTTTATCTTATAAAGGAAGTTGCTGTCTATTATAATTTGTGCCTTGGTGAATGTGATGCTTCTTGTCCGTATTTTGATTATCGACACTTCACTCCATAAACCTGTGGTCATGTTTACCGAGTTTAGTTTTCGCTTGGGGACAAGCGAGGTCTAAGCTTGGGGGGGTTGATACGTCCATTTTGCATCACTATTTTGTATCATAATTTACTGTTATTCATTGATATATTTCATATTTAGAGTTGATACTTATGTTATTTCCCTTGTTTCCACATGTTCGATGATCATCGGAGGATTTGCTACCGGAGTCAGGATTCTGCTGGAAAAAGGACCATCAAGGGACCATATTTTGAAGATCATGAAAATTCCAGAAAAATACCAGGAAATTATATTTTCCCAGAAGACTCAGGAAGCCAGAAGGAGGAGTCGAGAGGAGTCAGGGGGCCCACACGCCAGGGTGGCGCGGCCTGACCCCTGGCCGCGCCAGCCCTGCGTGAGGCCGCCCTGGTCCACCTCTGGTCTCGCCCCTGCGCGTACTTCATCGTCCCTGAAAACCTAAGTCAAGGGGGGGGCTCAGAGTTAGACACCGCCGCCTCTGCGGGGCGGAAAACACCAGAGAGAGAAAAGCTCTCCGGCAGGCAGAAATCTGCCGGGGAAATTGCTTCCCGAAGAGGGGAGATCGTCGCCATCGTCATCACCATCGCACCGGACTTTATCGGGATCATCATCATCATCTCCATCACCAGCACCTTCATCTCCACCATCACCACGCCATCCCGCTGTAACATCTTGAGTTGGATCTTGTTATATTCATAGGGGAAACTTTCCCGGTGTTGATTACTCTTGTAGTTGATGCTATTGAGTGGAACCATTGAATTAAGGTTTATGTTCAGATTGTTATTTACCATTATTTCACCTCTGATCATGATCCATATGATGTCTTGTGAGTAGTTCGTTTAGTTCTTGAGGACATGGGAGAAGTCAAGATGTTAGTAGTGAATTATTGTTGAGAAATATTTAATGGTTTGATATTGTTGTGGTCCTATTTCACTAGTGGTGTCATGTGAACGTCGACTACATGATACTTCACCATTTATGGGCCTAGTGAGATGCATTGTGTATTTGGCTACCGATTGTGGGGTTGTTGGAGTGACAGAAACCTAAACCTCCGTTAGGAAACCATTGCACCAGGGAGCGTAGGATCTTAGAGTTTAAGGCTGTGGTTAGATTTATCTTAATTACTTTCTTGTATTTGCGGATGCTTGCAAGGGGTATAATCACAAGTGTGTATTTATCCTAGTAAGGGTAGTGCGCTAGCACAGGTTCACACCCATAACACCTATCAAACCAATAAAGACTATTGGCTTTATGAAGCGAAAGCTCTTGACAGAAACTCCCGTGTGACCTCGAGAACGTTTGGTTATTATAAGTACACAACCGGCTTGTCCTTTGCTGAAGAAAGGATTGGGGCACTTGCTGCAATTGTTACTACTGTCTTTTATTTACTCGTACTTTATTTACTCGTGTTACCAAATACCCCTGAAAACCTGTTTGCTAGTATTTACAGTGATTCCTTGATCAAAACCGCTCATCAACACCTTCTGCTCCTCGTTGGGTTCGACACTCTTATTTATCGAAAGTACTACGATACACCCCCTATACTTGTGGGTCATCACAAGTCAACCCAAATAAAGCATCAAGGAGAAAACCAAATTAATGCTTCCAAATAATAAAAACAACGCATGATTTTTTCAAACGCTCATTAAGCAATCTCAGTCATTTGAGACAAGTCATGATACAGCAAAACCACTAAGCATACTATCAAAACGACATCAAGCACGATATGAAAAAGTCTAAGCCGCAGTCTAAACAAGCTCCTTTTTGTACCACTTTTTTGCATGAAACTTTTTCTCTTTTCCAACACCATTCGAACCTTTTTGAAACAACTCTTTTGATGAAAACCAACATGGACCAGAGGTCAAAATACACCTTGATGCAAAGATATAAGAAGATCTGAACAAAAATCAAGGCGAAAAATGAAAGATAAATGCAGTTCTAGAAAAAGAGAACACTCGTTGAACGATAAGAGTGAAAAACAGAGTGTTCTTGGCAAATGAAAAGCAAGGCAACTTCTCCAAAAGAAATTTGTTGGGGTCCAACCATTTATTACAGCAAACAAAACTAAACAAAACTGAAAACTAAAACAACTGACGCTCCAAGAAAAACGCATAGTGCATGAAGCAATAAAAATATACTGTGTTGAAAGGTGACCTGATTTTTGCCGATGAAGAAGGGGTGCCTCGGGGGCATCCCCAAGCTTTGACGCTTGTACCTCTTGGATATTTCTTGGGGTGCGTTGGCATCCCCAAGCTTAAGCTTTTGTCCATTCTTCAACTCATCTCATCATTCTCCAATCCCTACACTTGAAAACTTCCTTCATACAAAACTAAACACAATTCTATTAGCAACATTAGTGTAAGCATAATAATAAATAAACCCCTTTTTGCTTCAGATTTCAACTCAAAACCACCACATATAAAGCATATACTACTGTAGCAACTTCCCCACAAGTACCTTGATCAAAAGAACTCAAAAAGAAAGTGATCGAGAGGCAAACACAAATAGTGGCAAAAATATGTCAAAACAGAATAGCTGACAAAGGTCGATTTTTCGAGGGTTTTCTGTTGCTCAAATCAAAAAGTGTATAACTAATGAAAGTTTGGATATAACCTGGGTCATATTCACAAGAAATCGCAGGTCAAAAAGATATTCTGAGAATTTTCACGAATTTTTACGGTGCAGCACCGAAATCTGTTTCAGGACAGCAACATCCCCAAATCTTACCTCACTCAAATTAGAGGTTTCTCTTGGCACAACAACGAAATAAAAATGATAAGTAGCAGTTATTACAGTAGTAATAACTTCCAAGACTCAAATAAAAGAAAAAGAACTAAAAGTAAAACAATGGGTTATCTCCCAAGAGTGCTTTTCTTTAATGCCTTTGAGCTAGGCGCAGAAAGTGCGAATCAAGTATTTTCGAAAGAGGCATTAAGATCAACTGCAGAGGTCTTTTAAATAAGGAATTGTATTGCATCCACATAAGTTTTTGAAGACCCCTTGTGATCATGCTTTGGTTCACTCAAATCACTAAAAAGATTTTCAGGACAGATCCAATCAAATTTGTTTTCAAAAGCCTCATGCAATCCTACAAGTTTGCAAGGAATTGGTACTTTGAAATCTTCATTATTTGTACCAATAACATTAACAGGTGCGCCAAGCATATTAAAATGCTCAAAAACTTTCCTAGCTTCAATAGCAACATCTCTAAATTATCTACGCAAAGTCTCCAAGATAAAATGTTTCTTTTCGGAGTCCTCAATATCATGAAGCTAAAGAAATATTTGTTGCATAAAAGGATTAAGATTAACAAACCTAGCCTCCAACACGTGAACTAAATAAGCAGAAGCAACTTCATAACTAGAAGCGAGCTCAGCCAAAGATTTATCCTCAACATCTTTATGCATGCTAATATGATTAAAGAACTCCTCAATATTACTTTTCCCAATAATAGAACCACTACCTACTGAGAGGTCCTCCAAGACGTACTTAGTGAACAACATAATGAACTAAAAGTAAAGAAATAACAACTATAAAGGAGACTAATTTTTTTTGTATTTTTTTGATAAAACGATGCAAGCAAAAATAAAGTAAAGCAAAATAAAAATAAACAAAGTAAAGGATGTGCGTGCAAAACTCCCCTTGAAGAAGTCTTCTTTTTCCCCGGCAACGGCGACAGAAAATTAGCTTGATGCGGGCAGGATGACCACCCAGTTGGGAACCCCAAGAGGAAGGTATGATGAGCACAGTAGCAAGTTTTCCCTCAGTAAGAAACCAAGGTTTGTCGATCTAGTAGGAAAAAGCCAAACTTAAGAAGGTGATGCTTGCTAGCTTCGTGACACTCCAACAAGGGCGCCGTTAACGATACTTGTTAGCGTGTCTTCAACTAGTAGAAACGCGGAACCTGCACACAACACAACCAAATACTTTGCTCCCAACTTACGATGAGGTTGTCAATCTCACCGGTTTGCTGTAAACAAAAGAATGAGCGTATCGAGTGGAAAACTGTAGTAGTATGCGAGAAAGTAAACAGTGCGAGTAATAGTAAAACAGTGTAGCAATATAAAGAAAATTGGACTAGGGTCCACAGTTCACTAGTGATGTCTCTCCATAAGATAAATAACAACATGCTGGGTAAATAAATTATAGTTGGGCAATTGATAGAATAAAGATAACATGCATATGTCACGAGGATCACTATGAGAATTACACTGGGCATTACAACAAAATACATAGACCGCCATCCAACTGCATCTATGACTAATAATCCACTCGCGGGGAATCATCCGAGGACCCCAAAAGTATTAAGTTGCGAACAACAGATAACTGCATTAAGCAAAGTGTGTAATGTAAACAAAACGAATGTCCTTGGACACAAGAATGTTGTTTTCTCCCTAGTGCCAACAGCACATCTACAACCTTAGAGGTTTCTGTCACTCCCCCAGATTAAATAGAGGCATGAACCCAACTATCGAGCATAAATACCCCCTCTTGGAGTCACTAGTATCTACTTGGCCAAGATAGCTACTAACAACGGAGAGCATGCAAGATCATAAACAACATAGAGATAACATAAGATAATATTCAGCACATCAACTTAAAATAACACCAATATTCATCAGATCCCAACAAACACAACATGTAGAATTACACAAAGATGATCTCGATCATGTAAGGCAGCTCACGAGATCTAAATATGAAGCACATGGTGGAGAAGACAACCATCTAGCTACTGCTATGGACCCATAGTCCAAGGTAGACTACTCACTCATCGTGCCGGAGGCAAGCATGGCGATGAAGAAGACCTCCGGTGGCGATTCCCCTCTCCGACAGGGTGTCAGGAAGAGCTTCTGGACCCTCCCGATCTCGGGTTGACATCGATGGCGGATCGCGATGTGTTTCTGGAAAATTGATCGGGTACTTAGGTTTTTTCCATCGGGGGGTCTTTATAGGCGAAGGGGCAGCGTCAGAGGTGGACCAGGGCGGTCTCACACATAGGGGGCGCGGGCCAGGGGCTGGCCACGCCGCCCTACTATGTGGCCGGCCCGTGGCCCCCCTCCGTCTCCTCTTCGGACTTCTGGAAGCTTCATTAAATAATAGGAGGTTCGGCTTTTGTTTCGTCCAATTCCGAGAATATTTCATGTGTAACTTTTCTGAAACACAAAAATAGCAGAAAACAGGGAACTGACACTGTGGCATCTTGTTAATAGGTTAGTTCCGGAAAATGCATAAAAATGCCACGAAGTGTAACAAAACACTAAGCAAATGGTGTAAGAACAAGCATGGAGCATTAAAAATTATAGATACATTTGAGACGTATCACCGCCGCCCGTCTCACTGCCGCTGGATCAGACGGAGCGGGTCGCCGCCGCTACACCCAACCGAAGGCCGAGGAGATCCACCGCCGCCACCGCGTCGCGCGGGCTTTGCCCGGTGACGACGGCGGGAGGGAGAGGCGGGAGGGAGGAGTCGGTCGCGGGTCTGCTGGACGATCCCCGGTGTGGCGCGGCGCCGATGCAATTAGACATCGGTGTCTTCCGGAATCCCTACCTATTCGCCATGCGACTAAAACGATTCATGTGTTGCTATTCCTGGCCGTTCATATCATCTTTTTTTGAAGTAACCATTATTGTAAATAGAGATTACAAAAATTCCTCACGGAAACTACCAAAGACACTGTGAGAAGACAACTGCCCTTGAAACTTTGCAGGGAGAACCCTACATATACCAACACAAATGGCCATCGCCAACCATCAGTGCCCCGAGACGCCCGCCGGTTGAAGAAGAGAAATGTCTCCATAGTTGCCAGAACCGGGGAAACACCATTGCCATCAAGGCTTTTTGAGCCAAAGAACGGGCTTGCCGCGCGCGACAATGCACATATCTCTATGGCACGTCAATCGGGCATCTTCCCCGTCCCTTCCCGGCCCAGATCCGCCGCTTCCTTTCGACGTAGTCGAGAGATCACTCAAGATCCACCATCCACGAACCACCTTCCATGCTTCAAGATCGCCATCTTCAACCGCACGCCGACATCGTCACAACCACAGGTTGCAGTTGCCGGACAACTCCTAGACAAATCCTCCCTGCTCCACCATAACGCTAGAGATAGCTCCGCAGTCTGGAAAGAGAGCAGAAGGATAGACACATTTGATAGAGTTACCGCCGCCGCCTCGCCGACACCATCCATGAAACCGAACGCCCGCTGATCTAAAAGATCATACCATCTTGTGGTTACTTCGAAACATGTCAACGGTGGGGCCGTTTGAGTATTATCACGTATACTATGTTCTTTTTTCCTTTTCATTTTATATTGGTGCGATGAAGTATCCTAGTATAAAAAGTGTGGGGATATCTGCCAGGACAAGACTCAAGGGGCCAAGGCGAGACGTTTTACAAAGTTTGACAAGCGTTCACGTACGTACGATAGCGTGTCCGTCGAGCAGAGAGCAGACGGTCGGTGGCCTGCAGGCGACAGCCCGGCCGACACACACTGACCTACGACGACGCGACTACTACGTCTACGTGTCATCCGTAAGGCCCATGGAACTCGTCGATTCCGTGACGGTGCCAACGTGATTTCATCCAGAAGATGGAAAGAGTAGGAGTAGGAGGAAGAAGAAAAATAGAGCAAGAATCCCTATTTGTTTTCCCTACCTATTCGCCTTGCGACTAAAATGATTCTATGTATTGCTATTCCTAGCCGCTCGTGTCATTTTGTGGTTACACTGAAACATGTCAACGGTGGGGCTGTTTGAGCATTATCACGTATACTTTGTTCCCTATTTTCCTTTTCATCTTTGTGCGATGAAGTTTGAGACACATGTTGACACTGTTGCGAGCAACGGTTGCGAAGCAGGAGTATTGCTTACACATTTTTTTTTCGATCCTAAAAAAAATTAAGGACGGGGATATCTGACAGGACAAAAAGACCCAAGGTGAGACGTTTTACAAAGTTTGACGAACGTCCAATAGCGTGTGCGTCAACCAGACGGTCGGTGGCCTGCACTGCAGGCGACAGCCCGACACACACTGACCTACGACGACGCGACTAGTACGTGCCATACTGCCATCATGGGACTCGCCGACTCCGTGACGGTGCGACCATTAGAGCAATTCCAATAGTAGAGCCTGCTGCTGGCTATAAATCAATTGTCATGTCATCTATAGCCATTTTATAGCTAACATGTACAATAGTGTGCTATATAAAAGTACTATTTTATCAATGCATGGCTCACATTTCACTCTCTCAAAGTGCCTAGGAGCACGTCACTAGTAGAAAAAGGGTCTTTGGTCCAGCACCCAAATGTCATCTGTCCCGGTTCGGCTAGCCATTGGGGACCAATGACACGTATTGGTCCCGGTTCATGCCGCCTGGAGATTAGTCCCGGTTCATTTCGGAGTATCGGTCCCGGTTTGTGGCATTAACCGGGACCAAGGCCTCCCCAGCATGACACGTGCCTCTATGCGGGTCATCGGTCCCGGTTCATGGCATGAACCGGGATCAAAGACCCTCCCCTGGCTATAAATTGATACCCAGCCCTTTGCCCTTTGCTACAAAAATTTGCTGGATTGTGTGTGTGGTGTGGGTGCTAGCTTTTTTTTTCCTTTGATTGCACACAAGGTGTTCGACGAAATGTCCATGCCACATTTAAGTTCGCACAACACGGTATCCTCCGCCGAGGTTAGCAACCTTATCTTCTTCATCTGTAACTAATATAAAAATCTTGCATATGTGTCCATGTGGGTGGTGATTTCACTATTCATGATGTTATTGTAATAGTTAATTATTATAACGCAGATCGATGCGCGGATGCGATGGATGTACGGCGACCGACGCGATTCTGATTTTATTGCAGGCCTGCATAAATTTATCGATGTGGCTAAGGCAAACAAAGTGGATAATTTTATGCCTTGTCCCTGCATCGACTGTCGAAATTTGACGGAGCACTCTGCCCCGAGAATCCTTCAAAGCCATCTGCTTCGGAGAGGTTTCATGTCCGGATATTATTGTTGGGCCATGCACGGAGAAAGAGGGGTTAGGCTGGAAGAAAATGAAGAAGAGGATGATGACAGCTATCCTGAAGAATACGGTGATACTGCAATGGAAGACAATGAAGAAGAGGGAGGCGGCAATGAAGAAGAACAACGGGCATCGGATGAGCCCGGTGATGGTCTTGGTCGGGTCATTTCTGATGCAAAGCAACAATGCGATACAGAAAGGGAGAAGCTGAAGTTGGAGGCCATGCAAAACGATCACAAAAAGTTATTATACCCAAATTGCGAAGATGGCAGCACAAAGCTCGGTACCACACTTGAACTGCTGAAATGGAAGGCAGAGGCTGGTTTATCTGACAAGGGATTTGAGAAGTTACTGAAAATAATGAAGCCAAAGCTTCCAAAGGATAATGAGCTGCCCGAGACAACGTACGAAGCAAAGAAGACTATCTGCCCTCTAGGATTAGATGTGGAGAAGATACATGCATGCATTAATGACTGTATCTTATACCGTGGTGAGAAGTATGAGAATATGGATAAATGTCCGGTATGCACTGCATGTCGGTACAAGATCAGACAAGATGACCCTGGTGATGTTGAGGGTGATGACGAGCCCCCCAGGAAGAAGGTTCCTGCTAAGGTTATGTGGTATGCTCCTATAATACCACGGTTGAAACGTCTGTTCACAAACAAAGAGCATGCTAGGTTGTTGCGATGGCACAAAGAAGAGCGTAAGAAAGACGGGAAACTAAGACACCCCGCCGATGGGTCGCAGTGGAGAAACATCGAGATAAAGTACTCAAACTTTGCAGGTGATGCGAGGAACTTATGGTTTGGTCTAAGTACAGACGGCATGAATCCTTTTGGGGAGCAGAGCTGCAGTCACAGCACCTGGCCCGTGACTCTATGTATCTACAACCTTCCTCCTTGGTTGTGCATGAAGCGGAAGTTCATTATGATGCCAGTGCTCATCCAAGGACCGAAGCAACCTGGCAACGACATTGATGTGTATCTAAGGCCATTAGTCGATGAACTATTGCAGCTGTGGGCAGAACCAGGTGTAAAGGTGTGGGATGAGCACAAACAGGAGCCATTTGACCTACGAGCGTTGCTGTTCGTAACCATCAATGATTGGCCTGCTCTTAGTAATATTTCAGGACAGTCAAACAAGGGATACAATGCATGCACGCACTGTTTAGATAAGACTAAAGGTACATATTTGGATAAATGTAAGAAGGTTGTGTACCTGGAGTGTCATAAATTTCTTCCGACCAATCATCAAGTAAGAAAAAAAGGCAAGCATTTCAACGGTGAGGCAGATCACCGGAAGAAGCCTAAGCTCCCTAAAGGTGCTGATGTATTTGGTATGGTGAAGGACCTAGAAGTAATATTTGGAAAGGGTTCTGGCGGTCAATCTGTTCCGAAAGACCCCATTACCGGACACACGGCCATGTGGAAGAAGAAATCTATATTTTGGGAGCTTGAGTATTGGAAAGACCTAGAGGTCCGTTCTTCAATCGATGTGATGCACGTGACGAAGAATCTTTGCGTGAACCTGCTAGGCTTCCTAGGCGTGTATGGGAAGACAAAAGATACACCAGAAGCACGGGAGGACCAGCAACGTATCAAAGACCCATACAACAAGCATACTGATAAAGGCCGTCAATACTTAAGCAGCTACGCTCTTACCAAAGCAGAGAAGGAAATCTTTTTTGAATGCCTGAATAGTATCAAGGTCCCGGCTGGGTTCTCGTCAAATATAAAGGGAATAATAAATATGGCAGAGAAAAAATTCCAGAACCTGAAGTCTCATGATTGTCACGTGATTATGACGCAGTTGCTTCCGGTTGCATTGAGGGGGCTTCTACCGGAAAATGTTCGAGTACCCATTGTGAAGCTATGTGCATTCCTCAATGCAATATCTCAGAAGGTGATCGATCGAGAAAGTCCAGAAAGGCTACAAAAGGATGTGGTCCAATGTCTTGTCAGTTTTGAGTTGGTGTTCCCCCCGTCCTTCTTCAATATTATGACGCATCTCTTAGTTCACCTAGTTGATGAGATTTCCATTCTCGGTCCTGTATTTCTGCACAATATGTTCCCCTTCGAGAGGTTCATGGGAGTCTTAAAGAAATATGTTCGTAATCGTGCAAGGCCAGAAGGAAGCATCTCCAAGGGCTATGGAACAGAGGAGGTCATTGGGTTCTGTGTTGACTTTCTTCCTGACCTTAAGCCGATTGGTGTTCCTGAATCACGGTATGAGGGGAGACTGAGTGGAAAAGGCACGCTAGGAAAGAAAGCAATGATATTTAGGGACGGGCATTCTTTGAATCAAGCACACTACACAGTTCTACAAAGTTCTACCTTCGTGGCTCCGTATATCAAGGAACACATGAATGTTGTACGCTCTAAGTTCCCGGGGAAGGATGACTACTGGATTAAAGAAAATCACATAGAGACTTTTGGCACTTGGTTGCAATTACATCTCATAAATAACACCACTATTGGAGATCAGCTCTACTTGTTGGCCGCGACACCATCTGCGACTGTATTGACTTTCCAAGGGTACGAGATAAATGGTAATACATTTTACACGATCTCCCAAGATAAAAAGAGCACTAACCAAAATAGTGGTGTCCGCTTTGATGCAACATGTGACAATGGGAAAAAGGACACATACTATGGTTACATAGAGGAGATATGGGAGCTTGACTATGGACCTACTTTTAAGGTCCCTTTGTTTCGGTGCAGTTGGGTCAACATGAATAGAGAAGGGGTAAAGGTGGACCAGCTGTACGGAATGACAACAGTGGATCTCAAGAATCTTGGTTACAGAGATGAACCATTCGTCCTAGCCAATGATGTGGCTCAGGTTTTCTATGTGAAGGACATGTCCTCCAGACCGAAAAAAAGGAAAAATAAGGAAACGAATACATCAGACGATGAGCCCAGGCGTCACATAGTTCTTTCAGGGAAAAGAAACATCGCGGGAGTCGAGGACAAGACAGACATGTCAGCAGATTATGATAAGTTTGAAGAAATTCCGCCCTTCACCGTGAAAACTGACCCTTGCATCCCGTTAAATAATGAAGATGCTCCATGGTTACGGCCTAAGAAGCGATCATAGGCAAGGGATCGACATACGCGACGAAGGAGAATTACCCTAAACCCTATGTAAATCTATGTAATGTATGAAAACTATGACACGTCATTTTGTGAATGATTTTTTATGATGTTTGCAATTATCCAAGTTCAATATTTTTCCATGCAGCTATGACACATAATATTGGAGTGATTCAGTCATAGTCATGCCTAGCCCTATAAACATCGCCACTGTAGTCGTCGTAGTCGTCGACGTTGTCATCGATGGCATCGGAGTCGCGGTAGTCGAACCTCGGCGGGTGAGCACGCGTGGGCTGAGACTGAGGGTAGCACAGGCGGGGGCCACGGTAGGCCATGACGCTCTGGAGAGTCCGGCCGCGCCACCACAGCCGACGGCCGGCCTCGTTGAAGTTCGAACAAGGTGGGCCGTCCTCCTCGTGCCTGGCAAGCGCACTCTCACGCCGATTGATGAAGAAGGCGTCCCAAGTCGGGCTGTAGTCGGGATGCCACTGGGGATTCCTCCGCTGCTCTGGCGTGAGCTCGAAGTAGTAGTGGTTCGTGATGGCCATCTGACGCGCCACACCTAGAGGGACAGGAGGGACCGGTACGCCTCCGACGCTCAGCATCCAGCCGGTGGGGATGCGGTAGCCCGGCGGGCAGGGGTAGTTTGAGGCGCAAAGCGCCTCCGCCTCCTTGGGGGTTAGAGATACGATGGAGGCCATGGGAGAGAGTGATGAGGTTTGCAGATATGAGTCTAGATGTGATATGTAAATGGAGGCCAAGCCTACATATATATAGTGAAAAAATGGCGGGAAGACGGAGGCGGGAAAAGGTGGAAAGCGCGGGAAGAAAATAGGCGGGAACGCAGTGGCGCGGGAAACTATCTAACCTTTAGTCCCGGCTGGTGGGTACAACCGGGACTAAAGGTGGTTTTTGTGTCATCTAACTAAACTGTCGGTGGGATAAGGAAAACTTTCTCCTGCAACATCGTAAGCCATTCCAAGATGCACGTGTGCACAATATGGGCACATTATCATAAACTATGCCCTGATTCTAGCCATAACATTGGTGGTTTGACCTAAATGCCATGAAACCTCGAACATGATAGGTCATTTTGTGAAGGATTTTTTATGATGTTTGCAATTTTCCAAGTTCAATATTTTTCCTTGCAACTATGACACATAATATGACACCACGCGAAGGTTTCACATTGTTTGGATCATTTTTGAATTTCTTATGCCCGTTTCAAACTATATTCAAAGCGGCGGGCTTGAAGCTTCTTAGCCCGGGGCCGAGCCTCGCTAAACTTGAAGTAGATCTCTAGTGAAATAGCATGTTGTGAACCTATAAATGATTTTTAAAAAAATTCACAAGCATTATATCCTGTACTTGTAGTTCAAATCTGGGCACCCTCCTATCGAATCGGCAGGAATTTGTCTTTTTCATGAGGGATGGACGGTAAGGTTTCTGATACACCAGTTGGGAATTGGTCCATCTAAGGTGGTCTAGTATTTTTGAAAAATGGGTTGGTGCCAATGCCAAACTTTAATTTGGTGGTTCCTTCATAGAACACCCCAATTTCGGCACCTCAAAAATGGAAATTGGCTATTTCGTGCGTCGAAAACGAAAACTTCCTCCTGCAACATCGTAAGCCATCCCAAGATGCACATTTGTGCACAATATGGGCACATTATCATAAACTATTCCCTGATTCTAGCCATAACATTGGTGGTTTGACCTAAATGCCATGAAACCTCGAACATGATAGGTCTTTTTGTGAAGGATTTTTTATGACGTTTGCAATTTTCCAAGTTCAATATTTTTCCTTGCAACTATGACACATAATATGACACCACGCGAAGGTTTCACATTGTTTGGATCATTTTTGAATTTCTTATGCCCGTTTTAAACATGTTAGTGCAATTTTTATTAAAAATAGTAAAATTGTTTAGTTAGAATTAATAATTTTGAAAACAGAAAATGGTTTTGGATTAGTTATTTAAATTGAAACACTTTTCCTGTTGAACGTTTTTTCAAATTTTAAATAGAAGAAAGTTTTTTCCTGTTAAAATGAAAACAGCAAGTTAAAACAAAAAACAATGGGCACGTGGCAGCTCAGCAGCGCCCCTCGCCCAGGTCATTGGTCCCGGTTTGTGGCATCAACCGGGACCGTTGATGGGCACGTGGCGGCTCAGCAGCGCCCCTCGCCCAGGTCATTGGTCCCGGTTTGTGGCATCAACCGGGACCGTTGATCCATTGGTCCCGGTTGGTGCCACGAACCGGGACCAATGACCCCTCCAAATATAATTGGCCCTTCTTCCTCCCCCACTTCCCCCCAAATCGGCCGAAACTGCTAAGGACTTTTGCGCGCGGAGCGAAACCACGCCGGCAGGCTGTCCGAGTTTCGTGCCGCCGTCCTCGGGGAGCGCCGCCGCTGCCGCCGTCCTCGGTGAGCGCCGTCGCCGCCGCGACCTCTCCCTTTTCCCCCCGCGCCGCCGGTCATCACATTCTCTCTCTGCAGGTGGCCTGCGCCGCCACCCCCCTAGCGTCGCCGCGACACCCGGCCCCGTGCACCCGCCCCGCACCCCCAGCGCCGCCCCCCGACGCCACCCTGCGGCCGCCCCGCCCCCCAGCGCCGCCGACCCCCTTCGACGGTGAGCTCCTCGGGAGGGAGCTTCCCGGCCCGGCCGGCCGGCCCTTTGGCCAATTTTTTCTTTTTTTAAATTTCGCATTTAAATTGCCGTAAGCAAATTTTTCATTACTTATATATATATAATACATAGAAATTAAAAAAAACATAGAAAAAATAAAAAGCCCTCGTCGGGGCGGGCACAGGGGCGTCGGCGTCGTCGTCCTCGCCGCGGCCTACTCGTCGTCCTCGTCGGGGAGGATGATGTAGGGCCACTGCGGCCACGGCCAGTTGGCCGCAGGCGGTGGAGGAGGACCTGGTGGAGGAGGCGGCGGTGGAGTCGCCGCACGATGCGGTTGCGGCGGCGGCGGGCCTGGTGGAGGAGGCGGCGGTGGAGTCGCCGCACGCTGTGGAGGAGGCGACGGTGCCCGGCCGTGCTGCTGGTGCACGGACATGGCCAGCGCCGTGTCGATGCCGGCCCACCGCCTCTTCTCCTCCTCCTCGGAGACGAGGACGGCGACCCGGAGCTCCTCCTCCTCGGACATCGGTGGCCGGGGTGGCGGCGCCTCGCCGTGGTCCATCGCGTCGAGGATGCCGTAGGCGACGCAGCCGACGAAGTCGTCGGTGTCGTCCCTGGGCTCCTCGCCAGGGATGTCGTCGCCGCCCACCTCCGGCGGCGCCTCCTCGTCCTCCTCCATCTCCTCGATGAAGGGATCCGCCTGCGGCGGCTCTGGCCCCGGCTCCGGCATGTACACGCCGGCGTAGGGGTTGGGGGCGACCTCCCCTAGGAAGGCCGCCCGCCGCACCGGGTCGCGCTCCCGCGGCCCGAAGTTGTCCCACCATTGGCTATCGTAGCCAAAGGCGGGATCGGCGCGGAGGCGCGCCGGCATCAGTGCGCGCCGGCGGCGGATCTCGGCGACCCGCTCCGGGCCGAAGCGCGGCACCGGCGGGACCGGCACGCGCCGGCTGTTGAGGTGCCACCCGCCGGGGAGGCTGCAGTCCGGCCAGTCCACGCTCTGGCCGCACTGGTACAACGCCTGGCAGTGACTCACCGGAATGTACCGGCGATCACGCTGGCGCTGCGGCGAGGCCGTCCTGGCGCGGTGTGGAGGAGACTGGCGGCATGGAGGAGACTGGCGGCGTCCAGACCGGCGCGACCCGCCGGCCTCGTGGTCGTGGCTGCCCTTGCCCTTCTTCCAGAACCCCATGGCTGCTGTGGTGGCCGGGATGTGGTGGCTCTGGCGGCTGCGATGGCTATGGCGATGGAGGCTGGTGGCCGCGGCTCCGTTGGCCTCCTTTTAAAGGGGCCAGTGGCCGAGCGTCCAGCGGCCGCAATGAATGCCACCGAGCGGCAGCCCAATCGGCACACCGGCGTTGATGCCGCGGCAGGCATTGAAGGTGACGGCGGGGCGCCCAAAGCACTGACGCGGCGGGACTCGAGGCGACGGGAGACGCACTGACGCGGGCGTTGCGTTGGAGAAGACGTACTGACGCACTGACGCGGGCCGACGCGTCGCGGTGCTGTTTTTTTTGGGCCTCTCTTGGCCGCTGGTGTTGTTTTTTCGGCCTCTTTTGTCCGCTGGGTGCTGTGGGCAATTCCTATTTGACGCGCACCCCCCACAGACGTTAAAATCTTAGTGGGCTGGCCCAATAGAAATAAAAATCTATTATTTTTGTCCGGTCAAGAACATGCCTTCAGGCGTCCACCCGTAACAGGCGCTTGAAGCGCCGAATAGGAATGCCCTTAGTACTTAGTTAGAAGTTAGTGTTAGTTTGTTAGTTAGAATTAGAATTAGTTAAAATTAGTTTTAGCGTGCATTTTGAATATATAGCGTGTATTCTAACTAACAAATGTCGGTATATTGCAGAAACTATGGATCCAGCAAATAAAAAAAGTCAAGATGATGAATACTTCCTCCAAGGAATGATCCGAGAAAATGTAGATATTGATGTCACCAGGACATTTCTGAACGATTCCGGTGAGGGAGATGAATCTCTCAACCGAGGAGACGACTCCGGTGAGGTAGAAGCCTGGGACGGGGGAGAAGCCGGTGAGGGAGAAGCTGACAAGGGAGAAGGCGACGAGGGAGAAGCCGACGAGGGAGAAGACGACGGCTCCGGCCGAACCTTAAATCTCGGAAACTCCGGCGAGGTGTATATATGTTTTTTTGTAATGCCCGACTGTCTATATATATACATGCATATATTAACACTCTTTCTTATTTTAGCCCTCCGGATCGAGCACTTGTTCCGTCAGAACAAAACGAGGCCCAACCAAAAAGTTGGACAACAAAGTGAGTTATAGGATCGAAGTGGTCGGTGTAGACGGCCAACCGCTAGCTCCTGAAGATGTCGCAAAAAAATTTGTCAAGCAATGTGGAGTTCTTGTGAGGGACCACATCCCGATCATCGTTCAAGAATGGAATCGGCCAAGCAGCGGTGGAGTCCTGTTTGTCGGCGACGTCGCCAAAGATAAGCTTTTTGACAGGCTTATGCTTAATTTCCTCCTGCCGAGGCTAGATGTGAATCCAGATGAGGAGAAGGAAGCAAATGAGGAGCTACTTAAAAGAGTAAAGAAGTTTGCTCTGATCAAGATGGCCGAGGCATTCAAGAACTGGAAGAAGAAACTGTACCTTAAGTTTGTCAAGTTAGACAAGACTCCGGATTTTAATCAAGCCGGCTATGCTAAGTTAAGACACCAGTGGGCTGATTTTGTGAAGTACAAGACATCGGAGAAAGCTTTGGAAAGGTCGAGAATAAATAAAGAGAACGCTGCTAAGAAAGTGTACCACCATAATATGGGGTCTGCTGGCTACGCCGGTTGCATGCCTAAGTGGGATGCACTTGAGGTCAAGTATATTGCTGCCGGGATCAGACCAGAGCCCACAACATGGACACCACGGGCGAGAAACTGGTTTTACGGCCATGGGGGCACGTTGGACGAAGAAGGGAGGGCAATATATACCCAGAAACACAAAGATCATCCCCTACTGCCCATCGAAGATATTAGAAGTGCAGTACAAGATGTGGAAGCGGGACGGTTCGTTCCCGATAGAGAGAACGACGAGCTCACACGAGCCCTCAAAAATGATGAACACACCGGACGAGCACGAGGCACACCGGGCTCCAAGCCGTGGAAGGTTGCCTTCCCCGCGGAAATGAAGAGATATCCCGATAAAAGTCATCAGAGGAGAAAGGAAAGGGAGGCAGCTGAGAAAGCGGCAGCTGCAGACCGGCTGCGTAATGTAGAAGAAGCATTAAAGCGGCAGTAGGATCAACTCGACAGACTTAGCCAGCAAGGTATCAGCAGCCAATCTCAGCGGCACATGGTAGAAGCTGCATTCGATGGTATCGACGCCCTATCAAATAAGAAAAGCAGCGTCGCTTCCACCCAGCTCCACGATGGTGATGATGATGCACTGACGATGGCTCCTCCTAAACGCTACCCAGTGGATGATATCACGGAGAGCACAGCTTGTGAGCTAAAGGTGCAAGTTATGAACTTAAGGGTGACAGCGGCGGTCGGCATGGCCGTACCAACTGCGCCTAACGGAACTTGGCATTGCAGACCGATTCCAAAAGGGTACGTTGTCGTCACGGTGGATGATGTCAAGCAAGATTTTGAGGAGCTGAAGCTGGACCACCCTGCAGGGGAAGATAGGAACCTGACTGAACTAGGAGAAGCCAAAGGGGGGACTATTGTATGGCCAAAGGAGCACATCGTGCTTCCAAATTATGTCCCGCCAAGGCCACCCACTCCTCAGAGCAGCAGTCCACCTTCGCCGCCACCTCACCATTCTCCAGCGCAACCGTCGCCTTCACCGCCTCACCACTCACCGCAGCTGTCTCCACCGCCGCCTCAGCCGTCTCCGCCGCCGCGTCAGCCGTCTCCGTCCCCTGAGCCTCAGAGACTAAAGCGGAAGTATACTAAGAGGGGCAGCACCACCAGCAGCAGCAAGAGCACGTTCCGATCACCGAAACGTAAGCTATCGCCCCTCCCAAGAGTACCTCATCAGAATATGAAGAAGCTTCCTTACGAGAAGACATATGAGGAAATTGCTACGGCCGCAGATGCCCATTATCAACAGTGGAAGACTGACATGGCTAACAAGAAAAATCCAAAGCCGACGGAGCCATTGATCTTCCCGGTCACCACAGAAGATAAAGCCAAAGCAGCCGCGCTTAAGATTCAGCTTCACCAACCCATAGCGCTCACACCTGACTATAATCGCTCTATTACCAAGTCGGCTGAGGCAAAAGAGCTGAGAGTCGGGAAAGAAGTTGCCCAGCTCGGACAACAGAAAAATCAATCGATCGAACCGCTCAAAGTGTACGATACCAATGAGTGGAGAGCCCAGGAGCGGCATGATCCGAACATTGATCCGGAGTTTATTCAACTCTACGGAGAAAAGGCCAAGTTATATGGACTGTCTATTGCTGAGTACATGAGCCGTCTGGATGAGTTCGAGGGGTACCGGCAAATAGCGTACAAATACCGGTACGGGAATCCTCTCGTCAAACCCGAGTTAGTCAAAGATCTACCAACAAAAATGCGGAGATTGCATAACTGGTACATACAAGCCTGTGCTGAATCCACAAACTGGATCTATGCTGGATATAAACACCACCATTATGGTCATGGAGATGGCTTCTTACTGATGGAATTTCTAGAATTATTTCAGTTTTACCAACAAGACGCCCTCGACAAAACTATTGTCAGTGCCTATTGCCTGTAAGTATTATTAAGTCTTTCTAGCTCAGCTCATTCGTTGCTTGTATAATCTTACTCATCATTATACTAATTATATATGCAGAATGAAGATTCTCGAATGCGACCGAGGAGGAATCTTTGACCTTGGGTTCGTTGACTGCAATTTCGTTCATGAAGATACTCTAAAAAAAAAACCCAAAGAGACAGAGGATAACTTGGTACAATCGTTGAAGTATTTCAGCAACAGAAGGGAAATACTATTTCCTTACAACTTCGAGTGAGTGTTACTGTCTTGTACACATTTTGTTTTCGCTTTACTCGATGTTAAGCTATTTGACTCATTATGTCTGTGCAGCTTCCACTTTATTCTGTTAATCATTAGTGTTGACGAAGGAGTAGTCAAAGTCATGGACTCAAAACGCACACCTTTAGGAAATTGGGCGAACATGCAGGAATGCCTCCAGAAGGCTTGGAAACGGTTCACCGCCAACACTAGGGGTGTTTGGAAGCCAGAGCTTATATTTAAACCATTGAATGTAAGTACTACTTGCTAGATCCACGTATCTCTTTGATTCTAGTTTCAATACAATTATCATGCTTGATTCTTATTTTGATTGAACTCCGTTCTCGTAAAGTGCTTGAGGCAAGAAGCTGGGAATAACTTATGTGGATACTATGTCTGCGAGTTCATTCGCCAGACGACCAAAGAGAAGGGTGCAGACCGAAACATCAAAAAACTTGAAGTACGATAAACAATAATCTCAACATTATTTTATTACCATCAACTGTGTTTAGTTTCATTCATATATATTGATCCCCTTCTTTAAATTAGATCGAACGGATGCGGGACGGTCTTCTACCACGGGAACGCGTGCAAGCAATTCAAGAGGAAATTGCCGGATTCTTATTAGAACAAGTCATAGATCCGAAAGGAGAATACTATTACCCGGTTCATTTAGAAGGGTGAAGTGTAAAAAAGAAGATGTAAAATCAAATTTGTGTGAGTTACCGATTGTAATAGCGACCAAGCACGACAGATGAGACGGTGAATAATATATTCGTGACCATGATGTGTAATATATATATATAGTGTGGTTCCTTCATTATTGCTGTATATATATAATACCATTAAATTGAATACAAAACACACCAAATAAAACCCTGAACCCTAAATGGGAAAAAAACCCTGGATCAACGATCCCGGCTCGTCCTACGAACCGGGACCAATGACTCAGCCCCCCTCGCGCCGCAGCGCGTCCACGTGGAGACCTATCGGTCCCGGTTCGTGCTGGAACCGGGACCGGCATTGGTCCCGAGTAATGGATCCCGGTTCGGCAACCGGGACCAATGGCCCAAATGAACCGGGACCATAGGCCCTTTTTCCACCAGTGCGTGCTAGAGCTGGCTCTTGCATGAGAGCCCACTTCTCTTCTCTCTCCTCCAACTAAGCAAGAAAATATTACTTTAATCCTTATAGCCAGCTGACTAGGAATATTGTACTTGCTCTTATGTCATCCAGAAGATCAACGGGCGGCTCACTTCTCCCCCTCGTTTCTCTCTCTTAACTGTGAGGTCTTTTTTCTTCTTTGGGCTGATCCGATGCCGATCTCGTCGGCGATGCCTGTCGAGGGAAGCGGAGGAGAGGCGCCGATGTCCTCGTAGGATGTAGGTTTCCTTTTATTGTTAGTTTGGGCTTCTTGCTCGGTCGGAGGCATCCAGATCGAACCAGCCGAATCTGGATCTTAGGGTTCCTGCTCGCTCTCCTCTGGCTCCGGAGGTCGGAGCAAGCGGCGGCAGGGGGCTCCACTCCTTCTTCGAATAAGCTGGTTGGTTGCTTCTGCTTCTTGGTTCTGGCTGGGCCAGGGCCCCGTCTTCTTTCTCCGGTCGGCCGTGGCGGCAGGGAGAGAAAGGGATGGGATCTGGCGGCTGCTAGAGTTAGAGGCGGCGGGGGGGGGGGGGGGGGAAGGGGGTGGTGGCCTACGCTAGTGTACCTATCTGCTTCTTGTCCCTCTTGCCGTGGTGGCTTGGGGATGTTGGCGAAGAGTCCATGCTGGGTGGTCAGGCACCCTCTCTTCTTGTGGCGTCGCTGCCGGTGTTGCAGCGTGGTGGTGCCCTCTTCCTCTCTGGCCGGTCGTGGCATCGAGGGAAGACGAGGAGGGTTCTCCCGCTTCTCTGTTGTGGGTGGTGTTCCCCGTCGAGCTGTTGTGGCGTGTGCTCATCTGTTTGCTTGGTGGCTGCTCCGTCGAGCCCTTCCTCTCCGCCTGCCTCCTCCCGCCCGTGGCTGGTGCGGTGATTCTGATGGCGGGTCGTTCGTCTTCGTCGGCTCTAGCGTTGCGCCGCTTTCTGCATCCTTCGTCCAGCTGCTTTGGTGCTGGAAGTCTTCTTCCCCGAGCTCTACCTCGTCGGCAGGTCATAGCCGTCAAGCATCCAAGATCCTTCGAGGATCTATCTGCAAGTCGGTAAAAGTTTCCGGCAATCAAACCTCCATTGGGAGGCCCTCTTCGAGATCTGCTACCGCGTGCAGTGTTGGACTGGAGGCAAGTGGTGTCATCCCCACATCCTCTCTCGACGGCGGCTGGCTGGATCTCTTGCTCGGCGTTAGTTACAGAGAAGGTCCTGATTGCGATTACAAATTTTTCAGTGAGGTCTTTTCTACATTTGCCAAGGACTTATGTGTAATTTTACTTTTTCTTGTAATATCTTGTACTGCCACCGCTTATTATTAATGTGACTTCTAGGCCCTTCGGGCCTCTTCTCGTTCAAAAAAAATTCAGAAGATCGAAGAAAAACAGAAGTAGAATGCTCGGCAAATGGCAATCCTACGTGTTGTGTGTGCCTACACGCAACAAAACCCAGCCTAACAGGAAAGCCGGCGGCAATTAATCATGGTCATGGCGCGCGTGTTTCCTCTCCATTTGGAGATTTGTTCCCCAAGCCACCAAAGCCGGCCGTGAGATGCTTCGTGGCGAAGGAAGACGGTCGAGAAGCAAGCTAGAGCCGCTCGTGTTTCTCCTGACGCCGTGGTGTCGTCGTCGTGACGCCACTCCCCACGCAATGCCTCCTCGGCTGGCCGGGCCCGCGCACGTCCTCATCCGATCCGCTGTGAACGCTCGCGCCCTGTGCCGCCGCCACCCGCCAGCGAGATGGCGACCGTACGGTGCTCGATTGACCGACATACTATACTGTTTTCTTGGGTTTCTTTTTTCAGCTCGTTGTCAACCTGTCGTAGTATAAGCCAGATTTGTCCCTAAAAAAACTATATGCCAGATTTGCATGTATCATATATGGAGAACATACTATACTGTTCTCATATGTTTACAATCTTGATAACGAGCTTGTTTCTGTTAGGAAGAGAACCCTTCAATCGCGGACCCATGGTATCTAGGGTCATATGAATTCATACACAAGCAATCCGAAATTCTTATATGCTTTACGACAACATGTGTAAACTTGCATTGTCTCGGGTGGAGTCTTGAAATTCATCCTCATAGCCACATTTCACGAAGTGTTGTATGGCAATGTTCTTTGGAAGTGTGTATTGGAGGCTAAAATTTTAATACCACAATCCATTTTTTTTGGACTCAATATTACTTTAGATTTGGATTGGGTTTCACATAACCGATAGCCCATCATAGTAAACCCATTTCCGGGAAAATTTGTGAACCGAATTTGATTGGTAAGGGGGTCTATTGTTGTGTGAATCAAGGTTCACAATATCAATGTAGTTTCTGTAATTTTTCCGAGGACTAAAATATGTTTAACCTCAAAATTTCAGACCGTATTCAAATTAATTTCATACCAAATTAATGCCAGAGAAAATAAGAATAAATAAATAATTTTTAACATGTGCAAATACAAAACAATGCTAAAAAGCTTCAAAAAATCAGCTGTTTTCCCAAAATCTTCTTGTAGTGAAATTTTAAACCTTTTAATGTGAATCACACATAAAGTTTGAGTGACTAAAAAGGATTTTCTTTTTTGAAAATAAAATGCTCCCCTCTGCATGGTCCATTGTTCGAGAAGACGCGCTCCAAAGGCGTGACGCCGCAGAGGATCCAGATCTTGAATTCAAAAGCAATGGGAAAGCAAGCCGTTTCCGCGTTGAAACAGACCTCTCTCTTCCCGAACACCTCTTGACTTTCCCATCTCCCTTGTCTCACTCTCTCTCTTCCCTTCTTCCTCCACAGTCCACCCAGACCCAGCCCATCGCTCGCTTCGCTTTCCCATCCACCGCCATGGATCCCTTCCACCACCTCAACACCGCCTTCTCCAACCCCTACCACCCGCTCCTCTCCTCCTCCCCTCCCCACCACCACTTCCCTCCCCTCCCCCCGCCTCCCCCTCCTCCTCCCGCCGCCGCCGACCCGCCCGAGCGGGAGCGCCTGCCGCAGTGGTCCCACGCCGAGACGGCCGCCTTCCTCGCCATCCGCGCCGAGCTCGACCACTCCTTCCTCTCCACCAAGCGCAACAAGGCGCTCTGGGAGGCCGTCTCCGCGCGCCTCCACGCGCAGGCCGGCGGCGGATTCGCGCGCACCCCCGACCAGTGCAAGTCCAAGTGGAAGAACCTCGTCACCAGGTTCAAGGGCACCACCGCCGACGTTCCGCATCCGGATCAGGGCGGCGGAGATCCTTCTTCCGGCGTCGCGTCGTCCGCGAGGGGCGCCTTCCCGTTCCACGACGAGATGCGCCGGATCTTCGACGCCAGGGTCGAGAGGGCGCGCGCATTGGAGATGAAAAAAGCGAAAGGGAAGGATGCCGCAGCACGAGGCGATCCGGACGACGAGGATGGCGGCGGCGGCGGCGAGGAGGACGAGGAGGAGACGGAGCTGTTGGAAGAAGAGGAGGAGATCGCGGAAACGCGGGGTGCCGCTGCCTCGGGGAGGAAGCGGAGGAGGAATAGGGCGGCGCCGGCGAGGACGGGGACGGCGGGAGGATCAGGGATCGAGATAGGCGAGGTCGAGGCGGTGCTGCGGGAGTTCATGCGGCGGCAGATGGAGATGGAGGAGCGGTGGATGGAGGCGGCCGAGGCGCGCGACGCCGAGCGACGAGCGCGCGAGGAGGAGTGGCGCGCCGCCATGGTCGCGCTCGGCGAGGAGCGGCTCGCGCTGGTGCGCCGGTGGAGAGAGCGGGAGGACGCGTGGAGGGCGCGCGCCGAGGAGCGGGAGGAGCGCCGGCACCAGCTCGTCGCCGCACTGCTCGCCAAGCTCGGCGGCGGCGACCCGTCCTAATCCATTCACATGCAAAGATGCACCGGTACGGATCAGAGTCACTCGCTCGCTGCTCCATTGATTCCTAGGCTCATAGCTAGCTCCATCGATCAGACCATCACTAGGAAATGTAATGCTAGCAAACAAATAATCATCTCATTTTGACGGACGGAGAGATCTTAATTAATTCTTGGATTCTTAATTGCTCAGGACGATCGACCACCGCAAAGCGCGTGCCGGCCGGCCAGATAGCTCTTTTCAATTAGATCAGTTTGTACTACTACCGACAGATCAAATCCATGGTCTTGCATGTCCAGTACCTTTGTTAGGGTTTCTTTAGACAGTGAGAGGTCAGCAAAGGCGGTGTGTACTGATATCTTTGAAAAGGGTTTTGCACATCTTTACTTAGCCCATGACCTGCAACTGCAAACTCACTAGTCTTATCACCTTCAGTCTTCATAAGCTAGTGATCAGCTTTCCAAATACCATGCATGCCTTTGCATGATCAGTCCATCTCCATCTATGGATGTTCCATGTTCATATGCTAGCTTCTCCTTCTACTCATCATTTCACAAGGTGGTCTCTCTCGGCAGAATCTAACAACGTGGGTGCTTACATACATTATTTGCTTTTTCAGATATATCTCTGCAGCCTGCATGTGTAGCTTTTGCGCAACATGGTCTATATATATCTAGATCTTTCTTTCTTTTCAGTTGCATGCTCTAAAGAGATTTGCATCTGAAAAGTTTTCTAGCTATAGTGTGAGAGGGAAGAAAGGCAAGCAGCAGGCATGCATGATGGGGGCGCGCAGTCAAGTCTCAAGTGCAGCTGCTTTGATTTGCTTTGCCTATCACGTCCGGGGATTGATGCCCTGATGTGCCACACATATATGTGAAAAAGCTAGAATCCACTAGAAAACCCTGAAATGTGAATACATCATGCGTTCATATGCATAGAGAGGAAGTACTTTTTATTTGCCGTACTGGTAAGGATCATTTAACTGAAAGTGGACTTTGCCTAATCATGTATATTAGTAAGGTATGCCAATGGTATGAAACCAAGGAGCTACACAGTGTACGTACAAATGTAGAATAGGAATGCAAGCGTGTAGATGCATTATTTTCTTATGAAATGGAACTGCAAAGTGCAAACCTTTAATCTCATTAAATTCGTGGCACAAATGTTCTACTACCTTTTCCACTGTGAAATAGTTTGATTTCTAAATTAGAAGTTTTGCCCCACCTTATCTCCTTAATTGTATATATATATTGAAAGCATGCACACATAACTACGGCGTGGCATGTATATATTTGTGAGAAAGTCACATGTTGATATCGATTACATGTAATACTTTCAAGTTCAGTATAAGCTCTATGCAAATTGTTAATCTTTTTTTTTGTAAAATCTACATGATGATATCGATTACATGTAGGACTTTCAGGTTAAGTACAACCTCCAAAGTTGTTAACTTTTTCGATTGCATGTGTAGTTAAAATCGCTTCTAGCATACTCAATAGTGATTGATCATTAAGATGTCTGTTGTGGGAAAGAAGGTGATTTCTGATGACGATTAATCTCACCAATAAACTCAGTAAGATGGATGTATCAATAAGAAATATGGAGAAATACAACATCAATTAGTATAGCTAATTTGTCAGTATAACAACTTTATGCACATAGATTCAGACATGCTCAATAGAGTTTGGTCAATAAGGTTGGTATGTTGTGGGAAAGAAGGTAATTGTTGATCATGATTATTCCACCAATGAACTCCACATGATTGATGTATCAATAAGAGTTGTGAAGAAACACACCAATTTCTTAACTAGAACTTTATGCACTTGATTCTTGAATTTAGTTCAGAGTTTAAAGAGAAATTGGAGATAATCTATCGGTTCTGTTTTAGAATGATTGACATGTGTGTATGTACATATTTGAGTTTTTTGCCAGCAACAATACTTCATTTGTGTCCGAGTTTTTATTTAATAGTATATGCTAAACAATAAGGAAAAAATCAGCAGCATATCATCAATGCATGATCTTATAAGTAAGTAAATTTCCTAGCTAGTCGGTACATTAATGTTTCTTGATGCTTATCATGCGTGATGTTGTGTGTTCACAATGGCAACAAGCAATCAGAGTGAAAGGACAATAGTTCATATCTGAATACTTCTCTGGCTTTGTCCACAACATCACATAAGAGACAAACCATTTGGATTATGATTGATCAAAAGCATCAATTGGTGATTGATTTGATTTTCAATGCATATCGATCGACATTATTTTCTAGTCTTGAGCTAACTACTTTACGATGACCGCATCCATATATGAGCACATTGAATTTACTTTAAATACACTTGCAAGTGTTTTTTGAAAAAAAAATACACTTGGAAGTGTTTTTTGAAAAAAAAATTACACTACGAAGTGTATATTGCTTTCTCTCGCATGATTCATTCATGATATATTCTCATGCTTTCACAAATTTAGTA
This sequence comes from Dactylis glomerata, assembly GCA_007115705.1. Classification (NCBI taxonomy): domain Eukaryota; kingdom Viridiplantae; phylum Streptophyta; class Magnoliopsida; order Poales; family Poaceae; genus Dactylis; species Dactylis glomerata. Next base: position 478,715 of record QXEO01000218.1, read on the forward strand.
CTAGCACTACATTCAGCAATTTGCCGTAGATCAGGTAATTTGCCATGTGCTTTTTTTGTTAGAAAATGAACGATTTGCCACATGCCAAAGAAAACGCACGACATATTAGCTAGTAGTTTGCCGCGGGATTAAAAAAGATCACGGCAAATGCTTTGTCGTGTGCCAGGTTATTTGTCATAGGTGAATCAGGCGACTTACCAGTTGGGAATTTGCCATATTGGTTTGTTATGTGTTTGCCTATGGCGAACAATTTTCCGTATGTTTTTTGTTCCTTTGCCATAGGCTACGGGCCTATGGCAAATTACTTAATTCAGTGTAGTAAGTACGTTTAACTAGTACTCCCTATCAAATATATTGTATATTAATTTTGTCCATGTCCGAACTTTGTATAATTGCATATTAGTCTTGATAGCTTTCATAATGATTGTAGTATTTGAAAAAAGACATTGCTGGTTGCATGTAAATAATGCGTGGGAAGAACTGATCAATTTGCTGCTGCAGGATCTATCGACCTAGCTAGGTAGCGCGTACGCTTCCCACATCAACCCAATAGTTTATGTGCATGCATGATCCATCATGGTCAATTTGCTAGCCAAGTGTGAAGTCACGGATCGCATGTTTAGCCAAAATCTAGAGAGAGACCACCTGACACGGAATTAATATATTCTTTCTCCACACTGATGTGACTTAACAAACGGACAAATGATCACTACTGTCGAATGTTATAATCAAGTTGTCCACATTGCCCAAGGAAACGAAGCAGACAAATCGCATGCTATCGATGGACATCATCAGTAGTACTGCACTACTTCTGTTCGATGCCCCTGCCGTGAATCCAAACAGCTAATCATGCTGCACGATCAAAACTGACTAGTCCGGTCATTCTACTATTAGAGTAGCCATTCATTCTACCATTAGGTACTCCCTCCGACCCATATTACTTGTTGCTGATTTAGTACTACTTTATACTAAACCAGAGACAAATAATATGGGTCGGAGGGAGTAATTAGTTTTGAAACATGAACTATATATAGTAACTTCTACCCCCTCCCTTCCATAGAACATGTTGCGAAAATGGATGTATCTAGATATATTCTAGTGTCTAGATACATCTATTTTACCGATATGTTTTATGTAACGGAGGGAGTAGGTACTAATTTATAGAAAACTACGCGCGTTATGTAAAGTTGGTACCACATCTAGCATTTGTTCGGCCATAAATCTGACTTTCTCACAAAACTTTGGCAAAAATAAACCCTTTTCTAAAATTTTGTTGGTTCTTACTCTTTTGGTATCGCCAGACCATCTCATAGCAGGTTGAATGGGCTACCGCCATGAACTTCCGAGGTACCACTCTGATAGTGCGGAAGCCTTCGGCGGTATCAGGGTGGTACCTCCAAAGCCATTGACCGTAGCCTATTCAACCGTAGTACCACACGGTGTGGTGTATCGAAAAATTTGAATCTGATTAAATATTTTAGGAGAGTTGAAGTTTTGAACTTATTAAGTAAGACTAGCACAAATGCTCATGCGTTGCACAATGCGTTGCTACATATTGATTTTGAGTGAATATATTTTTAAACCGTGTTAAAAATTGCAGCAAATTCATAACAATGCAATAGATGCTTATCACATTAAAGATGTTCTTTAGAAGGGTTTGGAATTAAGTCTCCAATCAGCACTAATCATTTGACAATTCAGAAAGAACAATGAAAGGATGGCACATCAGAGAGAGCTAAATATAGAGCCAGGAAAAAGAATTGGAATGCTATGGTATATTTTTTATCGTGCATAAAAATGAATCAAAAGTTTGCAAAATTTTGTCCTTTTCTTTATCCCTATCGTCCCCCTTTTCTATTTTTCTTAAATTGAAAACAAAAGAAAAATATTTTTTCTCTAAAGGGATAGGCATCATTGTCTGCCGAACTAGGCCTAGCAAGTCCCAACCAGGCTGATGCCCCCAACCCTAACTGTTTTTACACATGTATTCATGCTCTCTCCCTTTCTTGGTCTCGCCAGCTGGCCGTCTACGCGGTCCTCATCCCTGTCTCCATTGTCAAGGCTGCTCGTGAGCTACAGACCTCCACATCCTCCCCGCATCCTTCTCCACGTCATCGAGCCTCTACCCCCGAAGTCCTCTACCACGCCTCCCCACCGCAGGCTGGGATCCGTCTGGAAGTCGCCCCCACCATTGCCGCCTCGGTCGACCCGAGACACTTCTTGCATGAGGATAGGGATAAGGTGGATTGTGAACGGGAGGGTGTAAATGACAAATACACGACAAGGTGGACTGCAGCTTTATTATCAAATTTGTTAGGGGGTTTGTGTAAAACTATGCGATGGGCGTACGACCTACCTATTGTTTTTCAATTTAATAGCAAAGAAAGATAGGTTGAGTGGACAAATCTTATATACACCGAGCTACATGTAGCCTTTTATCATCTTCAAATATTTAAAATTTGTATATCTAAGTAATTTTTTTTTGGAGATAGCCAATGATGAATGCTACGAACGTGAAAAATCTCTATATGAACAACTCTATGTTCCATGCTACACAAAAATTATAAAATCTGATAAATTATATAGTGTTGAAATGGGCACTATTTACTATAAAATATGTCTAATTTAGTCATTTTTGTGTAGCCTAGAATACAAAGTATTTCATCATTGGCTACCTCTAGAATTTTGTTTCGAATTTTTTTTGAAACTTTAAAATACGAATTTAAACATTTGAAAATAAAGGGTTATGTGTAGTATATATGCTCTATACGTTTTGAGTTTCCGGGTTGCTTGAGCCAATCCTTAAACGTGGGAAAAAAAGGGCTAAAACGTTAGATTCGTCAAAATGACACATTGTTGGGTGCTGCTGGCCTGCCAGGCCACACATAGACACATGTTTCCTCCGGTCGGAAACAGCACGAGCAACGGTCGACACCACGACGCGGTTTATGAGTTGCTGCAAGGGCAGCAGCAGCCGTGCAGTTTTATGCGTGCGAGAGCGAGGCGGTCAACTGTTTCACACAGGATTGCGCGTGAGAATGTGACATCCTGTGTGGTGCAAAAACGACCGATCCAGCAGGTGCGTGTACGCAGGCGTACAGCCGCACAGGTACAGGTCATTGTGTGAGCATCATGCACGGGTGGCGTGATCGACCAGATGTCCGTTTTACACGTAAGAATGACCAAGCAATACGTTCGCCCTTTGGTCAGATTTTACGAAGATAGCTTCAGAAAAAAAAAAGATTTTACGAGGATGGTTTCTAGAGAGATTTGTTGAGGTTTATGGGCCGTAGTAGTCCTACAATGGGCCACAGCGAGCAAGTATCCGCGTCCATCTTCCTGGGTTAACAAATGCGAGCCTGGTCGGTCCTCCTATGCATCTTTTAAGTAAATACTCCCTCCATTTCAAAATAAAAGATATTTTAGGTTTGTAAAGCAAATGTATCTAGACATATTTTAGTGTGTGTATTCGAGTGAACCTACATACTAAAAGATGTCTAAATACATTTGCTTCACAAAGCTAAGACATCTTATATTTTGAAACGGAGGGAGTATATTTTATTTGTAATCACCGAGGTTTTTGCCGCATGCTTATAGGCAGTGGCGTAGCCACGCTTCAGACAATAGAGGCCTTAGCCTAGGGTGTGGAGCTAGAATCCTTCGTTACTTTAGCGTGATTATACTATTTGACACTGCTGTAGCAAGTGTAGTTGGCCTGGGGCGTGAGTCTTGGCTGGCTATGCTACTGCCTACTGCGCATAGGTATCTTAGTTGTTTCTAATACAAGAATGTGAGTCTGGTCTGGATGTTTCTATGCATAGCTTTAAGCGGGAGCCAGTGTTTCCCTACTGGGCCGTCTCGAATGTCGCCCTATAAAAAGGCACTCTTTCTCGCTCTATTTCTTTTTCTTTCATTTTGATTTTTGAAAATGTTAAAATTTGAAAAAAGTTAAGATTAAAAAATGTTGAGTTTTAAAAATGCTCGACTATGAAACGCACGAATTTCAAAAATGTCGATATTTTGAAAGTGTTATGAAAGGAATATGCCCAAGAGGCAATAATAAAGTTGTTATTATATTATTTCGTGTTCATAATAGATGTTTATTTTTCATGCTAGAATTGTATTAATCGGAAACATTAATACTTGTGTGATTAATAAACTAAAAGGGTTCCTAGTAAAGCCTCTCTTTTATACTAGCTCGTTGATTAACCGATGATCAAGGTTTCCTGATCATGAACATTGGATGTTGTTAATAACGGGATCATATCATTAGAAGAATGATGTGATAAACACTCACACCCATAGTACAAATAGCAATACGATTAAGTCATCAAGTTCATTGCTATATCAAACTCATAAGAAATAGTTATAATCCTCAGACCATGAGATCATGTCAATCACTGATACCGGAAGAGTGCTTTGATGATATCAAACATCACACCGTCACAGGGTGATTATAAAGGTTGATTTGGGTATTCTAAAAGTATTAGTTGAGGCTCATGGATCAAGAGTAGAATTTGTCCGACCCGATGACGGGAAGATATTCTCTGGGCCCTTCTCGGTGATATTGCATTAGAATCGCTTGCAAGCATGTGACTAGGTCACATGAATGCATTATCACGGAACGAGTAAAGAGACTTGTCGGGAATGAGATCGAACTAGGTATGGTTGATACCAAATGATCGGATCTCGGACAAGTAATAATATCGCGAGACAAAAGGAATTAACTATGTTCGTTACTGGTTCACACGATCACTAGTTTATCGTTGAGTAAGTGGGAGTCATCATGGATTTCCAGATCCCGCTGTTGATTATTGATCGGAGAGGAGTCTCGATCATGTCCACGTTATTCACGAACCGTAGGGTGACACACTTAAGGTTCGCCGTCGTTTTTGAGTGGATACGATGCTCCGATCGAATTACAGGACAGCATAAGGGTTGTTTCAGAAAAGCACCGAAACTGTTTTGGGATATCGAAATAACTCAAGGGTGTATTTGTTAATGTTTGTTAATTGAATGAATTAACAAATATTAAAGAAATAAAAATGTTTTATTAAATCAATAAGTGTGAATTATAATTGGCATGAATGTCATGCAAAATTAAAATGGGGGTTACCTCATGTTGATGAGGGGGTTACCACCATGAATGGAATGAAGAGGGGGTTACCACCATGATGAGGAGGAGGAACTCCTCTAGGGGCCGGCGCACTCCCCCTTGGGGGCTGCCCCCCCTCCTCCTCTATATAAACCCCTCCCTCTCCTCCATGCTACACATTTCTTGATCCTCCCCTCCCTCGCATAGTTGCTGCTCAATTTCCGTCTCAGCTTAGCGAAGCTCTGCCGGAACTGTAATTCGTAGTTCATACACTTGGAGAAGTGTGTGGTGGAGTGTCCGGCGGATCCCTTCTTCCGCTGCCCCGCTGGACCGAGGGCGTCGAGGAGTCGACGTCGAGCTGTACGTGTGACCGAGCACGGGGGCGCTGCCACTTGTGGCGCCGTGTACACGATCTTGTGATCGTCAAGTGAACCACTACGTCGACTACGTCAAGTGAACAACTACGTCGACTACGTGCGTCTTCATCGACTCTCCATCGTCAACGTTTGTGCGGGAACATAATCCCCACTTACGGTCATCGAGGGTTAGTCTCCGTTCCTACCATCTCGTAGAGTATCTTGGCTAGTTTTGTGTTCTTGCGTAGGAATTTTTTTGTTTTCTATGCTATGAACCCATCAGTGGTATCAGAGCCATATATATGCGTAGTTGGTATGCACGGCTAGAACACATGTGGATGTGGGCGTTGATGATCATGTTATTGCAATTTTTTTTGTATTTTGGATCATAGTGGCATAGTGGGATTGAAGCTGCCCGAGACTAACCTTACGTGACCGTGTTCATGAGACTTGTCCCACACTTGACATGCTTCGGCATATGTGGCTTTGCGGGTGTACGTTTCTCCCACTATAGTTATGATCTATTTTACAAATAGTTTTTAATAATATTTTTATCACCGTTGTGGTTTCATGTTCGTAGGTAAGAACGGTTCTTCCTAGAAAGCCCCAAACCACGTAAAATATGCAAGACAAATTAGAAACGTCTAACTTGTTTTTGCAGGGCATGTGATGTGATATGGTTAAATTGTTTATGTTACAAATTGTATGCGATGATCCTTTTTGTAAGTTATAAACAACCGGCAGGAGCCATATGGTTGTCTTTACATTTAAATGGCCTGCATGCCGAATATATATATCCAAGTGATATATTGTAATGGAGGAAGACAACCAAAGTGGCGCGCCATGGATCTTGGTGCTACGCCGGTGGAATGATGGAGATCATATCATGACGCACAAGATGGAGATCGAATGCGTGAAGGACCATATCATATCACATTATATATGCATGTGATGTTTATCCTTTTATGCATCTTATTCTGCTTAGATTTGATCGCGCGGTAGCATTATAAGATGATCCCTCTCACATAAATATGAAGATAAAAATGTGTTCTCCCATAACATGCACCGTCAAGAAAGTTCGTCGTTTTGAGACACCTCGTGATGATCGGGTGTGATAGACTCTACGTTCACATACGACGGGTGTAAGACAGTTTTACACACGCAAATGTTATGGTTCTACTTGGCGAGCCTAGCATGTACATACATGGCCTCGGAACACGAACCGAAAGATTAAGCATGAGTCATATGGTTGATATGATGAACATGGTGATGTTCGCCTTTGAAACTATATCGTTGCACGTGATGATCGGTTGCGGTATAGTGGATTTGGTTCGTGTAGTCACTTAAGAAAACTAGGAGGGATGTTGTTTTTAAGTGGGAGTTCACGTAGAATTTGATTTAACCTGAACTCATTCTATTATGAACTTAGTCTAAATTAACTTTGCAAATAATTTATAGATCATGGCACCACCTGCTCTAAATTTTAATGCGTTCATGGAGAAAGAAAAACTAGCCACCAACGGTAGCAACTTCACCAACTGGGCACTTAACTTGAGGATCCTCCTCAATGCCTCTCAAAAGGGCTATGTGCTTGAAGCACCGCTAGGTAACCCACCTGCAGAAGATGCTCCCGATGAAGAGAAAAAATGTTTTTCTGACTCGTAAGGAGGACCACAGTTTAGTTCATTGCGGCATACTGTATGGACTTGAGCTGGAGCTGCGAAAACGTTTCGAGAACAGCAACGCTTATGATACAATGGGAGAGTTGAAACTGATCTTCGACTCCCATACTGCCATAGAGAGTTATGATTCTTCAGAAAAGTTCTTTAGCTGCATGATGGAAGAGAACAGCTCCGTTAGTGAGCACGTACTCAAAATGTCTGGGTACGCCGATAAGCTCATCTCTTTGGGAATAAAGATTCCTAATAAGTTGGGAATACATCGGGTTCTCCAATCTCTCCCACCTAGCTTCAAGGGCTTTGTGATGAACTACAACATGCAGGGCATGAGGAAGTCTCTCCCCGAGCTTCTCTCAATGCTTAAGACTGCAGAAGTGGAGATCAAAAAGGAACATCAAGTGTTGATGGTCAATAAGAGCACTAGTTTCAAGAAAGGTAGAAAGGACAATAAGTCCAAGGGAAGAAACAAGAGGGACGGCAAATCTGTTGCCGGTTCTGAGAAGAAACCCAAGGCTGGTCCTAAACCTGAAACTGAGTGCTTTTACTGCAAGGAAACGGGGCACTGGAAGCGCAACTGCCCAAAGTATCTGGCGGATAAGAAGAACAGGAAGATTAACAAAGGTATATATGATATACATGTTATTGATGTGTACCTTACTAGTAGTCGCAATAGCACCTAGGTATGTGATACTGGTTCGGTTGCTCACATATGTAACTCAAAACAGGGGCTAAAGAATAAGTGGCAACTTGCGAAGGATGAGGTCACGATGTGCGTCGGCAATGGATCAAAAGTTGATGTGATCGCCGTCGGGACACTGCCTCTACATTTACCATCTGGATTAGTTTTAAACCTGAATAAATATTATTTGGTGCCTGCGTTGAGCATGAACATTATATCCGGATCTTGTTTGATGCGAGACAATTATTCATTCCAGTCTGAGAACAATGGTTGTTCGATTTATAAGAATAATATCTTTTATGGACATGCACCTGAGAAGAAAGGTTTATTTCTTTTGAATCTTGATAGTGATGAAACACATATTCATAACGTGAATGCCAAAAGAATTAAGTCAAATGATGATATAGCCGCATACATGTGGCACTGCCGTTTAGGTCATATTGGTGTTAAACGCATGAAGAAGCTTCATTCGAATGGACTTCTGGAATCACTTGATTATGAATCATTTGAGACATGCGAGCCATGTCTTATGGGCAAGATGACTAGAACGCCGTTTTCCGGTTCAATGGAACGGGCGACAGACTTATTGGAAATCATACATACTGATATATGTGGACCTATGAGAGTGCCGGCGCGTGGTGGATATCGTTATTTTGTTACTTTCACTGATGACTTAAGTAGATATGGGTATATTTACTTAATGAAACACAAGTCTGAAACGTTTGAAAAGTTCAAAGAATTTTAGAGTGAAGTAGAAAATCATCGTAACAGAAAGATTAAATTTCTACGATCTGATCGTGGAGGAGAATATCTTAGTTACGAGTTTGGCACACATATGAGAGAATGTGGAATAGTTTCACAACTCACTCCCACTGGAACACCACAACGAAATGGTGTATCCGAACGTCGTAACCGTACTTTATTGGATATGGTTCGGTCTATGATGTCTCTTACCGATCTGCCACTATCTTTTTGGGGTTATGCGCTAGAAACAACCGCTTTCACTTTAAATAGGGCTCCATCTAAATCCGTTGAAACGACACCGTATGAATTATGGTTTGGAAACAAATCTAAGCTGTCATTTCTAAAAGTTTGGGGATGCGATGTTTATGTGAAGAAACTTCAGCCTGATAAACTCGAACCCAAATCGGAAAAATACGTCTTCATAGGATACCCTAAAGAAACAATTGGGTACACCTTCTATCACAGATCCGAAGACAAAGTGTTTGTTGCTAAGAACGGATCCTTTTTGGAGAAGGATTTTCTCTCGAAAGGTGTGAATAGTAGGAAGGTAGAACTCGATGAGGTTATTGAACCTCCTCTTCATAAATTGGCGAGTGGCGCAGCGCCGGAAACCGTTCCGGTGGTGACTTCACCAAATGAAGTGGGAGCTAATGATGAAGATCATGAAACTCCAAAAGAAGATGCTACCGAACCTCGCAGGTCGACAAGAACACGTGCCACTCCTGAATGGTACGGTGATCTTATCGTAAATGCCATTGTTGAGAACGATGACCCTGCGACGTATGATGAAGCGATGATGAGCCCAGATTCCAACAAATGGCACGAAGCCATGAAATCCAAAATGGAATCCATGTATGAAAACCAAGTATGGACTTTGGTGGAACTTCCAAATGACCGAAAGGCCGTTGAGAATAAATAGATTTTCAAGAAGAAAACAGACGCTGATGGTAATGTGACTGTCTATAAAGCACGACTTGTCGCAAAAGGTTTCCGACAAATTCAAGGAATTGACTACGATGAGACTTTCTCACCCGTAGCGATGCTAAAGTCTGTTAGGATTATGTTAGCAATTGCTGCATTTTTTGATTATGAAATTTGGCAGATGGATGTGAAAACCGCGTTCCTTAATGGTAACATTGAGGAAGAGTTGTACATGGTACAACCCAAGGGTTTTCTTGATCCTAAGGATGCTGACAAGGTATGCAAACTTCAGCGATCCATCTACGGACTGAAGCAAGCGTCCCGAAGTTGGAATCTCCGTTTTGACAAAGTTATCAAAGGGTTTGGATTTGTCAAAACTTATGGAGAAACTTGTATTTACAAGAAAGTGAGTGGGAGCTCTGTACCATTTCTAATATTATATGTGGATGACATATTGCGGATTGGAAATGATACGGAATTTATGAAGAGCGTAAAAGATTACTTAAACAGTAAGTTTTCGATGAATGACCTTGGTGAAGCAGCGTATATTTTAGGCATCAAAATCTATAGAGATAGATCAAGACGCTTAATTGGGCTATCACAAAGTACATACCTTGACAAGATTCTAAAGAGGTTTAGAATGGAGGATAGTAAGAAAGGGTTCTTACCTATGTTGCAAGGAAAGATCTTGAGTAAGACTCAAGGTCCGGCTACAGCTGAAGATATAGAAGAGATGAATAAGATTCCCTATGCCTCTGCCATAGGCTCTATCATGTATGCCATGTTATGTACAAGACCAGATGTGGCACATGCTATTAGTTTGACTAGTAGGTACCAATCTGATCCAGGTTTGGAACACTGGACGGCGGTCAAGAATATCCTTAAGTACTTACGAAGGACTAAGGATATGTTTCTCGTATATGGCGGTGAAGAAGAGCTCGTCACAAGTTGTTATGTCGATGCTAGCTTCGACACTGATCCGGATGACTCTAAGTCTCAATCCGGGTACGTATTTGTTATGAATGGAGGAGCAGTAAGCTGGAGGAGTTCCAAGCAAAGCGTGGTGGCGAGATCAACAACAGAGGCGGAATACATTGCTGCTTCAGAAGCGGCGGAGGAAGCAGTTTGGATGAAGGAGTTCATATCCGAACTGGGTGTGGTTCCGAGTGCATTGGATCCAATGGTTATCTATTGCGACAACAATGGTACCATAGCCAATACTCAGGAGCCAAGGTCTCACAAGAAATTCAAGCATGTAAAGCGCCGATTTCACTCCATCCGTGAACATGTCACGGATGGTGATGTAAAGATTTGCAAAGTACACACGGATCTGAATGTGGCAGATCCGCTGACTAAAGCTCTCCCCAAGGCAAAACATGATCAGCACCAGAACTCAATGGGTGTTAGATTCATCACTATGTAATCTAGATTATTGACTCTAGTGCAAGTGGGAGACTGAAAGGAATATGCCCGAGAGGCAATAATAAAGTTGTTATTATATTATTCCGTGTTCATAATAGATGTTTATTTTTCATGCTAGAATTGTATTAATCGGAAACATTAATACTTGTGTGATTAATAAACTAAAAGGGTTCCTAGTAAAGCCTCTCTTTTATACTAGCTCGTTGATTAACCGATGATCAAGGTTCCTGATCATGAACATTGGATGTTGTTAATAACGGGATTATATCATTAGAAGAATGATGTGATGAACACTCACACCCATAGTACAAATAGCACTACGATCAAGTCATCAAGTTCATTGCTATATCAAACTCATACGAAATAGTTCTAATCCTCAGATCATGAGATCATGTTAATCACTGATACCGGAAGAGTGCTTTGATGATATCATACGTCACACCGTCACAGGGTGATTATAAAGGTTGATTTGGGTATTCTGAAAGTATTAGTTGAAGCTCATGGATCAAGAGTGGAATTTGTCCGACCCGATGACGGGAAGATATTCTCTGGGCCCTTCTCGGTGATATTGCATTAGAATCGCTTGCAAGCATGTGACTAGGTCACAGGAATGCATTATCACGGAACGAGTAAAGAGACTTATCGGGAACGAGATCGAACTAGGTATGGTTGATACCAAATGATCGGATCTCGGACAAGTAATAATATCGCGAGACAAAAGGAATTAACTATGTTCGTTACTGGTTCACACGATCACTAGTTCATCGTTGAGTAAGTGGGAGTCATCATGGATTTCCAGATCCCGCTGTTGATTATTGATCGGAGAGGAGTCTCGATCATGTCCACGTTATTCACGAACCGTAGGGTGACACACTTAAGGTTCGCCGTCGTTTTTGAGTGGATACGATGCTCCGATCGAATTACAGGACAACATAAGGGTTGTTTCAGAAAAGCACCAAAACTGTTTCGGGATATCGAAATAACTCAAGGGTGTATTTGTTAATATTTGTTAATTGAATGAATTAACAAATATTAAAGAAATAAAAATGTTTTATTAAATCAATAAGTGTGTATTTTAATTGGCATGAATGTCATGCAAAATTAAAATGGGGGTTACCTCATGTTGATGAGGGGGTTACCACCATGAATGGAATGAAGAGGGGGTTACCACCATGATGAGGAGGAGGAACTCCTCTAGGGGCCGGCGCACTCCCCCTTGGGGGCTGCCCCCTCCTCCTCTATATAAACCCCTCCCTCTCCTCCATGCTACACATTTCTTGATCCTCCCCTCCCTCGCATAGTTGCTGCCCAATTTCCGTCTCAGCTTAGCGAAGCTCTGCCGGAACTGTAATTCGTAGTTCATACACTTGGAGAAGTGTGTGGTGGAGTGTCCGGCGGATCCCTTCTTCCGCTGCCCCGCTGGACCGAGGGCGTGGAGGAGTCGACGTCGAGCTGTACGTGTGACCGAGCACGGGGGCGCTGCCACTTGTGGCGCCGTGTACACGATCTTGTGATCGTCAAGTGAACCACTACGTCGACTACGTCAAGTGAACAACTACGTCGACTACGTGCGTCTTCATCGACTCTCCATCGTCAACGTTTGTGCGGGAACGTAATCCCCGCTTACGGTCATCGAGGGTTAGTCTCCGTTGCTACCACCTCGTAGAGTATCTTGGCTAGTTTTGTGTTCTTGCGTAGGAAATTTTTTGTTTTCTATGCTACGAACCCATCATGTTAATAGTTAAAAACTGTTTCAGAATTAAAAAATGTTCAAATTTGAATTTTGTTCAGATTTTGAAATTGTTCATATTTAAAATTTGTTCAGATCTAAAAATGTTCATATTTTAAAATTTGTTCATATTTAAAATTTGTTTGAATCTAAAAATGTTTTAAATTTGAAATTTGTTAGCATTTTGAAATATTTCATATTTCATTTTTTGGATTTGAAAATATTCTGATTTGAAATTTGTTTAATTTTTAAAAAATGAAAAAGAAAGATAAAACAAAAGAAAAATAGAAAAAGAAAAACATTCATGTGCTAGTAGTGGGCCGATTCAACTAATCTCGCATGTGCCCTAGTTATTCTCCGCAATGAGGGAGAATAGGATTCCGCGCCTAGTCTTGAGTTCTCAGGCTGTTATTTTTGTTTCTTGCAGTGTTTTAGCCTAGTTGGGCATTATCACCACTGGCGCACGTACGATGTTTCCTTCTTGATGGCTTAGCTTAGGACATGTGTACTTTTCGTTGTTTCTATCTTTTACTATAGGGTTAGTGATTGAGTGGCGAAGTTATTGTCGTGAGGCATCTGACCTCGGTTTTCTTATCTGGATGAAGATGTTTGGCTGCTGGATTTTGTATTTATGAATAACAATATTGAGTGCATCTCTCTCTACAGACGTTGGAGCTCCTTTCCCCTTTTTGAAAAGGCAACGCGGGCTTCCAAACTCTCCATAAGAAATTGTTTCACGAGGTAAACATAGGCAATTAATCATATTAAGAAAGTAGGTAGAAAGTGCCTTTGGCTCCGAGCTCCAGTGATCTCTTTATTCTAATAAAATTAAAAATAATATTTATAAGTTTCCAAAAAATCTTTAAAATCTAGATATAGTCAATGATGTACCTATAAACATTCCAATTTTCTATGAAAAATATTTTCTATTGTGGGATACAGAAAAATGAAATTTTTTGATAAAATTTGGACATTTGAAAATATAACAGATCCACACGTTGGTCCTTTTGTTGTAGCCAAAAATTTAAAATATTTGAAATTGATATTTTGCACATTTGTTGGATAAATCATTGGCTATATCTATTTTTTTAATTTTCAAGCTTGTAAATGTTATTTTCGAATTTTTGAAAACAACGAGATCACTAGTGCCCAGGATCCAAAAAATCTCCACTTGCACGTGGGTCTAAAATTTAGAGCAGCTAGTACACGAGAACTTTATATCTCTGGTGCGCTATGGTGACCATAGTTAAGGCCGATCACAACCATGCTCATATTGAGGAAATATTAGATCCCGCTGCTATAAAATGGTCCACATTGTTGCAATTACCTAGGTGCAAATCAAAATGCAAGGTGCTAAAAAGAGAGGAAGTTGGTATTGGGTGCATACATAGAAGATTACTAGTATATTGTGCTGCTTGATCATCCTAACTTGATTTTTCCCTTGAATTCACTAGCTCCTTAGATATTTCCAGGTCGTTTGGAATGATAGGTCTCGGGATAGTGAACACACATACACCTTTGCACATGATATTTTTTGAAGGTGGCTAGCCCTGAATATGGCAAGGAGGTTGCTTGCCTCCTGTGGAGGAAGGTTTCAGTGACAAATCAAGATGGTCGAGAAGTTTCGCAGGAGCAAAAGCAAAGAAGAGTAGCACCATTAGAAAGACATTCGCAGCTGCTGGATGGATATATGGTCCTAGCTTTTTAGATTTTCTGTTTGAGATCGCTGTTTAGTGTGGTTTTGTTTGTGACGTGGTGATCTATATGTTGGATTTTGTGATTGTAGCAGGTTAAGAGTGCATAAGTTTGTCTAGGCCTTAAGGAAGTTGCATGCTTTCAGAGTTGTCCTCTTGTGGCTTTATTCTAACGGTGTTTTCCTGATTTTCGGTTAATTAACTTTGTAATTTTCTTCTTCTTAATGAATAGACTGGGGCAAAATTTTGCATCTGTTTCAAAAAGAAATGATATTTCTTCGTTTCTCCAATATCTGTTCTAGTCATCGACGATGAAGACCAAAGGAGGAATTCTAGTATCAACAGTTAGAATTAATTTATAAATTTTGGAGGACTAGCTAGGCATGCTGAAGCTCATTCCACGCAAAACAGGAGCCAATCAATCTCCAGCCTCAAAACCTTATCTCGATCTAGTAAAGAAATTATAAACATGCCGATTGCATAATGGATGATCATTGCGCTACTCTAGTTTGTAATCAATAGAAATTGGGTAGGGACCTACTTGTAAGTACAAACTAGTTGTGAAAAGTAATTGTTTGTGTCCCTTTAGGGACAGCGTGGTACTTTCAAACATTGGTAGATGAAACAATTAACACAATAATTAAATTATTTTAATTTGTAGATTGCATATTGCAGATTTGGAACTTCAACAACATCCATCTGCCCTTCTCCGTACCAGGGATCTTGAATTCTTGATCATATATCTTCCTACTGACATTGGTTTTACACTTTTTGTAAAAAAAAGGTTTTATACCCAGCCCACACAGCCAGACATGTACATATATAAAACGGCCACTTAGCCGGCATATATATCTCCCTATGGTCACTCAGGGCTGGTGTGGTAGCCTGCTAGACACACGTTATATGTGTGTATTCTGTCGTTTCATCTTGTTAACTTTTGCGCGAGGGGATCTAAAAAACTTTTGCACGAGCGGTGAGTCCACATAAGACAAAACTTCAATCCAGTGAGCCTATATGTTTCAGAAAACTGTCGTGTGATGCAGAGGCAAGTTATAAGCCATCGAATGAGAATATGGCCTTTTGAGGTGTATGTCCATGATTCTTCTCGTCAGGTTTTTTCTTGTCAGCCGGCTCTACCTGCTCACAGATTCAGAAAAATTTATTCAGAAGTCACCAACCAGCAGCTACCAATAGACCAGGTTAGTCTGACGGCTCACATGAAGAAAACTAAGTGTTTGCACTAGAAATTTTTAGCTGGTATTGCACAAAAGGTGGCTTTGACTGTGACAGTGAAATATATGCGTGTGGTAAGGAGAGGCTTAGGTTATGGTAAAAATGTAACATGGATTGGGAAAAGTTGTGAAAGGGACACTAAAAACAGTTGAAGTTATAGTTAAGCAACATGAATTAAACTATAGTTAAGTAGGGAACCATGAATCCAAATTGATTCAAGAGTTTGCAGCCTAGTAAAAAAAGAAAGTACATATGGTGGCGTTGATAGTTGGTCCGGTGAGGGGCTTCGTTTCGGTCTTTCACTCTGGAGATAGTTTGGCGTGAATTGGTAGAGGTGACTTTCGGAGAATGCACACAAGATGCTATCTCTGGACTATGCCGGGGAGTCGGCGTCGCAGTGATCGGGGCACAAGGTCCCGTGTTTAGTCTCTTGAGTTTTTACTAGTTTGGTGTTGTTTTTGGTGGCTTCGGTTTATAAGACTGTTGTAATTTTTTTTACCGGTTCTTGTTGATAAATGAAATTAAAAAAGTCTGTATGCATCATTTTGATGCAGAGGCCAGGGCTCCCTATTTTTTTATATGCCTAACCAATAAGAACTTGTTAGCGAGTAGCACGCATGAGATGTTGTGTCAGGCTCATGTATGAAACCATGTATTGCCAGTGCGGAGCCCCAGTTATTCTCCGCAATGAGCGGAGAGTAGGATTCCGCGTCTGGTCTTAAGTTCTTACTTCTTAGGCTGTTGTTTTTTGTTTCATGCAGTGTTCCGGCCCAGTTGAACTCTTGGTTTTCTTGTGGTCGTTTTACAACATTTTGCTTTGCTGCGTGTAAGCCTGGAATTGAAACTCGAAATTCGTGAGTGAAACTAACTCGGTGTAAAATAAGACAAGCCAAGTTTCAGTTTTAACCGTTAAACAAGTTCATTCTAGACGAATAGCTCGCAGTTAGTTTGTTTAACTTGCTAAAGGTATAGTTTGTTAACTTGCTAAGGGTACAACATTGAAGATTTCGTCTATGTGAGAAATTATTCATAATTATTGTAGTTTATCGATTATGTATTAATTCATGGTGTCATACGTACTATCATTTATTATGATAATGATTGCACTACACATGCCTAAATAATCAGAAAGAATTGTATAAAAATCTATAATGTGGCCTTTTTATACTGTTTAAATGAGCTAAACGAGCTACTCGCAAACTTATCGAGTTAATCCGAGTTTCATTTCTGGACTTGTTTTAAATTCCAGCCGTAGCTACGTGCAGTCGAGGTGCGACCCAGCCCCTCACCCGGCATTACTCCGGTTTCCTCTATATGTAGGGTTTCCCACTTTCCCGCCACGGCCGGCGCCTCAAGTCCTTTCTCTATATGTTAATTCCCACATTACTCCGGTCTCCTCCAGTTGTAGGGTTTCCCACATTTGTTTTTGGGTAAATGTGTTAACTCCATTTGTATTCATGCCGACGGTTCTATTTGGCTCAGTATAACTGAAAATGTGGAGCACTATTTTATGCATTTAGAGAAGTATGGAGAGAGCTGAAAAAGGATCATGGCCTATGTCTGAAATCAAGAGCTTCACTCACATCTGACAATTGCTTCTGGATTGGATCAATGAACCTGGATTCCACGCCATGCTATTGGCTGTAGCTATGTGGCATATCTGGGAGAACAGACATAATTTTCGCAATGGCTAGACCCTTCCTCATCCTTTTCATGTGGCGGGAAGACCAACTAAAAAACGATTATCAATGAGGATGCAGCGATCTTGGCCAAATTTGAACCTGCTGGCTTTGGGGTGGAGAGACGAGATCAGCAGGGGAAGTTGCAGGCGGCACTGTCAGACCTGCAGCTTAACTCTTAGATCAACTCAATGAACTTAATGGATTTTGTGCTGCGCAAAACATTGCAGCTTTTTCTCGTTATTCTTCTCTGTTACATATACTGAAACAACTGAAGATCCTAAAAATGTGGCATCCCACGATCGCTCGGTCATCGCCATGATCCCATGTAGTACGTGCGGGTACTCTCGTGCCATCCCACTACGCCATGACAACTACTTGGTCAGCTCGAGAACAGGCTCAACGAACTGACCGATTATTCAGCTAACTGAAACTTTAACCGAAAACGAACACTTAGCTAACTGACAGATAAAACTGAAACTAGCCTGAACCTACTGAACTTTGGTCTTCAGGGTTATGAGCAACAGACAAGTCGTACCTGTCGAAACAGTGATCTGAATCCAGCAGTGGCGGAGGCCCTTGCGAAGGATGCAGGCCTTCAGGATGTTGTGTTGACCTCTGACTGCTTATCTCTCATCAATGAGTTTGAAGACTGTACAACATAGATCCCCTACATTCTACAGGTGCCGTTGTCCACGAGTATTAAGAAAAGGGCCACAACGGTTGTATCATCTATCATGCACAGTACCTTTGAACATGTCTCCGATTTGTAATGAGGCAGCACATATTCTGGCCAAATCAGCAGAACATGCTATTAGCTCCTGCTGGTTTAGTGATTATTATCCCGATGAGATGAGGACCATTATGTGCAATGAACAGGTTGGGGATGAATGAAATGGTGCTGCCCATTTTCTCAACAAAAGGAAAAAACGCATTCAAATGGTTTTTCCTGTCAGTCCAGGAGTACCAAACACATCCGCAATCAGCTTTTTTAAGACACACAATCTGTTTGTGAATTGTGTCAGATCGTTCACTAACCGTTGCATCAGCAAGAGAAGTGCAAAAACTATCTGTAGAAAAATGTTACAAAAACGAGATAACTAGGCGAGGACAGCTGAGCGTAAACGTACGTGCAGTGGTAGCCACCCAGAGCAGAGCAGAGCTTAGCAGGGAAAACGAGACAGAATTCGTTATCCAGAACGGAAGGTATCGAGACCTCACCCACCTAGCCAGCCACAGCGACCTATCTGAGCTAAAACCTCTCGACAAAATCCTATCGTGTCGTCTCCCATGGAGGCGGCCAGTCTGACTATTGGCTCCCGGTGTCTCGCCACCGCCGCGGCGCATGGCTCCCGTCGGAGAACCGCGGCCACGATTGCGCCGCGTCCAAGCGCGACGCTTCCACCGCGCCATGTGCGGCGGCTTCATGCGTTGCCGCCGGAGCTGAGCGAGATACTCGCCCCCAAGCTGGTGCCCGGCTCGCCGGCCGACACCGGCGATTTCTCCGCCCTCATCCCCATCAGGCGAGTGCGCGTAACTGAAACTCTTTACTTCAGTTTATAGCAGCTGACAGTCAGTTTATACTTCAGTTCCTGACTTTCTTGGTTGTACATACAAATGCGCAGTGCTGTTATGCTGCTCTTCTACTTCGTGACCAACTGGGTGTTCCCGGCGGTTATCATGAAGGGGATGCAGCCCGACGCCGAAGACGAGGCCGCCGCTGCAGAAGCAACGTCCATGGCGTCGTCGTCGTCGCCGCTGGGAAGTGATGCCGCCGCCAACGGTAAGGTCAAGAAGAAGAGAAAGAAGAGAAGAAAGGCAGCCACGGAAGCATAGTTTAGCTAGCCAGCATGCTTGTATGCGGGTCTCAAAGGCTCTACCAGAACAGACTCCTCTTGCTGCTCTGACAGTAATATCAAAGATCAAGTTCAGAAAAACGACAGATTATCTATCTTCTTTCAACAGTTACAGTTAACTGAGTAGCAAACTTACAATCGAAGGAAGAGTCTGATAGAACGAGACAACATTTTGAATCCACTTTCACGGACAAGGATTTGCAGTACCCGGGCACACTGGCGCCCTCTTTTAGAAAAACTGAAAATTTGTACTTTCAGTTTTACAAAAAAGTTCAAATTTTATTTCGACAATACGTCTACATCACTATCGGAAAACCTTGCTATGCCGTGTGCCTGCGGCGCACGGCGAAACGGTGAAAACACACGGCAAAACTGTTGCCGTGCGTTAGCCCACGGCGAACACCACACGGCGACGCAGGCCACGGCGAATCGTCTATGCCGTGAGCAAACACTAAACCGTACGGCGAAGTGTTCGCCGTGTGCTCGCAGCCGACTCACGGTAAAGTAAAGCAACAAACGGCTCCCGGGTGGCAAACGGAAACCAGCTTTGGCCCCAGCAGCAGTCTGCCGTGCGAAAAATCTTTGCCGTGAGCTCTTTCTTCCTTCGCCGTGCGCCGTAGTTTGCCGTGTGCCATTTATCTACAGATGACCCATACGCAGTGTGCCGTGGGCAACTACTTTGCCATGGGCCTGGAGAGTTTGCCGTGCGCTTGCTTTCGCCGTGTGCCCTCTATCTACAGATGTCCCGTGCCCAGTTTACCGTGGGTAGATACTTTGCCGTGGGCCAGCAGTCTTGCATTATGCCATGCGGTTGTCTATGCCGTGTGTCAAGACACGGCAAAGACTCAATCCAGATTGCCAGATCCCCATCCCAGCATCACAGTCTGCCGACGCGTGTCTCCTTTGCCGTGCGCAAGCACATGGCAGAGGACATTTGATTCCTTTGCCGTGTACAAGCACACGGCAAAGTCCCAGTTTTTTCTCTTTTTTGATTGTATTTACAGGAATCCCTGCATATAAAATACAATAACAATATATATGCATCAAAGCCAACAGCAGTGGCATCACAAAAACATATTTGCATCATACAACAAATAAATGCACAATATATCATAAATTTAGCATAATAGATTGCAAATACATGCATAATAGATCACAATAGGTGCATAATACAAACTCCATGACCACCAATAGTGCATAACAAGTTCATATGTTCATAATACAATAACACATGGCAACCCAATGCCGGAAGATCAACGAGTTCATCCTTCATGCACATCCTACAAGTTCGAATGCAAAAAACATTAGATTGACAAGTCATATGACATAGTATACAAATATATGAAGTACTTTTGACAAGTGTCATGGAAACTACAAGTTACTAAATGGACATAGCAACTCAAAGTGACCGAATCTCTACCATTAGCAAGTATTTTTGACAAGTAATATGTAAGAATGGACATGACAACTACAAGTCACTAAATGGACATTGAAACTACAAGTCACTAAATGAACATGGCAACTAAGAGAAGATATCACTAAGTGTAGAAATATGACAACAAAGGGAAGATTGCGCTAAGTGTAGAAATTTGACAACTAAGTAGAATTTGAGATCTAACCGGGAGTCAAAGTCGGCGGGTGACGTGCGGGTTGTTGAAGCTAGGCAGTCCTCCCGTAGGAGGCGTCATCATGCCATTTTCATTCTGACCCGATGACCCACCGACCTCCGCGTTGTTGGATCCACCCAAGGCATGTAGCTACAAGATAGAAAATTGTGAGCCTAAGTCAATATGCACTAGACATGTGGTATTTTGAGATTGGCACATAATACAAGCGAGAACTTACCCATGTGTTGAAGTCAAAGGGAGGTGGATCAAATGTAGGAAGAGTGGTGCCAGCCGGTAGAGAGGCCTGCAAATCAAGCATGCGCGGGTAAGGTGTATGGAATTATGATTCGTCTAAGGTTGTATGAGCGAGAACTCACCGATAAGTGGGCATCGTGGGCACTGAGCCTCTGGTTCATCCACATCATCATCTGCTGCTGCTGAGCAAGGAGGGCCTGGGCCTGTTCCCTCTGTGCCTTCTCAGCCTCCAATTGAGCCTACGTTGTGTTATTCGAAGGTCATGGATGTTGCAATGGAAAACATGGAATAAAGTATAGATGACTAAGGAAGGAGAACATACCCGTATCCCGTCAATGGCTATAGACGACGGCGTCGGGCGGGGCTCTACGGCAGGCGAGGATCTTGTCTTGCCACAGTTGCCCAGTCTCAACGACGGGATGGTCTTAGGATCTACCGCCCATCACAGACAAACAAGCGGCCATGCTTCTTGCCTTCTCCCGCACGCATGGCAACCTCAGGGTCAAATGGCTCGATGTCGGGGTCCACCTCGGGGCCATGAATCTCCGCATACTTGGCCCGGTATGCCTTGTCCTTGGCTTCAGCGATCTCGCTCACCCACTTCATTGTCCCGTCTTTCTTGTCCTTCTTCTTGCGGTTGTCGCCCCATATCCTGAACAGCGATGCAGTCGAGCCTGTCTCCTTGTCCTGCAAAAGATAGCACAAAGATACATGAACGCATTTGTGGAATAAGGAAGAACATGATGATCAAGGTTAAGGCAATGCATTTTCTCACCTTCTTGTCCTGGACGATGCCAAGGGCGACGCTGCCTTGCGTGTGTGATCCACCTTTCATCTCGGCTCTCCTCAGCTTTTGTTCTGCGCGCTTCCTCTTGTATGCGGCGCTTGTGTAGTGACGGACCATCGCACGCCAAACTTGAGGTCTGGTGTGACCTACGTACGGAGGAGGGGACTGCATATGCACAAAATACCCATATTAATGAAAAACATCCGGCGGTCACCAAGTCCATAATACGGGAAATGGAAATACATGCAAGTACTGCCACGGCTGGAAGTCCACGATCTCTCGGGCTTGCTCCTTCTTCATCGGGAGCTTGCGTTTCTCGGCGTACCAATTGCGGATGGACAAAATACGCCCCTCGTAATGCATATCGGTCACTTTCTTCCGCGCTATCCTGCCGGCCACCTGAATGCATTCTTCCCTCTCAGAATCAGGATCCATACGAAAGTAGGTCTACAAGGATGCAAAAAAGTGAGAAAAAAGGCATTAGTGGAAGAAAGTGACAAAATGTAGGCTCTTGAAAAAGAATTACAGAATGACGAGAAGTAAAGTTATCTTACCCAGAAATCACAGAGCACCCTAGATCCACAGTTCCTGAGCCTCCTCCCGTATTCGCCATCCGGATCGGGTTCGTAAGCGAAGTGGTCCCAAGTCCAAGCTATCTTGGTGCGACCATTAGGCATGGTCACAAACCCAGGCCAGTGCTTCCTAACAAGGCATCCAAGGATGCTCGAGTAGGCACGCAATTTGTAGCCTTCCTTGTACACGAAGGACCTGCACAATGAACAACCAAAAACGATATGAGCAAATAGTGATGAAAAGTTGTGAAAACATATGATTGTGAAAGTAGGTACCTCTCCCCTCTCGGGATAAGCATAACAACCCCGCTGGCTGCCTTCCACTCGTCAATGGTAGGCAGCTCGGAGACCCCACGCTGGTAAGGAGCACGTGTCCCAGGCTCAGAAGGCATCGACTCAACGTACACCTCCAGTGGCTCCCAGATCCTATCGTCGTCCTCATCCTCCTCCTCCACCTCCTCCTCCTCCTCCTCCTTGTCCTCAGCAACGTCCACGTCCTCCTCCACCTGCTCCTCGTCCTCCTTCTCCTCGTCCTCGTCAACGTCCATGTCCTCCACCACCTCCTCGACTGGGGGAGGACTAGGTGGCCGTCTACCCCTCCGATGCCTCGAAGGGGCTGGAGGACTAGCTGCCCGTGGGGGTGAAGTGGAGCCCGTCGGGTCAGACTGCGCAAGAATAGTCGTCAAGCCCCTAACTTTCTTCATGGCCTTCTTTAGTAGTCCCCCTCCTCCTTTGCGCCCCCCTCCTGGCATGTTGGAAACACCTGCATTCACAAAAAATAGTATCTTCATTAGTACACATGAGTAAATCAAATGATATAGATAAAGGAGAAAATAAGTAAAGCACATAATTAAAAATACAACATGGCATAGATTTCTTACAAAACCATTGAATGCAAATAATTAACACACAAATAGAGTTCTTACAATCATTATTATTACAAAGAGTTCTCACAAATAATAGGCTACTTTTACAAATCACTATTACATAAGGTCGCTAAGAACTTCAGAAGCCCGTTTCGAGATCACCGGGAACAACCGACGGGCCACTTGCTTCGTCATCGCTATCACCCCCCACCAATAATTAGGCAAGAAATCTGGAGGTAGTATCGTTGGCTCATCTTTGTCAAGGCCTACATGGAACCGTTCAAGCAAAGTCAAGTCTTGTGCGTTCTGAACCTCCTCAACTACATCATCCACAATGTCTTCTGCCTCAACCTCGTCATGTTCTTCACCGTCTACGACCATGTCATCATCAGTCGCCAAGTTGATAGTGAATTTCCCTGGAACCCCTTCCTCCTGAAAGAACTCGCCGTCATATGTCGAGGGGTCAAGGCGACGGTAATCGTCTTGGTCTGGCTTAGGTGGCCTATTGTGCGTCGGCACCGTGATCACAACATCCCAACCCTGAAGTCATTTTTTGGGGTTCTTGCACGGGTACGGGAGATATAATACTTGAAAGGCCTGGGTAGCCAAAATATATACATCATCTCTCTCATAAACGGAGCTTCGCTCAACTTCGACCAAGCCAATTTCAGGTTTCCGTTTCACCCGCTGTGGGTCGAACCAGTGACACTTGAATACAACGGGGTTAAGCCCTTTGCTGAAACCATAATTCAGCTCGTATATACCCTCGACTCTACCATAGTAATGGAGCCCATCCGAGCCTTCACACAAAACCCCGCTATTTGTTGTCTTCTGGTTGGCCCGGCGTTCTGTGTACTCATGGGTATGAAAACGATACCCATTGACGCCATAAGCATCAAATGCATTGACGGGTGAGGTAAAGCCCCTGGCAATTTGTCTCAACTCGAGTCTCATCTCTTGGTCATTTTTTGCCTACATGTTCAGCAGGGAAAGTTTAGTAGGAGAAGCGGTTGAGTAATGTAAGCACTACAAGAAAGTTATATAGAAAGGTACCAATGTTGAGAACCAGCTAATGAACCAGCTAATGATCTTTGTTTTTGAACAAACATTTCAATCATGGTATTATAGGAGCATACCACATCACCTTGGCAGGAACCCTCTTTCTAGGGTGCTCGCCCTCAACATCATCAGGGTCATCTCGCCTAATCTTATACCGCAATGCACTACATACCGGGCATGCATTTAAATTCTCGTACTCCTCTCCATGCTATAGGATGCAGTCATTAAGGCATGCATGTATCTTCTGCACCTCTAATCCTAGAGGGCATATAACCTTCTTTGCTTCACACTCGACAAATACTAATAGTGACTAATGCAAGTTCCGGCGTCATCGATCAAGTAGTACCACCCACTTTTAGACTAAATAAAAGGCATGATCTTTCCATGAATGTGTCTACACCTAATTGCAGATGGTAAGCTTGCTTGTTTCAACTATTACAGTGATTTTATAACAGAACTGTCTCATTCATCGAATATCTAAGCTGGCAAAACAATCTGTAGCATTCCTACAACAATGAACTGCACAGACCATACTAACAGAAGTCAGATGATTGGGGAAGTATTCAATCAAGATACCCTTGATACGTCTCCAACATATCTATAATTTTTGATGCTCCATGCTTGTTTTTACACCATTTGCCTACTGTTTCGTTACACTTCGTGGCACTTTTATGCATTTTCTGGAACTAACCTACTAACAAATTGCCACAGTGCCAGTTCCCTGTTTTCTGCTGTTTTTGTGTTTCAGAAGTGATACATAGGAAATATTCTCGGAATTGGACGAAACAAGTTCCTGAAGTCTTATTTTGTCCGGGAGCTTCCAGTCATCCGAAGAGGAGAAGGAGAGGGGCCACCAGGGGCCCACACACCAGGCTGGCGTGGCCTAGGCCCTGGCCGTGCCGCCATGGTGTGAGGGGGCTTGGCTCCACCTCTGACATCGCCCCTTCGCCTATAAAGACCCCCCGATGGGAAAAACCTAAGGCCCCGATCACTTTTCCAGAACACATCGCGATCCACCGCCGCTGTCGACCCGAAGATCGGGAGGGTCCAGAAGCTCTTCCCGGCACCCTGCCAGAGAGGGGAATCGCCACCGGAGGTAGTCTACCTTGGACTACGGGTCCATAGCAGTAGCTAGATGGTTGTCTTCTCCACCATCTGCTTCATGTTTAGATCTCATGAGCTGCCCTACATGATTGAGATCACCGTTATGTAATTCTACATGTTTGGTTTATTGGGATCCGATGAATATTGGTGTTATGATTGAGTTGCTATACAAAAATATATCTTATGTTATCTCTATGTTGTTTATGATCTTGCATGCTCTCCGTTGTTAGTAGCTATCTTGGCCGAGTAGTTGCTAGTGACTCTAAGAGGGGGTATTTATGCTCGATAGTGGGTTCATGCCTCTATTTAACCTGGGGGAGTGACAGAAACCTCTAAGGTTGTAGATGTGCTGTTGCTACTAGGAAGAAAACAACATTCATATGCTCAAGGGCATATGCTTTGTTTACATTACACACTTTGCTTAATGCAATTATCTGTTGTTCGCAACTTAATACTTATGGGGTGTTCGGACGATATCCCCGTGAGTGGATTATTAGTCATAGATGCAGTTGGATGGCGGTCTATGTATTTTGTTGTAATGCCCAGAGTAAATCTCATAGTGATCTTCTTGATATATCACGTTTATCTTTATTCTATCAATTGCTCAACTGTAATTTGTTTACCCAGCATGTGTTATTTATCTTATGGAGAGACACCACTAGTGAACTGTGGACCCCGATCCTATTTCCATCATATTGCTATCACCTGTTTACTTTACTCGCACTGTTTACTTTACTCGCATACTCTACTATTTTCCACTCGATACGCTCATAACATTTGTTTCAAGCAAACCGGTGAGATTGACAACCTCATCGCAAGTTGGACTAAGTGTAAGGATGCTTTTATTGGTAGATACTATCCTCCTGCTAAGATTATATCCTTGCGTAGCAATATTATGAAGTTTACTCAGTTTGATAATGAACATGTTGCTCAAGCTTGGGAAAGAATGAAATCTATGATAAAGAATTGCCCCACTCATGGACTGACTACTTGGATGATTGTCCAAACTTTTTATGCAGGACTAAATTTTTCTTCGAGGAACCTACTTGATTCAGCTGCTGGAGGCACTTTTATGTCCCTTACCTTGGGCACCGCAACAAAGCTACTTGACAACATGATGGTGAATTATTCTGAATGGCACACCGAGAGAGCTCCACAAGGTAAGAAGGTAAATTCTGTTGAGAAAACCTCTTCCTTGAATGATAAGATTGATGCCATTATGACTATGCTTGCTAATGATAGGGCTCATGTTGATCCTAATAATGTTCCTTTAGCCTCTTTGGTTGCTCAAGAAGAGCATGTTGATGTGAATTTCATTAGAAATAATAATTTTAACAACAATGCTTATAGGAACAATTTTGCTAGTAACAATTATAGACCGTTTCCTTCTAATGGTGATAATAGCTATCTTGGTAGACCTAAAATGCCTAGTAAAGAAAGAATTTTTGAACTTGAAAAGGCTACCAAGAATTTTATGCAGGTGCAATATGAGCAGAACAGGGTTTTCACCAAGACTATGGAGGAGCAATCAGCTCTGTTGAGGGCTATTAGTCATCAACTTGAAAATTTAAACACGACTATTCCTAATTGCAAGCTAAGGTTTCCAAAGCTGAAACAGATATTTCATTATTGTCTAATGTGCAATCTTCTTTGGTTAATAGAATGTCTGCTAAGCCTGATCCTTTTGCTACTGCTAATGTTATTCAAGTTGGAATTGATGAAAATATTAGATTGTTAGAGGAATTGCATGCCAGGTGGGAAAGAGAAGATGAGATGGCTAGAGAGATGAAGGTATGTACCATTACTACCTCTAATGATGTTGCTCCTAATGCTAGCAATCCTCTTACTTTGATTGGTGTAGAGAAAACTCCCACTCCTTGTGTTAAAAAGCCTAAAACTGCCAAAACTTTTTCTCAAAAGAGTGCTGAAATTTTTTGGAGTGTGGGAGATGATAGCTCTATTTCTTTTAATGATTTTGATGTTGATGGCTGCAATATATCTGAAGTTATTTTGTTCTTGCAAAAGCTTGCTTTGACTCCCAATGCTAGTTCCTTAAATATTGCTTTTACTAAGCATATTACCAATGCTCTCATGAAAATTAGGGATGAAAAGTTGAAGCAAAAAGCTTCTGTTCCCAAGAAGTTAGAAGATGGTTGGGAACCCATCATTGATATGCATGTTAATGGTTATGATTGCCATGCTTTATGTGATCTAGGTGCTAGTATTTCTATCATGTCTAGAAAAATTTATGACATGCTTGATTTACCACCGCCTGAAAAATGTTATTTTGATGTTCCTATTGCTGATGTTGCTAAGAAGAAACCTTTGGGAAGGATTAATGATGTTCTTATTGTGGTTAACAATAACCTTGTTCCCGTTGATTTTCTTGTTATGGACTTTGAATGCCATGCTTCATGTCGAACTGTAGGTGCCATCATTGATATGAGAGAAGGCACCATCAAATATCAATTTCCACTCAAGAAAGGTATGGAACACTTCCCTAGGAAAATGAAGAAATTACTTTTTGACTCTATTCTTAGAGAAAATTATGAGCTTGATGCTTCATCACTTAATGTTACTTGATTCGCAATTTTCTGCGCCTAGCTCAAAGGCGTTAAACAAAAGCACTCTTGGGAGATAACCCAATGTTTTATTTTCAGTACTTTTTCTTTTATTTGAGTCTTGGAAGTCATTACTACTGTAATGACCGCTCCTTATCTTGTTTATTTTGTTTTTGTGCCAAGAGAAGCCTCTAATTCGAGTGAGGTAAAGATTTGGGGATGTTGCTGTCCTGAAACTGTTTTCAGTGCTGCACCGTAAAAATTCTTATAAATTCTCTATATATCTTTTGGACCTGAGATTACTTTTGCATATGCCCCAGGTTATATCCAAACTTTCATTAGTTGAACACTTTTTGATTTGAGCAACAGAAAACCCCTCAAAAATTTGGCCTTTGTCAGCTGTTCTGTTTTGACAGATTTCTGCCAATATTTGTGTTTGCCACTTTATCGCTTTCTTTTGAGTTCTTTTGATCATGGAACTTTTGGGGAAGTTGCTACAGTAGTATTTGCTATATATGTGGTGGTTTTGAGTTGAAACCTTAAGCAAAAAGAGGTTGATTATATGTTATGCTACACTAATGTTGCTAATAGAATTGTGTTTAGTTTTGTATGAAGGAAGTTTTCAAGTGTAGGGATTGGAGAATGATGAGATGAGTTGAAGAATGGACAAAAGCTCAAGCTTGGGGATGCCCATGCATCACCCCAAGAAATATCCAAGAAGTACAAGTGTCAAAGCTTGGGGATGCCCCCGAGGCACCCCTTCTTCATCGGCAAAAATCAGGTCACCTTTCAAGACACTATATTTTTATTGCTTCATGCACTATGTGTTTTTCTTGGAGCGTCAGTTGTTTTAGTTTTCTTAGTTAGTCTAGTTTTGTTTGCTGCAATAAATGGTTGGACCCCAACTAATTTCCTTTGGAGGATATGTACTCGTTTTCATTTGCCAACAACACTCAGTTTTTCACTCTTATCGTTCACCGAGTGTTCTTCTTTTTCTGCTACTGCTTTTGGTTTTCGTTTTCGCCTTGATTTGCGTTCAGACCTTGTCATATCTTTTCATCAAGGTGTATTTTTGCCTCTGATCTTTATTGGTTTTCATCAAAAGAGGTGTCTTTAAAAATTTCAAATGGTGTTGGAAAAGAGAAAAAGCTTTGTGCAAAATAGTGGTACAAGAAGGAGCTTGTGTAGACTGCGGCTTAGGCTTTTTCATGTCATGCTTGATGTCTTTTTGATAGTATGCTTAGTGGTTTTGCTGTAGCATGACTTGTCTCAAATAACTGAGATTGCTTAATGAGCCTTTGAAAAAATCATGCATTGTTTTTATTGTATGGAAGCATTATTTTGGTTTTCTCCTTGATGCTTTATTTGGGTTGACTTGGCGCATGCTCACACATGTTAGACTCTTACAAAGTCACCAATAGCCTCTATGATCATTTAGTTTTTGAATTTTGATGCCATCTTATGCTTCTTTTAATGTCGCTTTGTCGCTTTGCATGATTATGGCCATTATTGCTCTCTTAGTTGGTCGCTCCCAGTCTTTTGCTAGCCCTCGCCTTGTACTAAGTATGAGCTCTACTCGTGCATCCAACTCCTGAAAGCCAAAGTCTTCCAAAGTGTCCACCATACATACCTACTAGCAATTTTCTATTCCAAGTAAATTTGACTTTCTTTTATTTTCTCTTCAAATTAAACTCTTACCAGTGTTATGCGAAATTCGGTCAGTAAAGCTCTCACGAACCGGAAGGCACACTTTACTTTTTCCTGTTCTTAAAAATTTGACATTGTGGTCTCTTATGTTGAGTTGTTATGCTTGCAAGTTGTAAGTTGGAGACTAGCCCAGCCATGCAGTCATGGGCAAGCTTTCAACATTGCAGTTCTTATTTGAGTTGATATTGTGATCTTTTGTTTATGGATGTCCGCGGTGTGAAATGAATTGGGAATCTTGTGGGGATCATGGAGTTTGTATATGTGTTAGGGAAATGCCGGGCCGCTAATCTAAGCCATGCATAATTCATGGTGGAAATTTGTAGCATACCCATGGTGAACATTCGACGATGCATCTCACAATAAAAAGCTAAACAAATGGCAAATAAAAGAGATGTCGAGGTGTTCATTATCTGCTTGTCTTGTCATTTTGATGTGGGCTTGTTCCATGTCATCGGGCACGGAGGTACCCCATTGGCGGTTCTCAATGATATGCATATACTTACAATGACAAGAGCCTTGCTTGGGACTCTAAGTAAAGTAGCATCAGGTTTGGGTACTCGTATTCACGGGACACGAGGTTTTCAACTTATGATTTGTCAAGCATATGCATCATAATTGTTCTCGCATTAACTGTAACCATTCAAGATGCTTATGATGGGGGCAATGAGAGCTCAAAGCCGGTAAGTACCATAATTTTTGAAGGTTATAAAACTTGCAATCACTGCTTCCCTCTGCGAAGGGCCTTTCTTCTACTTTTATGTTGATTCACCACCTTCTATCTTTATGCACCATAAGAGAGCAAAGTTGTCATTCTTAGTATAATGTGCATTGTCCCAAAGTTTTCATTGATTGATTCATAATGTTGGTTTCACTTGTTCTTAAATTATTTGTATCTAGTCGCCCTCTTAAACTTGAAGGTGTCCTATGCATTTATGTTTTGTTCTCTTTGAAGGACAAGCTGAAAACCATTTGTATGTTTTTCCTTATGATTTGAACACACGTTTGACTTTCATTGTTTCATTTTCATGATCTTTTGTTTGTATTCATTTGCATGTTTACAACATGGTTGCTAAGTTCTTATTGTCAAGATTATATCTTCATGCCTATGTTTTAAGTTCTTATGATCCCAGCTCACAAATGCTTACATATATGATCAAGATTGTGTAGGTGCATGTCACCTCAAAAATTATTCTTTTGTTATCACTTACCTACTCGAGGACGAGCAGGAGTTAAGCTTGGGGATGCTTGATACGTCTCCAACGTATCTATAATTTTTGATGCTCCATGCTTGTTTTTATACCATTTGCCTACTGTTTTGTTACACTTCGTGGCACTTTTATGCATTTTCTGGAACTAACCTACTAACAAGTTGCCACAGTGCCAGTTCCCTGTTTTCTGCTGTTTTTGTGTTTCAGAAGTGATACACAGGAAATATTCTCGGAATTGGACGAAACAAGTTTCTGAAGTCTTATTTTGTCCGGGAGCTTCCAGTCATCCGAAGAGGAGAAGGAGAGGGGCCACCAGGGGCCCACACACCAGGCTGGCGCGGCCCAGGCCCTGGCCGTGCCGCCATGGTGTGAGGGGGCCTGGCTCCACCTCTGACATCGCCCCTTCACCTATAAAGACCCCCCGACGGGAAAAACCTAAGGCCCCGATCACTTTTCCAGAACACATCGTGATCCGCTGCCGCCGTCGACCCAAAGATCGGGAGGGTCTAGAAGCTCTTCCCGGCACCCTACCGGAGAGGGGAATCACCACTGGAGGTCTTCTTCATCGCCATGCTTGCCTCCAGAGCGATGAGTGGGTAGTCTACGTTGGACTATGGGTCCATAGCAGTAGCTAGATGGTTGTCTTCTCCACCATGTGCTTCATGTTTAGATCTCATGAGCTGCCCTACATGATTGAGATCACCGTTATGTAATTCTACATGTTTGGTTTGTTGGGATCCGATGAATATTGGTGTTATGATTGAGTTGCTATACTGAAATATATCTTATGTTATCTCTATGTTGTTTATGATCTTGCATGCTCTCTGTTGTTAGTAGCTATCTTGGCCGAGTAGTTGCTAGTGACTCCAAGAGGGGGTATTTATGGTCGATAGTGGGTTCATGCCTCTATTTAACCTGGGGGAGTGACAGAAACCTCTAAGGTTGTAGATGTGCTGTTGCTACTAGGGAGAAAACAACATTCATATGCTCAAGGGCATATGCTTTGTTTACATTACACACTTTGCTTAATGCAATTATCTGTTGTTCGCAACTTAATACTCATGGGGTGTTCGGACGATATCCCCGTGAGTGGATTATTAGTCAGAGATGCAGTTGGATGGCGGTCTATGTATTTTGTTGTAATGCCCAGAGTAAATCTCATAGTGATCTTCTTGACATATCACGTTTATCTTTATTCTATCAATTGCCCAACTGTAATTTGTTTACCCAGCATGTGTTATTTATCTTATGGAAAGACACCACTAGTGAACTGTGGACCCTGGTCCTATTTCCATCATATTGCTATCACCTGTTTACTTTACTCGCACTGTTTACTTTACTCGCATACTCTACTGTTTTCCTCTCGATACGCTCATAACCTTTGTTTCAAGCAAACCGGTGAGATTGACAACCTCATCGCAAGTTGGGAGCAAAGTACTTGGTTGTATTGTGTGCAGGTTCCACATTGCAGCTAGCAAGCAAAGCTTGGACGAGGCGCCACATATAAATTGTCCGAAGCTGTCGCAAATTAGCAAGCATCACCTTCAGTCGTTATTGGCTGCTTTTCTCCTGGACGATAAACCTTGGTTCTTAACTGAGAGAAAATTTGCTACTATATTCATCAAAACCTTCTCTTGGGGTTTTCCAACTGGCCGGTCATTTACTACAAGCCAACAAGTTTTCTGGCACCATCATCACCGCGCCATCAACCCTGCACGCATTAATTTGGTATCATCACCCGTCACACATTTACATTTTTTTACACAAATTATTATCTAACGAATATTTTACGCAAACTGTCCATGTCTGAATTTGCTATTTTAAAGAGTCAGACAGATGTCTTCTCCTTTGTTTTGAGAAAAATAACCATTGCAATTTCTCTTTTGAGTTCTGATTGATTTTTTTCCGAAATGGGGATGATAACCCCATCCTCTGCATCAAACTGAAGTTCATTTTTTTGAAATGGGGGCGATAACTATGTTAGAAGGTTGTGGATCATTTGCTCAATCCGTAAGTTTTTTTCAATTTTCATTTTCTCCACTTTTCACATTTTTGGGGCCTCTTTAATTTTCAGACATAATCCGCCAAGCTAAAGTTTAGTAAAGTGTGACAGCTATAATGTGTGGCAAAGATATTAGAAGCCAAACTTTGGAAAAAATAGCAAAATAATCAACTTTATGACAAGTGTATCATATAAATAATAGAATATCATAAACTATTAGAATGGTAAAAAAATAATTATATACCAAATAAACTGTGGCTGCCAAATTTTACCTTGGCAAAGTGTTGCTGTCAAATAAACAACCCCTTGGTCCTTGAAAGGATGAGGTTGGCATCATCAACCGTTCTTTCTCTACTCTTTTTTTAGGAGGGGTTTGCATCTCCAGATGAGGACCACGACAACTAGTAATAAAAGCACACCATATATATGATCCGGATCTTAGGGCATCTTCAGCGGGCCGACTTATTTCGGTGTCTGGAGTGGTCCGAATTGATTTGTTTGCATCAGGCCGCGGACACCAAATTTTGTCCGGACAGGGCCTGTCCATTTGGGTAGGGGGGTGTGCCCAGCGGGGCGACCCATTTTGCCGGAGGGATGAGATTTGGCCCGTTACAGACGCCTATTGACCACCAGTTCGGACTCAGAATAGCGAAAAAAAGTCAATCAAGGACTAAAATTAAACTAGCACAACAATCAGGTCCACGCTGACTGGTTTGGTCAGTTCATGGCCACCAAAAGTAACAACAACGAATACAAATTCATGCATCACATGCACGAATCATGGCTTGCTTGCTCTCAAACCATGCCCTTCTTGCCGAGTCCGAAGCACTTAAGTCGGCCATCATGATCTTGCTCTCCTCGGCAAGCAAGGTGGCCTCGTACTCCTTTGCTTTGAGCTCTAGCTCCTTGGCCCTTGCCCTTTCTTTCACCTCTGTAAGATAGAGCTTCCTTTGTTGGATTTCAAGGGTCCTCCTTTGTGTGTCGGTGACGAGGGTTAACTCAGCAAATGTCCTAGATAAAGGACTTAGGATCGTGGGAAGAGGGCGTCGGATGAACTCGAAGGTAAAGATCAGTCAAACAAGGCAAAGTTTGGTGTGTGTTGAGAATAAGCGTGGTACTCAATTGGCTCAATCTCAATCTGTCCCTGGTCGGCCTCTCCTGGCCCCTATATATAGGTGGCCAGGTGTCAAGGATCCGGTCGGGTTCAATACAAATTACAGTGTCTGTATACGATGTCATCTCGTATTTCAAATGCATCTATGCTTAGGCCTCCCTAACGGGCCCCAGGGGTACCAAGATAATGGACCTTATTAGCTATACCCTTGTCAGTAGCCCCCGAAATCTTTGTATCTTCGACTTGATCAATCTTCGACTTTGTCTTTCTCCCTCTATTCATTAAACAATTCATATTATTTATTTCTCAAGGGGATTTTGGTTAACAAGCTATTAGCGGTGCTAGCCGCCCAGTTGGGAACCCCAAGAGGAAGGTGTGATGATCACAACAGCAAGTTTCCCTCGATTATGAAACCAAGGTTTAATCGACCAGTAGGAGAAAGAAACCACTTCTGAAGGTTGATGCTAGCTGGCTTTTGGCAAGGCGCACTACTGGCGTCAGCAACAACGTGGAACCTGCACACAACACAACCAAAGTACTTTGCCCCAACTTGCAGTGAGGTTGTCAATCTCACTAGTTTGCTATAAACAAAGGATTAAACGTATCATGTGGTAATAGATATTTGTTTGCAAGAAAGTAAATAATTCTTGTAGAAAGTAAACGGTAATATATATGTAAAAGAATGGACCAGGGTCCATAGTTCACTAGAGGTGTCTCTCCATAAAGATAAATAACATGTTGGTAAACAAATTATAGTTGGGCAATTGACAGAATAAAGAATGCATAGAAATGCATGTACATGTCATGAAGATCACTATGAGATTCACTTGGGCATTACAACATAATACATAGACCGTAATCCAACTACATCTATGACTAATAATCCACCCGCCGGATGTCATCCAAGCAACCGTTGGGTATTAAGTTGCAAGCAACAGATTATCGCCTTAAGCAAAGTGTGTAATGTAAACAATACAAATGTCCTTGAACACAAGATTGTTGTTTTCTCCCTAGTAGCAACAACACATCTACAACCTTAGAAGTTATTGTCACTCTCCCAGATTACTAGAGGCATGAACCCACTATCGAGCATAAATACTCCCTCTTGGAGTTACTAGCATCTACTCGGCCAAGATATCTACTAGCAATGGAGAGCATGCAAGATCATAAACAACATAGAGATGATAATTCACAAATCAACTTGACATAGTACTCAATATTCATTGAATCTCAACAAACACAACATGTAGAATTACATAACGATGATCTTGATCATGATAGGCAGCTCACAAGATCTAAACAAGAAGCACATGGAGGAGAAGACATCCATCTAGCTACTGCTATGGACCCATAGGAGGCAGGCATGGTGATGAAGAAGGCCTCCGGTGGTGATTCCCCTCTCTGGCAGGGTGCCGGGAAGAACTTCTGGACCCTCCCGATCTCACGTCGACGACGATGGTGGCTTGAAGTATGTTTTCTGGAAAAGTGTTTGGGCCTCTAGGGTTTCCTCGACGAAGGGAATAAATAGGAGAAAGGACGATGTCAGGACGTGGACCAGGTGGTCACACCACCTGGTGGCGCGTGAGGGGGTGTCCTGCGCCACCACCTGGTGTGGCTGTGATGCGGGTAGGATGACCACCCAGTTGGGAACCCCAAGAGGAAGGTATGATGAGCACAGTAGCAAGTTTTCCCTCAGTAAGAAACCGAGGTTTGTCGATCTAGTAGGAAAAAGCCAAACTTGTGAAGGTGATGCTTGCTAGCTTAGTGACACTCCAACAAGGGCGCCGTTTACGATTCTTATTGGTGCGTCTTCAACTAGTAGCAACGCGAAACCTGCACACAACACAACCAAATACTTTGCTCCCAACTTACGATGAGGTTGTCAATCTCACCGGTTTGCTATAAACAAAGGTATGAGCGTATCGAGTGGAAAACAATAGTAATATGCGAGAAATTAAACAGTGCGAGTAATAATAAAACGGTGTAACAATGTAAAGGAAATTGGACCGGGGTCCACAGTTCACTAGTGGTGTCTCTCCATAAAATAAATAACGACATACTGGGTAAACAAATTACAGTTGGGCAATTGATAGAATAAAGATAACATGCATATGTCACGAGGATCACTATGAGATTTACTCTGGGCATTACCACAAAATACATAGACCGCCATCCCACTGCATGTATCACTAATAATCCACTCGCAGGGAATCATCCGAGGACCCCTTGAGTATGAAGTTGCGAACAACAGATAACTGCATTAAGCAAAGTGTGTAATGTAAACAAAACGAATGTCCTTGGACATAAGAATGTTGTTTTCTCCCTAGTGGCAACATCACATCTACAACCTTAGAGGTTTCTGTCACTCCTCCAGATTAAATAGAGGCATGAACCCAACTATCGAGCATAAATACCCCCTCTTGGAGTCACTAGTATCTACTTGGTCAAGATATCTACTAACAACGGAGTGCATGCAAGATCATAAACAACATAGAGATAACATAAGATATATGATTCTGCACATCAACTCAACATAACACCAATATTTATCGGATCCCAACAAACACAACATGTAGAATCACACAAAGAGGATCTCGATCATGTAAGGCAGCTCACGAGATCTAAACATGAAGCACATGGTGGAGAAGACAACCATCTAGCTACTGCTATGGACCCATAGTCCAAGGTAGACTACTCACTCATCACGCCGGAGGCAAGCATGGCGATGAAGAAGACCTCCGGCGGTGATTCCCCTCTCTGGCAGGGTGCCAGGAAGAGCTTCTGGACCCTCCCGATCTCAGGTCAACGACGGCAGCGAATCACGATGTGTTTCTAGAAAATTGATCCGGTATTTAGGTTTTTCCCGTCGAGGGGTCTTTATAGGAGAAGGGGCGGCGCCACAGGTGGACCTGGTGGCCCTCACCACAGGGCGGTGCGAGCTAGGGGCTGGCCACGCCCCCTAGTGGTGTGGCCTCCCAGTGGCCCCCCTCCGTCTCCTCTTTGGACTTCTGGAAGCTTCGGTAAATTTCTGGATGTTCGGCTTTTGTTTCGTCCAATTCTGAGAATATTTCCTGTGTAACTTTTCTGAAACATAAAAATAGCAGAAAACAGGGAACTGGCACTGTGGCATCTTGTTAATAGGTTAGTTCCGAAAAATGCATAAAAATGCCACGAAGTGTAACAAAACACTGAGCAAATGGTGTAAGAACAAGCATGCAGCATCAAAAATGATAGATACGTTTGGGACGTATCAGCATCCCCAAGCTTAACTCTTGCTCGTCCTCGAGTAGGTAAGTGATAACAAAAGAAATAATTTTTGAGGTGACATGCACCTACACAATCTTGATCATCTAAGTAAGCATTGAGTGCTAGGATCAAAGAACTTAAAACATGGGCATGAAAGACATAATCTTGATAGAAGAAACTTAGCAACCATGTTATAACATGAAAAAGAACACAAACGAAAGATCATGTAAATGAAACAATAAAAGTCAAACGTGTGTTCAAATCATATGGAAAAACATAGCAAATGGTTTTCAGCTTGTCCTTCATGAGAGAGCAAAACATAAATGCATAGAACACCTTCAAGTTTAAGAGGGCGACTAGATACAAAAAATTTAAGAACAAGTGAAACCAAAATCATGAATCAATCAATGATAAACTTTGGGACTATGCACATCAAACTCAGAATGACAACTATGCTCTCTTAGACGGTGCATAAAGGTAGAAGGTGGTGACTCAACATAAAAGTAAAAGAAAGGCCCTTCGAAGAGAGAAGCAGTGATTGCAAGTTTTATAAACCTTCAAAAATTATGGTACTTACTAGCTTTGAGCTCTCATTACCCCCATCATAGGCATCTTGAATGGTTAAAGTTAATGCGAGTACAATTATGAAGCATATGCTTGACAAATCATAAGTTGAAAACCTCGTATCCCATGAAGTACGAATACCCAAACCTCATGCTACTCGACTTAGAGTCCCAAGCAAGCTCTTGTCATTATAAGTATACACGTATCATCGAGAACCGCCAACGGGGTACCTCCGTGCCCGATGACATGGAACAAGCCCACATCAAAATGACAGGACAAACAGACAATGAAAATCTCGGCATCTCTTTTATTTACCATTGGTATAGCTTTTTATTTTGAGATGCGTCGTCGAATGTTCACTATGGGCATGCTGTAAATTTCCGTCACGAATTATGCATGGCTTAGATTAGCGGCCTAGGCATTTATCTAATACGTATACAAAATCCATGATCCAGCAAGATTCCCAAATTATTTCACATCGCGAGTATCCATAAACAAAAGATCACGATATCAACTCAAATAAGAAGTTCAATGTTGAAAGCTTGCCCCATGATGGCATGGCTAGGCTAATTTCCAACTTACAACTTGCAAGCATAACAACTCAACATAAGAGAGCCACAATGTCAAATTTTTAAGAATGAGAAAAGTAAAGTGTGCCATCAGGTTCGTGAGAGCTTTACTGACCAATTTTTGTATAACACCAAAAAGAGTTTAATTTGAAGGATAGATAAAAGCAAGTCAAATGTACTTTGGAATAGCAAATTGCTAATAGGTATATATGGTGGACACATTAAAAAAACTTGGTTTTTGGGAGTTGGATGCACGAGTAGAGATCATACTCAGTACAAAATGAGGGCTAGCAAAAGACTGGGAGCGACCAACTAAGAGAGCAATAACGGCCATAATCATGCATAGCGACAAAACATCATTAATAGAATCATAAGATGGCATCAAAAGTGATCATAGAGGCTTATGGTGACTTTGTATGAGTCAAACATGTTGTAAGCATGCGCCAAGTGAACCCAAATAAAGCATCAAGGAGAAAACCAAATTAATGCTTCCAAATAATAAAAACAATGGATGATTTTTTTTCAAAGGCTCATTAAGCAATCTCAGTCATTTGAGACAAGTCATGCTACAGCGAAAACACTAAGCATACTATCAAAACGACATCAAGCATGACATGCAAAAGCGTAAGCCGCAGTCTAAACAAGCTCCGTTTTGTACCACTTTTTTGCATGATTTTTTTTCTCTTTTCCAACACCATTCGAACCTTTTTGAAATAACTCTTTTGATGAAAACCAACATGGACCAGTGGTCAAAATACACCATGATAAAAAGATATAACAAGATCTGAACAAAAATCAAGGCGAAAAATAAAAGCTAAATGCAGTTCTAGAAAAAGAGAACACTCGTTGAACGATAAGAGTGAAAAACTGAGTGTTCTTGGCAAATGAAAAGCAAGGCAACTTCTCCAAAAGAAATTTGTTGGGGTCCAACCATTTATTGCAGCAAACAAAACTGAAAACTAAAGACAAGACGCTCCAAGAAAAACGCATAGTGCATGAAGCAATAAAAATATAGTGTGTTGAAAGGTGACCTGATTTTTGCCGATGAAGAAGGGGTGCCTTGGGGGCATCCCCAAGCTTTGATGCTTGTACCTCTTGGATATTTATTGGGGTGCGTGGACATCCCCAAGCTTGAGCTTTTTTCCATTCTTCAACTCATCTCATCATTCTCCAATCCCTACACTTGAAAACTTCCTTCATACAAAACTCAACACAATTCTATTAGTAATATTAGTGTAAGCATAATAATGAATCAAACCCTTTTTGCTTCAGATTTCAACTCAAAACTACCACATATAAAGCATATACTACTGTAGCAACTTCCCCAAAAGTTCCGTGATCAAAAGAACTAAAAAAGAAAGCGATAAATAGGCAAACACAAATAGTGGCAGAAATCTGTCAAAACAGAACAGCTGACGAAGGTCGATTTTTTCGAGGGTTTTCTGTTACTCAAATCAAAAAGTGTATAACTAATGAAAGTTTGGATATAACCTGGGTCATATGCACAAGAAAACGCAGGTCAAAAAGATATACTGAGAATTTTCACGAATTTTTACGGTGCAGCACCGAAATCTGTTTCAGGACAGCAACATCCCCAAATCTTACCTCACTCAAATTAGAGGTTTCTCTTGGCACAAAAACGAAATAAAAAGGATAAGGAGCGGTTATTACAGTAGTAATAATTTCCAAGACTCAAATAAAAGAAAAATTACTGAAAGTAAAACAATGGGTTATCTCCCAAGAGTACTTTTCTTTAACGCCTTTGAGCTAGGCGCAGAAAGTGCAAATCAAGTAATATCAAAAGAAGCATTAAGATCCATTGCAAAAGTCTTTTCAACAATAAATTGAATTGTGTCC
Source organism: Dactylis glomerata (assembly GCA_007115705.1). Lineage (NCBI taxonomy): Eukaryota > Viridiplantae > Streptophyta > Magnoliopsida > Poales > Poaceae > Dactylis > Dactylis glomerata. The sequence continues at coordinate 518,880 of QXEO01000218.1, forward strand.
AATGAATTTTTGAGGATTCCTTGTGATCACTCTTTGGTACACTACTTTCATCAAAAAGATTTTCAGGACAAATCCAATCAAAATTCTTTTCCAAAGCTTCATGCATTCCTACAAGTTTGCAAGGTATTGGTACTTTGAAATCTTCTTTGGTTGTACCAACAACTTTAATAGGCAAACCAAGCATATTAAAATGCTTAATAACTTTCCTAGCTTCAATAACAACATCTCTAAATTCTCTACGCAAAGTCTCCAAGATAAAATCTTTCTTTTCGGAGTCATCAATATCATGAAGCTTAAGAAACATGTATTGCATGAAAGGATTAAGGCTAGCAAACCTAGCTTCCAACATGTGAACTAAATAAGCAGAAGCAACTTCATAACTAGGAGCAAGCTCAGCCAAAGATTTATCCTCAACATCTTTATGCATGCTAATATGATTAAAGAACTCCTCAATGTTACTTTTCCCAATAATAGAACCACTACCTACTGAGAGGTCCTCCAAAACATACTTAGGGAACAACATAATGAACTAAGAGTAAAGAAATAACAACTATAAAGGAAACTATTTTTTTTGTATTTTTGATAAAACGATGCAAGTAAAAATAAAGTAAAGCAAAACTAAAACAAAGTAAAGGATGTGCGTGCGAAACTCCCCTTGCAGAAGTCTTCTTTTTCCCTGGCAACGGCGCTAGAAAATTAGCTTGATGCGGGCAGGATGACCACCCAGTTGGAAACCCCAAGAGGAAGGTATAATGAGCACAGTAGCAAGTTTTCCCTCAGTAAGAAACCAAGGTTTGTCGATCTAGTAGGAAAAAGCCAAACTTGAGAAGGTGATGCTTGCTAGCTTAGTGACACTCCAACAAGGGCGCCGTTTATGATTCTTGTTGGTATGTCTTCAACTAGTAGCAACGCAAAACCTGCACACAACACAACCAAATACTTTGCTCCCAACTTACGATGAGGTTGTCAATCTCACTAGTTTGGTGTAAAAAAAGGTATGAGCGTATCGAATGGAAAACAGTAGTAATATGCGAGAAAGTAAATAGTGCGAGTAATAGTAAAATGGTGTAACAATGTGAAGGAAATTGGATCAGGGTCCACAGTTCAGTAGTGGTGTCTCTCCATAAAATAAATAATGACATGCTGGGTAAACAAATTACAGTTGGGAAATTGATAGAATAAAGATAACGTGCATATGTCGCGAGGATCACTATGAGATTTACTCTGGGTATTACAACAAAATACATAGACCGCCATCCAACTGCATCTATGACTAATAATCCGCTCACGGGGAATCATCTGAGGACCCCTTGAGTACTAAGTTGCGAACAATAGATAACTATATTAAGCAAAGTGTGTAATGTAAACAAAACGAATGTCCTTGGACACAAGAATGTTGTTTTCTCCCTAATGGCAATAGCACATCTACAACCTTAGAGGTTTCTGTCACTCCCCCAGATTAAATAGAGGCATGAACCCAACTATCGAACATAAATACCCCCTCTTGGAGTCACTAGTATCTACTTGGCTAAGATAGCTACTAACAATGGAGAGCATGCAAGATCATAAACAACGTAGAGATAACATAAGATATATGATTCAGCACATCAACTCAACATAACACCAATATTCATCGGATCCCAACAAACACAACATGTAGAATTACACAAAGAGGATCTCGATCATGTAAGGTAGCTCACAAGATCTAAACATGAAGCATATGGTGGAGAAGACAACCATCTAGCTACTGCTATGGACCCATAGTCCAAGATAGACTACTCACTCATCGCGCCGGAGGCAAGCATGGCGATGAAGAAGACCTTCGGCGGCGATTCCCCTCTCCGGCAGGGGGCCGGGAAGAGCTTCTGGACCCTCCCGATCTCGGGTCGACGACAGCGGCGGATCGCGATGTGTTTCTAGAAAATTGATCCAGTATTTAGGTTTTTCCCGTCGGGGGGTCTTTATAGGCGGAGGGGCGGTGCCAGAGGTGGGCCTGGTGGCCCTCACCACAGGGCAGCGTGGGCAAGGGCTGGCCGCACCCCCTGGTGTTGTGGCCCCCCCATTGGCCCCCCTCTGTCTCCTCTTCGGGCTTCTGGAAGCTTCGGTAAATTTCTAGATGTTCGGCTATTGTTTAGTCCAATTCTGAGAATATTTCTGTGACGCCTCAAAACTGGCACCTTGCGTATCGTAGCGATCATGCCTCAACACGCACGGTGTCGCTTTGGAAACGCCCACCAGGCATAATGTGCACATCGAAACATACACATTATGCAGGTGGAATTAAAGTAGAAACAGTTACACAAGTTCACGATGGAACCCACAAAAGAATATACAATATAAACGCAAAGACTCCACGAGTCAATAATCCAAATATACATACAAAGATCCAAATCATACATAAAGCAAATAGCATCCGAGTACGGACAAGAGTACAAATGAGCCTAAGAGGCCTGAAGATAAACGATGGCGTCCAACCCTGCCCAGGCCAAGCCGGAAGGGTAACCTTGCTAACGTCGGCGCTCCCATACCTGTGAAGATCGGGCCATCGGTTGCCGAAAAAGGAGGGAGAAAGAAAAAGGAGAAAAGAAAACGAGGGTGAGTACCGAGGCACGTACTCGCGAGACTGGAATTCAGCTGTGCTCGCCTACAGGCTATATGGTGGACTTAGCGGCAACAAAAGAATCATACTACAGAGACACTACAACTTTCCGTCTAAATAGAATAAGATAAGAGAGCGCATAGAAGTAACCAACTAGAAACTAACACCAAACATAACCCAGCCAATACATTGCCTCTTCGCACCCAACGAGGAAGCAATTGCAAAGGCACTCACACAGTTACCAAGTTTTATTGCAGGTTTATTGTTGTAGTTGTGCTAGCTTACTACACAAGTTTATTAGTATTGAAATAGCAGGTGCAAGTTGTTCTATGATCGAGTAGTACAACTCCAAGTCGTCCATAACCGCGGACACGGCTTTTCGAAAAGATTTAACCCTGCAGGGGTGCCCAAATGTACCCACACGTACGATCAATCCTTCCGGCAAATCTCGCGCCCTTAATAAAAATGGGTGCGCCATCAGGATAGTCATGACTCGCACTCTCCTTCACTACAAACAAGTCCAGGAAGCCACCTAACTAAGTTTAACCCGTATCGAGAGTCCGGCCGAATCTCCGAACGGACGTAGCTGTTTGCGCCGGCGCTGCATAATGGGCTGGAACCTCGCTCTGGGGAGGGTGCCCACCTGCAGTCGTCCCGCACCTACACGAGCGTGCAGAAACAAAGGGGTTACAAGGCACTCTGGGGCTTCCCCCAAATAAAATAGGACCATAAGATACAAGCTGCACGCTCGACAAAAAACAAATGGAAAACCTCAAACTAGTTGTGGCCACTGGACAAGTGTGTAGATTCCGGCAGTGTCAAGGGGAAGCCCAGAAGCGTACCCACGTATGGTTAGAGCGCTTAGTCTCAGAACAGTTAATACGATCTCGGGGTCCTAGGGGACACAAGTGAGCCGTGGGAAAACTGGCAAAATGACTCACTGATGCCTCTTCTTAATTCAATTTTAATTTATTAACAATAAAGTAAGCCATGATTATTTCCAACAACATATATCCATAAAGTAGAGCATGTGATAACTTTCCCAACCCAATAAGATTAAACAACTCCAACAACCTGAAGATGCCTACGACTCGCAAGGCCAACTCAAACAACAAGCACATGGGTAATGGGATGTACGGAAGGTGCTATGGCTTTGCTTTGGATAATAGGTGGATAAGACACGTGACTCGAACAAAGCATCGCGACACAAGGCTAGAATATAGAGCTAGCGAGAGCAAAAGTATTAAATGGGTAGAGAGAAAAGGGCTCGCCTGAAAAGATGGTCGAAGAACATCCGAAGAACTTGTCGTTGCTCACATCACCACGAAGCGTCCTATCCGAGAAGAAGCAAAGTGCTACAACATACAACGGATGCAACACTTACTACTACGGTAAAAGAATCGGCACGAGCATGTGAAGGTATGCATGACATGGCAAATATGATGCAAAGCAACTTATCCAAATTAAGCGGAATTGGAATTCCGACACACACATATGGTTCAAGTTATTTTACTACCCGCATATTAATTGTTGATTAACATGGCAAAACAAAGCATGGATGAGCTAGACAAAATTAAATGGAACCGGGATAAATATTTAACAATCCCACTCATTCCATAATTATTTATTAGATGATTCCTAATAACCCCCAAAGATGGTATGCAATGCCACATATGAATATTTTGAGGTATACAAGATAGTACTAAAAATATAGGGCTTTATAGCGGGGGCTCACGGTTCGCGTCGGAGAACGATCGCCGGATGAAAGCGGAAGTAGTCGAAGAAGCCAATATCACCGAAACAGTTGAAGTAGCAATCGCTCGGAAGTAGAACTTGACGTCAGGCAGGCGACAGACTCCGGTGTGACGCAACGAACGGCAGCCCAAGAGATTAGCAGGTGCAAGCAGACCACGAAATAAGCAACCAAGCTAGCTGCTTGAAGAATCTGACCACTCCCATGTGCACGTTGCTAGCAAGCAAGCAAGCAGGCAGCGGAATGGATGAATATGAAGATGCATCGTGGCGTGTACGTGCTAGCTGAATTTTATAGCACTGCATTTAAACAGAGGAGTAAGGAAAAGAGGCAACTGGATCACGCACGAAGTCGACAGCTCAGCTGGTGCTGCTGTCTTGCACGAAATCAAAGTGGAGTGGCCAACAACGATGCTTCAAAGGCAAGAGGTGGAAGGGTGAGGCGCTGCTGCTTGGCTATACGTCCGCGTGAAGGGAAGACTAAGACGTTGTCAGAAGCTTGGCATCTACTACGAGCAGGCTGGCTGTGGGCTGTGGTCTGGTGCTAGCTCGCGGCAAGACCAACAGGCCGGATAGATAGAAACGGAGGCCTCGGCAAATGCTCTTGCGGGACTTGTGTCGAGCACTTGATGCGCGAGCGACGAAAAATAACAGAGGAGGCAGGCTACTGGCGTGCGGCTTTGGGCTGGAACAAAAACCAAACAGGTCATGGGCAAAGGAGTGGAGCGGCTCGGGTGAAGCTGGAGGAAGCTGCTGCTATGCAAGGCGAGCAAGAAGGTGACAGGGTGGTGGCGTGCGGCGATGCGGCGGCGGCCTGCGGCGACCTTGTGCAGGGTTGACCTACTGCTGCGGTCGAGCGGGGTGCTAGAGCGGTGCCGGCTTGTTGGATCGATGTGGAACAGGAAAAGCAGGCGAGGCCGGCTGGGTGCTTGCACTGCAGCGCTGCTGCTGTTGTCCTCGCCCGACAGAAGCTGAACGTGAGCTGGCACATGGCCTGGTGATGCTCCTGATGCAGCGTGTGCAGCTAGAGAAAGAGCAAGGCGGAGAAGGGACGGGCATGGCGGCCGAGAAAGGACAGCACGCCGGCAACAGAAATTTTGGGGACAAGTTCAGATCCGAATTGGGGAGAAAAGAGGAGAATTGGAGGGGAATTTTCTCAGATCTAGGTTTGGATTAGAAGTGGGGAAATTTGGCAGATTTGGAGACTAGGGTTTGGTGAGAAAGAAGGGAAGAAATGTTGCCCTTAAATAGGCCAAAGATTAGGAGGGCTTGGGCTAGATTTTGAGTCAAAAATTTTGTTCGGCTTTCGCCTATTTTAAATTTGCAAAACTAGAAAACATTTTGGTGACCAAAAAATATTATTTTTATTTTGATTTCGAAAATAAGAAAAGAGTAGAGGGTTTTATTAAACCGTCCGGATAATTAGGAAAGATAAAATATAATTTTGGGAAAATAATTTTTATTATCAAGAATGCACATGGAGATGATGCATGACATCACGACAACGCAAAAAAAGAAAACAAGAAACAAAATCTAATAGAGGATTTTTCCGGGTCGTTACAATCGACACCACTAACAAGGGATCTCGCCCCGAGATCCACGCTAAAGTGGGGGAGGAGTTGGGTAAACTATCGGATCTTCATGCTTCATGTTGAACTCCGCGACACCACTAACAAGAGGTTTTCTTCTCGACACCACCAACAAGGAATGCTTGCTCATGTTGACGACGATGACCTTCCGAAGAACGGACCTAGTAGGATAAAGGCAAGAGATCGTCCACCCACGTAGGAACCTAGACTTGAAAAAGAAGGCAAGAGAAAGAACTCAAAACTCGCAAAGATAAGAGGAGAGTAGCATAGAAGGTAAGGAATAAAATGCAGACCTAATCAGATCTATCCAACACATTTTTAACAAAATAGTTTTGACACTATACAAAACAACGTCCATTGGCAAGGTTATCCTATAGGCAGAATGGACCCGTGGGTATCGACAAAACCTGGGCTCTGATACCACTTGTGACGCCTCAAAACTGGCACCTTGCGTATCGTAGCGATCATGCCTCAACACGCACGGTGTCGCTTTGGAAACGCCCACCAGGCATAATGTGCACATCGAAACATACACATTATGCAGGTGGAATTAAAGTAGAAACAGTTACACAAGTTCACGATGGAACCCACAAAAGAATATACAATATAAACGCAAAGACTCCACGAGTCAATAATCCAAATATACATACAAAGATCCAAATCATACATAAAGCAAATAGCATCCGAGTACGGACAAGAGTACAAATGAGCCTAAGAGGCCTGAAGATAAACGATGGCGTCCAACCCTGCCCAGGCCAAGCCGGAAGGGTAACCTTGCTAACGTCGGCGCTCCCATACCTGTGAAGATCGGGCCATCGGTTGCCGAAAAAGGAGGGAGAAAGAAAAAGGAGAAAAGAAAACGAGGGTGAGTACCGAGGCACGTACTCGCGAGACTGGAATTCAGCTGTGCTCGCCTACAGGCTATATGGTGGACTTAGCGGCAACAAAAGAATCATACTACAGAGACACTACAACTTTCCGTCTAAATAGAATAAGATAAGAGAGCGCATAGAAGTAACCAACTAGAAACTAACACCAAACATAACCCAGCCAATACATTGCCTCTTCGCACCCAACGAGGAAGCAATTGCAAAGGCACTCACACAGTTACCAAGTTTTATTGCAGGTTTATTGTTGTAGTTGTGCTAGCTTACTACACAAGTTTATTAGTATTGAAATAGCAGGTGCAAGTTGTTCTATGATCGAGTAGTACAACTCCAAGTCGTCCATAACCGCGGACATGGCTTTTCGAAAAGATTTAACCCTGCAGGGGTGCCCAAATGTACCCACACGTACGATCAATCCTTCCGGCAAATCTCGCGCCCTTAATAAAAATGGGTGCGCCATCAGGATAGTCACGACTCGCACTCTCCTTCACTACAAACAAGTCCAGGAAGCCACCTAACTAAGTTTAACCCGTATCGAGAGTCCGGCCGAATCTCCGAACGGACTTAGCTGTTTGCGCCGGCGCTGCATAATGGGCTGGAACCTCGCTCTGGGGAGGGTGCCCACCTGCAGTCGTCCCGCACCTACACGAGCGTGCAGAAACAAAGGGGTTACAAGGCACTCTGGGGCTTCCCCCAAATAAAATAGGACCATAAGATACAAGCTGCACGCTCGACAAAAAACAAATGGAAAACCTCAAACTAGTTGTGGCCACTGGACAAGTGTGTAGATTCCGGCAGTGTCAAGGGGAGGCCCAGAAGCGTACCCACGTATGGTTAGAGCGCTTAGTCTCAGAACAGTTCATGCGATCTCGGGGTCCTAGGGGACACAAGTGAGCCGTGGGAAAACTGGCAAAATGACTCACTGATGCCTCTGCTTAATTCAATTTTAATTTATTAACAATAAAGTAAGCCATGATTATTTCCAACAACATATATCCATAAAGTAGAGCATGTGATAACTTTCCCAACCCAATAAGATTAAACAACTCCAACAACCTGAAGATGCCTACGACTCGCAAGGCCAACTCAAACAACAAGCACATGGGTAATGGGATGTACGGAAGGTGCTATGGCTTTGCTTTGGATAATAGGTGGATAAGACACGTGACTCGAACAAAGCATCGCGACACAAGGCTAGAATATAGAGCTAGCGAGAGCAAAAGTATTAAATGGGTAGAGAGAAAAGGGCTCGCCTGAAAAGATGGTCGAAGAACATCCGAAGAACTTGTCGTTGCTCACATCACCACGAAGCGTCCTATCCGAGAAGAAGCAAAGTGCTACAACATACAACGGATGCAACACTTACTACTACGGTAAAAGAATCGGCACGAGCATGTGAAGGTATGCATGACATGGCAAATATGATGCAAAGCAACTTATCCAAATTAAGCGGAATTGGAATTCCGACACACACATATGGTTCAAGTTATTTTACTACCCGCATATTAATTGTTGATTAACATGGCAAAACAAAGCATGGATGAGCTAGACAAAATTAAATGGAACCGGGATAAATATTTAACAATCCCACTCATTCCATAATTATTTATTAGATGATTCCTAATAACCCCCAAAGATGGTATGCAATGCCATATATGAATATTTTGAGGTATACAAGATAGTACTAAAAATATAGGGCTTTATAGCGGGGGCTCACGGTTCGCGTCGGAGAACGATCGCCGGATGAAAGCGGAAGTAGTCGAAGAAGCCAATATCACCGAAACAGTTGAAGTAGCAATCGCTCGGAAGTAGAACTTGACGTCAGGCAGGCGACAGACTCCGGTGTGACGCAACGAACGGCAGCCCAAGAGATTAGCAGGTGCAAGCAGACCACGAAATAAGCAACCAAGCTAGCTGCTTGAAGAATCTGACCACTCCCATGTGCACGTTGCTAGCAAGCAAGCAAGCAGGCAGCGGAATGGATGAATATGAAGATGCATCGTGGCGTGTACGTGCTAGCTGAATTTTATAGCACTGCATTTAAACAGAGGAGTAAGGAAAAGAGGCAACTGGATCACGCACGAAGTCGACAGCTCAGCTGGTGCTGCTGTCTTGCACGAAATCAAAGTGGAGTGGCCAACAACGATGCTTCAAAGGCAAGAGATGGAAGGGTGAGGCGCTGCTGCTTGGCTATACGTCCGCGTGAAGGGAAGACTAAGACGTTGTCAGAAGCTTGGCATCTACTACGAGCAGGCTGGCTGTGGGCTGTGGTCTGGTGCTAGCTCGCGGCAAGACCAACAGGCCGGATAGATAGAAACGGAGGCCTCGGCAAATGCTCTTGCGGGACTTGTGTCGAGCACTTGATGCGCGAGCGACGAAAAATAACAGAGGAGGCAGGCTACTGGCGTGCGGCTTTGGGCTGGAACAAAAACCAAACAGGTCACGGGCAAAGGAGTGGAGCGGCTCGGGTGAAGCTGGAGGAAGCTGCTGCTATGCAAGGCGAGCAAGAAGGTGACAGGGTGGTGGCGTGCGGCGATGCGGCGGCGGCCTGCGGCGACCTTGTGCAGGGTTGACCTACTGCTGCGGTCGAGCGGGGTGCTAGAGCGGTGCCGGCTTGTTGGATCGATGTGGAACAGGAAAAGCAGGCGAGGCCGGCTGGGTGCTTGCACTGCAGCGCTGCTGCTGTTGTCCTCGCCCGACAGAAGCTGAACGTGAGCTGGCACATGGCCTGGTGATGCTCCTGATGCAGCGTGTGCAGCTAGAGAAAGAGCAAGGCGGAGAAGGGACGGGCATGGCGGCCGAGAAAGGACAGCACGCCGGCAACAGAAATTTTGGGGACAAGTTCAGATCCGAATTGGGGAGAAAAGAGGAGAATTGGAGGGGAATTTTCTCAGATCTAGGTTTGGATTAGAAGTGGGGAAATTTGGCAGATTTGGAGACTAGGGTTTGGTGAGAAAGAAGGGAAGAAATGTTGCCCTTAAATAGGCCAAAGATTAGGAGGGCTTGGGCTAGATTTTGAGTCAAAAATTTTGTTCGGCTTTCGCCTATTTTAAATTTGCAAAACTAGAAAACATTTTGGTGACCAAAAAAATATTATTTTTATTTTGATTTCGAAAATAAGAAAAGAGTAGAGGGTTTTATTAAACCGTCCAGATAATTAGGAAAGATAAAATATAATTTTGGGAAAATAATTTTTATTATCAAGAATGCACATGGAGATGATGCATGACATCACGACAACGCAAAAAAAGAAAACAACAAACAAAATCTAATAGAGGATTTTTCCAGGTCGTTACAATTTCCTGTGTAACTTTTCTGAAACACAAAAACAGCAGAAAATAGGGAACTGGCACTGTGACATCTTGTTAATAGGTTAGTTCCGGAAAATGCATAAAAATGCCACGAAGTGTAACAAAACACTAAGCAAATGGTGTAAGAACAAGCATGGAGCATCAAAAATTATAGATACATTTGGGACGTATCAAGCTGCCCCTTGGTCCGTCTCTAGCTCTCCTTTGGACTCTGTCTTCGTGTCAGGTAATTAGGAACTTCAGCTTTTGTTTCATCAAATTCCAAGAATATTTTCTATGTAACTTTTCTAAAACACAAAAACATTAGATAACAGGAACTGGCACTGTGGCATCTTGTTAATAGGTTAGTTCCATAAAATGCATAAAAATGCCACGAAGTGTAAACAAAACACAAAGCAAATGGTGTATAAACAAGCATGGTGCATAAAAAATTATAGATATGTTTGAGACGTATCCCAAGCCTGGCATCTCTGACGGATCAGGTATTACCTACTTCAAACTCAAGCCCCTGGACTTGAATCTGGTACCTGGTGTAACCCAGTCTTTTACTGCATTTTGGACTTACAAATACAGGATTCCAGTAGTTCTTAGGGTACCCAGTGCATCCACCAGGATTTTTCTTCGCATCGTGGATACGGAAATTTACTAGCATAGCGCATTCATGTGTGTATCCTAGGTCGTGCAGGACGGATCCTGATGTCTTACCTTCATGATAATCATGGCATTCAAGCTTTTTATCATGACGACATGGCTTGAGAATCACAATTCTGTCTTGAGCCATATTTGGCTATTTCATTACCCTAAACCTTCGGGTTGTTTTAGCTCGGCTACTCGCAAATCCCTCCCGCTGGGAGTGAATTAACGAATAGCAGTGTCAGATGTTTATCTTTTGACAAGGTAGTTGATAATGTGCTCCAATGCATGCTCGATAATTATGATAACTTCATTTTCATCGGGTGCGCAACCAGCGCTCCCGATGGGAGTCGCCCCCGAGGCTATAGTCGAAAAAAATTGGGTATAGACTCAAGAATTATTTGCTGCTTGTCTTTGTCCTTCCTCGTTACGTCCTGCATAAACAAAAAATGTCTTTTTTTTAATCTTTCATCGGGCGCGCGACCAGCGCTCCCGATGGGAGTAGCCCCCGAGGCTATGGTCAGGCTCTTTGGAGGCGATCATAGACTCAACAACTTTCTTCGACTTGTATTCTTTCGACTCATCCATTATGCGTGACGTAAATAACATCATTACTTTCTGAAATGATTTGACCGGACGCTGACCGTTGCATATGGGTAGCACGGTAATTTCCAATTTTTCTGGCCGTTAGTGGGCTTGCCGCTTCCGCTTCGCACTCCACGTCTCGGCCCATGTTCCTTACTGCAGAAGTTTTATTTAAGGGGAATATTTTTACTGTTACTGTTTACCAGTTCTTCTCCTCCGCCGCTGCTGCTTCTTCTACCTTGCGCTTGCCCTGTCCTCGTAGCCCCCGAGCGCTCCCGCCATTGCATGCCCGTCAAGAGGGTTGCACATCGAACGAAGATGGCCAAGAAGGGGACCAAGAAGCAGACACCAAGCTGGGTTCCCTCATCCTTCGATGAGGCGGATCTGAAGAAGGCTAAGAAGGAAGGCTTTTTGCCAGCATCAGTGGCAGTTGTCTTCCCCGGTGATGAGGTTGTTCCTACACTGCCGGCAGGATATCGGGTGATGTTCCTTGCCTTTCTCCTTCGGGGCTTATCTCTTCCAGCCAACGAATTCCTTCGTGGGCTTCTCTTTGTCTATGGCATGCAGCTACATCAGCTCACGCCAAATTCTCTTTTGCACATCGCCTACTTCATCACTCTTTGTGAAGATTTTTTGGGCATTGACCCACACTGGATTCTTTGGAAATTATCTTTTTTGCCTCCGTCCTTGTGGTTCTTTAACAGATACTCCTGAACTGGGAGGAGCCATTATCTCTGTGCGATGTGACTCGCACTACCTGGAATTCAAGATGGCCCAGTCAGTGCAAGGTTGGAGAAAGAAATGGTTCTACATCAAGGACCAGAAATCCTCTGACTCTAAACAGTATGGGCTTGCTCCTTTTGATGCCAGCAAGGGGCTGGCAAAGCTGACTACATGGGATGCTTTGACTTCTGAAGCTGAAGTCAAAATCATCAAGCCTTTGCTAGCTCGTATACAAGTACTCAAGAGTGCAGCGGGGGGTAGACTGATAGGAACGTGGCTTATGGAGTTCTTTCTTTAGAGACGCATTCAACCACTACAATCTCGAGTATCCAAGTTGTGGACTTACTCTAGTTTGACCGATCCTTCTCGAGTGTCTGCTCGGGACCCAGAGGAAAAGGATCTCGACAAGAGGGTGAGATCATTGACTATTCTTACTGCAAAGATGGAGATTCCTACTTGTGTATCTCCTTTCTTCGACTCCACGCACTCATTGCCACAGGTACGTGACTTGCAGTCCGTCGAATGCTATTTCACTTTACTATTTATCCTTTCTTCTGTGAGTTGTTTAATGCTTTGTTCTTCAAATTCCTTTGTAGGACCACCAATTTTTGGTTTCTCGCCCTCATCTTCCCGAGGAGGGCCTATCAATGCTAAACCTGCCCCTGCTGACTTCGATGTCCCCGAGGCTAGTGACAATCAAGATGAGGATGAAGTCGAAGGTTCTCTGGAGAGAAGTGACTCCACACTTTCGCTTCCTCTCGCTGAATCTGAGAGTCAAGTTGTAGAGAAGAAGCGGAAGCGCGCAAAAGAATTAACTTCTGATACATTTCAAACGTATCTATAATTTTTGATGCTCCATGCTTGTTTATACACCATTTGCTTTGTATTTTGTTACACTTCATGGCATTTTTATGCATTTTCCGGAACTAACCTACTAACGAGATGCCACAGTGCAAGTTCCCTGTTTTCTGCTGTTTTTGTGTTCCAGAAAAGCTACACAGGAAATATTCTCGGAATTGGACGAAACAAAAGCCGAACCTCCTATTTTTACCAAAGCTTCGCGAAGACCGAAGATGAGACGGAGGGGGGCCAGGGGCTGGCCACATTGTAGGGTGGCGCTGCCTAGGCCTGGCCCACACCACCAGGGGGTGAGCCGCCCTGGTCCACCTCCTGACGCTGCTCTTTCGCCTATATATTCCCCTCGACGGGAAAAACCTAAAGGACGGATCACTTTTCCTAGAAACATACTGCAAGCCGCCGCCATCATTGACGCGAGATCGGGAGGATCCATGAGCTCTTCCCGGCACCCTGCTGGAGAGGGGAATCCCTACCGGAGGCCTTCTCCACCACCATGGTTGCCTCCGGAGTGATGTGTGAGTAGTCTACCTTGGACTACGGGTCCAAAGCAGTAGCTAGATGGTCGTCTCCTCTACCATGTGCTTCATGTTTAGATCTTGTGACCTGCCCTACATGATCAAGATCATCTTTGTGTAATTCTACATGTTGTGTTTGTTGGGATCCGATGAGTATTGGTACTATGTCAAGTTGATGTGCTGAATTATTATCTTTATGTTATCTCTATGTTATTTATGATCTTGCATGCTCTCCGTTGCTAGTAGATATCTTGGCCGAGTAGATGCTAGTGATTCCAAGAGGGAGTATTTATGCTCGATAGTTGGGTTCATGCCTCTTGTAATCTGGGGGAGTGACAGAAACCTCTATGGTTGTAGATGTGCTATTGCCACTAGGGAGAAAACAACATTCTTGTGTCCAAGGACATTTGCTTTGTTTACTTTACGCACTTTGCTTAATGCAGTTATCTGTTGTTCGCAACTTAATACCCGATGGTTGCTCGGACGACATCCGGAGGGTGGATTATTAGTCATAGATGCAGTTGGATTATGGTCTATGTATTTTGTCGTAATGCCCAGAGTGAATCTCATAGTGATCCTCATGACATATGTACATTATCTTTATTCTATCAATTGCCCAACTGTAATTTGTTTACCCAACATGTTGTTATTTATCTTATGGAGAGACACCACTAGTGAACCGTGGACCCCTGTCCAATTTCCTTTATATTGCTATTACCGTTTACTTCTACTCGTTTATTTACATTCTCGCAAACTATTACCTTTTACCACTTGATACGCTTAATCCTTTGTTTACAACAAACCATTGAGATTGACAACCTTATCATAAGTTGGGGCAAAGTACTTGGTTGTGTTGTGTGCAGGTTCCACGTTGCTGCTAGGTGAAAAAGCTCCTACGTCAACTACGCACCAGCATTTTCTGGCGCCATTGTCCAGAGTGTCGCGAAGCTAGCAAGCATCACCTTCTGAAGTTTGGCTTTCTCCTACTTGTTCGATAAACCTTGGTTTCACAACTGAGGGAAACTTGCTGCTGTGCTCCTCATATCTTCCTCTTGGGGTTCCCAACTGGGTGCTTAACATGCACTATCAAGCATTTTTCTGGCGCTATTGCCGGGGAGAAACAAGATTTTTGCAAGGGGAGTCTCTCACTTCCAATCTTTTACTTTGTTATTGTTTTGCTTTATTTTATTTTTGCTTGCATCTTTTTATCAAAAACACAAAAAAATTAGTTCCTCCTATAGTTATTATTTTTGTTGGTCTGTTATTGTCTTGCTTTATCATGCTTTCTATCAATGGTTAGTTTCTTTGAAACTAAATCTTTTTGGCAAGGTGGGTTCACAGAAGAACAGCAGAAATATTATGAGGAACACCGTTTGTCACAAAAAAGGAAACACTTATGGGAACAAATTAATAGATTGTATATTATTGCTACAAACACGTGCTCTACTTATAATGTTACTTATTGTTTTGATAGATCTTGTTGCTATAGGAGGAATAAACACCTCCCTTTTCAATGTGAGTATAACGATGATGTTACCATATCTTCTTATATTAATGGAAATTATGACTTTTATGATGTGGAACAAATTGAAGAATTTATTGCTTGGAAGGGTGCATTCAAACTTGCTTATTTGCTTGAAAATACTGATGATGCACCTTATAAATATGAGGTTTATGATATACTCACATTTTGCTTTGATAATTACAAGGAAGGAAATGGCTATATTCTTAAATATCTTAATAGATGCTCTCCAACGGAAGAGACTAATGCCTTGAAGGAGCCTATGGAAGAAGAAATTGGAAGCTCATTGGATGAAAAAGAGGAGGAGAGTGATGATCAAGAGGAGGAAGAATGGAGTTACCCATGTCTACCTCCCAATAAGAGTAACTCTTTAACTAATACCTTATTTGATCGTCCTCCATGCTTAACAAAGGAGGGTGAGTGTGATATTTATATTGTTGATTTTGTTCATGATGCTACTGAAAATTATTATGAGAGAGGAAAATATGGTTGTTGGAATTCTCATGTTACTAAAACACCTCTCTTTATATTGAAAGTTCTGAAATTGCTCTTGTTTTATCTACCCATACTTGTGGCTATGCGCTTCTTTGATTTATTTTCTTACAAGATTCCTATGCATAGGAAGTGGGTTAGACTTAAATGTGTTTTATATTTGCTCCTTGATGCTATCTTTTAATTCAATTCATATTTCTTATGTGAGCATCTTCGCAATTTTTTGCGCCTAGCTCCTTGGTTGTGTGTGTGCAGGTTCCGCGTTGCTGCTGGCCGAAGACGAGTCAACAAGTATCGTTAAACGGCGCCCTTGTTGGAGTGTTATTAAGCCAGTCTGCATCACCTTCAGCCGTCATTGTCTGCTTTTCTCCTGTTCGATAAACCTTGGTTTCTTAACTGAGGGAAAACAAGCTGCTATACTCATCATACCTTCCTCTTGGGGTTCCCAACGGGCTGGTCATCCACCACGCACAAGGACCTCTGATCTTCCACATCAACTTGGAGTATCAGCCTCTTTTCTGGCGCCGCTGCCGGGGAGGAAGTAGAAGACTTCTGCGAGGGGAGTTTTTGCACGCACATTCTTTTACTTTGTTACTGTTTTGCTTTACTTTATTTATTTTACCTGCTTCTTTTTTTATCAAAAACCCAAAAAAAATTAGAATCCTTGATAGTTATTTTTACTTGTCTTGCTTTATCATGCTTTCTATCAATGGTTGGTTTCGTTTAAACTAAATCTTTTTGGCAAGGTGGGTTCACGGAAGAGCAGCAAAATTATTATGAGGACACTGCTTGTCACAAAAAGGGAAACACTTATGGGAACAAATCAATAGATTGTATATCATTGCTAGAAATGTGTGCTCTACTTATAATGTTACCTATTGCTTTGATAGATCTTGTTGCTGTAGGAGGTATAAACACCTCCCTTTTCAATGTGAGTATAATGATGATGTTACCATATCTTCTTATATTAATGGAAATTATGACTTCTACGATGTGGAACAAATTGAAGAATTTATTGCTTGGAAGGGTGCATTCGAACTTGCTTATTTGCTTGAAAATATTGATGATGCACCTTATAAATATGAGGTTTATGATATACTTAAATTTTTCTTTGATAATTACAAGGAAGAAAATGACTATATTTTTAAATATCTTAATAGGTGCTCTCCAACAGAAGAGACTAATGCCTTGAAGGAGCCTATAGAAGTAGAAATTGCTGAGACTGGAAGCTCATTGGATGAAAAAGAGGAGGAGAGTGATGATCAAGAGGAGGAAGAATGGAGTTACCCATGTCTACATCCCAATAAGAGTAACTCTTTAACTAATACCTTGTTTGATCGCCCTCCATGCTTAACAAAGGAGGGTGAGTGTGATATTTATATTGTTGAGTTTGTTCATGATGCTACTGAAAATTATTACGACAGAGGAAAATATGGTTGTTGGAATTCTCATGTTACTAAAACACCTCTCTTTATATTGAAAGTTCTGAAGTTGCTCTTGTTTTATCAACCCATACTTGTGACTATGTGCTTCTTTGATTTATTTTATTACAAGATTCCTATGCATAGGAAGTGGGTTAGACTTAAATGTGTTTTTACTTGCTCCTTGATGCTCTTTTGGCTTCCATTCATATTTCTTATGTGAGCATCTTCTCAAATTACTGAGCCTAGCTCAAAGGCATTAAAGAAAAGCACTCTTGGGAGATAACCTAATGTTTTCTTTTCAGTACTTTTTCTTTTATTTGAGTCTTGAAAGTTATTACTACTATAATGACCACTACTTATCATTTTTATTTTGTTGTTGTGCCAAGAAGAACCTCTAATTTGAGGGAGGTAAGATTTGGGGAAGTTGCTGTCCTGAAACAGATTTCTGCGCTGTACCGTAAAAATTCGTGAAAATTCTCAGAATATCTTTTTGGTCTAAAATTTCTTGATCATATGACTCAGGTTATATCCAAACTTTTATTAGTTTTGCACTTTTCGATTTGAGCAACAGAAGGTCCTTGAAAAAATTAACCTTTGTCAGCAGTTCTATTTTGACAGATTTCTGCCACTATTTGTGTTTGCCTCTCGATCGCTTTCTTTTTGAGTTCTTTTAATCACAGAACTTTTGAGGAATTTGCTACAGTAGTATATGCTTTATATGTGGTGTTTTTGAGTTTGAAACTGAACCAAAAGGGTTGATTTACTATTATGCTTACGCTAACGTTGCTAATAGAATTGTGTGAAGTTTTGTATGAAGTAAGTTTTCAAGTGTAGGGAATGGAGAGTGATGAGATGAGATGAATTATGGAAAAAGCTCAAGCTTGGGGATGCCTATGTCACCCCAAGAAATATCCAAGAGGTACAAGCGTCAAAGCTTGGGGATGCCCCTGAGGCACCCCTTCTTCATCGGCAAAAATCAGGTCACCTTTCAACACACTATATTTTTATTGCTTCATATTCTATGCGTTTTTCTTGGAGCGTCTTTACTTTTCCTTTCAGTTTTGTTTTGTTTTATTTTTCTGCAATAAATGTTTGGACCCCAACAAATTTCTTTTGGAGGAGATGTACTTCGTTTTTCATTTGCCAAGAACACTCTAGTTTTCACTCTTATCGTTCAATGATACGTCTCAAACGTATCTATAATTTTTGATGCTCCATGCTTGTTTTTACACCATTTGCCTATTGTTTCGTTACACTTAGTGGCACTTTTATGCATTTTCCGGAACTAACCTATTAACAAGCGCCACAGTGCCAGTTTCCTGTTTTCTGCTGTTTTTGTGTTTCAGAAGTGATACACAGGAAATATTCTCGGAATTGGACGAAACAAGTTCCTGAAGTCTTATTTTTCCCGGAAGCTTCCAGAGATCCGAAGAAGTGTCGGAGGGGGGCCACCAGGGCCCCACACACGGGGGTGGCGCGGCCAGCCCCCTGGCCGCACCGGGCCCACGTGAGGGCACCTGGCCCCTCCTCTGACATCGTCCCTTCGCCTATAAAGACCCCCCGACGGAAAAAACCTAAGGACCCGATTAGATTTCCAGAACACATCGTGATCCGCCGCCACCGTCGACCCGAAGATCGGGAGGGTCCAGAAGCTCTTCCCGGCACCCTGCCGGAGAGGGGAATCGCCACCGGAGGTCTTCTTCATCGCCATGCTTGCCTCTGGAGCGATGAGTGAGTAGTCTACCTTGGACTATGGGTCCATAGCAGTAGCTATATGGTTGTCTTCTCCACCATGTGCTTCATGTTTAGATCTCATGAGCTGCCCTACATGATTGAGATCACCGTTATGTAATTCTATGATGTTGGTTTGTTGGGATCCGATGAATATTGGTGTTTATGATTAAGTTGTTGTACTGAATTATATCTTTTGTTATCTCTATGTTGTTTATGATCTTGCATGCTCTCCGTTGTTAGTAGCTATCTTGGCCGAGTAGTTGCTAGTGACTCCAAGAGGGGGTATTTATGCTCGATAGTGGGTTCATGCCTCTATTTCACCTGGGGGAGTGACAGAAACCTCTAAGGTGGTAGATGTGTTGTTGCTACTAGGGAGAAAACAACATTCATATGCTCAAGGTCATATGCTTTGTTTACATTACACACTTTGCTTAATGCAATTATCTGTTGTTCGCAACTTAATACTTCTGGGGTGTTTGGATTGATATCCCCGGGAGTGGATTATTAGTCATAGATGCAGTTGGATGGCGGTCTATGTATTTTGTTGTAATGCCCAGAGTAAATCTCATAGTGATCTTCTTGACATATCACGTTATCTTTATTCTATCAATTGCCCAACTGTAATTTGTTTACCCAGCATGTTATTTTATCTATGGAGAGACACCACTAGTGAACTATGGACCCCAGTCCTATTTCCATCATATTGCTATCACCTGTTTACTTTACTCGCATACTATATTGTTTTCCACTCGATACGCTCATAACCTTTGTTTTAAGCAAACCGGTGAGATTGACAACCTCATCGCAAGTTGGGAACAAAGTACTTGGTTGTGTTGTGTGCAGGTTCCGCGTTGCTATTGGCCG
This sequence comes from Dactylis glomerata, assembly GCA_007115705.1. Classification (NCBI taxonomy): domain Eukaryota; kingdom Viridiplantae; phylum Streptophyta; class Magnoliopsida; order Poales; family Poaceae; genus Dactylis; species Dactylis glomerata. The sequence continues at coordinate 538,368 of QXEO01000218.1, forward strand.
AAGACGAGTCAACAAGTATCGTTAAACGGCGCCCTTGTTGGAGTGTTATTAAGCCAGTCTGCATCACCTTCAGTCGTCACCGTCTCTCCTCTCCTGATCGATTAAACCTTGGTATCTTAACTGAGGGAAAACTAGCCGCTACACTCATCATACCTTCCTCTTGGGGTTCCCAACGGGCTGGTCATTCACCACGCACAAGGACTTACTGCTCCACGTCAACTACACACCACTACCTCTTTTCTGGCGCCATCACTGAGTAGCAGCTTCTTTTCAGGCGTCGTTGCCGGGGAGGAAGAGAAGACTTCTGCGAGGGGAGTTTTTCGCACACACATCCTTTACTTTGTTATTGTTTTGTTTTGCTTTATTTTATTTTACCTGCATTGTTTTTTATCAAAAACCCAAAAAAATTAGAATCCTTGGTAGTTGTTATTTCTTTACTTTAGTTTATCATGTTGTTCCCTAAGTTCGTTCTGGAGGACCTCTCAGTAGGTAGTGGTTCGATTATTGGCAAAAGTAACATTGAGGAGTTCTTTAATCACATTAGTATGCATGAAGAAGTTGAGGAAAAGTCTTGGGTTGAGCTTGCTCCTAGTATTGAAGTTGCTTCTGTTTATTTAATTGACATGTTGGAAACTAGGTTTGCTAGTCTTAATCCTTTTATGCAATACATGTTCCTTAAGCTTCATGAAATTGAGGATCCCGAAAAGAAGGCTTTTATCTTGGAAACTTTGCGTTTAGAATTTAAGGATGTCGTTATTGAAGCTAGGAAGGTTCTTAAACGTTTTAATAAACTCGGTTCACCTATAACGGTTATTAGTACAAAAGATGAGGATGCCGAGATACCTATACCTTGCAAGCTTTTGGGATTGAATGAAGCTTTCGAAAATAATTTTGACTGGATTTGTCCTGAAAATCTTTTTGATGAGAATAGTGTACCAAAGCATGATCACAAAGGGTCTTCTAAAACTTATGTGGATGAAATACAATGCCTTATTGATAAGACCTCTACTGTTGATCTTAATGCTTCATCTCTTGATATTACTTGATTCGCAATTTTCTGCGCCTAGCTCAAAGGCGTTAAAGAAAAGCACTCTTGGGAGATAACCCAATGTTTTCTTTTCAGTACTTTTTCTTTTATTTGAGTCTTGGAAGTCATTACTACTGTAATGACCGCTCCTTATCTTGTTTATTTCGTTTTTGTGCCAAGAGAAGCCTCTAATTTGAGCGAGGTAAAGATTTGGGGATGTTGCTGTCCTGAAACTGTTTTCGGTGCTGCACCGTAAAAATTCGTGAAAATTCTCTATTTATCTTTTTGACCTCCGATTTCTTGTGCATATGCCCCAGTTTATATCCAAACTTTTGTTAGTTGAACACTTTTTGATTTGAGCAACCGAAAATCCCTCAAAAATTCGACCTTTATCAGCTGTTCAGTTTTGACAGATTTCTGCCAATATTTGTGTTTGCCACTTTATCGCTTTCTTTTGAGTTCTTTTGATCATGGAACTTTTTGGGAGGTTGCTACAGTAGTATTTGCTATATATGTGGTGGTTTTGAGTTGAAACCTGAAGCAAAAAAAGGGGTTGAATATATTTTATGCTTACACTAATGTTGCTAATAGAATTGTGTTTAGTTTTGTATGAAGGAAGTTTTCAAGTGTAGGGATTGGAGAATGATGAGATGAGTTGAAGAATGGACAAAAGCTCAAGCTTGGGGATGCCCATGCATCACCCCAAGAAATATCCAAGAAGTACAAGCGTCAAAGCTTGGGGATGCCCCCGAGGCACCCCTTCTTCATCGGCAAAAATCAGGTCACCTTTCAAAACACTATATTTTTATTGCTTCATGCACTATGTGTTTTTCTTGGAGCGTCAGTTGTTTTAGTTTTCTTAGTTGGTTTAGTTTGTTTGTTTGCTGCAATAAATGGTTGGACCCCAACAAATTTCCTTTGGAGGAGATGTACTCGTTTTCATTTGCAAAGAACGCTCTAGTTTTCACTCTTATTAAAAATCGAGCATTCTACCTTTTCTGCTGCTGCTTTTGGTTTTCGTTTTTGCCTTGATTTGCGTTCAGATCTTGTCATATCTTTTCATCAAGGTGTATTTTTGCCTCTGATCTTTATTGGTTTTCATCAAAAGAGGTGTTTATAAAAATTTCAAATGGTGTTGGAAAAGAGAAAAAGCTTTGTGCAAAATAGTGGTATAAGAAGGAGCTTGTGTAGACTGCGGCTTAGGCTTTTTCATGTCATGCTTGATGTCTTTTTGATAGTATGCTTAGTGGTTTTGCTGTAGCATGACTTGTCTCAAATAACTGAGATTGCTTAGTGAGCCTTTGAAAAAAATCATGCGTTGTTTTTATTGTATGGAAGCATTATTTTGGTTTTCTCCTTGATGCTTTATTTGGGTTGACTTGGCGCATGCTCACACATGTTAGACTCTTACAAACTCGCCAATAGACTTCATGATCATTTAGTTTTTGACTTTTGATGCCATCTTATGCTTCTTTTAATGTCGCTTTGTCGCTTTGCATGATTATGGCCATTATTGCTCTCTTGGTTGGTCGCTCCCAGTCTTTTGCTAGCCCTCGCCTTGTACTGAGTATGAGCTCTACTCGTGCATCCAACTCCTAAAAGCCAAAGTTTTCCAAAGTGTCCACCATACATACCTACTAGCAATTTGCTATTCCAAGTAAATTTGACTTGCTTTTATTTTCTCTTCAAATTAAACTCTTACCAGTGTTATGCGAAATTCGGTCAGTAAAGCTCTCACGAACCGGAAGGCACACTTTACTTTTTCCTGTTCTTAAAATTTTGACATTATGGTCTCTTATGTTGAGTTGTTATTCTTGCAAATTGTAAGTTGGATTCTAGCCCAGCCATGCTGTCATGGGGCAAGCTTTCAACATTGCACTTCTTATTTGAGTTGATATCGTGATCTTTTGTTTATGGATGCCCGCGGTGTGAAATGAATTGGGAATCTTGTGGGGATCATGGAATTTGTATATGTGTTAGGGAAACGCCGGGCCGCCAATCTAAGCCATGCATAATTCATGGTGGAAATTTGTAGCATACCCATGGTGAACATACGACGACGCATCTCACAATAAAAAGCTAAACAAAAGGCAAATAAAAGAGATGTCGATGTGTTCATTGTCTGCTTGTCCTGTCATTTTGGTGTGGGCTTGTTCCATGTCATCGGGCACGGAGGTACCCCATTGGCGGTTCTCAATGATATGCATATACCTACAATGACAAGAGCCTTGCTTGGGACTCTAAGTAAAGTAGCATGAGGTTTGGGTACTCGTATTCACGGGGCACGAGGTTTTCAACTTATGATTTGTCAAGCATATGCATCATAATTGTTCTCGCATTAACTTTAACCATTCAAGATGCTTATGATGGGGGCAATGAGAGCTCAAAGCCGGTAAGTACCATAATTTTTGAAGGTTATAAAACTTGCAATCATTGCTTCCCTCTGCGAAGGGCCTTTCTTTTACTTTTATGTTGAGTCACCACCTTCTTTCTTTATGCACCATTAAGAGAGCATAGTTGTCATTCTTAGTGTGATATGCATTGTCCCAAAGTTCATTGATTGATTCATGATGATTGGTTTTAGTTGTTCTTAAATTATTTGTATCTAGTCGCCCTCTTAAACTTGAAGGTGTCCTATGCATTTATGTTTTGCTCTCTTTGAAGGACAAGCTGAAAACCATTTGTATGTTTTTCCTTATGATTTGAACACACGTTTGACTTTCATTGTTTCATTATCATGATCTTTTGTTTGTGTTCATTTGCATGTTTACAACATGGTTGCTAAGTTCTTATTGTCATGATTATATCTTTCATGCCCATGTTTTAAGTTCTTATGATCCCAGCTCACCAATGCTTACATATATGATCAAGATTGTGTAGGTGCATGTCACCTCAAAAATTATTTCTTTGTTATCACTTACCTACTCGAGGACGAGCAGGAGTTAAGCTTAGGGATGCTTGATACGTCTCAAACGTATCTATAATTTTTGATGCTCCATGCTTGTTTTTACACCATTTGCCTATTGTTTCGTTACACTTAGTGGCACTTTTATGCATTTTCCGGAACTAACCTATTAACTAGCGCCACAGTGCCAGTTTCCTGTTTTCTGCTGTTTTTGTGTTTCAGAAGTGATACACAGGAAATATTCTCGGAATTGGACGAAACAAGCACCTGAAGTCTTATTTTTCCCGGAAGCTTCCAGAGATCTGAAGAAGTGTCGGAGGGGGGCCACTAGGGCCCCACACACGGGGGTGGCGCGGCCAGCCCCCTGGCCGCGCCGGGCCCACGTGAGGGCACCTGGCCCCTCCTCTGACATCGTCCCTTCGCCTATAAAGACCACCCGATGGAAAAAACCTAAGGACCCGATCAGATTTCCAGAACACATCGCGATCTGCCGCCACCGTCGACCCGAAGATCGGGAGGGTCCATAAGCTCTTCCCGGCACCCTGCCGGAGAGGGGAATCGCCACCGGAGGTCTTCTTCATCGCCATTCTTGCCTCCGGAGCGATGAGTGAGTAGTCTACCTTGGACTATGGGTCCATAGCAGTAGCTATATGGTTGTCTTCTCCACCATGTGCTTCATGTTTAGATCTCATGAGCTGCCCTACATGATTGAGATCACCGTTATGTAATTCTATGATGTTGGTTTGTTGGGATCCGATGAATATTGGTGTTTATGATTAAGTTGCTGTACTGAATTATATCTTTTGTTATCTCTATGTTGTTTATGATCTTGCATGCTCTCCGTTGTTAGTAGCTATCTTGGCCGAGTAGTTGCTAGTGACTCCAAGAGGGGGTATTTATGCTCGATAGTGGGTTCATGCCTCTATTTCACCTGGGGGAGTGACAGAAACCTCTAAGGTGGTAGATGTGCTGTTGCTACTAGGGAGAAAACAACATTCATATGCTCAATGGCATATGCTTTGTTTACATTACACACTTTGCTTAATGCAATTATCTGTTGTTCGCAACTTAATACTTCTGGGGTGTTCGGATTGATATCCCCGGGAGTGGATTATTAGTCATAGATGCAGTTGGATGGCGGTCTATGTATTTTGTTGTAATGCCCAGAGTAAATCTCATAGTGATCTTCTTGACATATCACGTTATCTTTATTCTATCAATTGCCCAACTGTAAGTTGTTTACACAGCATGTTATTTTATCTATGGAGAGACACCACTAGTGAACCGTGGACCCTGGTCCTATTTCCATCATATTGCTATCACCTGTTTACTTTACTCGCACTGTTTATTTTACTCTCATACTATATTGTTTTCCACTCGATACGCTCATAACCTTTGTTTTAAGCAAACCGGTGAGATTGACAACCTCATCGCAAGTTGGGAACAAAGTACTTGGTTGTGTTGTGTGCAGGTTCCGCGTTGCTATTGGCCGAAGACGAGTCAACAAGTATCGTTAAATGGCGCCCTTGTTGGAGTGTTATTAAGCCAGTCTGCATCACCTTCAGTCGTCACCGTCTCTCCTCTCCTGATCGATTAAACCTTGGTATCTTAACTGAGGGAAAACTAGCCGCTACACTCATCATACCTTCCTCTTGGGGTTCCCAACGGGCTGGTCATTCACCACGCACAAGGACTTACTGCTCCACGTCAACTACACGCCACCACCTCTTTTCTGGCGCCATCACTGAGTAGCATTCAACGAGTGTTCTCTTTTTCTAGAACTGCATTTAGCTTTTGTTTTTCACCTTGATTTTTGTTCAGATCTTGTTATATCTTTGCATCAAGGTGTATTTAGACTAATGGTATATGTTGGTTTTCATCAAAAGAGTTGTTTCAAAAAGGTTTGAATTGTGTTGGAAAAGATAAAAAGTTTCATGCAAAAAAGTGGTACAAAAAGGAGCTTGTTTAGACTGCGGCTTAGACTTTTGCATGCCATGCTTGATGTCATTTCGATAGTATGCTTAGTAGCTTTTGCTGTAGCATGACTTGTCTCAAATGACTGAGATTGCTTAATGAGCCTTTGAAAAAATCATGCATTGTTTTTATTATATGGAAGCATTTATTTGGTTTTCTCCTTGATGCTTTATTTGGGTTGACTTGGCACATGCTTACAACATGTTTGACTCTTACAAAGTCGCCATAAGCCTCTATGATCATTTGGTTTTTGACTTGTGATGCCATTTTATGCTTCTTTTAATGATGTTTTGTCGCTATGCATGATTATGGCCGTTATTGCTCTCTTAGTTGGTCGCTCCCTGTCTTTTGCTAGCCTTCATTTTTTACTGAGTATGAGCTCTACTCGTGCATCCAACTCCCAAAAACCAAGTTATTCTAATGTGTCCACCATACATACCTATTAGCAATTTGCTATTCCATGTACATTTGACTTGCTTTTATCTATCCTTCAAATTAAACTCTTTTTGGTGTTATGTGAAAATTAGTCAGTAAAGCTCTCACGAACCTGACGGCACACTTTACTTTTCTCGCTTTTAAAATTTTGACATTGTGGCTCTCTTATGTTGATGTTATGCTTGCAAGTTGTAAGTTGGAAATTAGCCCAGCCATGCCGTCATGGGGCAAGCTTTCAACATTGCACTTTCTCTCATTTGAGTTGATATCGTGATCTTTTATTTATGGATACTCGCAATGTGAAATAAGTTGGGGATCTTGCGAGATCATGGAGTTTGTATATGTGTTAGAGAAACGCCTGGGCCGCTAATCTAAGCCATGCATCATTCATGGTGGAAATTTACAGCATGCCCATAGTGGACATTCGACGATGCATCTCACAATAAAAAGCTATACCAATGGTAAATAAAAGAGATGCCGATGTGTTCATTGTCTGTTTGTCTTGTCATTTGGATGTGGGCTTGTTCCATGTCATCGGGCGGGAGGTACCCTTCTGGTGGTTCTCGATGATACGTGTATACTTACAATGATAAGAGCTTGCTTGGGACCTAAGTCGAGTAGCATGAGGTTTGGGTATTCGTACTTCACGGTTCACGAGGTTTTCAAGTTATGATTTGTTAAGCATATGCTCATAATTGTACTTGCATTAACTTTAACCATTCAAGATGCCTATGATGGGGGCAATGAGAGCTCAAAGCTAGTAAGTACCATAATTTTTGAAGGTTTATAAAACTTGCAATCCCTGCTTCCCTCTGCGAAGGGCCTTTCTTTTACTTTTATGTTGAGTCACCACCTTCTTTCTTTATGCACCATTAAGAGAGCATAGTTGTCATTCTTAGTGTGATATGCATTGTCCCAAAGTTCATTGATTGATTCATGATGATTGGTTTTAGTTGTTCTTAAATTATTTGTATCTAGTCGCCCTCTTAAACTTGAAGGTGTCCTATGCATTTATGTTTTGCTCTCTTTGAAGGACAAGCTGAAAACCATTTGTATGTTTTTCCTTATGATTTGAACACACGTTTGACTTTCATTGTTTCATTATCATGATCTTTTGTTTGTGTTCATTTGCATGTTTACAACATGGTTGCTAAGTTCTTATTGTCATGATTATATCTTTCATGCCCATGTTTTAAGTTCTTATGATCCCAGCTCACCAATGCTTACATATATGATCAAGATTGTGTAGGTGCATGTCACCTCAAAAATTATTTCTTTGTTATCACTTACCTACTCGAGGACGAGCAGGAGTTAAGCTTAGGGATGCTTGATACGTCTCAAACGTATCTATAATTTTTGATGCTCCATGCTTGTTTTTACACCATTTGCCTATTGTTTCGTTACACTTAGTGGCACTTTTATGCATTTTCCGGAACTAACCTATTAACTAGCGCCACAGTGCCAGTTTCCTGTTTTCTGCTGTTTTTGTGTTTCAGAAGTGATACACAGGAAATATTCTCGGAATTGGACGAAACAAGCACCTGAAGTCTTATTTTTCCCGGAAGCTTCCAGAGATCTGAAGAAGTGTCGGAGGGGGGCCACTAGGGCCCCACACACGGGGGTGGCGCGGCCAGCCCCCTGGCCGCGCCGGGCCCACGTGAGGGCACCTGGCCCCTCCTCTGACATCGTCCCTTCGCCTATAAAGACCCCCCGATGGAAAAAACCTAAGGACCCGATCAGATTTCCAGAACACATCGCGATCTGCCGCCACCGTCGACCCGAAGATCGGGAGGGTCCAGAAGCTCTTCCCGGCACCCTGCCGGAGAGGGGAATCGCCACCGGAGGTCTTCTTCATCGCCATTCTTGCCTCCGGAGCGATGAGTGAGTAGTCTACCTTGGACTATGGGTCCATAGCAGTAGCTATATGGTTGTCTTCTCCACCATGTGCTTCATGTTTAGATCTCATGAGCTGCCCTACATGATTGAGATCACCGTTATGTAATTCTATGATGTTGGTTTGTTGGGATCCGATGAATATTGGTGTTTATGATTAAGTTGATGTACTGAATTATATCTTTTGTTATCTCTATGTTGTTTATGATCTTGCATGCTCTCCGTTGTTAGTAGCTATCTTGGCCGAGTAGTTGCTAGTGACTCCAAGAGGGGGTATTTATGCTCGATAGTGGGTTCATGCCTCTATTTCACCTGGGGGAGTGACAGAAACCTCTAAGGTGGTAGATGTGCTGTTGCTACTAGGGAGAAAACAACATTCATATGCTCAATGGCATATGCTTTGTTTACATTACACACTTTGCTTAATGCAATTATCTGTTGTTCGCAACTTAATACTTCTGGGGTGTTCGGATTGATATCCCTGGGAGTGGATTATTAGTCATAGATGCAGTTGGATGGCGGTCTATGTATTTTGTTGTAATGCCCAGAGTAAATCTCATAGTGATCTTCTTGACATATCACGTTATCTTTATTCTATCAATTGCCCAACTGTAAGTTGTTTACACAGCATGTTATTTTATCTATGGAGAGACACCACTAGTGAACCGTGGACCCCGGTCCTATTTCCATCATATTGCTATCACCTGTTTACTTTACTCGCACTGTTTATTTTACTCTCATACTATATTGTTTTCCACTCGATACGCTCATAACCTTTGTTTTAAGCAAACCGGTGAGATTGACAACCTCATCGCAAGTTGGGAACAAAGTACTTGGTTGTGTTGTGTGCAGGTTCCGCGTTGCTATTGGCCGAAGACGAGTCAACAAGTATCGTTAAACGGCGCCCTTGTTGGAGTGTTATTAAGCCAGTCTGCATCACCTTCAGTCGTCACCGTCTCTCCTCTCCTGATCGATTAAACCTTGGTATCTTAACTGAGGGAAAACTAGCCGCTACACTCATCATACCTTCCTCTTGGGGTTCCCAACGGGCTGGTCATTCACCACGCACAAGGACTTACTGCTCCACGTCAACTACACGCCACCACCTCTTTTCTGGCGCCATCACTGAGTAGCATTCAACGAGTGTTCTCTTTTTCTAGAACTGCATTTAGCTTTTGTTTTTCACCTTGATTTTTGTTCAGATCTTGTTATATCTTTGCATCAAGGTGTATTTAGACTAATGGTATATGTTGGTTTTCATCAAAAGAGTTGTTTCAAAAAGGTTTGAATTGTGTTGGAAAAGATAAAAAGTTTCATGCAAAAAAGTGGTACAAAAAGGAGCTTGTTTAGACTGCGGCTTAGACTTTTGCATGCCATGCTTGATGTCATTTCGATAGTATGCTTAGTAGCTTTTGCTGTAGCATGACTTGTCTCAAATGACTGAGATTGCTTAATGAGCCTTTGAAAAAATCATGCATTGTTTTTATTATATGGAAGCATTTATTTGGTTTTCTCCTTGATGCTTTATTTGGGTTGACTTGGCACATGCTTACAACATGTTTGACTCTTACAAAGTCGCCATAAGCCTCTATGATCATTTGGTTTTTGACTTGTGATGCCATTTTATGCTTCTTTTAATGATGTTTTGTCGCTATGCATGATTATGGCCGTTATTGCTCTCTTAGTTGGTCGCTCCCTGTCTTTTGCTAGCCTTCATTTTTTACTGAGTATGAGCTCTACTCGTGCATCCAACTCCCAAAAACCAAGTTATTCTAATGTGTCCACCATACATACCTATTAGCAATTTGCTATTCCATGTACATTTGACTTGCTTTTATCTATCCTTCAAATTAAACTCTTTTTGGTGTTATGTGAAAATTAGTCAGTAAAGCTCTCACGAACCTGACGGCACACTTTACTTTTCTCGCTTTTAAAATTTTGACATTGTGGCTCTCTTATGTTGATGTTATGCTTGCAAGTTGTAAGTTGGAAATTAGCCCAGCCATGCCGTCATGGGGCAAGCTTTCAACATTGCACTTTCTCTCATTTGAGTTGATATCGTGATCTTTTATTTATGGATACTCGCAATGTGAAATAAGTTGGGATCTTGCGAGATCATGGAGTTTGTATATGTGTTAGAGAAACGCCTGGGCCGCTAATCTAAGCCATGCATCATTCATGGTGGAAATTTACAGCATGCCCATAGTGGACATTCGACGATGCATCTCACAATAAAAAGCTATACCAATGGTAAATAAAAGAGATGCCGATGTGTTCATTGTCTGTTTGTCTTGTCATTTGGATGTGGGCTTGTTCCATGTCATCGGGCGGGAGGTACCCTTCTGGTGGTTCTCGATGATACGTGTATACTTACAATGATAAGAGCTTGCTTGGGACCTAAGTCGAGTAGCATGAGGTTTGGGTATTCGTACTTCACGGTTCACGAGGTTTTCAAGTTATGATTTGTTAAGCATATGCTCATAATTGTACTTGCATTAACTTTAACCATTCAAGATGCCTATGATGGGGGCAATGAGAGCTCAAAGCTAGTAAGTACCATAATTTTTGAAGGTTTATAAAACTTGCAATCCCTGCTTCCCTCTGCGAAGGGCCTTTCTTTTACTTTTATGTTGAGTCACCACCTTCTTTCTTTATGCACCATTAAGAGAGCATAGTTGTCATTCTTAGTGTGATATGCATTGTCCCAAAGTTCATTGATTGATTCATGATGATTGGTTTTAGTTGTTCTTAAATTATTTGTATCTAGTCGCCCTCTTAAACTTGAAGGTGTCCGATGCATTTATGTTTTGCTCTCTTTGAAGGACAAGCTGAAAACCATTTATATGTTTTTCCTTATGATTTGAACACACGTTTGACTTTCATTGTTTCATTATCATGATCTTTTGTTTGTGTTCATTTGCATGTTTACAACATGGTTGCTAAGTTCTTATTGTCATGATTATATCTTTCATGCCCATGTTTTAAGTTCTTATGATCCCAGCTCACCAATGCTTACATATATGATCAAGATTGTGTAGGTGCATGTCACCTCAAAAATTATTTCTTTGTTATCACTTACCTACTCGAGGACGAGCAGGAGTTAAGCTTAGGGATGCTTGATACGTCTCAAACGTATCTATAATTTTTGATGCTCCATGCTTGTTTTTACACCATTTGCCTATTGTTTCGTTACACTTAGTGGCACTTTTATGCATTTTCCGGAACTAACCTATTAACAAGCGCCACAGTGCCAGTTTCCTGTTTTCTGCTGTTTTTGTGTTTCAGAAGTGATACACAGGAAATATTCTCGGAATTGGACGAAACAAGCACCTGAAGTCTTATTTTTCCCGGAAGCTTCCAGAGATCTGAAGAAGTGTCGGAGGGGGGCCACTAGGGCCCCACACACGGGGGTGGCGCGGCCAGCCCCCTGGCCGCGCCGGGCCCACGTGAGGGCACCTAGCCCCTCCTCTGACATCGTCCCTTCGCCTATAAAGACCCCCCGATGGAAAAAACCTAAGGACCCGATCAGATTTCCAGAACACATCGCGATCTGCCGCCACCGTCGACCCGAAGATCGGGAGGGTCCAGAAGCTCTTCCCGGCACCCTGCCGGAGAGGGGAATCGCCACCGGAGGTCTTCTTCATCGCCATTCTTGCCTCCGGAGCGATGAGTGAGTAGTCTACCTTGGACTATGGGTCCATAGCAGTAGCTATATGGTTGTCTTCTCCACCATGTGCTTCATGTTTAGATCTCATGAGCTGCCCTACATGATTGAGATCACCGTTATGTAATTCTATGATGTTGGTTTGTTGGGATCCGATGAATATTGGTGTTTATGATTAAGTTGTTGTACTGAATTATATCTTTTGTTATCTCTATGTTGTTTATGATCTTGCATGCTCTCCGTTGTTAGTAGCTATCTTGGCCGAGTAGTTGCTAGTGACTCCAAGAGGGGGTATTTATGCTCGATAGTGGGTTCATGCCTCTATTTCACCTGGGGGAGTGACAGAAACCTCTAAGGTGGTAGATGTGCTGTTGCTACTAGGGAGAAAACAACATTCATATGCTCAATGGCATATGCTTTGTTTACATTACACACTTTGCTTAATGCAATTATCTGTTGTTCGCAACTTAATACTTCTGGGGTGTTCGGATTGATATCCCCGGGAGTGGATTATTAGTCATAGATGCAGTTGGATGGCGGTCTATGTATTTTGTTGTAATGCCCAGAGTAAATCTCATAGTGATCTTCTTGACATATCACGTTATCTTTATTCTATCAATTGCCCAACTGTAAGTTGTTTACACAGCATGTTATTTTATCTATGGAGAGACACCACTAGTGAACTGTGGACCCCGGTCCTATTTCCATCATATTGCTATCACCTGTTTACTTTACTCGCACTGTTTATTTTACTCTCATACTATATTGTTTTCCACTCGATACGCTCATAACCTTTGTTTTAAGCAAACCGGTGAGATTGACAACCTCATCGCAAGTTGGGAACAAAGTACTTGGTTGTGTTGTGTGCAGGTTCCGCGTTGCTATTGGCCGAAGACGAGTCAACAAGTATCGTTAAACGGCGCCCTTGTTGGAGTGTTATTAAGCCAGTCTGCATCACCTTCAGTCGTCACCGTCTCTCCTCTCCTGATCGATTAAACCTTGGTATCTTAACTGAGGGAAAACTAGCCGCTACACTCATCATACCTTCCTCTTGGGGTTCCCAACGGGCTGGTCATTCACCACGCACAAGGACTTACTGCTCCACGTCAACTACACGCCACCACCTCTTTTCTGGCGCCATCACTGAGTAGCATTCAACGAGTGTTCTCTTTTTCTAGAACTGCATTTAGCTTTTGTTTTTCACCTTGATTTTTGTTCAGATCTTGTTATATCTTTGCATCAAGGTGTATTTAGACTAATGGTATATGTTGGTTTTCATCAAAAGAGTTGTTTCAAAAAGGTTTGAATTGTGTTGGAAAAGATAAAAAGTTTCATGCAAAAAAGTGGTACAAAAAGGAGCTTGTTTAGACTGCGGCTTAGACTTTTGCATGCCATGCTTGATGTCATTTCGATAGTATGCTTAGTAGCTTTTGCTGTAGCATGACTTGTCTCAAATGACTGAGATTGCTTAATGAGCCTTTGAAAAAATCATGCATTGTTTTTATTATATGGAAGCATTTATTTGGTTTTCTCCTTGATGCTTTATTTGGGTTGACTTGGCACATGCTTACAACATGTTTGACTCTTACAAAGTCGCCATAAGCCTCTATGATCATTTGGTTTTTGACTTGTGATGCCATTTTATGCTTCTTTTAATGATGTTTTGTCGCTATGCATGATTATGGCCGTTATTGCTCTCTTAGTTGGTCGCTCCCTGTCTTTTGCTAGCCTTCATTTTTTACTGAGTATGAGCTCTACTCGTGCATCCAACTCCCAAAAACCAAGTTATTCTAATGTGTCCACCATACATACCTATTAGCAATTTGCTATTCCATGTACATTTGACTTGCTTTTATCTATCCTTCAAATTAAACTCTTTTTGGTGTTATGTGAAAATTAGTCAGTAAAGCTCTCACGAACCTGACGGCACACTTTACTTTTCTCGCTTTTAAAATTTTGACATTGTGGCTCTCTTATGTTGATGTTATGCTTGCAAGTTGTAAGTTGGAAATTAGCCCAGCCATGCCGTCATGGGGCAAGCTTTCAACATTGCACTTTCTCTCATTTGAGTTGATATCGTGATCTTTTATTTATGGATACTCGCAATGTGAAATAAGTTGGGATCTTGCGAGATCATGGAGTTTGTATATGTGTTAGAGAAACGCCTGGGCCGCTAATCTAAGCCATGCATCATTCATGGTGGAAATTTACAGCATGCCCATAGTGGACATTCGACGATGCATCTCACAATAAAAAGCTATACCAATGGTAAATAAAAGAGATGCCGATGTGTTCATTGTCTGTTTGTCTTGTCATTTGGATGTGGGCTTGTTCCATGTCATCGGGCGGGAGGTACCCTTCTGGTGGTTCTCGATGATACGTGTATACTTACAATGATAAGAGCTTGCTTGGGACCTAAGTCGAGTAGCATGAGGTTTGGGTATTCGTACTTCACGGTTCACGAGGTTTTCAAGTTATGATTTGTTAAGCATATGCTCATAATTGTACTTGCATTAACTTTAACCATTCAAGATGCCTATGATGGGGGCAATGAGAGCTCAAAGCTAGTAAGTACCATAATTTTTGAAGGTTTATAAAACTTGCAATCCCTGCTTCCCTCTGCGAAGGGCCTTTCTTTTACTTTTATGTTGAGTCACCACCTTCTTTCTTTATGCACCATTAACCGTGATATGCATAGTCCCAAAGTTTATCATTGATTCATTCATGATTTTGGTTTCACTTGTTCTTAAATTATTTGTATCTAGTCGCCCTCTTAAACTTGAAGGTGTCCTATGCATTTATGTTTTGCTATTCCATGAAGGACAAGCTGAAAACCACTTTGATATGTTTTTCCATATGATTTGAACACACACTTGACTTTCAATGTTTCATTGTTCATGATCTTTCGTTTGTGTTTCTTTTCATGTTATAACATGGTTGCTAAGTTTTATTGTCAAGAATATGTCTCTTATGCCCATATTTTAAGTATTTTGATCCCAGCACTCAATGTTTTACATCGTTGATCAAGATTGTGATGGTGCATGTCACCTCAAAAATTATTCTTTTGTTATCACTTACCTACTCGAGGACGAGCAGGAGTTAAGCTTGGGGATGCTTGATACGTCTCAAACGTATCTATAATTTTTGATGCTCCATGCTTGTTTACACACCATTTGCTTTGTGTTTTGTTACACTTCATGGCATTTTTATGCATTTTCTGGAACTAACCTACTAACGAGATGCCACAGTGCTAGTTCCCTGTTTTCTGCTATTTTGTGTTTCAGAAAAGCTACATAGGAAATATTCTCGAAATTGGACAAAACAAAAGCCAAACCTCCTATTTTTTACCGAAGCTTCGCGAAGACCGAAGATGAGACGGAGGGGGGCCAGGGGCCGGCCACACCCTAGGCTGGCGCGGCCTAGGCCTGGCTCGTGCCACCAGGGGGTAAGCCGTCCTGGTTCACCTCCTGACGCTGCCCTTTCACCTATATATTCCCCTCGATGAGAAAAACCTAAAGGATGGATCGCTTTTTCTCAAAACATACTGCAAGCCACCGCCGTCGTCGACATGAGATCGAGAGGATCCAGGAGCTCTTCCCGGCACCCTACCGGAGAGGGGAATCCCTGCCGGAGGCCTTCTCCACCACCATGGTCATCTCCGGAGTGATGTGTGAGTAGTCTACCTTAGACTACGGGTCCAAAGCAGTAGCTAGATGGTCGTCTCCTCCACCATGTGCTTCAAGTTTAGATCCTGTGAGCTGCCCTACATGATCAAGATCATCTTTGTGTAATTCTACATGTTGTGTTTGTTGGGATCCGATGAGTATTGGTACTATGTCAAGTTGATGTGCTGAATTATTATCTTTATGGTATCTCTATGTTGTTTATGATCTTGCATGCTCTCCATTGCTAGTAGATATCTTGGCCGAGTAGATGCTAGTGACTCCAAGAGGGAGTATTTATGCTCGATAGTTGGGTTCATGCCTCTAGTAATCTGGGGGAGTGACAGAAACCTCTAAGGTTATAGATGTGTTATTTCCACTAGGGAGAAAACAACATTCTTGTGTCCAAGGACATTTGCTTTGTTTACTTTACGCACTTTGCTTAATGCAGTTATCCATTGTTCGCAACTTAATACCCGATGGTTGCTCGGATGACATCTGGAGGGTGGATTATTAGTCATAGATGCAGTTGGATTACGGTATATGTATTTTGTCGTAAAGCCCAGAGTGAATCTCATAGTGATCCTCATGACATATGTACGTTATCTTTATTCTATCAATTGCCCAATTGTAATTTGTTTACCCAGTATGTTGTTATTTATCTTATGGAGAGACACCACTAGTGAACTGTGGACCCCGGTCCAATTTTCTTTACATTGCTATTACCATTTACTTTTACTCGTTTATTTACATTCTTGCATACTATTACCAATCCTTTGTTTACAGCAAACCGGTGAGATTGACAACCTCATCGTAAGTTGGGGCAAAGTACTTGGTTGTGTTGTGTGTAGGTTCCACGTTGTTACTAGGTGAAGAAGCTCCTACGTCAACTATGCACCAGCATTTTTTGGCGCCATTGTCCGGAGTGTCGCGAAGCTAGCAAGCATCACCTTCTGAAGTTTGGATTTCTCCTACTGGTTCGGTAAACCTTGGTTTCACAAGTGAGGGAAACTTGCTGCTGTGCTCCTCATACCTTCCTCTTGGGGTTCCCAACTGGGTGCTTAACACGCACTATCAACTTCCTCGGGTACATCCAATCCAAAAGATGTACCCCAAGAGCAAAATGATGTCAAGGGTTCCAGCCTTGATATCTTTGGGTTGCTTGACTCGTAAGTGTTCTCACATATTTTCTCTAACTTCCCTTGGTCTTTACTTCTTCTCTTGAATTCAAATACTTTTCTTTCTTAGCGATGATGACAAGCCGAAAGAGGCCACTGATGTCTACGCATGCGTCTGTTCTTGTAGATAATGTTGGGCCTCCAAGTGCAGAGGTTTGTAGAACAGCAGCTAGTTTCCCTTAAGTGGATCACCCAAGGTTTATCAAATTCAGGGAGGAAGAGGTCAAAGCTATCCCTCTCAAACAACCCTGTAATTATGATACAGAAAGTCTCTTGTGTCCCCAACACACTGATACGTCTCCAACGTATCTATAATTTTTGATGCTCCATGTTTGTTTTTACACCATTTGCCTATTATTTCGTTACACTTCGTGGCACTTTTATGCATTTTCCGGAACTAACCTATTAACAAGTTGCCACAGTGCCAGTTTCTTGTTTTCTGCTGTTTTTGTGTTTCAGAAGTGATACACAGGAAATATTCTCGGAATTGGACGAAACAAGTTCCTGAAGTCTTATTTTACCCGGAAGCTTCCAGAGATCTGAAGGAGAGAAGGAGTAGGGCCACCAGGGCCCCACACGCACAGGTGGCGCGGCCAGGGGCCTGGCCGCGCGAGCCCCATGTGAGAGCCCCTGGCTCCCCCTCTGACATCGCCCCTTCGCCTATAAAGACCCCCCGACGGAAAAAACCTAGGGACCCGATCAGATTTCCAGAACACATCGCGATCCGCCGCCGCCGTCGACCCGAAGATCGGGAGGGTCCAGAAGCTCTTCCCGGCACCCTGCCGGAGAGGGGAATCGCCACCGGAGGTCTTCTTCATCGCCATGCTTGCCTCCGGAGCGATGAGTGAGTAGTCTACCTTGGACTATGGGTCCATAGCAGTAGCTAGATGGTTGTCTTCTCCACCATGTGCTTCATGTTTAGATCTCATGAGCTGCCCTACATGATTGAGATCACCGTTATGTAATTCTACATGTTTGGTTTG
This sequence comes from Dactylis glomerata, assembly GCA_007115705.1. NCBI lineage: Eukaryota > Viridiplantae > Streptophyta > Magnoliopsida > Poales > Poaceae > Dactylis > Dactylis glomerata. The sequence continues at coordinate 556,089 of QXEO01000218.1, forward strand.
TTGGGATCCGATGAATATTGGTGTTTATGATTGAGTTGCTGTACTGAATATTATCTTTTGTTATCTCTATGTTGTTTATGATCTTGCATGCTCTCCATTGTTAGTAGCTATATTGGCCAAGTAGTTGCTAGTGACTCCAAGAGGGGGTATTTATGCTCGATAGTGGGTTCATGCCTCTATTTCACCTGGGGGAGTGACAGAAACCTCTAAGGTGGTAGATGTGCTGTTGCTACTATGGAAAAAACAACATTCATATGCTCAAGGGCATATGCTTTGTTTACATTACACACTTTGCTTAATGCAATTATCTGTTGTTCGCAACTTAATAATTTTGGGGTGTTCGGATTGATATCCCCGGGGGTGGATTATTAGTCATAGATGCAGTTGGATGGCGGTCTATGTATTTTGTTGTAATGCCAGAGTAAATCTCATAGTAATCTTCTTGACATATCACGTTTATCTTTATTCTATCTATTGCCCAACTGTAATTTGTTTACCCAGCATGTGTTATTTTATCTATGGAGAGATACCACTAGTGAACTATGGACCCCGGTCCTATTTCGATCATATTGCTATCACCTGTTTACTTTATTCGCACTGTTTACTTACTTGCATTCTCTACCTTTTTCATCTCGATACGCTCATACCTTTGTTTCAAGCAAACCGGTGAGATTGACAACCTCATCGCAAGTTGGGAGCAAAGTACTTGGTTGTGCGTGTGCAGGTTCCGCGTTGCTGCTGGCCGAAGACGAGTCAACAAGTATCGTTAAACGGCGCCCTTGTTGGAGTGTTATTAAGCCAGTCTGCATCACCTTCAGCCGTCATTGTCTGCTTTTCTCCTGTTCGATAAACCTTGGTTTCTTAACTGAGGGAAAACAAGCTGCTATACTCATCATACCTTCCTCTTGGGGTTCCCAACGGGCTGGTCATCCACCACGCACAAGGACCTCTGATCTTCCACATCAACTTGGAGTATCAGCCTCTTTTCTGGCGCCGCTGCCGGGAAGGAAGTAGAAGACTTCTGCGAGGGGAGTTTTTGCACGCACATTCTTTTACTTTGTTACTGTTTTGCTTTACTTTATTTATTTTACCTGCTTCTTTTTTTATCAAAAACCCAAAAAAAATTAGAATCCTTGATAGTTATTTTTACTTGTCTTGCTTTATCATGCTTTCTATCAATGGTTGGTTTCGTTTAAACTAAATCTTTTTGGCAAGGTGGGTTCACGGAAGAGCAGCAAAATTATTATGAGGAACACTGCTTGTCACAAAAAGGGAAACACTTATGGGAACAAATCAATAGATTGTATATCATTGCTAGAAATGTGTGCTCTACTTATAATGTTACCTATTGCTTTGATAGATCTTGTTGCTGTAGGAGGTATAAACACCTCCCTTTTCAATGTGAGTATAATGATGATGTTACCATATCTTCTTATATTAATGGAAATTATGACTTCTACGATGTGGAACAAATTGAAGAATTTATTGCTTGGAAGGGTGCATTCAAACTTGCTTATTTGCTTGAAAATATTGATGATGCACCTTATAAATATGAGGTTTATGATATACTCACATTTTGCTTTGATAATTACAAGGAAGGAAATGGCTATATTCTTAAATATCTTAATAGATGCTCTCCAACGGAAGAGACTAATGCCTTGAAGGAGCCTATGGAAGAAGAAATTGGAAGCTCATTGGATGAAAAAGAGGAGGAGAGTGATGATCAAGAGGAGGAAGAATGGAGTTACCCATGTCTACCTCCCAATAAGAGTAACTCTTTAACTAATACCTTATTTGATCGCCCTCCATGCTTAACAAAGGAGGGTGAGTGTGATATTTATATTGTTGATTTTGTTCATGATGCTACTGAAAATTATTATGAGAGAGGAAAATATGGTTGTTGGAATTCTCATGTTACTAAAACACCTCTCTTTATATTGAAAGTTCTGAAATTGCTCTTGTTTTATCTACCCATACTTGTGGCTATGCGCTTCTTTGATTTATTTTCTTACAAGATTCCTATGCATAGGAAGTGGGTTAGACTTAAATGTGTTTTATATTTGCTCCTTGATGCTCTCTTTTAATTCAATTCATATTTCTTATGTGAGCATCTTCGCAATTTTTTGCGCCTAGCTCAAAAGCGTTAAAGAAAAGCACTCTTGGGAGATAACCCAATGTTTTCAGTACTTTTTCTTTTATTTAAGTCTTGGAAGTCATTACTACTGTAATGACCGCTCCTTATCCTTTTTATTTCGTTTTTGTGCCAAGAGAAGCCTCTAATTTGAGCGAGGTAAGATTTGGGGATGTTGCTGTCCTGAAACTGTTTTCGGTGCTGCACCGTAAAAATGCGTATAAATTCTCTGTTTATGGTTTGGACCTGCGATTTCTTGTGCATATGACCCAGGTTATATCCAAACTTTTGTTAGTTGAACACTTTTTTATTTGAGCAACATAAAACCTTTCAAAAATTCATCCTTTGTCAGCTGTTCAGTTTTGACAGATTTCTGCCAATATTTGTGTTTGCCACTTTATCGCTTTCTTTGCGAGTTCTTTTGATCGCGGAACTCTTGTGGAAGTTGCTACAGTAGTATTTAATTTATATGTGGTGGTTTTGAGTTGAAACATGAAGCAAAAATAGGTTGATTATATGTTATGCCTACACTAATGTTGCTAATAGATTTGTGTTTAGTTTTGTATGAAGGAAGTTTTCAAGTGTAGGGATTGGAGAATGATGAGATGAGTTGAAGAATAGACAAAAGCTCAAGCTTGGGGATGCCCATGCATCACCCCAAGAAATATCCAAGAAGTACAAGCGTCAAAGCTTGGGGATGCCCCCGAGGCACCCCTTCTTCATCAGCAAAAATCAGGTCACCTTTCAAGACACTATATTTTTATTGCTTCATGCACTATGTGTTTTTCTTGGAGCGTCAGTTGTTTTAGTTTTCTTAGTTGGTTTAGTTTGTTTGTTTGCTGCAATAAATGGTTGGACCCCAACAAATTTTCTTTGGAGGAGATGTACTCGTTTTCATTTGCCAAGAACACTCAGTTTTTCATTCTTACAATTTCACCGAGTGTTTTTCTTTTTCTGCTACTGCTTTTGGTTTTCGTTTTCGCCTTGATTTGCATTCAGACCTTGTCATATCTTTTCATCAAGGTGTATTTTTTCCTCTGATCTTTATTGGTTTTCATCAAAAGAGGTGTTTATAAAAATTTCAAATGGTGTTGGAAAAGAGAAAAAGCTTTGTGCAAAATAGTGGTACAAGAAGGAGCTTGTGTAGACTGCGGCTTAGGCTTTTTCATGTCATGCTTGATGTCTTTTTGATAGTATGCTTAGTGGTTTTGCTGTAGCATGACTTGTCTCAAATAACTGAGATTGCTTAATGAGCCTTTGAAAAAATCATGCGTTGTTTTTATTGTATGGAAGCATTATTTTGGTTTTCTCCTTTATGCTTTATTTGGGTTGACTTGGCGCATGCTCACACATGTTAGACTCATACAAAGTCGCCAATAGCCTTCATGATCATTTAGTTTTTGACTTTTGATGCCATCTTATGCTTCTTTTAATGTCGCTTTGTCGCTTTGCATGATTATGGCCATTATTGCTCTCTTAGTTGGTCGCTCCCAGTCTTTTGCTAGCCCTCGCCTTGTACTGAGTATGAGCTCTACTCGTGCATCCAACTCCTAAAAGCCAAAGTTTTCCAAAGTGTCCACCATACATACCTACTAGCAATTTGCTATTCCAAGTAAATTTGACTTGCTTTTATTTTCTCTTCAAATTAAACTCTTACCAGTGTTATGCGAAATTCGGTCAGTAAAGCTCTCACGAACCGGAAGGCACACTTTACTTTTTCCTGTTCTAAAAATTTGACATTGTGGTCTCTTATGTTGAGTTGTTATGCTTGCAAGTTGTAAGTTGGATTCTAGCCCAGCCATGCTGTTATGGGGCAAGCTTTCAACATTGCACTTCTTATTTGAGTTGATATCGTGATCTTTTGTTTATGGATGCCCGCGGTGTGAAATGAATTGGGAATCTTGTGGGGATCATGGAGTTTTTATATGTGTTAGGGAAACGCCGGGCCGCCAATCTAAACCATGCATAATTCATGGTGGAAATTTGTAGCATACCCATGGTGAACATACGATGACGCATCTCACAATAAAAAGCTAAACAAAAGGCAAATAAAAGAGATGTCGAGGTGTTCATTGTCTGTTTGTCCTGTCATTTTGGTATGGGCTTGTTCCATGTCATCGGGCATGGATGTACCCCATTGGCGGTTCTCAATGATACACATATCTTCTATATCTAAATACCAACCCCCCACTACCTTATTTTCCTGTCTTTCTATGCGTCCACGTCATCCTCTTAAATTGTACATCATGTTTATATACGTCAAAGAACAGAATGAGTCCAGCGATTAGCGGCAGAGCGACACGTTCCAAGTTCCGTCTTAAATGGGTTGCATACAGATATAGGAGGTAATCCAGGCCCAGCCCACACGTCAACGGGGCAATCATCCGTCCTCGCACGCATTGCATCGCTCCACGACCCTTGATCCTCCCACCATCAATATACACGTGAAACAGTTTGAGGACAGCTAAGCAGTCATCCTCTTTCATGGACATTAAACTGTAGAAGAAACGGAAGGAGGCCATCGATCAGTTATCGTGCCTTTAAGTATCTCAGCCAATTTCTCTCCTCCATCGCAAGTATGCCCTCCTGCTGACATCGTCATACCCATATACACCTCTGCTGGCATCGTCGCATCGTTGGGCTTCAGTTTGTAAATTATCGGCTCTCATTACATCTCTTAGCCTGGTTACTGGCCTTCGATCACATGAAAGTATTGAACTATTGAAGGTGTGTAATTTAATCGCCCACTCATCATTGATATGACAGATTGCTCTCTCCTACTCCATAGGTGCTGGAAGGTTTACCACAGACGGCGAGTATTATTTTCAGTGTTCATCTGAAGGTCACCCATGGAATAGCTGGCCCCTCATCTCCCTTTGACGATCCAGAGGCCCTATTCAATCTACCCATAATCTCTGGTGTTTTGATTCAGCTCAATCGGTGGCGTCCACCAGATGCGTATGACCCACCAGGTAATCTATTTTGCGGATGACATTCTAGCTTGACTGTCCGTGTATTCTAGCCCTAATGTAAGTGGTTGAATATTACTTCCGAGTACTATTTTGGATATCCAGCAGTTCCAACTTACGATATTACATTTATTTGCTTATTAAACATTGGCAGCAATATGTAAACTCAGTTTTTGCTTCAACTAGAATATATCGTTCTGCCTGTGACATACAGATGTTACTTTGAGTTATCATTCATGTGTAAATATGGAGCATAGAAGAGGAGAGGAATGAACTGAACAATCACTAGCATACAGATTGTTAGTTAATTGTGAACAATATTTTTTGTAGTTTAATATATACATTACACACGTAATAACATGATTCAAATTTCAACAAGGTTCTTCAAAAATTATCAGGTCTGAACGCAACAGCTAAATCCACTTGGTGAATGAACTTCGAAGTGATATAAATATTTCAGTTAGCAAAATCTATAGGGATGCAAAGGAAAATGGAGTTATGTATAGTCCATATTTTACATTTTCTATTACTCGGTGGTGTTCTAGGACTTTTTGGCTTGGCATTGATGACTTTTGTGTATACTGCAACATTGTATTCCTTTTATTCTTTGACAAACGAGTCTTAATGGGCTAAACTGACACACCGGCACATATTTGTTCTGTTGAGGATAGAATTGTAGGGGTTTTTCTATGGAATGCAAGGATGACTAACTCTTTGTAAGACCGCATTGGTGCTTGCAGTTGAAATACCTACATGAGAATCAAATAACAGTTGGAACACCTTATACTTGCCATATATTTTACACGTTGAGGGGTTCTACACATTTTGTTGATCCATTTTCCTTTAGCCCTTGATGACCATAAGAAGTACAACAAGTTTCCTTTTCTTTGAGACAACTGATCCATAGGTAGTAATTTGTGGTCACAGTATTCTGCAGCAACGCTGCAGGGTCTCATCTAGTATTTACAATGACAAGAGCCTTGCTTGGGACTCTAAGTAAAGTAGCATGAGGTTTGGGTACTCGTATTCACGGGGCACGAGGTCTTCATCTTATGATTTGTCAAGCATATGCATCATAATTGTTCTCGCATTAACTTTAACCATTCAAGATGCTTATGATGGGGGCAATGAGAGCTCAAAGCCGGTAAGTACCATAATTTTTGAAGGTTATAAAACTTGCAATCACTGCTTCCCTCTGCGAAAGGCCTTTCTTCTACTTTTATGTTGAGTCACCACCTTCTTTCTTTATGCACCATTAAGAGAGCATAGTTGTCACTCTTAGTGTGATATGCATTGTCCCAAAGTTCATTGATTGATTCATATTGTTGGTTTCACTTGTTCTTAAATTATTTGTATCTAGTCGCCCTCTTAAACTTGAAGGTGTCCTATGCATTTATGTTTTGCTCTCTTTGAAGGACAAGCTGAAAACCATTTGTATATTTTTCCTTATGATTTGAACAAACGTTTGACTTTCATTGTTTCATTTTCATGATCTTTTGTTTGTGTTCATTTGCATGTTTACAACATGGTTGCTAAGTTCTTATTGTCAAGATTATATCTTCATGCCCATGTTTTAAGTTCTTATGATCCCAGCTCACAAATGCTTACATATATGATCAAGATTGTGTAGGTGCATGTCACCTCAAAAATTATTCTTTGTTATCACTTACCTACTCGAGGACGAGCAGGAGTTAAGCTTGGGGATGCTTGATACGTCTCCAATGTATCTATAATTTTTGATGCTCCATGCTTGTTTTTACACCATTTGCCTATTGTTTCGTTACACTTCGTGGCACTTTTATGCATTTTTCGGAACTAACCTATTAACAAGTTGCCACAGTGCCAGTTTCTTGTTTTCTGCTGTTTATGTGTTTCAGAAGTGATACATAGGAAATATTCTCGGAATTGGACGAAACAAGTTCCTGAAGTCTTATTTTACCCGGAAGCTTCCAGAGATCTGAAGGAGAGAAGGAGTAGGGCCACCAGGGCCCCACACGCATAGGTGGCGCGGCCGGGGGCCTGGTCGCGTGAGCCCCGTGTGAGAGCCCCTGGCTCCCCTCTGACATAGCCCCTTCGCCTATAAAGACCCCCCGACGGAAAAAACCTAGGGACACGATCAGATTTCCAGAACACTTCGCAATCCGCCGCCGCTGTCGACCCGAAGATCGGGAGGGTCCAGAAGCTCTTCCCGGCACCCTGCCGGAGAGGGGAATCGCCACCGGAGGTCTTCTTCATCGCCATGCTTGCCTCCGGAGCAATGAGTCAGTAGTCTACCTTGGACTATGGGTCCATAGCAGTAGCTAGATGGTTGTCTTCTCCACCATGTGCTTCATGTTTAGATCTCATGAGATGCCCTACATGATTGAGATCACCGTTATGTAATTCTACATGTTTGGTTTGTTGGGATCCGATGAATATTGGTGTTTATGATTGAGTTGTTGTACTGAATATTATCTTTTGTTATCTCTATGTTGTTTATGATCTTGCATGCTCTCCGTTGTTAGTAGCTATCTTGGCCAAGTAGTTGCTAGTGACTCCAAGAGGGGGTATTTATGCTCGATAGTGGGTTCATGCCTCTATTTCACCTGGGGGAGTGACAGAAACCTCTAAGGTGGTAGATGTGCTATTGCTACTAGGGAGAAAACAACATTCATATGCTCAAGGGCATATGCTTTGTTTACATTACACACTTTGCTTAATGCAATTATCTGTTGTTCGCAACTTAATACTTTTGGGGTGTTCGGATTGATATCCCCGGGGGTGGATTATTAGTCATAGATGCAGTTGGATGGCGGTCTATGTATTTTGTTGTAATGCCCAGAGTAAATCTCATAGTGATCTTCTTGACATATCACGTTTATCTTTATTCTATCAATTGCCCAACTGTAATTTGTTTACCCAGCATGTGTTATTTTATCTATGGAGAGACACCACTAGTGAACTGTGGACCCCGGTCCTATTTCCATCATATTGCTATCACCTGTTTACTTTACTCGCACTGTTTACTTACTTGCGTTCTCTACTGTTTTCCACTCGATACGCTCATACCTTTGTTTCAAGCAAACCGGTGAGATTGACAACCTCATCGCAAGTTGGGAGCAAAGTACTTGGTTGTGTGTGTGCAGGTTCCGCGTTGCTACTGGCCGAAGACGAGTCAACAAGTATCGTTAAACGGCGCCCTTGTTGGAGTATTATTAAGCCAGTCTGCATCACCTTCAGCCGTCATTGTCTGCTTTTCTCCTGTTCGATAAACCTTGGTTTCTTAACTGAGGGAAAACAAGCTGCTATACTCATCATACCTTCCTCTTGGGGTTCCCAACGGGCTGGTCATCCACCACGCACAAGGACCTCTGATCTTCCAAATCAACTTGGAGTATCACACACCCAATACACTTGTCAGATGTATAGGTGCACTAGTTCGGTGAAGAGATAGTGAAATACAAGTAGTAGTAATGATTATGAGTAGTAACTGTAATATAAAATAAGTATCACTGCGAGCAAACATGTAACAAAACAGGAAGTAAACGGTGTGCAATGCTTGGAAACAAGGCCTAGGGATCATACTTTCACTAGTGGACAGACTCCCAACAAATATAACATAATTGAACCAATAGATACTATCATCAATATGCAACTCAAAACAATTCTCCAATGGAAAACATACACTAATCATGCGTAGGACTACGAAGCACTCCTCAAAGTCCGTATGTACCCAAACTAGATTGTCCCACACTATCACCGTGAACGCACTAGATGGTTCCAACAAACACCAACATTTCATAGAGACATTAACCAAAAAGATACACATGATGCACACACTAGTCACCTTTACACCATGATACGAGGTATCTCCGGAGAGTATAATAATTAAGCATAGGAGTAGCATAATATCTGAATAATAACATCTACCAATTCAACTAGATACAAAGCTCACGATCACATAAAGATCACATCATGGGAGAGAGAGGTGAACCACATAGCTACCGGTAGAGCCCTCAGCCCCGGGGGAGAACTACTCCCTCCTCATCATAGGAGACAGCAAGATTGATGGAGATGGCGGTGAGGTCGATGGAGACGGCGATGGAGATCGATGGAGATGGCTCCAGGGGCACTTCCCCAGCCCGGCAGGGTGCCAGAATAGAGACTTCTGTCCCCCAAAATTTGTCTTCGATGGCGGCGGCGCTGCGGAACTGTTCTGGAAATTTCACCAACTCCCTTAGGGTTTTCCGTCCTGAGGCTTTATATAGGCGAAGGGGCATCGTCAGGGGGCTGCCAGGGTGGCCTCACACATAGGGGGCGCGGCCAGGGCCTCGGCCGCGCCGCCCTGGTGTGTGAGCAGCCCCTGGCCCCCTCCGGCTCCCGTTTGGTCCTCGTCCTTCGTCCGGGAAAAATAAGACTTCTGGAACTTATTTCGTCCAATTCCGAGAATATTTCCTATGTAGCTTTTCTGAAACACAAAAACAGCAGAAAACAGGGAACTGGCACTATGGCATCTTGTCAATAGGTTAGTTTTAGAAATCGCATAAAAACGCCACGAAGTGTAACGAAACACAAGGCAAATGGTGTAAAAACAAGCATGGAGCATCAAAAATTATAGATACGTTTGAGACGTATCAGCATCCCCAAGCTTAACTCCTGCTCATCCTCGAGTAGGTAAGTGATAACAAAAGAAATAATTTTTGAGGTGACATGCACCTACACAATCTTGATCATGTATGTAAGCGTTGTGTGCTGGGATTGAAAGAACTTAAAACATGGGCATGAAAGATATGATCTTGATAGAAGAAACTTAGCAACCATGTTATAACATGAAAATGAACACAAACAAAAGATCATGAAAATGAAACAATGAAAGTCAAACGTGTGTTCAAATCATAAGAAAAAACATACAAATGGTTTCCAGCTTGTCCTTCATGGAGAGCAAAACATAAATGCATAGGACACCTTCAAGTTTAAGAGGGCGACTAGATACAAATAATTTAAGAACAAGTGAAACCATGATCATGAATCAATCAATGAAAACTTTGGGACAATGCACATTATACTCAGAATGACAACTATGCTCTCTTAGACGGTGCATAAAGATAGACGGTGGAGACTCAACATAAAAGTAAAAGAAAAGCCCTTCGCAGAGGGAAGCTGTGATTAAACATGTGCTAGAGCTTTTCATTTGTAAAACAGAGAGATAAAAATTGGTTTTGAGAGGTGGTTGTCTTTGTCAACGACTAGAAATGGGGTTCTTACTATCTTCCATATAAAAATGAAACAAGTTTTTGAGAGAGAGATTGGCACTTTTGTGCTCTTTTTATAAAACTTGGCACTCCTCCCCACCTTTTTTCCTTTCTCAAACCATGGCTAACCGATTCCATCAGGTGCCCACCAACATTCACATACCATGGAGGAGTGCCTTTTTTTTTTTTTTTTTGGAATAAGCAATATGGAAGATAGCAAATCCGACCACTACGTCCCCATGAGCTGAAAACGGTGTCACAAAACGAGAAGTGTTTTGAAGGTTTTTGAAAGGTAGCACATGAAAATTTACTTGGAATGGCTTACAAATACTATGCATAGGATTTATAGTGGACACAATGGAAAACTTGGTTTTTAGGAGTTGGATGCACGAGTAGAGCTCATACTCGGTACAAAATGAAGGCTAGCAAAAGACTGGGAGCGACCAACTAAGAGAGCAATAACGGCCATAATCATGCAAAGCGACAAAGCGACATTAAAAGAAGCATACGATGGCATCAAAAGTCAAAAACTAAATGATCATAGAGGCTATGGCGACTTTGTATGAGTCTAACATGTGTGAGCATGCGCCAAGTTAACCCAAATAAAGCATCAAGGAGAAAACCAAAATAATGCTTCCAAATAATTAAAACAACGCATGATTTTTTCAAAGGCTCATTAAGCAATCTCAGTTATTTGAGACAAGTCATGCTACAGCAAAACTACTAAGCGTACTATCAAAAAGACATCAAGCACGACATGCAAAAGCCTAAGCCGCAGTCTACACAAGCTCCTTTTTGTACCACTTTTTTTGCATGAAACTTTTTCTCTTTTCCAACACCATTCAAACCTTTTTGAGGAAACTCTTTTGAGGAAAACCAACATAAACTGAAGGTCCAAACACACCTTGATGCAAAGATAAAACAAGATCTAAACAAAAATCAAGGTAAAAAATGCAAGCTAAATGCAATAGCAGAAAAAGAGAACACTCATTGAACGATAAGAGTGAAAACTAGAGTGTTCTTGGCAAATGAAAAGCGAGTTCATCTCCTCCAAAAGAAACATGATGTGATCTAACCATTTATTGTAGCAAACAAAACAAAAGAAAACTGAAAACTAAAACAACTGACGCTCCAAGAAAAACACATAATACATGAAGCAATAAAAATATAGTGTGTTGAAAGGTGACCTGATTTTTGCCGATGAAGAAGGGGGTGCCTCGGGGCATCCCCAAGCTTTGACGCTTGTACTTCTTGGGTGTTTCTTGGGGTGAAATCCCCAAGCTTGAGCTTTTGTCCATTCTTCATCTCATTTCATCATTCTTCAATCCCTACACTTGAAAACTTCCTTCATACAAAACTAATCACAATTCTATTAGCAACATTAGTGTAAGCATAGTAATGAATCAACCCTTTTTGCTTCAGGTTTCAACTCAAAACCATCACATATAAAGTATATACTACTGTAGCAACTTCCCCAAAAGTTCCGTGATCAAAAGAACTAAAAAATAAAGCGGTAAAGCGGCAAACACAAATATTAGCGGAAATCTGTCAAAACAGAACAGCTGACAAAGGTCGAATTTTTAGAGCATTTTCTGTTGCTCACATCAAAAAGTGTTCATCTAATGAAAGTTTTTATATAACCTGGGGCATATGCACAAGAAATTGCAGGTCCAAAATATATACAGAGAATTTTCACGAATTTTTACGGTGCAGCACCGAAAACTGTTTCAGGACAGCAACATCCCCAAATCTTACCTCACTCAAATTAGAGGCTTCTCTTGGCACAACAACAAAATAAAAGGGATAAGGAGTGGTTATTACAGTAGTAATAACTTCCAAGACTCAAATAAAAGAAAAAAATACTGAAAATAAACAATGGGTTATCTCCCAAGAGTGCTTTTCTTTAACCCCTTTGAGCTAGGCGCAGTAATTTGCAACGATGCTCATGTGGGCGCCATATAAGAGCTTGAGGAAAAGGCGCCATATAGGAACTTAAAGCAATAGAGAGCATCAAAAAGCAAGTATGGAACACATTTAAATCTAAACCACTTCCTATGAAAAATAGTCTTGTAAAGAGACAAGTCATAAAAGCGCAAAGCAAAAACCTAGGAAGGCAAAACAAGTACAAATTCAAGAATTGCAACATAAAGAGGGGAAACTCAATATTGTTGAGATCCATCAAACCATGTTTCCCTCTCTCATAATAACTTTCAGTAGCATCATGAATAGAACTAACAATATAACTATCACATAAAGCATCTCTATCATGAGCCACATGCATAAAAGAATTAATACTCCCCACATGAACAATAGTAGTAGGAGCAGATTCAATAGAATAATTATTCTCATCACCATAACCATCATAAACTATAGGTTTATTATCATCATAAGCTCGAGAGTAACTATTTTGCAAAGCATACTCATCAAACATATCATCATAAGAAGTAACATGGATAGTACTAATGGTACAACAATTATTAACCTTAGAATTGGTACCAAAAAGATTTCCAATATCAAAAGTAGAGTGCTTTTCCCAATCATGATCACTAACATAGGTAACAGGCATGGGAACATCATCCCAATTAGAATTATCATAATCTATAGCAGGATCATAACGCTTAGGGGAAGATACCATGTCCTCTCGCCTTTTACTCCTCTTCTTCTTCTTCATACTCTTCTTACTCTCTCCTTTAGGAGGGAGAGACTTGAAGGGCATCTTCTCCACATAATCTTTAGGAGGGAAAGGCATCTTCTCCACATAATCTGGTTTGCTGACAGAAACAACAGAAGAAACTTTGGAGGATTCCTCCTCTCTATTAATAAGATCGAAACATCTATTAGTCCTATCATAGCTTGGCAAAACGTCATCTTTTATAAGATCTTGCAAGTAAGTATTTGCGAGGCAATCTTTAGCATAATAGAGACGACAACCACGAAGGGTACTATTAATATCAGCATCTCTCATATCAACCAAAGAAATCTTTCTAGATATCTCTTCACAATTCAAAAACAAAGTAAGCTCATCATACTGATTGAAAGTAATCTTATCATCACAATACAAATCTGCGGTACTCGTTCGATTAATTGGGCATTAAAAATTAAAGTGACCCTTTTCACCGCAAAATTCACAAAGAAAAGGATAAAGCTCACAAACCCTTTCACCAAGCACATCTAGATCCTTGAGCCACATACTGGTTTCTTCATTTGCATAGGTGATGCAATAATCTTCCTTGTTGTAACTCTGTTCACAAGGTCTATGTATTCCACAAAAATTAACATGCTTATAAGAAATAGTACTTTTAGAAGTTTGAGCATGTTTATTGCAATCATCAATAACAATATCACTTTCTATGCAAGTGTCCTTAAAAGGTTCATGATACACGTCCCCATTTCCTTTAGGAACATTCATATGGGAAGCAAAGGCTTTAAAGCAATCAACCATAATTTGAGGATCAAGACCATATTTAGCACTAAGCTCTTGAAAATTAGCAGTTTCAGCGAAAGACTTAATGCAATCAAACTCGTAATTCATACCTGATCCTTTACCTTTGTCGCTATCCCAACCTTCAATATTGCTTTGAATTGTTTCAAGCAGATCCCACTTGGTGTTAACATCCTTGCTTGTGAAAGACCCATCAAAGCATGCATCTAGATAGTCCTTGTAATATCCTGAAAGCCTTGCATAAAAATTATTAATAACAATATTACGGGGAAGATCATGAATAGGACATTTGAGTATTGGTGACTTCAATCTTCCCCACGCTTGGGCAATGCTTTCTCCATCATGAGGCCAAAAATTGTATATCTGATTACGATCTTTATGAATCTCACTTAGAGGATAGAATTTAGAATAAAAGAGAGGTACAATTTCCTCCCAGCCAATAGATGGACCATCCTTTAGCAGCCTATACCACTCCGCAGCTCTACCCTTCAGTGAATAAGAGAATAGCTTCCTCTTAACTTGGCTCATTGAAATACCCGCACACTAGAACAACTCACATAATTCATGTATAAAAAGTAAATGATCACCCGGAGGGACTGTCCCATCTCCTGAATAGCGGTTATTCATAACACGTTCAACAATTTTCATAGGTATTTTAAAAGGATGAGGAGCACAAGCATCATTACAAACATCACATATGGGAGATAAAATATCATCAGAGCAAACTTTCTCCACTAAAGCTGGGGAACTAAAAATATTATGCTTAACAAAACCAGCTTCCCCAAGCTTAGCCTTTTCTATAGCATTAGCAATAATGGGATTCAAAGCATTCGTACTAATAACATTGCTATGCAAAATAAGCTCCAAAGGTTTTTCAATTTTCTCTTCAAATCTAAACTCAGAAAAAAGACTAAAGAACTCTTTATTTTCCATTAAGCCTAACTAGTGAAAATAAAAACAAGAAACAAAAAGATATAATTGCAGAATCTAAAGGAAATAACTTCAAGCACTCACACAGGAGGATGCAAGTACCTTTTACCTTACCTTCCCGGCAACGGCGCCAGAAAAGAGCTTGATGTCTATGCACGCGTCTGTTCTTGTAGATAGTGTTGGGCCTCCAAGTGCAGAGGTTTGTAGAACAACAGCTAGTTTCCCTTAAGTGGATCACCCAAGGTTTATCGAAATCAGGGAGGAAGAGGTCAAAGCTATCCCTCTCAAATAACCCTGCAATTACGATACAGAAAGTCTCTTGTGTCCCCAACACACCCAATACACTTGTCAGATGTATAGGTGCACTAGTTCGGCGAAGAGATAGTGAAATACAAGTAGTAGTAATGATTATGAGTAGTAACTGTAATATGAAATAAGTATCGCTGCGAGCAAACATGTAACAAAACAGGAAGTAAACGGTGTGCAATGCTTGGAAACAAGGCCTAGGGATCATACTTTTACTAGTGGACACACTCCCAACAAATATAACATAATTGAACCAATAGATACTATCATCAATATGCAACTCAAAACAATTCTCCAATGGAAAACATACACTAATCATGCGTAGGGCTACGAAGCACTCCTCAAAGTCCGTATGTACCCAAACTAGATTGTCCCACACTATCACCATGAACGCACTAGATGGTTCCAACAAACACCAACATTTCATAGAGGCATTAACCAAAAAGATACACATGATGCACACACTAGTCACCTTTACACCATGATACAAGGTATCTCCGGAGAGTATAATAATTAAGCATAGGAGTAGCATAATATCTGAATAATAATATCTACCAATTCAACTAGATACAAAGCTCATGATCACATAAAGATCACATCATGGGAGAAAGAGGTGAACCACATAGCTACCGGTAGAGCCCTCAGCCCCGGGGGAGAACTACTCCCTCCTCATCATAGGAGACAGCAAGGTTGATGGAGATGGCGGTGAGGTCGATGGAGACGGCGATGGAGATCGATGGAGATGGCTCCGGGGGCACTTCCCTGTCCCGGCAGGGTGCCGGAATAGAGATTTCTGTCCCCCGAAATTTGTCTTCGACGGCGGCGGTGTTGCGGAACTATTCTGGAAATTTTGCCGACTCCCTTAGGGTTTTCCGTCCTGAGGCTTTATACAGGCGAAGGGGCGTCGTCAGGGGGCTGCCAGGGTGGCCTCACACATAGGGGGTGCGGCTAGGGCCTGGGCCGCGCCGCCCTGGTGTGTGAGCAGCCCCTGGCCCCCCTCCGGCTCCCGTTTGGTCCTCGTCCTTCGTCTGGGAAAAATAAGACTTCTGGAACTTATTTCGTCCAATTCCGAGAATATTTCCTGTGTAGCTTTTCTGAAACACAAAAATAGCAGAAAACAGGGAACTGGCACTGTGGCATCTTGTCAATAGGTTAGTTCTGGAAATCGCATAAAAATGCCACAAAGTGTAACGAAACACAAGGCAAATGGTGTAAAAACAAGCATGGAGCATCAAAAATTATAGATACGTTTGAGACGTATCAGCCACCACTATTGTTCCTCCTTCGGCTACTTCAATTGCTCAAAAGAAATGCCCTCAGGAGGAAACCATAGTGGACAAACCACTACAGGACCTCCGGGAAAAGGCTGTTGATGCGCAAGCTGGAAAATGTCATAAGAAAGCAACACTTACGACAATTGTTTTTCTTGAATCGCACCAATCCTCTTCTTCCTTTGATCATGTAAGCACCATTTTCTGTACTCTAACTCTTTGCTTCTGCCCTTTTGTTTTCTTATATGGTTTTGATCTGCAGCCCTTGATGCAGAGATTTCTATCTCTTGGCACTGATTGTGTTAAGATTCAGGAAGCTGCTGATGCATCCAAAGGTTTTTCTTTTGCCCTTCATTACTCTTGTTTTGTTTCCCTGATTGCATTCTTCTTTCTCGTAGTTGTTGAAATCATCTCCTTGTTTACAGTTGCCCTGGCCACGGCTCTTGCTCGCATAGCGGCATTAGAAGCCGAACTGAAAACCTCCACTGAAGCTCTTAAGGATGCCAATACTGCCAAGGTTTCTGCTGAGAATGCAGCTATGACGGCAGAAACCAGGGCTAAGAAGGCTGAAAAAGCTTTGGCTAAGGCTAATCAGAAACAATCCAAGTGGGAACAGGCTGTGGTGGGGCGACTTGACCAGATTTCCACTTCCGTTGGTAGAAAGTGCTTAGTGTTGTCCTTAAGTCTTTTATAAAGTTTCGTTTGTCAACATGTTTGGCTTATCTTACTTGTACTTCTGCGATGCAGCAGAGAAACTTGGAGAAGTGTGGAAACTTCGACAAGGAAGTTCCAAAGACCCTCTGCTGGACGCGGTAGACATGCTAGAGTCAAACTGGAAGCTTGCTCGGGATGTCCTCCAGTGAACTCGCCATGTTTTGATTCTCATGTTTGTCAGGTTGTTCCCGAAGAAGAGGGATGAGATGCCTGCCGACAATCTTCGGAAGCTTGTCAAAGCCTTCGACACCATCAAAGACCCCGTTCTGGCGATGAAGCTTACCTCGGTGAAATAAGGTGTCGAAGGGACGATTGCCCTTGCCCAATCGCATGGCAAGGAAGTAGACTAGGAGAAGGTTGGCTCCTCCTATGCTTGTCCCCAGGAGGAGATGAAGAAGTTCTTCAAGAAGGCGAAGGGGTACGCACCTAAGCTCGTGTCTATCATTCTTCCTGCGCCAACTCCCTTGACTACTGCACTTGGGACCTCTGCGCCTTCTTCCAGTACGCCTGCTCCTGGGGCTTCTGCACCTTCTACTCCCCCGGATCCTGCTGCTGCTACTGCTGAGGTGGCATAGACTTTTGCCTACCTTCGTAGAATTAGTATTCCTTTTGCTGTAACTCGAAATATTGTCCGTTGTCGTTGTTTGATCAGAAACTTCGTCTTGTAAATACTTTGTGCTGTGAAATGTGACTTTCAGCATGTATTGTGTTTGAATTTTTTCCCTTTTCTTTTTTATCCAGCCTGATTATGATGGAGAAACGTCGGAACTCGATCGTAGTTCACCGCCCACAAATATATCAGATTCTAGGGTTTCTTCTAGTTCTCATTCTCCTTGCCGCTGTGCTGAGCACCTATCGAGGATTGCTGATCTTGAAGGTCGATTGTCCCTGTTGAAGCGCCAGGCAAAGACTGCCATGGATCAGGATGGGAAATCTTTTGTCTTAATGAAGCAGGTGTCTTCTCTTGAAAGTCAGGTGTCTGATCTGATGGCAAAGATTGTTCATGTTGAAGAATGCGACGCTTTCCTGGTTGGAATTATCGAATCAGCATGTGAGTTTCTTGAAGCCCCCTAGTCCATTTTGTTGCATTCTTGTAGTTTCATATGCTTTAATCTCTTATTCTTCAGGTATTTGCTTGAACCCTATCGACGAGGATCGTCAAATTTCTAAGCGAGTTGCAGCTCTTGAGTGAGTATCTTCAGATACTAACACTTTTTGGATTGATCCTCGGCACTGCAGCGCCATCGTTCTTCTACAAGATCGCATTCAGCATGTCAGAGAATCTGTCGATGGTTGCGAAAATCCTTGATGACCATGTACTCCATTATGCTTCCCCAGAATCCTCCACCAGAGAATTTTGGTCAGCTACTCGAGGTTTTTAGGATAAGCCAACGCATTCATCGCTTGATAGAGGTCAACTTGGTAGGTGGTGCCAATTTCGCTCTTGGCTGGTTACGGAAGTGGCATCCAAGGCTGAATTTTGTTACCATGTCTTTAGGTTTGCCTTCTTCTCAAAGATTTAGGACTGTGGTGCTGCAAATTCATATGGATGCCACACTTCAACCTTCACGAAGGATGATTGCAAGGCTACTTGAAGCCGATGCTAGCTTCTTTCATGAGTATCATTACTTGAACCCACTCCGTGTTGATCCATCAGACCAAGTGGAGTTGTAGTCTAAGTATGTAATTTGTTTTTGTTCTGGTTTTGCAAGCGTGAGAGTTGTAACTATTCTGATGCTATTTCCAGAGAGTTATACTCAAGACGCTGTTTTGTTATTCGTGCGTTTTGTCCACAATTTTTGTAGTCTGCTGCCTGTATTTATTTTTGTAGAACCGCTAATAGACTTGTAAACTCATAAAATGAGGAAGTTGTCTTTTATTATGTTGAATGTAACGATACATGGGGTGGCCCAAGAGTCCCGACTGGTGGCCTATGTTCTGGATCTAGAGGGTCTTGCCCTTATAACTCGTGCCTTAGTAGCCTTATTCTACCTATTCTACTATTGCTTGTTGAAGGCTGTTGTCTATGTTGGAGGAGTCCCTGACTTGTGTGCTGTATCTTCTTTTGGGTTAGATGCTTGTACTCAAAGTTTCTTCGCTTCTGGCTCTGCATAGTTTTCCTCGAGTTGTTTTTTAGTGGTTGCGGTTGTGCTTCCTGTTTTGCCGTTGAGTTGTCCATATTTGGCTGTCATGCCAAAGGTTTGCGCCATCTTGTGGAATTCCTTGTCGCACAGATCTGAGAGCTCGAAGCTTCCTTTCACTGTAATTATTCCTCTTGGTCCTGGCTTCTTAAGTACTAGGTAGGTATAGTTAGGTACTGCCATGAAGCGCAAAAATGCGGGTCATCCGAGGATCGCGTGATACTGAGAGGGCCAGTCCATGACCTCGAAGTCGAGCTTTTCCTTTCTATAGTTCTGGCGATTGCCGAAACAAATGCCGAGTGCTATTCGAACCAATGGGTAGTTTGTGCTTCCTGGTATGATTCCATGGAAGGAACAATCTGTTGGCTTGAGGAACTCTAGTGATATGCCCATTGCTCGAAGTATTTTTGCATATATCAAGTTTATTCCACTTCCTGCATCCATGAATACTCTTTCTACATCGTATCCTCCTATCTGAGCTTTGAGTACCAAGGGCGCATTTCGTGGACGAGGTACTGTTATTGGGTGGTCTTCTCTGTTGAATTCTATTGGCTGCTTGGACCAGTGCCAATATTCTGTAGTCACTGGAGGCGACGTTACTGCTAATTTAACTCATCGAGAGATGTTTTTTCCTATTTGTGTGACTTTCGTATAGGTTGTATCATTGCGGTGATGTGTCCTTTGGATGGGATGTATCCTCCATCATTGTCATTTCCTTGATTTGGCTGGCTTTGTCCTTGCGTCGCTCCATTGGTTGCTTGCTGGTTTGCCGGAGGTGCGTTGTTTGTGTTTCCCTCATAACCTTGCCTCCTTGCTTCGGCTTGTTTATTTCCTACTACTTCCTGAAGTTTCAAAAACGTCTTGCAATCCTTCATTGCATGCCTGGACACTCTTTTCCCCTCAATGAATGCATAGTGTATATGGCATGGTCTTGATCATGTCGTCTGGTGATTGATTATACTCCCTGGACCCCCTTGATTGGAACCTTTTGCCGTTGCTTGAATCTTCTCTGCCGTAGTTGCGATAGCCTGAGTTTATGTGGTCATCTCCTTGGTAGGTGTTGTCCTTATATCCCACGGCTACTTGACTATGAGAACCATAATTGTCGTAGTTGCGGGATCTTCTCCTTTGACTGTTGTATCTATTTCCCCTGTCGTCTTCAGGTGATCGCATCCTCTTATTGTTACACGCATCTTCGCCATCCGTGAACCTGTTTGCTATATCCATTAGTTCTGATACTGTCCTTAGCTTAATCCGTCCCATTTCTTCGACTAGGTCTCCTCGTCACAACCCAAGTGTGAAGGCGTCAATTTCTCTCTAATCTGAAACATCAACTGCGGAGTTTTTGATAATGCTCCATCTTTGTATGTATGATCTAAGTGTCTCATTGCGCTGCTGTATGCAAACTTTGACTTCCTCTATTGATGTTGGCCGCTTATATGTTGACTTGAAGTTGCTCGTGATCTATTTTGTGAGTTCATCCCAGCTTCCAATTGTTTCCCTTTCCAATGTACTTAACCATGACGATGCTGCGCCGGTGAGGTAGAGCTGCAAACTTTGCATTACTATCTCTTTCGAGCCCCCTAGTATTTTGACTGCTTGTAGGTAATCTGAGAGCCATGACTGTGGCTCTTGAGATCCGTCATATTTCTGCTGATCATGGGATAGTTTGAATCCTTTGGGTACAGGTGTGGTGCGAACTCTGTGAGTAAAGCACGGTGATCCCATTTCTTTTTCATCGTCTTCATAGTCGTATGTCTTGGTGGGAGTTCGGGATCTTTGGGTTCCTCCGTGCCTTGGGCTTTTGTAGTATTTTGGTGATGATGACCTAGATCGTCGACTGCTACTCCTGTACCGAGGACTATTATGACGATGCGGTGATCTAGGTTTGTGCGCACCTTTGTTGCGATATGCCTCTTCTTCTTTGGCTGTTAGCTTGTTTCCTACTAATCTTAACCCCTGTAGTGCTGCTCGATGCATGTGTTCTCTTGGGTCCCCTGGGTTTGGCTGCGTAGTATATAGATATATTTGTGCCGCCACGAGCGCTGCTTCGGGTGTTTTGTCATGATATTGCCTAGCTCATCGACCAACAAGAAAGATGAGTCAAGGTTTCTGGAGAGGTTTCATCTATCTGAGTGCTCGAGGTTTTCGACTCACGAGCCGTGCCTGTTGTGCCTTCTGTTGTTCGTATGTGATGCGTTGCTGCGCGCTTCATATAGAGCTGCGCTTGCTGCAATTGCTGAGTCTCTCCTTTTTCATATTTTGCTTCTTTCCTTCACCAGCTGTCTTGATTGTCATTGAAGGGTGTAGTGATACCCCAGAAGTACCTCTTTACTTGCATCTGCTGGGATGGCTACGCCGTGCTCAATGTCTACTTTGATTGTGTTCCACTTGTCGGTTGATAGCCGGATTTTTGCTCTGTTTGTCAAGGAGTCTGCAGTATCTCCTTCCGCTAGGTGATTTGCTCCTCTTGTCATGTTTGCTAGGTTTAGTACTGGGTTGTTGTTGTCATCAAATTCTTCTGAGTTGTCTCCTATGATCGTGAGTATTTGATACTTATTGTCGAATTTGCTGCTACAGCTTGATAGGGTAGTTTGGTTGTCCTCATGAAGCTCCAATCCTGTTTTCCATGTATCTGTGGATTTGTTCGAGATGCTGCCGCAACAGATCATGAAATCTTCTGATTGCTTTCCTAAGTCGAGATTCTCTATGGTTTCGTCGAGTTCTTTGATTTTGTCTTCTATATTTTCTAGTCGTTGCGAAGCTGACCAGCGAGTTTACCTCGTTGGAAGAGCCTACTGATGATTCTGATATTGGCATTGTCGCGGTTTTTCCTGCCGACGGATCCGATTTTGTCGGATCTGAAAGGCAAATCGACCCCAAGGAACCGACGCGAAAGTTCAGACTTCCAATCGTCAGGTCCATTACCTGATCCAAGCTTGCAAAGACGGGAGTAAAGGTTGGTGGATGAGGTTGAAAATCCATGGTCCCAAAGGATATCTAGTTTCCATCAACTTTTGAGTTGCTATTGGCTGGGAGCAAAAAAGCCATCGAATTCATGATTCCAACGCCCAAGGTCCCCACGGTCGGCGCCAATTGACGAGGGTTAACTCGGCAAATGTCCTAGATGAAGGACTTATGATCGGGGGAAGAGGGCGTCGGATGAACTCAAAGGTAAAGATCAGTCAAACAAGGCGAGGTTTGGCGTGTGTTGAGAATAAGCGTGGTACTCAATTGGCTCAATCTCAATCTATCCATGGCCGGCCTCTCCTGGCCCCTATATATAGGTGGCCAGGTCTCGAGGATCTGGTCGGGTTCAATACAAATTACAGTGTCTGTATATGATGTCATCTCGTATTTTGACTACATCTATGCTTAGGCCTCCCTAACGGTCCCTAGGGGTACCAAGATAATGAGCCTTATCAGCTATACCCTTGTCAGTCGGCGAAGCTTTGCATGTGGTCCTCCTTGTCCCGATGCCTTTGCTCATCCCTCTTGGCACTTGCTTCTTCCTTGTCGGCAAAGACCGACTTCAAAGTGTTCCCAAGTGCGATGGCCGAAGCTTCACGGTGCAAGTCGGTCTTGCTTGCCTTATGGCCTCTTGGGCGTTTCACGTAAGCTCCGCCCTCGCTTGGAGTGTCTTGGTCATTGTCCTCGGCGGTCCACTTCCCATCCTTGAACCAAAGGAGAAAGTTGGCCTTCCACTTCTCGTAATCTTTGAGTTTCAGCCAACAATGACTCAATGTGAAGGCATGCTTCTCCACCTCCTTGAAGAAGCCCAATGCTTGTGGCACCTACAATCAATGCTAAGC
The DNA here is from genome assembly GCA_007115705.1 of Dactylis glomerata. Classification (NCBI taxonomy): domain Eukaryota; kingdom Viridiplantae; phylum Streptophyta; class Magnoliopsida; order Poales; family Poaceae; genus Dactylis; species Dactylis glomerata. The sequence continues at coordinate 579,036 of QXEO01000218.1, forward strand.
AAAGGATGCCAATGTAACACAATGAAACAATCATATGAGGAGAAAACATCTTACCAACTCATTGACACCGTGACCACTTTGCTTGCGGTTCTTCACATTCTTGAGTGCGCCACAAAAACGGTTGCACTCCAATTGAATGAAGCTCCACCGCTTCAAAAGAGAGACCTCATTGCGATCGCTCTCAAAGTTGTCGGGCTTGAACTTCCTATGCTCATGGAAGTATAGATAGATCCGCCACAAAAAATGACCTCCCTTTTGCTCGGCACCGGAGATGGGATCGGTGCCAATATGCAACCAAGCATCGCAAAGCATGAGGTCCTCCTTATCGGTGTAGGCGCTGGTCTGGTGGCTGTGATGGTCCTTTGTCATGGCCAGCAAGACGTCCTCGAACAGCGGCTTGCCATCAATGTTGCAGGCCGGTCCGTGCTGGGTCTCAACGCCGGTGATGGTGCAGTCCTCATCGTCGGGCTGGGCGGCGTCCTGCATATTGGCGACAGCCACGACTGCTCAAATGAAAGCCAACGGACCAAAGTATAGGGCCAACGGGTGTACCTCGTCGAACATTGGCTGCATCGGCATTTGGTCGAACAGGTCGGCCACATCGGGAAGGTTTATCGGCAGCGCGTGCTTGTGGAGCCTTGCTATGCCCGGACGATGTGTCGCACGCAATAGGCGTGCGGTTGAGGTCGATGACGGGATGGAACACGCCACCATCCGCCGTGAACCGCACTTCCGACGCCGAGGCGCGACGGGGCCGCCGCCTGGGAAGGCGGCTCGCGCGTCGAAGACAGGGCCGACGAAGCTGGGCGTTGCCAATCCCCGGCCGCCGACGACACAGAGCTGGCTGTGGACCCAAATTAGTCGGCGGCGAACTGGGTAACTACCTCGCTCTTGAGCATGGCGACGACATGGACGGCTGCCTGTTTGGCTAGAGCCTCGGCCATAGCTCTGGCGTGAATGGCCTGCAGCATTTTGGCCTACCTCACCTTCTCCTCGGCAGCCTTCTTGTCCTTCTCCTTCTGCTTAGCCACGGCCCGCCGGGCAGCTCGTTTCTTTGATTCCACTGCCCGAGCCTCCGGCGTCATTTCCTTCTTGCCCCTAGGAAGGACCGTGGAAGCGGTGGCGGTGGACTGGGTGGAGGGCTGGGCGACCTGATCTACGGCCGAGCACTCAACGGCGGTGGGAGGGGCAGCAACAGCGGTGGCGGCGGCGGCGACCATCTCCATGGCTTGTGTTTTGGGCGGGAGTGGCGTGCCTATCGAGCGGGAGGGGGAAAATGAGGCGATCTGCCTCTGTCGGCTGGGCTCGGGGCGGACAAGAGGGATGCGGGGGGAGGACGCATGCGTTGTCCGGGCCGACGCACTACGGGCCCAAATCTGAGGCCAAAATGGGTGCGCACGGACACGATCGGACCACGTTGTCTGTTTGGATCGGCCCGCTGGGTTGCCATTTCCCTATTTTCCTGTCCGCGCGGATACGTTGAGATGATCGTTTGAGTCGGCCCGCTGAAGATGCCCTTAGCTCCATACCAATATAGCACTCGGACAACAAGGTCCACACGTGAGACCAAACTACTGGCTGCGGTGGGATAGACAAAGTTTGGGACACCATCGCCCAGCATGCAGCAGAACGAGAAAATATCGAGTGAAAACCAAGATACAATGGAAACCTGAAAACTCAAACATGGACCGTTGGATTGAGAACGTGTGCTTTGGATCAGTCTCCAACCTATACCACGAATTTTACAAATAAGCGCCCGCCTGGTCAGTTGTATGTTTCCGAAAAACACCTTGTACATATTTTGTCCTCTGAAAACACCCCATAGCTCAAGATGTGCCACCGCCAGATCTCGACCGCCTGCGGCGGCGGCGCACAGAAGGGCGACTAGCCGAACCACCGATCTAGTCGACAACACCCTAACTGCTTTAAGAGCACTCACCCTGGATCAAAAACCACCTACACCTCACCTATCGTAGCTAAATCCCAGAGCTTCATGTCTTCCACAATGTGAGCAGCCAGAACATCTTATTGCTTATCAATGTTGCCAAATGCCCTGGCGTTTCTTTGTTTCCAAATGCTCCAGCAGATAAGTAACACCCAAGTGTCCAGTTTCTTCTTGGTTCCCTTGTTCAGATTGCTGCGTGTATTTAGCCACCACTCTTCAAGCGTATCAGTAACTATTGGAGTCACAACCTGCATCTCAGCAGCAACCATACACCTGTGCGAAACTTGCCTGGCAAACACATATTGGATGAGTATATGCTCCGTTGATTCTTGCTCCTGGAGACAAAGTGGACATACATCTGCTTGATCTTGCAGACCATGTAAAGGGTGAACAGGATATAGCTCTGGAGTTCATAATAGCATGAACTAAAGAAGATAAAGAAAATGCTAATCATCAGATCGTCATTTGAGTTGCCCTATACACAATGAACCACTCCGGACGATGCACTTCCACGCCATCCAGTACAAGAATTCAAAGGACAGACCTGCAAGCGGAATCGAGGATTAGAAACACACAAAGTTAACTTCAGCTGCAACAATTCCTTTCAGATTTATGACGAAGGAAGGATTGCAGGTAAAAAAGAAGACCCAACTACCTGGAACATATAGAAGCAAAATGATGGTCCGGGGCCTCCTGCCGGCGAGCGGCTGGACGGGGTGCTGCCCCAGATCCGCGGCCATGAACTTCGCGACGGGAAGGTGGTCGCTGGCCGCATCGCCGGGCACCTGGCCGCTACCAAGGAGTTGAGCCGCGGGATTGGGAAGGTCCCACTCGCCGCCACTATGCAGATTTCACGCTGTTGTGCTTCCCTTCGAAAGAGGCGCCGCTGCTTGGCTCTTAGGTATACGAGGGGAAGGATTCCGGTGGTGAGTTGTTCTCCGAGTCCCTTGGTTGGCAATCAGAGAAAGTTAGGGGTTGTTCTGCAAAACAACCAACTACAGCGGCGGGCCTTTATTTGCAAAAAGTCTGGTCCATGTCGGTTTCAGATCTCACCCGCATATTCGACATCCAACGGTCCATGATCGAGTTTTCAGGTTTCCATTGGATCTCGGTTTCCATGGGATACTTTCTCCAGCAGAACAGAACAGCTAGCTAAATCAAAGAAAATAGATGGCACGACTATCTGTCCGAAAAATAAAAAGGGTCGAGAGTCGAGAGACACGCGATTTATCTATGCGTTTGCGTATGTCACCCGCCACGATGCGGAACTACATGCACAAAAAATTGCTGTTAGTTACGGAGCGATCGAGAAGATGATGATAATGTATGCCCTCACATATGAAATGGATAAAGATATATAGGAGGAGTTTTGGTGTTGGATATTTTTGTTATCTGACTTTTAGAAACCCTAGCTTTCGTCTGGTGATGTTGCGTACAGATGCATTGCGATATAAGTGGTTAGTTTCACGGGCATGATTATTCTTGGAGTTATAAAAGGTCTGTTTCTTCAGAGTAAATTGGAACAAACCGCCACAATTGCAATAAGTTGGAAAATCCACCATTTTTTAATTCTAAAAAATCTTTCCATATTGTGTCGGTTCTTTGCAACGTACACTGATTGTACCTATTAGCAGCGTTAATGTGATTTCTGATGAGTAAGGCCCAGGTTGACATGGCACGATGGAGGTTTACAGGTTCTGCCAATTTTGCTAAAATGGCCTCCACATACTTGATCTTCTTATTTTATATCCCCTCCATACACTGAGCTCTCCAAAATTGCCATGCCAGAAGGCCGCATCGCCTTTCCTCTCCACCTGCATCCTCCATGATGCTGCATGGTCGATCCGCACGCCCTGGAGGCGCGCTACCGCAGGAACTCTCGTGTCGCCGTGCGGCCGCGCGGACCAGGCAGGCGATTGGCAGATGTGTATGGAGGTGGGGGTTGCCAGGAATGGAGGTGGAGGTCCGCGACGCCTGTTGCCGTGGAGGCTAAGGGCATCTACAACGGGGCGCTTATGCCCAGGCGCTAGGAAAGAAATACCTGCCGTTTTGCTCTATTTGTGGCCGTTTTGATAGAGTCGACGCGTAATTAAGAGCCGGACGCTTAAGTTTCAGTGCAAAATAAGCCTGCTGGGCTCCCGGCGCTTAATTGCATGGAGTAACTGCCTCTGTAAGCGCCCAGGCAAGAGGCTACCAGTGTACATGCCCTAATGATTCATTACGTCACATGTGCTTGCAAAAAAACTATGAGATCTCTAGGAAAATATACATACAAATATACAAAATTGCTACCAGGATAATTTACCCAAAAGATTTATTGTTATTTATAAAAGATATAGAAACAAACATTTAGTCATTACAAATAATGTAGAATTGAAGTTCTCAAATATTCCCTATGAGTTTTTTGATTTGTAGTATTATATATTAGATTTTTCATATAGATCAAAATCAATTTGGAAGTTGAATTTCTTGGATTAAACTTTGCGTAAAATGTAATGGCTCGCGACTTTTATGTATTTCAATATTCATTAGCTAATGTCCTTTAGAATTATATTTATTGTGTCACTAGAATCATCTATAATAATGGAATAATGTTCTGGTATGCAAAGCATGTGGTCATAACCATGTTAAATGTGAAGAGATATGCATGCGAGTGAATGCAAAACAAGTTAACCAAAGAGTGGAGATAGCTAATAGATAGGTAAAGAACTGTTAAAAATAATACAACCTCAATGGATTCCTAATCATGAGAATTAACTCTTTACTTACTACTTTGTCCTTTTTTTAGTATTCCTTGGTGCAGCTGTGAAGTCCGTATAATTACCTTTTCACGTATGGTTACCATATGCTAGAAAATATTGTAGTACAATTTATCTTACTTTTATTAATATTGTGTTGCATTGTAAAGGAGGTCAATGTAAAATAAATAGTATTTTATGACAAAGGGACATTGTCACATAGGCCAGAATATAGATTGTAGATGAGAGAAATAAGGATCCTAAAAAGGTACAACCTCTTACTATTTGTTATCAGTATACGAGAAAATAGGTTTTAATACACAATATTAAGAAAATTTATCTTGATGCTCCAATAGAAATATCAGCTAAACATCTCGCATGGCTCATGTGGATCATATTTATTATTTTGGACAATAATAACCAACAATGTGAACATTGACATTGCATATCAATTCAACATCACGTAAAATCTTAAATTCCCTGTGGATTGATCTTATTCAATTTCTTGATCCAATATAATGTATGACACAAGTGGTCATTAATATGTTTTTTTCTAAAAATGCCAAAATAATTCTTCATCAAGAAATTTCAAAAAAGTTATGCAAGCTAGTGGCATATTTTTGCATAGTATTTATGTTTTATTTAGATTTATTAAATTTCCTTAACATAAATACAAGTAAAATCATAGTCTTATTTCTGGGTCACTATTCAAAAACCCAATGACGATGCCCCCGCATTTGCGAGGGCCACCTTGCTAGTGTAACTAATTATAAGCTGAATAAAATTCGAGCCTATGGTACCTCTCTCTGTTAAAAAATACTACCTAATAATCTGGAAACTAGAATTGACTATTTTTAGTCTCTTACAAATAAGGCACACCTTTTTTATCTATAGAGAAAGCAAATTTTGCATTACGAACATCTGTGATATATTTCATAGAGAATACACAACACACGAGTATTTACAATCTAAACCCTTATGATAGGTAATTCTTATTTGAAAATCTTGATTTGGTAGACAGGATTACAAATTGTTGGCTCCAAGAATCAGGTGCCGATGATTTATCTACCTAATAGAACATGATGTAATTCTGAGGCATGTAATGGCAAATAGGTTCACCGCGCTCTCCGCCCAGCAGCTCAAAGTACTGCTTGTCCCAGTCGGATGTGTTCATGTGGCACATGGCGGTCGTTGTCACGAGTGGCATGCCATTTTTCTCATCCTTGAGTACAACCCTGAAAGACTGCACTTCTTTCGGCCGATGGCAATAGAAGACCTCATAAGGAAAATCCATAGGGTGGCATGGCACCATACTATTGCTTACTGGGGTGATCTGTGCCACAACGTATCTAGAGCTGGGGGTCTCGTGCCCATGAATCCTTGTAATGGCTGCTCGTGTGCGGCTGGCTCCTAATGCTTTGGTGGTGAACCTTGCCATTGCTCCGCAGGATGAGAAGCACATGTGAGGTTCGTCCTTGTCACTCGGCTTGCCGCAGGAACGAAGGGTCTCAGCTACCTGCTTTGCCTTCATGGAATCGTGAGGTATCTTGAAGTGCGAAAGGATTGTTCCCAAGTACTTTGGCTCCAACGGAGTAGAGACAAAAATATCAGACTTCGGCAAACCAGCTTTTGCAAACATGGTGCCTTCCGGCAGTACAGTGCCAACATGCAGACTCTTTTTCAGGAACAACATGCCCGTTTGAAATTTTATGTGCTGGTGTCTTTTTTGTGCTTCAGGAACAGGAGAACCTGCATAGTTATATAGCTTCAGTTGAACAAAATCGACAAGGCAATGTTATTTTTTGGAGATTTAGTACAACATGTTATATTCTGCAGGTAATAACAAACTATGATCTTATTCAGAATTAACATATTCTGAACTTGGTAGGGTAGCACAATTACTTACCCAAAGGTACAGAATCTTCGTCCCAATGTACAGCATAAGAACTTGCAGCAAAACCACTTTCTTCTGCATAAAATAGTTATATAACATCAGTTGAACAAATTCGACATGGCAATGTTATTTTTTGGAGATTTAGTACAACATGTTATATTCTGCAGGTAATAACAAATTATGATCTTATTCAGAATTGATATATTCTCAACTTGGTATGGTAGCACAAGTACTTACCCAAAGGTGCAGAATCTTCGTCCCAATGTACAGCATAAGAACTTGTTGCAAAACCATTTTCTTCTGCGGAAAATAACATATAATTAGTTACTCATAATTACAACATTATCAACTTGGTAAGCAAACTGGAGTACTTACTAGAAGCTTGATGATCTCCTTTCCAGTTTACCGCATAAGAACTTGCAGCAAAACCATTTTCTTCTACAGGAAATAACACACAATGAGTTGGCATGTAATTAACACATTCTTAACTTGGTAAGCAAGCCCAAGAACTTACTAGCAGCTTGGGGATCTTCTTTCCAGTTTACCGCATAAGAACTTGAAGCAAAACCATTTTCTTCTGCAGGAAACAACACACAATGAGTTGACTCGTAATTAACACATTGTCAACTTGGTAAGCAAGCCCAAGTACTTACTAGAAGCTTGAGGACCTCCTTTCCAATTTACCGCATAAGAACTTGCACCAAAACCATTTTCTTCTACAGGAAATAAAACACAATCAGTTGACTTGTAATTAACACATTCTTAATTGGTAAGAAAGCCCATGTACTTACTGGAATCTTGAGGATCTTCTTTCCAATTTACAGCATAAGAACTTGCAGGAAAACCATTTCCTTCTGCAGGAAACAACATATAATGAGTTGACTCATAATTCACACATTCTAAACAGGGTAAGAAAGCCCAAGTACTTACTAGAAGCTGGATGCTTCCAATTTACCGCATAAGCACTCACACTAAAGCAGGGTTTTTTTTCTCGGCCGAGATTTCCGAAATCTCGCCGAAAACCGGTTTTACCGGTGACCACCGGTATTTCCTAATACCGAACAAAAATTTCCGGTATTCAAAGAATATGTTTAAATTTTAAGAATTTTGATAAATTTTGGACCAATTTAGAACTTCGTTTGACAAATCTCGGTAGGTATTTATCGGTATTTCAGCCGGTATTTCTGGTATTTCCGAAAACCGGATTTCTCGCTGCCTACCGGTATATTTTTCCAAACGAGAAAAAAATCCTTGCACTAAAGTCATCATCTTCTGTACAAAAATACCAAACAATAAGATGATTCTGACTTAGCACATTCTAAACTTGGTAAGCTTGCACAAGTACTTGCGCGAGGTTGGAGGATTCCAATCTACCGCGTAAGCACTCACACCGAAGTCCTTTTTTTCTGTAGAAAATAACGAACAATGAGGTGATTCAGACTTAACATGTTCTAAACTTGGTAAGCTTAAGTTAGCACGAGTACTTACGAGAAGCTGGAGGTTCACCCCCGTCATTTTGTGTTACTGGGTCAGCAGCCGTTCCAAGAGCATTGTTTTCTGCAGGGAATAACAAATTGTGAGCTGATTCTTCTTTTGTAAACAATTCACCCTGCTTGATATATTAATAATTAACTAAAACATAACCGTGCAGAACGGAATGCCAAAGCTTCCACCAGAAACTGAAGACCAGATAACATTTTTTTGCAGGCAACCAGATAACATATAAATGCAAGTAAAATTAGTAACTATACCGCCTCCACTATCGCCATGGTCGGCTAGACGAGGGGAAAACGAGATCCTCCGCCGCCATAAAAGTAGAAAAAATAGAAAAACTGAGACAAATGAACCAACACTAGTTCTGTACACGCCAATCCAAACCCTATGGCTTCCTATCCATCTCCGACTGGCACTGCCGACGGAGAAGAGAGGAAGCGGGGAAGTGGACTTCACCTATGAAGATCACAACAATACCTACACCTCTCAACCAATCTCTCTTTGACTCTTTTGCTACAGTATGCATCGCTTATCTCCAAGGGAATTGTGAGTTTAGTTGTACTACCAAAAGTAAACAAGTGAATATATAACAAGATTGGACTCACCGAAGGTTAGGAGGAGCAAGACAAAGGCTAATGATACAACCTTGGCCTCCATGCCTGTGTCACAATGAACTCAATTGTGTTGAACGAGGAAGAATGGTATGGGTGCTGATTTATACACCTTGGGGTCTAGCAATTAATGACAATTTAATACGTACCATTAAGGAAAAGTGAACCATGAGGATATATTAGGAGGGACAGTAAATGACATTAATAATGTAATATTTAGTGCAAAATAACACACAATGAGTTGAGTATCAAGATAAAGGGAAAACTTTATTTTGTCAATCAAAACACATTAATATCGGTCATTGTGCCTACTATACTAGTATAAGACATTATTAATGTAGTTTAAATTTCCATTTCTACTAGCATGACGGTATATCTGGATGCTAGTGTGCCAATTGGAATGCATTAATGTACATTTGGCTTAAACGGAACCTGTATTTGGGGGGTGGTAATGGGCATTTAGATATATGTATCTAGACAAATATGAGACAAGTAATTTGGGGCAAAGGGACTATTTAAATTTCTATAACAAGTAATATTATATATTCCCTCCTTGCCAAAATATAGTGCATATAAGTTTTTTTCAAAAGTCAAATAGTGTAAAGTTTGACCAAGTATTTTGAAACCAAAATCATCTAAAATGCCAAATAAATACCATTAGATTCATTACGATGTATATTTTTGTATGGTATATATTTTGCATTCTAAATATAGATAATTTTCTCAATAAACTTGGTCAAAGTTAATGACATTTGACTTCTAAAAAATCTTATATGCACTATATTATGGAAAGAAGGGGGTATTTGGGCATTTAATTGGTCAGTTTTCCAAATGAAAGTCATCTATGTACTCTAAATTTGAAATAGATAGCATAAACGAATTGTTTTGGAGATGGGTAATAGGTGGTTGTGCCAAATGCATTTATATAGTTTATAATTCAATATATATCATAAAGAAACAATATAGCTTGAGAAATAATAGGCCATAGATCCAATGGATGTAGTAGTTGACATTCAAATATCCAACACAAAGGTAACAATACTAGTGAAATGCCCGTGCGTTGCTACGGCCTCTATATATCTTTTGTCGCGTTGCCATGGCCTCTACAAATCTTTTAATTCATGGGGATGTTGTCTTGAAAATTAATATGAGCATGCTGGCTTGAAAATTAATATCATTTTGGGTATATCACCTATGGTAGTCATTGCTCATCCAAAATGAAGTAGGCGGACACCAAATACATAGGATGCTCTTGCTACAGGCATGTACATCAAAGTAGCGGTCGAGGTGTTGCATTAGAGTAGATAGAGACACAAAACTTAACTGCCATATTTTGCTGCAGTTTTTATTTATCGGGCGGAAGACAAATTGTAATGTGACCTCAGTTGAGTAAACACATACTGCATCCATGTTTTGGAGCAATGAAATAATTTGACCTTGACTATATAGAGGTAGTCGATTTATACATACACATGCTCTGTGCAGTACCAAATGTGGAAGTACATTTTGAGATGCACCAAAGATTTTTTGGAACAATAGGCACAAGGTAGGGACAAAGCTTTTGTCAGTGTTTTGTAACGCAGGCATAACATCTTCTATCATTCTTCTCCATCAAGAATTGATGCTTAATCGCCTATTGGTCTGTTAGGCGGCTTGCTGGGTCATACCTAACAAAGCCCTTGCAAAATATTGATAAAGCCCTCAGCAGAATGGACTATTTTTTGCATCACCAAATTTTGCTTGCAAAGATCAATCACAACCGTGAGCCTCAAATGATTAATAGTTGGTGCTCGTTACAACAATGTGATATCTCAAATACCTGAGGCAGGGGCAGCTTCATGACAACTTTCATGCTCTTTTGTAAAGCACAACCTTTAAGCTAGATTAAACAACACTTTCTAACATTTCTCAGCTTATGGACTTCACAAATAGAAAAAAATAATCACATAACACCAAAGTAAACCTTCACAAGGCTGACTGTCTACTATATTGATGTGTATCAAAGAAATTAACATATCCTACCCTCAAACATGTGGTATGGCAACGGGCTGAGCTCCCTCTCCATCATAACTAGATGCTCCAAATTCTCATGATTTCTAGAATAAACAGATAAGGGGAAGCGGGACCTCCATGAAGAATGTATCTATGGGACGCAAAAACAGCCAATTGCATTGCCACGGCCCAAAGTAACTTATTTGATATAATCAACGAGGTAATCACCCAAGATAAGGAAAACAAACGCTTTTTTGACTTCAAGTAATGCTAATTGCACAACTAAAAAATCTAATCAAAAAAGGATGCAGTAGTTCTGTATCAACATGGACACGCAGTGGCAGTGTCACATACAGGGTTCAAGGAGTATTAAACTTTAGAAATATGCAGCACACGCCATTGCTAAATTTCAAGGTTAATTTACAAGCGGAGAAAAAAGGTGCAGACCAATTACTGTAAGTGTGATCTCTTCTTATTTTCAATTTTTTTCCGACTCTTCGTCACGTTTGAACCTAAAAGAAAAAAATGTACACAGTAAAATTGGAAAATGCTTCTAGTTAATCTTGATTGATAAAAGTTCTAACTAAACACCAGCACAACATAAACCTGGTGTCATGCAAACAACGGCTTAATACATAATATGATAAATTTAATCAGATTTTTTTGTAACTCACAATACAAAGAATTTTGCAATTGAATTTTGCATGCTTGTAGGTTACATCATTGACTATGACCAGATTTATGTTCATAATTTTTTTAACTTAAAAATATGGTTTTTTCATTTTTTGAATGATGGGATCATTGGAGCTCGGGAACCAAAAATGCATTCCGAAGCCATGGTATCTATATTATTTATTACCACTGCTACGTAGAGAGGAATTGCCACGAATTTCAGAAGGTACTCATAACTCAAACATATGCTGGCTAGGAAACATGAACAATTCAGGACCATAGAGAATGTGGCTCTAAATACATAGGAAAAAACTACTGTATAACCAAGTCCTGGTTGTGTGGAAAAACTCCCCAGGTACTAACCCAAACCATTGGCAAACTGACATAACAGCTGGCACATGCTACAAAGTATGAAACTTGAAAAGAAATCTATTTTTTGTGCATTCATCTACACACCTTAGTACTACAAGGAACTTCTTTTGGTAAAGAACTCACGCCAACCAGGTTCAAGCAACTGCCCTCACGGTCTTCATAGTATACTGATTGTTTCAGAGTTACCACCGATTAGACAGAATCTAAAATTTTATCAAGGGACTGATTGCAAAACCAAACTGCTACACTTTATTCTTCAATATTTGTTGGATTTAATGCTTGTTTCGTTTATACCTCTAAGCAAAGAAAATTTCTTGCCGCGTAGGAAATATCACTCAATTGTAGGAAAAAATAATCTCAGCAAGAAACAGCAGAATAACAGGGTATGAAAGTCTCCTTGACGACTTGTGCTCCGAAACAAAGGTTGCTCCCGAGCCATGAAAATAATAGATTCTTGACCTAGCTAGCTGCATGTTTAACCTGCGGAGATGCAGATAAGACATCATCTGTATGCGCCTCAATCGACCTTCCTTTCTTCTTACGCGCGTTTCTAGTACCCCGTGCTCTGATCTCGCACTGAATTCATCAATAATGTTTACACGGACATGCATATATACATGTTGCTCGTAAAGCACTGTAGTTTATAATTTCACCATACCTATCAAATTGCCTCATTCACTGGTAAGCATCTCGAGGCTTCAAGAGTTTCTCCAATGCTGCATAGTACATCTGACAACTTGGTTTTAGGTATTAAGTCGGTGTCAAGCTGAAAAAACATGACTATTATGAGCCTATTCAGAACCATCATACAAAAATGTAAGTGCAGATCATTCAAATTTATTCAAATAATAATTGTGACTACAGATCTAAAGCAAATGATGGCACACAGTATGGCAAAATGAAAAGCAACCATTTTAAGAAGAGAGTAAAAAGCAGAACATGTCCATTAAGGAATTTATTGACACTAACATGGCATCAAAACTTGAAATTTAGACTCTGCATCTATGTACTCCGACTGAATTCTCGCAACACGTAATTCTTTGGCCAGATGGTATAGTAATTCATAAGTATCAAAATCTCGAAGGTATGTACCATGTCTATAAACGATGCCCCCTATCACTACCCCAAGGTCTAAGCGTAACAAATAACATCTACATAAGCCATCCCCATGTGGTTTCATCTATCCTAGTATATTAGCTTGTGAGAGATGAGTTCTACTAAAAACTGTCTTGAAATTCAAAATATTAGAACATACAGATTCATGTTTCAGAAAAATGTAACACTTAACTAAGCAGTTTTCAATCAGGCATTTAAATGAATAGCTGTTGGGTGACATACAACGCATCACATTACTTGAGCAGGTCTGGTCAATACAGCATGAATTCATGTACCAAAATAAGTGTAGATCACATGTTCATCGATGCAAAAGCAATAACAGAAGATGAAATGAATAAATTGAAGAAGATCAAGCAACATAACTGATGACCCACAAGTATAGGGGGTGTATCGTAGTACTTTTGATAAATAAGAGTGTTGAACCCAACGAGGAGCAGAAGGTGTTGACAAGTGGTTTTGATCAAGGATTCACTATAAATACTAGCAAACGGGTTTTCAGGGGTATTTGGTAATGCAAATAAATAAAGTGCAAGTAAATAAAAGACAGTAATAGTAATTGCTGCAAGAGGCCCAATCCTTTCTAGAGCAAATGACAAGCCGGTTGTGTAACTTATGATAACCAAATGTTCTCGAGGACACACGGGAGTTTCTGTCAAGTGCTTTCGCTTCATGTTGCTAAATAATCTTTATTGGTTTGATAACTGTTATGGGGGTGAACCTGTGCTAGCGCACTACCCTTACTAGGATAAATACACACTTGTGATTATACCCCTTGCAAGCATCCGCAAATACAAGAAAGTAATTAAGATAAATCTAACCACAGTCTTAAACTCTAAGATCCTACGCTCCCTGGTGCAATGGTTTCCCAACGGAGGTTTAGGTTTCTGTCACTCCAGCAACCCCACAATTGGTAGCCAAATACACAATGCATCTCACTAGGCCCATAAATGGTGAAGTATCATGTAGTCGACGTTCACATGACACCACTAGTGAAATAGCACCACAACAAATAAATATCAAACCATTAAATATTACTCAACATAATTCCACTACTAACGACTTGACTTCTCCCATGTCCTTAAGAACTAAACGAACTACTTACAAGACATCATATGGATCATGATCAGAGTTGAAATAATGGTAAATAACAATCTGAACATAAACCTTAATTGAACGGTTCCACTCAATAGCATCAACCACAAGAGTAATCAACACCGAGAAAGTTTCCCCTAAGAATTTGACAAGATTCAACTCAAGATGTTACAGCGGGATGGTGAGGTGATGGTGGAGATGAAGGTGCTAGTGATGAGGATGATGGTGATGATGATCCTGATGAAGTCCAGTGCGATGATGATGACGATGGTGATGATCTTCCCTATCCGGGAAGGAATTTCCCCGGCAGATTCCTGCCCGCCGGAGAGCTTTTCTCTCTCTGGTGTTTTCCACCCCGCAGAGGTGGCGGTGTCTATCTCTGAGCTCCCCCTGACTTAGGTTTTCGGGGATGATGAAATACGCGAAGGAGCGATGACAGAAGTGGGCCAGGGTGGCTACACAACAGGCCGGCGTGGCCAGGGGCCAGGCCGCGCCCCCTGTGTGTGTGCCTGCCCCGTGGCTCCTCTCAACTTCTCCTTCTGGCTTCTTCAGTCTTCTGGTAAAATGTAATTTTCTGGTATTTTTGTGGAATTTTCTGATCTTCCGAAATATGGTGGCTTGATAGTCTTTTTTCCAGCAGAATCCCGACTCTGGCAGCAAATCCTCCAATGATCATCAAACATGTAAAAACAGAGGAAACAACATAAGTATCATCTCTAAATGTGAAATATATCAATGAATAACAGTAAATTATGATACAAAATAGTGATGCAAAATGGACGTATCAACCCCCCAAACTTAGACCTTGCTTGTCCCCAAGCAAAAACTAAACTCGGTAAACATGACCACATGTTTATGGAGTAAAGTGTCGATAATCAAAATACGGATAAGAAGCATCACATTCACCAAGGCACAAATTATAATAGACAGCAACTTCCCTTTATATGATATAGACTTGCAATAAGTAATTGGGAATCACAAATAAAGATGTACAAGGTAAACTGTAATTGGTGATGGTAAACCTTAGTTCTTGGTCAGAGAACAATGAACAAACTATACTTGCTTTTGAACGGAGCCTTTTAAAAACAGAGCTAATATAGCAAAAACCATATGCTCAATGAAACAAACTTTGCAATCATAGAAAGCTTTCAAAGATATATTCCTTCAGATAAAAGCATTGTACTAAACAAAAGAAGTTAGTGAACATGATTAAACTGATCAACATATGGATGAGTGAAACATAACAACTCAAATGCTTGCTTGAGATAGAAGGGAATAGGTTGACTCAACATAAAAGTAAAAGACAGGCCCTTCGCAGAGGGAAGCAGGGATTAAACATGTGCTAGAGCTTTTCATTTGTAAAACAGAGGTAAAAGTTATTTTGAAAGGTGGTTGCTTTTGTCAACGACTAGCAACGGAGTTCTTGATATCTTCCATACTAAACAAGTGAGAGCGGTTCCGAGATGTCTAATTAGTTGGCACATTGGTGCTCTTTTATAGCTTAGCACTCCTCCCCACCTTTTCCTTTCTCAAACCATGGCTAACCGATTCCATCGGGTGCCAACCAACTTTCACATACCATGGAGGAGTGCCTTTTTCTTTTCTTTTTGAGATTACAATGGTCTGACCAGCTCCCTTACAAAATTAATGACGAGTAGATGAAGCTGCCTAGTCGAGGGGTACTCAATTTAGTATGGAAGATAACAAACCCATCCACTACATCCTCATGAGCTAAAAAACAGTGGCACAAAATGAGAAGTATTTGAAGGTTTTTGAAAGGTAGCACATGAAAATTTACTTGGAATGGCTTAAAATACCATGCATAGGAATTTATAATGGACTCTTTGGAAGTAACTTGGCTTTTGGGAGTTGGATGCACGAGAAGTATTCCCTCTCAGTATAGGTTTTTGGCTAGCAAGGCTGGGTAGCAAGCATAAGAGTTGCATGAAACAAACATACATACATATAATAGGAACAATCATGCAAACTTCCTTGAAGTTACAACGATTTTAACTTTGAGAATAATAATGCTTATAAGCCAAACAAGAAGGAAAACTGAAGTGATGTAACTACAAGCACTTCTTTCTTCTTTTCTACTCAAACCTCAAGGTAATGTTGCTACTGACCAAGCTAAGTTTGCCAAAACCAACTAAATTTACTCATGCTCCCAAAGTGATACCAATACTAATCAACAAGACTAATCATATAAGAAACATTGCAAACTAAAATAAAGTGTGCAGAAAGTAAACGATAAAACTTCTCATTAATATTTCATTACTGCAACTCACACCAAGGGATACATAGATAACTGATACGTCTCAAACGTATCTATAATTTTGGATGCCCCATGCTTGTTTTTACACCATTTGTCTTGTGTTTCGTTACACTTCGTGGCGTTTTTATGCGATTTCCGGAACTAACCTATTGACAAGATGCCACAGTGCCAGTTCCCTATTTTCTGCTGTTTTGTGTTTCAGAAATGCTACATAGGAAATATTCTTGGAATTGGACGAAACAAGTTCCAGAACCCCTATTTTTCCCGGAAGAGGACCAAAGACCGAACGAGAGTCGGAGGGAGGCCAGAGGGCAGGCACACCATGAGGGGGCGCGCCCACCCTCTTGGCCGCGCCCAGGGGTGGTGAGGCCCCCTAGTGACCCTCTGATGCCGCCTCTCCACCAATTTAAAGCCTCCCGAAGTCCAAACCCTAAATTAGTCGGCGTTTTTCCCAGAACAGTTCCGCAGCGTCGCCGCCATCGAAGACAAATTTCGGGGGACATAAGTCTCTGTTCTGGCACCCTGCCGGGACGGGAAAGTGCCCTCGGAGCCATCTCCATCGGTCTCCATCGCCGTCTCCACCGTCTCCATTGACCTCACCGCCATCTCCATCAACCTTGCTGTCTCCTATGATGAGGAGGGAGTAGTTCTCCCCCGGGGTTGAGGGCTCTACCGGTAGCTATGTGGTTCACCTCTCTCTCCCATGATGTGATCTTTATGTGATCGTGAGCTTTGTATCTAGTTGAATTGGTAGATGCTATTATTCAGATATTGTGCTACTCCCGTGCTTTATATTGTAAACTCCGGAGACACCTCGTATCGTAATGGGAAGGTGACTAGTGTGCTCATTATATGTGTCTTTTTGGTTAATGTCTCTATGAATTGTTGGTGTTTGTTGGAACCATCTAGTGCGTTCACGGTGATAGTGTGGGACAATCTAGTTTGGGTAGATACGGACTTTGAGGAGTGCTTCGTAGCCCTACGCATGATTAGTGTTCATTTTCCATCGGAGAATTGTTTTGAGTTGCATATTGATGATAGTATCTATTGGTTCAATTATGTTATATTTGTTGGGAGTGTGTCCACTAGTGAAAGTATGATCCCTAGGCCTTATTTCCAAGCATTGCACACCATTTCCTTTCAGTTTTGTTACATGTTTGCTTGCAGCGATATTTATTTTAGATTACATTTACTACTTATAATCATCACTACCGCTTGTATTTCACTATCTCTTCGCCGAACTAGTGCACCTATACATCTGACAAGTGTATTGGGTGTGTTGGGGACACAAGAGACATTTTGTATCGTAATTGCAGGGTTGTTTGAGAGGGATAGCTTTGACCTCTTCCTCCCTGAGTTCGATAAACCTTGGGTGATCCACTTAAGGGAAACTTGCTGCTGCTCTACAAACCTCTACACTTGGAGGCCCAATACTGTCTACAAGAACAGACGCGTGCGTAGACATCAAGCTCTTTTCTGGTGCCGTTGCCGGGGAGGTAAGGTAAAAGGTACTCGCATCCTCCTGTGTGAGTGCTCGAAGTTATTTCCTTTAGATTCTGCAATTATATCTTTTTGTTTCTTATTTTTATTTTCACTAGTTAGGCTTAATGGAAAGTAAAGAGTTCTTTTGTCTTTTTCCTGAGTTTAGATTTGAAGAGAAAATTGAAAAACCTTTGGAGCTTGTTTCGCATAGCAATGTTATTAATACGAATGCTTTGAATACCGTTATTGCTAATGCTATAGAAAAGTCTAAGCTTGGGGAAGCTGGTTTTGTTAAGCATGATATTTTTAGTTCCCCAGCTTTAGTGGAGAAAGTTTGCTCTGATGATATTTTATCTCCCATATGTGATGTTTCTAATGATGCTTGTGCTCCTCATCCTTTTAAAATACCTATGAAGATTGTTGAACATGTATGGATAACTGCTATTTAGGAGATGGAACTGTCCATCATGGTGATCATTGATACGTCTCCAACGTATCTATAATTTTTGATGCTCCATGCTTGTTTTTACACCATTTGCCTATTGTTTCGTTACACTTCATGGCACTTTTATGCATTTTCTGGAACTAACCTATTAACAAGTTGCCACAGTGCCAGTTTCCTGTTTTCTGCTGTTTTTGTGTTTCAGAAGTGATACACAGGAAATATTCTCAGAATTGGATGAAACAAGTTCCTGAAGTCTTATTTTACCCGGAAGCTTCCAGAGATCCGAAGGAGAGAAGGAGTAGGGCCACCAGGGCCCCACACACAGGGGTGGCGCGGCCCTACCCCTGGCCGCGCCACCATGGTGTGAGAGCCCCTGGCTCCACCTCTGACATCGCCCCTTCGCCTATAAAGACCCCCCGACGGAAAAAAAACCTAAGTACCCGATCAAATTGCGATCCGCCGCCGCCGTCGACCCGAAGATCGGGAGGGTCCAGAACACATTGCGATCCGCCGCCGCCGTCGACCCGAAGATCGGGAGGGTCCAGAAGCTCTTCCCGGCACCCTGCCGGAGAGGGGAATCGCCACCGGAGGTCTTCTTCATCGCCATGCTTGCCTCCGGAGCGATGAGTGAGTAGTCTACCTTGGACTATGGGTCCATGGCAGTAGCTAGATGGTTGTCTTCTCCACCATGTGCTTCATGTTTAGATCTCATGAGCTGCCCTACATGATTGAGATCACCGTTATGTAATTCTACATGTTTGGTTTGTTGGGATCCGATGAATATTGGTGTTTATGATTGAGTTGCTGTACTGAATATTATCTTTTGTTATCTCTATGTTGTTTATGATCTTGCATGCTCTCCGTTGTTAGTAGCTATCTTGGCCAAGTAGTTGCTAGTGACTCCAAGAGGGGGTATTTATGCTCGATAGTGGGTTCATGCCTCTATTTCACCTGGGGGAGTGACAGAAACCTCTAAGGTGGTAGATGTGCTATTGCTACTAGGGAGAACACAACATTCATATGCTCAAGGTGAAAGTGTAGATGGTCTAACCTAGAGGGGGGGTGAATAGGTTTCTACAAATTTTACTTTTCTTTTCACTAGTTTTAGGCTTTGCGGAATATAAGTGTGAGCCTAACAACTAGGTGAACAACCTATAAGATGCTATGCAAAGTACTTCAAGCACGAAGGCTATCACAAAGGTAAAAACACAAGTAAAGGAACTCGGATAGAAATAACCGAGGCACACGGAGACGAAGATGTATCCCGATGTTCACTCTCTTGGGAGAGAGCTAGTCACCGTTGGAGAGGTGTGAATTCCCACGAAGGGTACTCAAGCGCCACGAAGGCTCACCTTCTTCTCCTTGAGCCTCCTCCACGAAGTAGGAGCCCAATCACTTGTGGTAGACCTTGGGGTGGTCTCCAAACCCTCACAAACTTTCCCGAAGCAAATCCACAACCCGGAAGCTTCCGGGCGACCTAGCACGCCTAGGGTTTCCCAACAAACCCAAGAGTAACAAGCTACTTGATGAACTTGAGGAGGGATCACTTTTGGCTTGGTGGAAATGTAGATCGAGACCTCCTCTCTCGATTCCCCAAAGGAATTAGGGTTTGGTTGGGGGGAATGAGAGATCTCAAGGAAATGTGGAGCTCAACAATGGAGGAGAGAGAAAGTGAGGAACAAGAGCTCTTTTTCGTGCAAAAGGTATCCCTTGGAGAAGAAGGGGGGGCTTATAAAGGCCCCCCGAAAAGTGACCGTTGCAACATCAGGATGTCACTCCGGAGTGGCCCGGAGCAGTTCCGGCCACTGCTCCGGCCTGCCCGGAGCAACTCTGGCAAGTGCTCCGGAGCAGAGTGGAAGCACGCCAGCTTCACTGCTCCGCCCGGAGTACGGTCCGGAGCTGCTCCGGCCGCTGCTCCGGCCTGGCCCGGAACAGCTCTGGGGGGTACTCCGGAGCAAGGCTGAAAGCCTGGCAGCTTCACTGCCCCGCCCGGAGTACGGTCCGGAGCTGCTCCGGCCGCTGCTCTGGCTGCGGCAGAAGGACACAGGGACAGAGCACACCGGATTTCTTCGACTCGACAAGAGGTGGAAAACAAGGAAAAGATCATCCTCAGCAAGTTCATCATGAGCCCCTCTTAATAGTGCGGCATACCTACGACTCAAATACAAACCGGAAAAACGGAGTAAGCCGACTCTTTTCTTCTTTTTGAATTGGGGGGGTCTCCTTCCTTTCACCATCAAGAATACAAGGGACTAAATCTGAGAAATAAACTTGAAGATTATATTAGTACCATAAGTAAGTGTCATCATCACCAAAATAAATATAAGGGCAAAATGCCCTAACAATCTCCCCCTTTTTGGTGTACGATGACAACTAGGATTAGAGTTCTCAAGATATAGAAATAAGAGCAAACTCCCCCTAGCTCACAAAACACTTATACCAAGATATAATAACAACAATAGTAAAGACATGGCATAATGACAAGTTAAAGGATAGCATGGAGATAGAATCATAAAACATCACCATGCATAGATACGGGCTTGTCCACACATACCACCACACGGAGGTCCAACATAAAACCAAATCCAGCAATTGAGTACACAAGTCAATTAAGCACGAATAAACACAAAAGATGTGACTTGTGGCTCACACGAAATCCAACTAAAAGGAGAACTCTACTTCCTTCTCCCCCTTTGGCACCGAAGCACCAAAAAGGAGAAAAAAAAGAGTAGACAAGGCATCAAAAACATCACTCATCATGAGTCGAACCACCTGCTTCACCACCATGAGGACCACCTTGAGGATCAACATTAGAGCCACCAGCTCCGCCGGGAGCATAAGCTGAAGCAGAACCAAAACCAACATCAGAACCACCTCCATGGCCACCACCAAAGAAGGAGAACCAATCAGCATCGGTGACATCGGGCAACGGAATATCAACAAAGGCAGAGGGAGCCAACTCAGGAGGATCCGCCTCAGAAGTGAGACCCTGAGCTCGGCGATCAGCATTCTGAAGGCGACGCCCTTCCTTGGCAAACTCTCTGGCATCATGACTATAGGCACGGGCATCACGGCAAGTGGCAAACAAACTCCGCTTGGACAAGGAGAGATAAACATCTTGCATAATCTTTGATTGAACTTTGGTCCAAAACCGATGGTCTTCATGATTCTGATGAGAGCTAAAGCGGTACGGATTCAACCGCCTCAAAGCACGCCACTTGCAAATTTGCATGTGGCGAATGTTCTCCGTGGGAACACGGTCAACCTCCCAACCATCCTCACCAATTTCAGTTTCTTCTTCAGCAGCAGCCTCATCCTCAAACTCAGCACCATCAAACTCAACACTGTCAGAACTAGCATCCTCATCTTCATCATCACTAGTTGCACTGTCAAGCTCACTCGTAGTGCACGGACGACTGCCACCAACACGGCCTCGTCCTCTCCCCAAAGGAGTCTGGGCCTTCACACGGCCACTGGCACAAGCTGCAGGGGGAAGGGGCTTCTTAGAAGTCCGAGAAGGCAGCACTCTGGACTCGGGCTGCTTGAGTATAGGTCTCCGCTTCCGGCGGGCTTCACGAGTCTCAAGGCGGTCATCACTGTCACCTGTGGAGAACCGAAAACCAAACAAACACCCAAAAATAAATGTGCGTGCCAAAGAAAAGGACCAAGAGACAATACACAAGGAAGATGTGCAGAAGGAGGTGAGTCGGGCAATACTGCGCAGGCCGGAGTACAGGCCGGAGCTGCTCCGGGTCCTGCTCCGGGCGGGCCGGAGCAGAGGCCGGAGCTGTTCCGGGTGGTACTCCGGGCTGCACAGGGAGCCCAAGAACACCATACACTGGCTCAGAACATCTTCAAGGTGTAGAGGGAGCACGGAGGGGCCATGTGGAGAAACAAAGAGGGGTGAACTCCCTGGGCAAGTAAGCAACCCTAGATCCCTCGATTTCGAAAAAAAAAATGAAGCAAAAAGGAGAAATCGAGAGGGGCAAGAAGAGGGGGAGTACCCGAGTGCGACGACATGGTCCTCCGAGCCCGAATCCGGCGGAGGAGGGGGGGGGAGTGGAGGCGGCGGGGGCGGCTGGGGTGCTGGGGGGCGGCGGCAGCAGCTGAGGCGGCGGCGTCAGCTAGGGCGGCGGCGGCGGCTAGGGCTGTGGCGGCGGTGGCGGCGGCTAGGGCTGTGGCGGCGGTGGCGGCGGCTAGGGCTAGCGCGGCGGTGGCGGCGGCTAGGGCTAGCGCGGGGTGGGTGGAGAAGGCAAATGAGGAGGAGATGGCGCGGGGTGGATGAAAAGGAGACTGGACCACCCCGACCCTTAAGGGACTGGTCACGCCGGAGTGGTCCGGAGCTGCTCCGGGCTGTGCTCCGGGCTGATCCGGAGCAGAATCCGGAGCTGCTCCGAGCTGCTCCGACGTGGCCAGTGGACTTAAGAGATGTCTGAAACAAGTGGCACGCACAAAAATCAGTAAAAACACATCCTCTCATGCCCAAAAAGAGAAAATGCTAAATAACAACAAGGATCAAGGGACATGATGAGAACCTTAAGGAAAAACAAACTTCAAATAAATGGACCAATAAAAACGGAGGCAAATGAAGGGCGGTGGATGACTCCCCCTATGTTAAGCACAAATGTCATGGCACCGCGAAGATAAATCCTAGGGCCCATATCATGACATTGAGTCTATTGATGTTGCACACATAGGTACGCATTATGCCAAGACATGGCAAAATGACTCGCCCTACATGTGCGGTGTTTCTAAGCTAGACACAAGATAAATGTGAGATTGCAAGCAAGTAGATCAATCCAAGTTTTTAGGATCAAGAATACCGAGTTCATTCCTTAGCTCAACAAACCGGGCCTCATCCAAAGGTTTCGTGAAAATATCCGCCAATTGGTGATTGGTGCTCACATGAGAGAGAGCAATATCACCCCTTGCGACATGGTCACGTAGGAAGTGGTGGCGAATGTCGATATGTTTGGTGCGGGAGTGTTGGACGGGGTTATTGGCGATCTTTATTGCACTTTCATTGTCGCATAGAAGAAGCACCGTACCAAGAGACACACCATAGTCTTTCAAGGTTTGCTTCATCCACAACAATTGAGTGCAACAAGATGCCG
Source organism: Dactylis glomerata (assembly GCA_007115705.1). NCBI lineage: Eukaryota > Viridiplantae > Streptophyta > Magnoliopsida > Poales > Poaceae > Dactylis > Dactylis glomerata. The sequence goes on from QXEO01000218.1 coordinate 602,278, forward strand.
CGGAGATGTATTCGGCTTCGGCGGTGGATAGGGAGATGGAGTTTTGTTTCTTGGACGACCAACTCACCAACGACCGGCCAATAAATTGGCAAGCCCCGGAGGTCGACTTCCGGTCAACCTTATCACCGGCCCAATCGGAATCCGAATAGCCCACAAGATCAAAGGTTGACCCCTTTGGATACCAAAGCCCGAGAGTAGGAGTATGAACAAGATATCTTAAAATCCGTTTGACCGCCACAAGGTGGCACTCCTTAGGAGCGGATTGAAAACGAGCACACAACCCAACACTTAGCATTATGTCCGGCCTAGAAGCACAAAGGTAGAGAAGGGATCCAATCATGGAGCGATATACCTTTTGATCCACCGGTTTCTCACCTTCACCAAGGTCAAGTTGCATTTTGGTTGGCATGGGGGTTTTTGCACTCTTGGCCTTGGTCATCTCGAAGCGGGTGAGCATGTCCTTCACGTACTTCTCTTGAGAGATGAAGGTTCCTCCTTCAAGTTGCCTCACTTGAAAACCTAGAAAGAACTTCAACTCCCCCATCATGGACATCTCGAATCTCTGTGTCATCAATTTCTCAAAAGCTTTGTTATGTTTTTCGTTAGCCCCACCAAAGATAATATCATCAACATAGATTTGGCATATAAACAACCCACCCCCTTTAACCCGCTTGGTGAAAAGGGTGGAATCTACCTTTCCAATTTCAAAACCGTCCGTGAGTAGAAAATCCCTAAGATGCTCGTACCAAGCACGTGGAGCTTGCTTGAGACCGTAGAGCGCCTTATGGAGTTTATACACACGATTCGGGAAATTGGGATTTTCGAAACCCGGGGGTTGAGCAACATATGCCTCCTCTTTCAAGGGGCCATTAAGAAAAGCACTTTTAACATCCATTTGATAAAGCTTGAAATCATGGAAAGAAGCATAAGCAAGCAATAGACGAATAGCTTCAAGACGAGCAACGGGCGCAAAGGTGTCCTCAAAATCCATACCTTCTATTTGAGCAAACCCTTGCGCCACTAACCTTGCCTTGTTCCGGGTGACGACTCCATTCTCGTCTTGTTTGTTCTTGAACACCCACTTGGTGCCAATCACATTGATCCTATGGTCCTTGGGCCTCTCAACGAGAGACCACACCTTGTTGCGGGTGAAGCATTCCAACTCCTCTTGCATAGCATTCACCCAATCCGGATCTCCCAAGGCTTCATGTACCTTTTGAGGTTCAAAACTAGACACAAAAGCATGATGGCCACAAAAGGTGGCAAGCAAAGCAAGTTGTCTACGAGTTGAAACTCCCTTAGAAATATCACCAAGAATCTTGTCGACTTGAAGATCACTAGCCTTGGTGGCGGCCTTGATGCGCCTTTTCAAACCATCATGACCAACAAATTCTTCTTGTGGCTTGTCTTGGTCATGACCATCTTCTTGAGCTTGATCTTGAGAGGAGTGTGGATCTTGATCATCTCCTTGATCTTGCTCATGAGGTTGAGGGCTTGGTGGATGATCTTGGGCTTGCGTCTCCTCTTGAGAATCTTGTTCCACTTGGAATGGTGATGAAGGTTCTACTTGAGTTGAGCTAGGCTCCACTTGAGTTGACCTTGAATCTTCTTCATGAGGAAGGTCTTGGTATTGAAGAACTTGATCTTCACTAGGAAAGATGTGACCAACTCCCATAGACTTGATGACTTGAGAAGATTCTTCATAACCTACATCACTTGGAACAACTTGCTCCACTTGGGAGTCATTAAATTCCTCGAAAACCACGTCACAAGATACTTCAACACATCCGGAGGATATGTTGTAGTATCTATAGGCGTGGGAATCGTCCGCATAGCCAACGAAAATACCCTCGATTGTTCTAGTTTCGAATTTACCAAGTCTTTCCTTTTTGTTCTTGACGAAGCACTTGCATCCGAAGACGCGGAAGTAGGAGACATTGGGCTTGTTCCCGGTGAGGAGCTCATAAGGCGTCTTGTTGTACACCGGGCGGAGGAAGAGACGGTTGGAGACATGAACCGCGGTGGCAATAGCTTCTCCCCAAAAATTATGGGGAGACTTGAACTCATCCAACATGGTTCTTGCCATTTCAATGATCGTCCGGTTCTTCCTCTCCACCACGCCATTTTGTTGAGGGGTGTACGGAGCGGAGAACTCATGCTTGATCCCCTCTTCACCCATGAAGTCATTCATGGCGTAGTTCTTGAATTCCGACCCATTGTCGGTCCTTATGGTCTTGATCACTTCTTCAAAAGTACGTTCCGCTTGCTTGGCGAACTTGGTGAAGAACTTGTGGGTCTCATCCTTAGACTTAAGGAGGAACACCCATGTATATCTTGAATAATCATCCACGATGACAAGACCATATCTACTACCCCCAAGGGAGTCGTAGGTGGATGGCCCGAAGAGGTCCAAGTGAAGGAGCTCCAAAGGCCTTGTCGTTGAGATCACGCTCTTGGCCGGATGATTCTTCCCAAGTTGCTTCCCGGCAACACATGCACTACACACACGATCTTTTTCAAATGTTACATTGGTTAGTCCAACAACATGTTCACCCTTTAGGAGTCGTTTGAGATTTCTCATGTTGACGTGGCCTAGCCGGCGATGCCAAAGCCAACCCTCGTCAACCTTGGCAATGAGACATGTTGAGGAGGAACTGTTCTCTTTCGAGAAATCAACCACGTAAAGGTTGTCCTCAACATGCCCAACACAAACCAATTTGAGATTATCACTCCTAAAGACTTTCACATGATTATAAGTAAAATAGAATCATAACCAATGCTTGCAAGATGACGTATTGAAAGGAGATTATAGCCAAGGGTGTCGACAAGCATGACATTCTCAAGAGACAAGTCCTTTGAGATTGCCAACTTGCCTCGACCCAATACCTTTCCTTTTGAGTTATCTCCAAAGAGGATGCATTGTGTTGAGTTAACATCTTCAACGAATTGCTCAAGCACCTCTCTTCCTCCGGTCATATGATTAGTGCACCCACTATCAAACAACCATTTCGGTCCACCGGAGGAATAGCCCTACAAAATCAATTCTTGGGTTTAGGAGCCCATTGTGAAATGGGACCCCTAGCATTAGCAACAAGAGATTTAGGTACCCAAATAGAGTACCATCTATAAGCATAACCACCACGAGGACCAACATATCTAGCAACAACATTCCCATCCGTGTCCTTACACAACACATACGATGGGTTGGTGTTTCCGGCAAAGCTATGGTTGGGATTGCCCCTATTGGCATTCCTTCCCATAGGCACATTCTTACCATTACCATTCCCATTGTTCCCTTCTTTCACAAAGATGATCTTCTTGGGTGGAGGAACATAATTGTTGTTGTTGTTCCTTGGAATATAACCAAGGCCTTGGCCACGAGGTCTCTCCTTTTGTTGAGCAAAGAGCTCATGAGGAGGTTTCCCAAGTTGTTGGGATGAGAGACGCTCTTTCTCAAGTTGAGCCTTCAACTTAGCATTCTCCTCAACGAGGATTGCTTGATCTAGAGAAGGGTTAGTAGCACAAGCTATATTCTCAACAATTATAGGCACATTTGATGAACCTTGAACTTCCTTATGAAGAGCTTGAAGTTCCTCATATTTCTTGCTAAGTCTATTGAGCTCATCCTTGACTAGCTTGTTAGCCCGTTCAAGGTGCTCAAGATCCTTAATAAGAGAAGCATGAGCAACTTCAAGTTCCTTTTTGGAAGCATCAAGTTCTTGTGCCATTAGCAAGGTCTTATCCATAGCATCCAAGTCCTTAGTTTTATCAAGTTGATATGTTTCAATTTGATGAGAAAGAAGCAATCTAGTGTTCTTCTCCTCGGTTAGCTCTTGAACAAGGAGATTGAATCTCCGTTCCCCATCATCAACATGGGATCTCGCTTCCTCAAGGGACTCATTGCGTTGAGCAATAGTGTCCATCAAGTATTCGAAATGATCACGAGCATCACCACGAAGAGAACACATAGTTTTGTAAAGAGTGGCAAGAATAGTCTCCTCATCCATATCATCATTAATGGAACAAGAAGGTTGGGGCGAGGAGATCACCTTGGCCTCCTTTGCCATAAGGCATTTATGAGGAGTGTTCTTGGTGGAGCTCTCGTAGTCCTTGGTGTAGTCGTACTTGAATAGTGACCCGGGCTTGGCAAGGGCCAAGCCGGCCACTCCAACAACGTCCTCCTCGTCGCTATCTTCTTCATCAACATCGGAGGTATATTCAATACCCACAAGAGCCTTGACGTCCTTGAACTTGTTCTTGTTCCTCAAGTTGATTGGATTAGGCTTCAATCTTGGCTTGTCACCCTTTATGTACTTCGGCTTGTCTTGTCTCTTCTCATAGGGGCAAGTATCGGCGAAATGCCCCGGTTCATCACAATTGTAGCAAGTCCTTCTCTTCTCCTTGGGAACAAAGCTTCCTCTCTTCATGGAATGCTTCCCATACTTCTTGGCAAAGAAAGCTAGGTCAGTATCGAGCTCACTTGTTGAAGTCATCTCTTCTTCCTCTTCAAGATCTTCTTCAACTCTCTCTTCCTTGCTTGCTTCACGTGCCCTTGAATGAGTGACATTGGCCTTCAAGGCAAGGGATGGATTCTTGTTCATGGCGCGGACAATCTCCTTAGTCCTATTTGCCTTGGCAATCATATCATCATGGGCAACAAAATATCCAACAAGCTCATCCGCGGTCATCTTGCGACAAGGTTCCAAGAAGGTGACATTGAAGGCCAACTCCTTGTATTCGCAAGACACAATCTCAATGAACTTGTTCTTCACAAAGCTATCATTCATGTGAAAGCCATCATCAATGGTGTTTCCACCAAGAAGAATGATCTTCTCCTTGAGAGCTTGAAGTCTTGAGTAGGCACTTGAGACCGACTCTCCATCATTCATGCAAAACAAGTTCATGTCTTGTTTGGCGGCTTCTTACTTGGTCTTTTGCATTGCCGATGTCCCATCAAACTTGACCGAGAGCTTCTCCCAAAGTTCCTTGGCGGACTCAATGCTTGAGACTTGATCATACACTTCACGCTTCAAGCTTTGACGAATCTTGTCAAGGGCGGTGGAGTTGAGTTGACAATCAATCCTCTCCTTGGGCGTCATGTGCTTCTCATCAACGGGAGTGAACCCATTTTCAACAACGCCCCAAAGCTCCACACAAACGCACCTGAGATGAGAACGCATGCAAGACTTCCAATAGGAATAGTTAAATTCATCAAGCATGGGGGGGGGGCACCGGAAGAAGGATTCATGTGAGGCATAGGCACGCGTTCGAGGGGATATTCATATGGCTTTGCATGGGAAGAGGGTCCATCGGGCTTAGGTGGATCATCCACCTTTGCCTTATCCGAGTTTAGGTTCTCCCTCGGAGCAACCTCAACAACCTCGGGAAGGATACTCTTAGCATCCAAAGCCGAGAATCTCGCCTCCAACGCGGCAAAACGTTCGTTGAGTTCATTGCGTTGCTTATCAAGCAACGCTTGGACCTCAACGGCCGTGAAGACTTTGCCTTCACCCTCATCCGTAGGTGAGACCATCTTACTCTTAAGGCGGTTAAGCCCTTAGAAAGAGCCCTTGGCTCTGATACCAATTGAAAGTGTAGATGGTCTAACCTAGAGGGGGGGGTGAATAGGTTTCTACAAATTTTACTTTTCTTTTCACTAGTTTTAGGCTTTGCGGAATATAAGTGTGAGCCTAACAACTAGGTGAACAACCTATAAGATGCTATGCAAAGTACTTCAAGCACGAAGGCTATCACAAAGGTAAAAACACAAGTAAAGGAACTCGGATAGAAATAACCGAGGCACACGGAGACGAAGATGTATCCCGATGTTCACTCTCTTGGGAGAGAGCTAGTCACCGTTGGAGAGGTGTGAATTCCCACGAAGGGTACTCAAGCGCCACGAAGGCTCACCTTCTTCTCCTTGAGCCTCCTCCACGAAGTAGGAGCCCAATCACTTGTGGTAGACCTTGGGGTGGTCTCCAAACCCTCACAAACTTTCCCGAAGCAAATCCACAACCCGGAAGCTTCCGGGCGACCTAGCACGCCTAGGGTTTCCCAACAAACCCAAGAGTAACAAGCTACTTGATGAACTTGAGGAGGGATCACTTTTGGCTTGGTGGAAATGTAGATCGAGACCTCCTCTCTCGATTCCCCAAAGGAATTAGGGTTTGGTTGGGGGGAATGAGAGATCTCAAGGAAATGTGGAGCTCAACAATGGAGGAGAGAGAAAGTGAGGAACAAGAGCTCTTTTTCGTGCAAAAGGTATCCCTTGGAGAAGAAGGGGGGGGGCTTATAAAGGCCCCCCGAAAAGTGACCGTTGCAACATCAGGATGTCACTCCGGAGTGGCCCGGAGTAGTTCCGGCCACTGCTCCGGCCTGCCCGGAGCAACTCTGGCAAGTGCTCCGGAGCAGAGTGGAAGCACGCCAGCTTCACTGCTCCGCCCGGAGTACGGTCCGGAGCTGCTCCGGCCGCTGCTCCGGCCTGGCCCGGAACAGCTCTGGGGGGTACTCCGGAGCAAGGCTGAAAGCCTGGCAGCTTCACTGCCCCGCCCGGAGTACGGTCCGGAGCTGCTCCGGCCGCTGCTCCGGCTGCGGCAGAAGGACACAGGGACAGAGCACACCGGATTTCTTCGACTCGACAAGAGGTGGAAAATAAGGAAAAGATCATCCTCAGCAAGTTCATCATGAGCCCCTCTTAATAGTGCGGCATACCTACGACTCAAATACAAACCGGAAAAACGGAGTAAGCCGACTCTTTTCTTCTTTTTGAATTGGGGGGGTCTCCTTCCTTTCACCATCAAGAACACAAGGGACTAAATCTGAGAAATAAACTTGAAGATTATATTAGTACCATAAGTAAGTGTCATCATCACCAAAATAAATATAAGGGCAAAATGCCCTAACACAAGGGCATATGCTTTGTTTACATTAGACACTTTGCTTAATGCAATTATCTGTTGTTCGCAACTTAATACTTTTGGGGTGTTCGGATTGATATCCCCGGGGGTGGATTATTAGTCATAGATGCAGTTGGATGGCAGTCTATGTATTTTGTTGTAATGCCCAGAGTAAATCTCATAGTGATCTTCTTGACATATCACGTTTATCTTTATTCTATCAATTGCCCAACTGTAATTTGTTTACACAGCATGTGTTATTTTATCTATGGAGAGACACCACTAGTGAACTGTGGACCCCGGTCCTATTTCCATCATATTGCTATCACCTGTTTACTTTCTCACACTATTTACTTACTTGCATTCTCTACTATTTTCCACTCGATACGCTCATACCTTTGTTTCAAGCAAACCGGTGAGATTGACAACCTCATCGCAAGTTGGGAGCAAAGTACTTGGTTGTGTGTGTGCAGGTTCCGCGTTGCTACTGGCGAAGACGAGTCAACAAGTATCGTTAAACGGCGCCCTTGTTGGAGTGTTATTAAGCCAGTCTGCATCACCTTCAGCCGTCATTGTCTGCTTTTCTCCTGTTCGATAAACCTTGGTTTCTTAACTGAGGGAAAACTAGCTGCTATACTCATCATACCTTCCTCTTGGGGTTCCCAACGGGCTGGTCATCCACCACGCACAAGGACCTCTGATCTTCCACATCAACTTGGAGTATCAGCCTCTTTTCTGGCGCCGTTGCCGGGGACTTAAAGAAGAAGAAGCTCCTACATCAACTATACTCTCCCACGTCAACTACGCGCCAGCAGCTTCTTTTCTGGCGCCGTTGCCGGGGAAGAGTGGAAGACTTCTGCGAGGGGAGTTTTCGCACGCACATCCTTTACTTTGTTTTATTGTTTTGCTTTGCTTTATTTATTTTACCTGCATCGTTTTATATCAAAAACCCAAAAAAATTAGAATCCTTTGTAGTTGTTTTTACTTGTTTACTTTAGTTTTGCTGAAATGTCTACTCCTGAAAACACCAAGTTGTGCGACTTTACTAGCACGAACAATAGTGATTTTATCTGCACTCCTATTGCACCACCTGCTCCTGCTGCAAACTTTTATGAGATCAAGCCTGCTTTGTTGAACCTTGTTATAAAAGAGCAATTTTCTGGTGCTAGTACTGAAGATGCTGCAGCTCATCTCAACAATTTTGTTGAACTATGTGAGATGCAGAAATATAAGGATGTTGATAGTGATATTATTAAGCTCAAGTTGTTTCCTTTTTCTTTGAGAGGAAAAGCTAAAGATTGGTTGCTGTCTTTGACTAAGAATAGTATTGATTCATGGGCTAAGTGTAAGGATGCTTTTATTGGTAAATACTATCCTCCTGCTAAGATTATATCTCTGCATAGCAATATTATGAAGTTTACTCAGTTTGATAATGAACATGTTGCTCAGGCCTGGGAAAGAATGAAATCTATGATAAAGAATTGCTCCACTCATGGACTAACTACTTGGATGATTGTCCAAACTTTTTATGCATGACTGCATTTTTCTTCAAGGAACCTACTTGATTCAGCTGCTGGAGGCACTTTTATGTCCCTTACCTTGGGTGCCGCAACAAAGTTACTCGACAACATGATGGTAAATTATTCCAAATGGCATACCGAGAGAGCTCCACAAGGTAAGAAGGTAAATTCTGTTGAGGAAACCTCTTCCTTGAATGATAAGATTGATACAATTATGGCTATGCTTGCTAATGATAGGACTCATATTGATCCTAATAATTTTCCTTTGGCCTCTTTGGTTGCTCAAGAAGAGCATGTTGATGTGAATTTCATTAGAAACAATAATTTTAACAACAATGCTTATAGGAACAATTTTGCTAGTAACAATTATAGGCCGTATCCTTCTACCAATGGTAACGGTTATGGTAATTCTTATGGTAACTCCTACAACAACACTAGGGCCGCGCCCTCCGAGCTTGAGGTAATGCTCAAGGACTTCATCGGTAAGCAAACTGCTTTTAATAAGTCTGTTGAGGAAAAGTTAGGAAAAATTGATATTCTTGCTTCTAAAGTTGATAGCCTTGCTCATGATGTTGAACTTCTGAAATTAAAATTGTTTCCTAATGAGGTGAAAGAGAACAATGTTTTTGCTACCGCTAATGCTATTCAAGTTGGAATTGATGAAAATATTAGATTGTTAGCGGAATTGCATGCCAGGTAGGAAAGAGAAGATGAGATGGCTAGAGAAATCAAGGTATGTACCATTACTACCTCTAATGATGTTGCTCCTACTGCTAGCAATCCTCTTACTTTGATTGGTGTAGAGAAAACTCCCACTCCTTGTGTTAAAAAGCCTAAAACTGCCAAAACTTTTTCTCAAAAGAGTGCTGAAATTTTTCAGAGTGTGGGAGATGATAGCTCTATTTCTTTTAATGATTTTGATGTTGATGGCTGCAATATATCTGAAGTTATTTTGTTCTTGCAAAAGCTTGCTTTGACTCCCAATGCTAGTTCTTTAAATATTGCTTTTACTAAGCACATTACCAATGCTCTCATAAAAATTAGGGATGAAAAGTTGAAGCAAAAAGCCTCTGTTCCCAAGAAGTTAGAAGATGGTTGGGAACCCATCATTGATATGCATGTTAATGGTTATGATTTCCATGCTTTATGTGATCTAGGTGCTAGTATTTCTTTCATGCCTAGAAAGATTTATGACATGCTTGATTTACCACCGCTTGAAAAATGTTATTTTGATGTTCCTATTGCTGATGTTGCTAAGAAGAAACCTTTGGGAAGGATTAATGATGTTCTTATTGTGGTTAACAATAACCTTGTTCCCGTTGATTTTCTTGTTATGGACGTTGAATGCCATGCTTCATGTCCTATTATTTTGGGAAGACCCTTTCTTCGAACTGTAGGTGCCATCATTGATATGAGGGAAGGCACCATCAAATATCAATTTCCACTCAAGAAAGGTATGGAACACTTCCCTAGGAAAAGAAAGAAATTACTTTTTGACTCTATTCTTAGAGCAAATTATGAGCTTGATGCTTCATATCTTGATATTACTTGATTCGCAATTTTCTGCGCCTAGCTCAAAGGCGTTAAAGAAAAGCACTCTTGGGAGATAACCCAATGTTTTCTTTTCAGTACTTTTTCTTTTATTTGAGTCTTGGAAGTCATTACTACTGTAATGACCACTCCTTATCCTTTTTATTTCGTTTTTGTGCCAAGAGAAGCCTCTAATTTGAGCGAGGTAAAGATTTGGGGATGTTGCTGTCCTGAAACTGTTTTCGGTGCTGCACCGTAAAAATTCGTATAAATTCTCTGTTTATCTTTTGGACCTGCGATTTCTTGTGCATATGCTCCAGGTTATATCCAAACTTTTGTTAGTTGAACACTTTTTGATTTGAGCAACAGAAAACCTTTCAAAAATTCGTCCTTTGTCAGCTGTTCAGTTTTGACAGATTTCTGCCCATATTTGTTTTTGCCACTTTATCGCTTTCTTTGCGAGTTCTTTTGATCACGGAACTTTTGTGGAAGTTGCTACAGTAGTATTTACTTTATATGTGGTGGTTTTGAGTTGAAACCTGAAGCAAAAAGAGGTTGATTATATGTTATGCCTACACTAATGTTGCTAATAGATTTGTGTTTAGTTTTGTATGAAGGAAGTTTTCAAGTGTAGGGATTGGAGAATGATGAGATGAGTTGAAGAATGGACAAAAGCTCAAGCTTGGGGATGCCCATGCATCACCCAAAGAAATATCCAAGAAGTACAAGCGTCAAAGTTTGGGGATGCCCCCGAGGCACCCCTTCTTCATCCGCAAAAATCAGGTCACCTTTCAAGACACTATATTTTTATTGCTTCATGCACTATGTGCTTTTCTTGGAGCGTCAGTTGTTTTAGTTTTCTTAGTTGGTTTAGTTTGTTTGTTTGCTGCAATAAATGGTTGGACCCCAACAAATTTTCTTTGGAGGAGATGTACTCGTTTTCATTTGCCAAGAACGCTCTAGTTTTCACTCTTATCGTTCATCGAGCGTTCTTCTTTTTCTGCTACTGCTTTTGGTTTTCGTTTTCACCTTGATTTGTGTTCAGACCTTGTCATATCTTTTCATCAAGGTGTATTTTTGCCTCTGATCTTTATTGGTTTTCATCAAAAGAGGTGATGCTTGATACGTCTCCAACGTATCTATAATTTTTGATGCTCCATGCTTGTTTTCACACCATTTGCCTATTGTTTCGTTACACTTCGTGGCACTTTTATGCATTTTCTGGAACTAACCTATTAACAAGTTGCCATAGTGCCAGTTTCCTATTTTCTGCTGTTTTTGTGTTTCAGAAGTGATACACAGGAAATATTCTCAGAATTGGACGAAACAAGTTCCTGAAGTCTTATTTTACCCGGAAGCTTCCAGAGATCCGAAGGAGAGAAGGAGTAGGGCCACCAGGGCCCCACACACAGGGGTGGCGCGGCCCTGCCCCTGGCCGCGCCACCATGGTGTGAGAGACCCTGGCTCCACCTCTGACATTGCCCCTTCGCCTATAAAGCCCCCCCGACGGAAAAAAACCTAAGTACCCGATCAGATTTCCAGAACACATCGCGATCCACCGCCGCCGTCGACCCAAAGATCGGGAGGGTCCAGAAGCTCTTCCCGGCACCCTGCCGGAGAGGGGAATCGCCACCGGAGGTCTTCTTTATCGCCATGCTTGCCTCCGGAGCGATGAGTGAGTAGTTTACCTTGGACTATGTGTCCATAGCAGTAGCTAGAAGGTTGTCTTCTCCACCATGTGCTTCATGTTTAGATCTCATGAGCTGCCCTACATGATTGAGATCACCGTTATGTAATTCTACATGTTTGGTTTGTTGGGATCCGATGAATATTGGTGTTTATGATTGAGTTGCTGTACTGAATATTATCTTTTGTTATCTCTATGTTGTTTATGATCTTGCATGCTCTCCGTTGTTAGTAGCTATCTTGGCCAAGTAGTTGCTAGTGACTCCAAGAGGGGGTATTTATGCTCGATAGTGGGTTCATGCCTCTATTTCACCTGGGGGAGTGACAGAAACCTCTAAGGTGGTTGTGACGCCCCACCTTTGGATTAAGGTGGAACACCTGTGTTAATGTGCTACTCCCTGGATCATTAGATTGCACCACAGTACAAAATATAGTAATCATTGCAGATAGTGTCATTTATTACATCGCAAATCCAGATACAATAGTCTTTAAACCTTACAGAAATAGCTTAGCCACTTGGACTTGCTTGAATACCAGAGTTTAACACAAACTATCACAACGGAAAGTAAATTGCAATGAGCCTCCATCTTCAGCAATGTGCCACAGGCAGTCATGTTGGTATGCAGGCTCGAGACTCCTCCATCTACTCCTCATCAGAACAACCTACACGTTTGAATATGTAGCCCCAAAGGGGTCAGTACAACAATGTACTGGCAAATGACACATATTTGGTGGCATTTTGTGGAAAGACTATACTACATGATATTTGGCTAGTGGATCTCAAGGGCTGATTTGCATAAAGCAGTTTTATCCTATATTTTCCAAACCAAAACATTTTAAAGCATTCTGATTTTTCTTTAATATCAAGATAACTCCTAGGTCACCACCACATACATGGTTTTCACTGCCAGTATGTAGCCCCGGGTAGTTACTCTACAACACTTGGTTAATTTTTCAATATCGAGATAACTCCTAGGTCACCACCACATACATGGTTTTCACTGCCAGTATGTAGCCCCGGGTAGTCACTCTACAAAATCAGGTTAATCCCTCAGGTCACCACCACATACATGGTTTTCACTGCCAGGCATGTAGCCCTGAGGCATCCCCACTTTCTACACAAATTTTAATTATTTCGAAAAGGTGATGAGATTCTTCCGTACATTCCATGTCTAGAGACTCAATTGTCCATTCCGAGGACTCGGCTAATCGATTAGTTTTGACACCCTGCAAGGGTTGTGCACTTTCACCTTACGATTCATTTTATGCCCATACATAAAATGAAACGAGACCTTTTAGAAGGAGAGGACAACTAACTTGGCAAGCACCGCTCCCAACCTACAATTTGACTACCACCAATTCTTGCCGACAAGTTGTTCTCCCACATTCTAATCAGTCAAGACAGAGCCCATAATGTCATAAGGCTGCACTGGAAGTACACTAAGCATGGAAGACATAGCCATCTCTTTGTTCCTGGGTGGCAAACCACAAGTGTACGCCCAGGCAGCAACTACACAGCGTGTAGCCCCAGGTCGCCACTCAACATCGCCTCCATCATCAAACCAATCCACCCAGGTGTTTCATTTTAGTTGAAGTTCTTAAGTTGTTCACAAAACACTTTTCAAGTGACCTTAGCATGGCATCAATATTTTCAAAGTATTTAGCATCCTAACAGGTGGGGTTTGAGGATAGCTACACACTACTAGGATCTAAGCATTTGATAAAACAGTTGAATAATTCACCTATCATGCATACTACAAGAGGTGAATACACTAATGCATAAGTAAAATGGGTAAAGGGACATGTGTGTCACTTGCCTTGGAAACAACCAGCACACTCACAGCAATCACACTTGTAGTTCAGCTCCTCTTCACAATCTAAACAGGAAATATTGCACACAAATAAACACACTATACAATCCAAACATAAACAACAAGACAAACAATTGAAAGGGTTTGTTTTACATTTTGGATTTATTAAGATACTGTGATAAGAGAGATATGGCAAAAGAATTGTGGATTGTGAGATATGGATTTTGAGAGCTTGAGTGGCAAGATCAAATGATTGGAAAGGATTGGTCCTCCAAGGTACAATGTAGTGATATAAATCTTGTGCTTGGCATAAGCAAAGGTAGAGTTTAGAGATGACTCATGTGGATGGATTCACATGAGTATACAATAGTGCAACAAAACACTACTGAATAAAGTGTGACAACACTTATTCATAATGGTATAAGTTACACATAGGCTTGGGTAGGGGTTTGTGATATATTGATTTTACTCAATTAACTCATTTGTTAATTGAATAGTTCTATACATGAGACCAGGATCAAGTGGACAGAGGATAGAGTAGGGGTAGATAACATTTGAGATTATGGTTTAAGGTTCCGATTGGGTACATGGAGTATTGGATAGGTGCTATAATGTCGATTATATCAATATAGCAAGAATAGAATCTATGATTGAGATGCATCACACTTTACTTAAACAACACAATTGTAATTTGAATATGTGTGAACTAGACAAGATAGGTCTAAGTAGATATGATTTCGATCAAGATGTTATTTAGATAACATTGGTGACTAGGTATGATTATAAGATTAGCTATGGTAGAAGGAAACATTACTGAACAGAAATAGATTTATCTATATAGGAAGTACTCAAATTCTCATATTAGAATTTGAATAATTGTGAAGTGGTTAAAGAAATTATGGGAGTGATGCTACTGGATAGCTTGCAGTAATACAAAGTCACTGCAATTGGAATCATTCCAAAATAAGTTGTAGAATTCAATTTGTGATCAAAATAGTGATTTGTACAAATTTGAATGCACAAAGTGTGTGCACGCATCAAATTTGGATTTTCTTGATTCTATCATGTTCTACAAGATCAGAGGATTCCAAAGACTACAAATTTGTAATTTTTGGATGGACAGAACTAAGGATATGAATTTAGCAAGCTAACAGAAGGTTTGATTCCAATTTGAAAATAGTTTCAAATTGAACCCATAAAATATAAGATATTATTGTACTACTGGATTCTAGATGTTCTAAGGATTCCAACGATATATCATTTGCTATTTTTGGACCTACAGATCAAAAGATATGGATTTTGCAAGATTGAGTTGAAATCTGATTTGAAATTCCAATTCGATTTCTGTTTTAACCGGGAGCCGACACGTGGCTGTCTGTGATTTGCCGATACCGGTTCATTTGGATCTTGATTGGGAGTCGTAGGATCTTATGATGCTTCAATGGTCCAGATTGTCCCGTAACTGTTCGGTTAAGTGATCTATTTCCAGCACTTGGATCTAGATCTGACGGTCACTGAGAAGAGGAGGGGAGAGCTCACCGGGCTATGGTTCCGGCTGGCTGCCGGCGAGGTAGCGGCCAGAGGTCTCACGTCGGCGATGCCCCAGTGATCTCTGGAGACCCTGGGGTGCACGACGCGATGCGGCTGGGCGAGGCGAGTTCGAAGGCGTGCTCGAGGTCGTTGGTTTCTTCCTGGAGCGGAAGGGAAGCGGGGCTGGAGGTGCTCACGGCGCCGGCGTGCTTCTGTCATTGTCGGATACTGCAAGATAAGGGGGAAAGAAAATATGTGCATGTGCGCCAGATCAAGGTGAGTCTAGGGGTATCAAGGAGGGACGGCGGGATCACCTTGTTCCACCAGAATCGCCGTTTTACTGCGGCGGGTTTGTGCTTCTCCGGCGAGCGATTTCAGGGGTTAGGCGGAACAATCGGGAGCGGGACTAAGGGGGAAACGGAGAGGAGGGAGAGGGGTATAAGTAGGCGTGGCCGAGCGACGAATTGGGCAGGCATTTACTCGAATTGAAGGGGAAGTAACGGCGGGCTCGTCGCGGGCGTGACTGGCGCTAGGTAGACGATGACTAGGTCGGCTGACGGGTGGGACCGGGTCGCCGGCGTGAGAAGGGAAAAGGCAACGGTGCCGGTTCGGGGTTAGGCTTGTTGGGTCGCAGGCTGAAACTCGGGCCAGGCCAGATTGGCTCCCCGGGGCCTTTTTCATATTTTTATTTCTTTTCTTCTTTCTCCTTTTTTGTTTTCTTATTCCTTTTAGATTTTGCATATTGAATCCAAATGACTTCAAACCAACTTTGTTAAGTTTCTAAAATTCAAAAACAACAATACATAACAGTAACAAACATGTTTTTATAATTAAAACAAATTTCCTAATAAAGCTCTATAATTGGACAAAGGGTTTATTCGCATAAACCAAGGTAGAAATAGGATTCGGAAATAATCCTTTTAAAATAAGAGGATAACACTTTATAAAATAATGTTTGAAATTATCTTTCAAACTTAGTTCTTTAAAACACAAACTTTACTAAATAAAACACATTTGTGATTCACTCCTTTGCAAGCAAGCTTGCATAGGTTTGAATAAAGGATGGAAAATAGTAGTTTGATACTTGATCTTCCTCAAAGAAGTTCTTCGAGAGAGAAAAAAATAGAAAGTTTAAAATAGTTTTCTAATAAAGCTTTCAAATAAAATCAAAAATTTTTAAATCCCTGTGAAAACCCAATCATCTAAAGTAAAACAAAAGCGAAAAATTTCCCCCAAAATTTGATAAAATCTTGGGATGTTACAGACTACCACCCTTAAAAGAAATCTCGTCCTCGAGATTGGAAGGGAGGCTAAAAGAAAGTAGGTGTTAGGTTATCTGGGTTTATGTATCTGGGTGGCTACCACCCTTAAAAGAAAAATTCCTCTTGGTAGTATCTTGATGCTTCCTTAGGCACTTGTATTTTGTTCCCAGCTTGCATTCACTGTTGTGTCATTTTCCTTGAATCGTCCTTCTCAGAAGTTTCGATGTTCGCCGCTATGTTCAAAAGTGGGTATACCAAGGGTTCCATCCAATTCTGGTGATAAGCAGATATCATCCATTGCGTCGTCTTCAACAAGGTAGTCCACATCGTCTAAGAATGTGTATCTAGCCTTTTCTTGGTCGGTCCTCACCAAGGCCAGGACAGCATACAGGCTATCACATACTCCTTGTTGCTTTTTAGCTGATTTTCATTGCAGAATCTCGAAAGATCACTCAGTGCCAAGTGCTGCATGCTTACCCCACGAACATGATGAGACCACACATCCCAATGAATTAGGTTGGCATCTCTCTGCAGGCTTCTCATGCATTTCATAGGGGTAAACGAGGTAGACTCTGTAAGATGTACTTGCACCTTTAAGGGACGGAAGGTCGCCTTATAACCAGCTTTGTTGAACCCATTCAAGTTACCGGAGCAAATCATGCTACTTGCCACAGGTACCAGATGGTCCTTAAGAATTCCTTTAGCAACCGTCTTCATAGTTGTTGAAAGGCGCTGAACAACTTGATCATATCTCGAAGATGAACTCCTTTGCAAGAGAAAGGGATCTAACGAAGCTCTCATGGGCAGGAAAGTAGTTTCAGGGATTTGGAGAGTTGTCCCATAACGTCGTAGGTCGGGATGGGGTAGACTTCGGTGGCGTAAAGCTCTGGGATCAGGAGGCAATCTCATAGGTAGTGGTGGTCGTCTCTGTTGTGACTCTCTGGAGAGGAGTGACCTCTCTTTTATGGGCACAGGGAGGTAGCCAAACCGGCCACGTGGGGAGTCGAAATGAAGGGTCAGGAAGGTAAATCAAACAGGCAGCAGTCGTAGCTGAACAGTCTTCGCATTCAAAGTCCACTGAGTAAAACGTTTCTGATTCGTGAAGTCGTTCAAAAACCAAAACATCCTCATCGTATTCCTACGTTTTGGCCACACTGGCTCATTATAAGGGGTGTAACATATTATCCTCCTAAGGTTATTGTTTAACGATGTCGTCTCTCATGTAGGTATGTCTCTCTAGATTCACCATTCCTCATACAAGAGTGAACAATATGAGTAGTCGTCATGGGGCGCAAATCCATGTCGCACCCAATCATTATCTTGTATTTGGTTTGGTGCATCTCGCATTCTAACTCTTGGTCAACCTCACTAGCTTTTAAACAAAAGTTTTGTTGAAATTGGAACCAAGTTCCCAAATTCTATTTTGAATTTTGAAAACAAAATCTATCGTTCCTAGCTAGAGGTTTTCAACAAAGCTCATGGCAATATACTTTAAGTTGTAGATCCTTTGGTTTGCCATTTAAGAGGAATTAAAATCCTTTCCATTGCTCTGTTTGCTCTTTCCATTGCTTTGTTTGCTCACAAATGCTCTTGATATAAATAAATGTGATGCTCCATTATCAAATAGAATCCAATGTTGTGAAGGAGTTAAGTGGAAACGTACCCGTCACTTCTTCCACATTGACGTGGTTCACATGACCCCTCTTGAATGGATTGGGCTTGGCTGCATCATCTTGTTTCTTCTCTGAGCACATATCCGCAAAATGTCCTGGCTTCTTGCAATCATAGCAGATGATATGCGACAGATCCTTCTTAATACGGTGTTGTCCATTGCCTCCAATTTGGTGCCCATTGCCTCTAGTGTGGTTTCCATTGCTTCCATTGTGGTTACCATTGTCTCCATTCTGGTGGCCATTGGAGTGGTTTCCCTGGTTTCCACCATTGTGCCCATGGCCATTTGAGTTGCTACCATTTCCATTTCCTCCAGAGGAGTGGGGCCTCTTGTGGGAATGTCCAGTGTGGGTCTTGTCATTGTTGAGCTTCCTCTTACAGTTTTCCTCCTTCCTTATGTTGTTGTCCAGAGTAACAGCTTGGTCTATGATGCTTCAGGTGAATGTGGCAACAGACAGTCCTTGTGCGTGGTGAATGACCAGCCCGTTGGGAACCCCAAGAGGAAGGTATGATGAGTGCAGCGGCTAGTTTTCCCTCAGTTAAGAAACCAAGGTTTATCGATCAGGAGAAGAGAGACGATGACGACTGAAGGTGTTTGTGGAACCTGCACACACACAAACAAATACTTTGTCCCCAACTTGCGATGAGGTTGTCAATCTCACCGGTTTGCTTGAAACAAAGGTTATGAGTGTATCGAGTGGAAAACAGTAGTAATATGCGAGTAAAGTAAACAGTGCGGGAAAAGTAAACAGGTGATTGCAATATGATTAAAATAGGACCGGGGTCCACAGTTCACTAGTGGTGTCTCTCCATAGATAAAATAACATGCTGGGTAAACAAATTACAGTTGGGCAATTGATAGAATAAAGATAACGTGATATGTCAAGAAGATCACTATGAGATTTACTCTGGGCATTACAACAAAATACATAGACCGCCATCCAACTGCATCTATGACTAATAATCCACCCCCAGGCATATCATCCGAACACCCCGAAAGTATTAAGTTGCGAACAACAGATAATTGCATTAAGCAAAGTGTGTAATGTAAACAAAGCATATGCCCTTGAGCATATGAATGTTGTTTTCTCCCTAGTAGCAACAGCACATCTACCACCTTAGAGGTTTCTGTCACTCCCCCAGGTGAAATAGAGGCATCAACCCACTATCGAGCATAAATACCCCCTCTTGGAGTCACTAGCAACTACTCGGCCAAGATAGCTACTAACAACGGAGAGCATGCAAGATCATAAACAACATAGAGATAACAAAAGATATAATTCAGTACAGCAACTTAATCATAAACACCAATATTCATCGGATCCCAACAAACCAACATCATAGAATTACATAACGGTGATCTCAATCATGTAGGGCAGCTCATGAGATCTAAACATGAAACACATGGTGGAGAAGACAACCATCTAGCTACTGCTATGGACCCATAGTCCAAGGTAGACTACTCACTCATCGCTCCGGAGGCAAGCATGGCGATGAAGAAGACCTCCGGTGGCGATTCCCCTCTCCGGCAGGGTGCCGGGAAGAGCTTCTGGACCCTCCCGATCTTCGAGTCGACGGCGGCGGCGGATCGCGATGTATTCTGGAAAACTGATCGGGGCCTTAGGTTTTTCTCGTCAGGGGGTATATATATGCGAAAGGACGATGTCAGAGGAGGGACCACGGCCCCTCACGTGGGCCCAGCGCGGCCAGGGGGGTGGCCGCACCGCCCCTGTGTGTGGGGGCCACGTGGCCCCCCTCCGTCAGGTCTTCGGATGTTTGGGAGCTTCCCCGTAAAATATGACTTCAGGAACTTGTTTCGTCCAATTCCGAGAATATTTCCTGTGTATCACTTCTGAAACACAAAAACAGCAGAAAACAGGAAACTGGCACTGTGGCACTTCGTTAATAGGTTAGTTCTGGAAAATGTATAAAAGTACCACTAAGTGTAATGAAACAATAGGCAAATGGTGTAAAAACAAGCATGGAGCATCAAAAATTATAGATACGTTTGAGACGTATCAAGCATCCCCAAGCTTAACTCCTGCTCGTTCTCGAGTAGGTAAGTGATAACAAAGAATAATTTTTGAGGTGACATGCACCTACACAATCTTGATCATATATGTAAGCATTGGTGAGCTGGGATCAATAGAACTTAAAACATGGGCATGAAAGATATAATCATGACAATAAGAACTTAGCAACCATGTTGTAAACATGCAAATGAACACAAACAAAAGATCATGATAATGAAACAATGAAAGTCAAACGTGTGTTCAAATCATAAGGAAAAACATACAAATGGTTTTCAGCTTGTCCTTCAAAGAGAGCAAAACATAAATGCATAGGACACCTCAAAGTTTAAGAGGGCGACTAGATACAAATAACTTAAGAACAAGTGAAACCAACAATATGAGTCAATCAATGAACCTTGGGACAATGCATATCACACTAAGAATGACAACTATGCTCTCTTAATGGTGCATAAAGAAAGAAGGTGGTGACTCAACATAAAAGTAAAAGAAAGGCCCTTCGCAGAGGGAAGCAGTGATTGCAAGTTTTATAACCTTCAAAAATTATGGTACTTACCGGCTTTGAGCTCTCATTGCCCCCATCATAAGCATCTTGAATGGTTAAAGTTAATGCGAGAACAATTATGATGCATATGCTTGACAAATCATAAGTTGAAAACCTCGTGTCCCGTGAATACGAGTACCCAAACCATGCTAATTTACTTAGAGTCCCAAGCAAGGCTCTTGTCATTGTAAGTATATGCATATAATTGAGAACCGCCAATGGGGTACCTCCGTGCCCGATGACATGGAACAAGCCCACACCAAAATGACAGGACAAGCAGACAATGAACACCTCGACATCTCTTTTATTTGCTATATTGTTTAGCTTTCTATTGTGAGATGCGTCGTCGAATGTTCACCATGGGTATGCTGCAAATTTCCACCATGAATTATGCATGGCTTAGATTGGCGGCCCGGCGTTTCCCTAACACATATAAAAACTCCATGATCCTCACAAGATTCCCAATTCATTTCACACAGCGGGCATCCATAAACAAAAGATCACGATATCAACTCAAAAAGAAGTGCAATGTTGAAAGCTTGCCCCATGACAGCATGGCTGGGCTAGAATCCAACTTACAACTTGCAAGCATAACAACTCAGCATAAAAGACCACAATGTCAAATTTTTAAGAACAGGAAAAAGTAAAGTGTGCCTTCCGGTTCGTGAGAGCTTTACTGACCGAATTTCGCATAACACTGGTAAGAGTTTAATTTGAAGAGAAAATAAAAGCAAGTCAAATTTACTTGGAATAGCAAATTGCTAGTAGGTATGTATGGTGGACACAATGGAAAACTTTGGCTTTTAGGAGTTGGATGCACGAGTAGAGCTCATACTCAGTACAAGGCGAGGGCTAGCAAAAGACTGGGAGCGACCAACTAAGAGAGCAATAATGGCCATAATCATGCAAAGCGACAAAGCGACATTAAAAGAAGCATATGATGGCATCAAAAGTCAAAAACTAAATGATCATGAAGGCTAATGGCGACTTTGGAAGAGTCTAACATGTGTGAGCATGCGCCAAGTCAACCCAAATAAAGCATCAAGGAGAAAACCAAAATAATGCTTCCATACAATAAAAACAACGCATGATTTTTTCAAAGGCTCATTAAGCAATCTCAGTTATTTGAGACAAGTCATGCTACAGAAAAACCACTAAGCATACTATCAAAAAGACATCAAGCATGACATGAAAAAGCCTAAGCCGCAGTCTACACAAGCTCCTTCTTGTACCACTATTTTGCACAAAGCTTTTTCTCTTTTCCAACACCATTTGAAATTTTTATAAACACCTCTTTTGATGAAAACAATAAAGATCAGAGGCAAAAATACACCTTGATGAAAAGATATGACAAGATCTGAACGCATATCAAGGCGAAATCGAAAACCAAAAGCAGTAGCAGAAAAAGTAGAATGCTCGATTTTTAATAAGAGTGAAAACTAGAGCATTCTTTGCAAATGAAAACGAGTACATCTCCTCCTAAGGAAATTTGTTGGGGTCCAACCATTTATTGCAGCAAACAAACAAACTAAACCAACTAAGAAAACTAAAACAACTGACGCTCCAAGAAAAACACATAGTGCATGAAGCAATAAAAATATAGTGTCTTGAAAGGTGACCTGATTTTTGCCGATGAAGAAGGGGTGCCTCGGGGGCATCCCCAAGCTTTGACGCTTGTACTTCTTGGATATTTCTTGGGGTGATGCATGGGCATCCCCAAGGTTGAGCTTTTGTCCATTCTTCAACTCATCTCATCATTCTCCAATCCCTACACTTGAAAACTTCCTTCATACAAAACTAAACACAATTCTATTAGCAACATTAGTGTAAGCATAAAATATATTCAACCTCTTTTGGCTTCAGGTTTCAACCCAAAACCACCACATATAAAGTATATACTACTGTAGCAACTTCCACAAGAGTTCCATGATCAAAAAGAACTCAAAAGAAAGCGATAAAGTGGCAAAAACAAATATTGGCAGAAATCTGTCAAAACTGGACAGCTGATAATGGACGAATTTTTGAGGGATTTTCCGTTGCTCAAATCAAAAAGTGTTCAACTAAGAAAAGTTTGGATATAACCTGGGGCATATGCACAATAAATCGCAGGTCCAAAAGATAAACAGAGAATTTTCACGAATTTTTACGGTGCAGCACCGAAAACAGTTTCAGGACAGCAATAACCCCAAATCTTTACCTCACTCAAATTAGAGGCTTCTCTTGGCACAAAAACGAAATAAACAAGATAAGGAGCGGTCATTACAGTAGTAATGACTTCCAAGACTCAAATAAAAGAAAAATTACTGAAAAGTAAACAATGGGTTATCTCCCAAGAGTGCTTTTCTTTAACGCCTTTGAGCTAGGCGCAGAAAATTGCGAATCAAGTAATATCAATAGATGAAGTGCTAGTTACCTCAGTAGGCTCTTTGAAGGTTCCCGAAGATGATTCAACCTGCAAGTTACCCTTAGTGGAACTAAGAGTCTTACCAATCTTAAGAACATGTTGAGATTTAAGCGCAGAAACCTTGGGAACATACATAAATTTTTGCTCTTTTCCAACAAACACTTTCTCCTTCTTAAATTTAAGAGAAGAGAAGATTAAACTAAGAGTTTCCATAGACTCCTCTAGTTTACCAATCCTCAAGTTTTGATTGTCATGAGTAGTACTAGCCTCTAAAATGGTAATTCTCTTACCAATATTTTCTATTAATTCACTAACGTGGCTAGCATTTTCTAGGATACTTGGCAAACTTTTTTCTAAGGAGCTGAGCTTTTCTACCACCTCTTCCAAGGTGGTCTCAGTTTTAGCAACATGAATAGGTGGTACTCCCACTAAACTTTCAATTATAGTGCATGCTTCTCCCGCGGGAGTTCCCAGAAAATTACCTCCTGTAAGAGTATCAAGAACATACCTATTCCAGCTAGATATACTAACATAAAAATTTCTAAGGAGGATCGTTGTGGAGTGCTTCTTGGTAAACCTATGATGAGCATTGTTAATACGGTACCAAGCATATTTTAAACTTTCTCCCCCTTGTTGCTTGAAACTACGAACTTCTACTTCAGGATTACTCATTGTAACAAAACTAAAAGCAGATAAGTAAAAACAACTACCAAGGATTCTAATTTTTTTGGATTTTTTGATAAAAGGCAATGCAGGTAAAATAAAATAAAGTAAAGCAAAACAAATAACAAAGTAAAGAATGTGTGTGTGAAGAACTCCCCTCGCAGAAGTCTTCTCTCTTCCCCGGCAACGGCGCCAGAAAAGTAGCTGATGCTTCAGGTGAATGTGGCAACAGACAGTCCTTGTGCATGGTGAATGACCAGCCCGTTGGGAACCCCAAGAGGAAGGTATGATGAGTGCAGCGGCTAGTTTTCCCTCAGTTAAGAAACCAAGGTTTATCGATCAGGAGAAGAGAGACGATGACGACTGAAGGTGTTTGTGGAACCTGCACACACACAAACAAATACTTTATCCCCAACTTGCGATGAGGTTGTCAATCTCACCGGTTTGCTTGAAACAAAGGTTATGAGTGTATCGAGTGGAAAATAGTAGTAATATGCGAGTAAAGTAAACAGTGCGGGAAAAGTAAACAGGTGATTGCAATATGATTAAAATAGGACCGGGGTCCACAGTTCACTAGTGGTGTCTCTCCATAGATAAAATAACATGCTGGGTAAACAAATTACAGTTGGGCAATTGATAGAATAAAGATAACGTGATATGTCAAGAAGATCACTATGAGATTTACTCTGGGCATTACAACAAAATACATAGACCGCCATCCAACTGCATCTATGACTAATAATCCACCCCCAGGGATATCATCCAAACACCCCGAAAGTATTAAGTTGCGAACAACAGATAATTGCATTAAGCAAAGTGTGTAATGTAAACAAAGCATATGCCCTTGAGCATATGAATGTTGTTTTCTCCCTAGTAGCAACAGCACATCTACCACCTTAGAGGTTTCTGTCACTCCCCCAGGTGAAATAGAGGCATGAACCCACTATCGAGCATAAATACCCCCTCTTGGAGTCACTAGCAACTACTCGGCCAAGATAGCTACTAACAACGGAGAGCATGCAAGATCATAAACAACATAGAGATAACAAAAGATATAATTCAGTACAGCAACTTAATCATAAACACCAATATTCATCGGATCCCAACAAACCAACATCATAGAATTACATAACGGTGATCTCAATCATGTAGGGCAGCTCATGAGATCTAAACATGAAGCACATGGTGGAGAAGACAACCATCTAGCTACTGCTATGGACCCATAGTCCAAGGTAAACTACTCACTCATCGCTCCGGAGGCAAGCATGGCAATGAAGAAGACCTCCGGTGGCGATTCCCCTCTCCGGCAGGGTGCCGGGAAGAGCTTCTGGACCCTCCCGATCTTCGGGTCGATGGCGGCGGCGGATCGCGATGTATTCTGGAAAACTGATCGGGGCCTTAGGTTTTTCTCGTCAGGGGGTATATATAGGCGAAAGGACGATGTCAGAGGAGGGACCACGGCCCCTCACGTGGGCCCGGCGCGGCCAGGGGGTGGCCGCGCCGCCCCTGTGTGTGGGGGCCACGTGGCCCCCCTCCGTCAGGTCTTCGGATGTTTGGGAGCTTCCCCGTAAAATATGACTTCAGGAACTTGTTTCGTCCAATTCCGAGAATATTTCCTGTGTATCACGTCTGAAACACAAAAATAGCAGAAAACAGGAAACTGGCACTGTGGCACTTCGTTAATAGGTTAGTTCCGGAAAATGTATAAAAGTACCACTAAGTGTAACGAAACAATAGGCAAATGGTGTAAAAACAAGCATGGAGCATCAAAAATTATAGATACGTTTGAGACATATCAGTCTAGCAGAGCCTGGTAGCTTGGAGCATAAGCTACTGACAAAGGTATCTTCAGTTCCCCTTTGAGTCCATGGAGGAACTTATCTTTCCTCTTGGCATCAGTGTCGATGTCTTCTGGTGCGTACCTTGACAGAGAGCAGAAGTCATCCATGTACTCTTTTAGTGTCCTGTCACCCTGCTTCAGAGTGCGGAACTCATCTTTCTTTAGATTCATAATGCCCGTGGAGATATGAGCATTACGAAAGCCTTCCCTGAAGGAATCCCAGTCCAGACCTTCAATTGGATTGGTGACTTGGTAAGTAT
The DNA here is from genome assembly GCA_007115705.1 of Dactylis glomerata. NCBI lineage: Eukaryota > Viridiplantae > Streptophyta > Magnoliopsida > Poales > Poaceae > Dactylis > Dactylis glomerata. The sequence continues at coordinate 627,925 of QXEO01000218.1, forward strand.
CCCACCACATTGCTGCTGGTCCCTCTAGCAGGTGGGTAGTGAATCTAATCTTTTCAGCATCTGTGCACTCACAGGTAACCAAGTCCTTATTGACTGAACGCAGCCAGTCGTCGGCCACTATTGGGTCTGTGGTAGATGAAAACTTATTGGGTCTGAGCTTTAGGAAACGAGCTAGTCGGTCCACTTGAGGTGGGGGTGGTGGATTGTTGTTGTTGTTGTTGTTCATGAGGATGGTGCTTGCTTGGATGAATTGGGTCATCATCTGCATGAGCTGGGCTTGACCTGTGGCTAACTGTTGGACCACATCATAGAGGTTGTTGGTGTTGTTGTCGTTGTTGTTGCTGCTATTGTTGTTGTTGTTTCCACGGCGAGGCAGCATCTGAGGTGGTTTTAGCAAAGGTTAGTAATAGATAGATAGAACTAAAGAAGAAAATTGTCCTACCCAAGCACAAAAGAACATTCCAAGCAGCAAACAAGCATAAATCAAACAGTCATTGAAAATCCTTTTGATAAGTTTTGGAAAAACATGTCAACAATAATATATGGTCATACGCCAATTTGGTATGATCATAGAAGTATTCTATAAATCGCTGGTTCTATAAACTAGAATCTTGGTGGTCTATTCTATTATAGTTTCATTGTTCCATTTCTTATTTGCACTTCCCCAATGCATCGTTGGTGTTGGGCAACCTTCATTTCAACATTTCTTCAAGTTTTTCGTTGGTCTTCAATGTAGTTCTTCATGTTGGATCAAGGTCAACCTATGAAGTAGAAGTCTCATTCTTCTGGCACATTGTGTCCTTCTGTCCTTTCTTGATGGTTTCGAGAGTTGGGTCATCTAAGGGAATCATTTGAAATGAAGTAGGGGAGAAATACAAGGAGTTTCAAGATGCAAAAATTCTTTTTATAATTTAATTAGAAGTAAGATGAGATAGAGAATTTTATCCTAGGGCCTTCCTATTTCTAATCCATACCCAGGGTCTCGATCCTACAGGCAACACTATGCTCTGATACCATTTTGTGACGCCCCACCTTTGGATTAAGGTGGAACACCTGTGTTAATGTGCTACTCCCTGGATCATTAGATAGCACCACAGTACAAAATATAGTAATCATTGCAGATAGTGTCATTTATTACATCGCAAATCCAGATACAATAGTCTTTAAACCTTACAGAAATAGCTTAGCCACTTGGACTTGCTTGAATACCAGAGTTTAACACAAACTATCACAACGGAAAGTAAATTGCAACGAGCCTCCATCTTCAGCAATGTGCCACAGGCAGTCATGTTGGTATGCAGGCTCGAGACTCCTCCATCTACTCCTCATCAGAACAACCTACACGTTTGAATATGTAGCCCCAAAGGGGTCAGTACAACAATGTACTGGCAAATGACACATATTTGGTGGCATAAAGCAGTTTTATCCTATATTTTCCAAACCAAAACATTTTAAAGCATTCTGATTTTTCTTTAATATCAAGATAACTCCTAGGTCACCACCACATACATGGTTTTCACTGCCAGTATGTAGCCCCGGGTAGTTACTCTACAACACTTGGTTAATTTTTCAATATCGAGATAACTCCTAGGTCACCACCACATACATGGTTTTCACTGCCAGTATGTAGCCCCGGGTAGTCACTCTACAAAATCAGGTTAATCCCTCAGGTCACCACCACATACATGGTTTTCACTGCCAGGCATGTAGCCCTGAGGCATCCCCACTTTCTACACAAATTTTAATTATTTCAAAAAGGTGATGAGATTCTTCCGTACATTCCATGTCTAGAGACTCAATTGTCCATTTCGAGGACTCGTCTAATCGATTAGTTTTGACACCCTGCAAGGGTTGTGCACTTTCACCTTACGATTCATTTTATGCCCATACATAAAATGAAACGAGACCTTTTAGAAGGAGAGGACAACTAACTTGGCAAGCACCGCTCCCAACCTACAATTTGACTACCACCACTTCTTGCCGACAAGTTGCTTTCCCACATTCTAATCAGTCAAGACAGAGCCCATAATGTCATAAGGCTGCACTGGAAGTATACTAAGCATGGAAGACATAGCCATCTCTTTGTTCCTGGGTGGCAAACCACAAGTGTACGCCCAGGCAGCAACTACACAGCGTGTAGCCCCAGGTCACCACTCAACATCGCCTCCATCATCAAACCAATCCACCCAGGTGTTGCATTTTAGTTGAAGTTCTTAAGTTGTTCACAAAACACTTTTCAAGTGACCTTAGCATGGCATCAATATTTTCAAAGTATTTAGCATCCTAACAGGTGGGGTTTGAGGATAGCTACACACTACTAGGATCTAAGCATTTGATAAAATAGTTGAATAATTCACCTATCATGCATACTACAAGAGGTGAATACACTAATGCATAAGTAAAATGGGTAAAGGGACATGTGTGTCACTTGCCTTGGAAACAACCAGCACACTCACAGCAATCACACTTGTAGTTCAGCTCCTCTTCACAATCTAAACAGGAAATATTGCACACAAATAAACACACTATACAATCCAAACATAAACAACAAGACAAACAATTGAAAAGGGTTTGTTTTACATTTTGGATTTATTAAGATACTGTGATAAGAGAGATATGGCAAAAGAATTGTGGATTGTGAGATATGGATTTTGAGAGCTTGAGTGGCAAGATCAAATGATTGGAAAGGATTGGTCCTCCAAGGTACAATGTAGTGATATAAATCTTGTGCTTGGCATAAGCAAAGGTAGAGTTTAGAGATGACTCATGTGGATGGATTCACATGAGTATACAATAGTGCAACAAAACACTACTGAATAAAGTGTGACAACACTTATTCATAATGGTATAAGTTACACATAGGCTTGGGTAGGGGTTTGTGATATATTGATTTTACTCAATTAACTCATTTGTTAATTGAATAGTTCTATACATGAGACCAGGATCAAGTGGACAGAGGATAGAGTAGGGGTAGATAACATTTGAGATTATGGTTTAAGGTTCCGATTGGGTACATGGAGTATTGGATAGGTGCTATAATGTCGATTAGATCAATATAGCAAGAATAGAATCTATGATTGAGATGCATCACACTTTACTTAAACAACACAATTGTAATTTGAATATGTGTGAACTAGACAAGATAGGTCTAAGTAGATATGATTTCGATCAAGATGTTATTTAGATAACATTGGTGACTAGGTATGATTATAAGATTAGCTATGGTAGAAGGAAACATTACTGAATAGAAATAGATTTATCTATATAGGAAGTACTCAAATTCTCATATTAGAATTTGAATAATTGTGAAGTGGTTAAAGAAATTATGGGAGTGATGCTACTGGATAGCTTGCAGTAATACAAAGTCACTGCAATTGGAATCATTCCAAAATAAGTTGTAGAATTCAATTTGTGATCAAAATAGTGATTTGTACAAATTTGAATGCACAAAGTGTGTGCACGTATCAAATTTGGATTTTCTTGATTCTATCATGTTCTACAAGATCAGAGGATTCCAAAGACTACAAATTTGTAATTTTTGGATGGACAGAACTAAGGATATGAATTTAGCAAGCTAACAGAAGGTTTGATTCCAATTTGAAAATAGTTTCAAATTGAACCCATAAAATATAAGATATTATTGTACTACTGGATTCTAGATGTTCTAAGGATTCCAACGATATATCATTTGCTATTTTTGGACCTACAGATCAAAAGATATGGATTTTGCAAGATTGAGTTGAAATCTGATTTGAAATTCCAATTCGATTTCTGTTTTAACCGGGAGCCGACACGTGGCTGTCTGTGATTTGCCGATACCGGTTCGTTTGGATCTTGATTGGGAGCCGTAGGATCTTATGATGCTTCAATGGTCCAGATTGTCCCGTAACTGTTCGGTTAAGTGATCTATTTCCAGCACTTGGATCTAGATCTGACGGTCACTGAGAAGAGGAGGGGAGAGCTCACCGGGCTAGGGTTCCGGCTGGCCGCCGGCGAGGTAGCGGCCAGAGGTCGCACGTCGGCGATGCCCCAGTGATCTCTGGAGACCCTGGGGTGCACGACGCGATGCGGCTGGGCGAGGCGAGTTCGAAGGCGTGCTCGAGGTCGTTGGTTTCTTCCTGGAGCGGAAGGGAAGCGGGGCTGGAGGTGCTCACGGCGCCAGCATGCTTCTGTCGTTGTCGGATACTGCAAGATAAGGGGAAAAGAAAATATGTGCATGTGCGCCAGATCAAGGTGAGTCCAGGGGTATCAAGGAGGGACGGCGGGATCACCTTGTTCCGCCGGAATCGCCGTTTTACTGCGGCGGGTTTGTGCTTCTCCGGCGAGCGATTTCAGGGGTTAGGCGGAACAATCGGGAGCGGGACTAAGGGGGAAACGGAGAGGAGGGAGAGGGGTATAAGTAGGCGTGGCCGAGCGACGAATTGGGCAGGCATTTACTTGAATTAAAGGGGAAGTAACGGCGGGCTCGTCGCGGGCGTGACTGGCGCTAGGTAGACGATGACTAGGTCGGCTGATGGGTGGGACCGGGTCGTCGGCGTGAGAAGGGAAAAGGCAACGGTGCCGGTTCGGGGTTAGGCTTGTTGGGCCGCAGGCTGAAACTCAGGCCGGGCCAGATTGGCTCCCCGGGGCCTTTTCATATTTTTATTTCTTTTCTTCTTTCTCCTTTTTTGTTTTCTTATTCCTTTTAGATTTTGCATATTGAATCCAAATGACTTCAAACCAACTTTGTTAAGTTTCTAAAATTCAAAAACAACAATACATAACAGTAACAAACATGTTTTTATAATTAAAACAAATTTCCTAATAAAGCTCTATAATTGGACAAAGGGTTTATTTGCATAAACCAAGGTAGAAATAGGATTCAGAAATAATCCGTTTAAAATAAGAGGATAACACTTTATAAAATAATGTTTGAAATTATGTTTCAAACTTAGTTCTTTAAAACACAAACTTTACTAAATAAAACACATTTGTGATTCACTCCTTTGCAAGCAAGCTTGCATAGGTTTGAATAAAGGATGGAAAATAGTAGTTTGATACTTGATCTTCCTCAAAGAAGTTCTTCGAGAGAGAAAAAAATAGAAAGTTTAAAATAGTTTTCTAATAAAGCTTTCAAATAAAATCAAAAAGTTTTAAATCCCTGTGAAAACCCAATCATCTTAAGTAAAACAAAAGCGAAAAATTTCCCCCAAAATTTGATAAAATCTTGGGATGTTACAGTGGTAGATGTGCTGTTGCTACTAGGGAGAACACAACATTCATATGCTCAAGGGCATATGCTTTGTTTACATTACACACTTTGCTTAATGCAATTATCTGTTGTTCGCAACTTAATACTTTTGGGGTGTTCGGATTGATATCCCCAGGGGTGGATTATTAGTCATAGATGCAGTTGGATGGCGGTCTATCTATTTTGTTGTAATGCCCAGAGTAAATCTCATAGTGATCTTCTTGACATATCACGTTTATCTTTATTCTATCAATTGCCCAACTGTAATTTGTTTACCCAGCATGTGTTATTTTATCTATGGAGAGACACCACTAGTGAACTATGGACCCCGGTCCTATTTCCATCATATTGCTATCACTTGTTTACTTTCTCACACTATTTACTTACTTGCATTCTCTACTATTTTCCACTCGATACACTCATACCTTTGTTTCAAGCAAACCAGTGAGATTGACAACCTCATCGCAAGTTGGGAGCAAAGTACTTGGTTGTGTGTGTGCAGGTTCCGCGTTGCTACTGGCGAAGACGAGTCAACAAGTATCGTTAAACGGCGCCCTTGTTGGAGTGTTATTAAGCCAGTCTGCATCACCTTCAGCTGTCATTGTCTGCTTTTCTCCTGTTCGATAAACCTTGGTTTCTTAACTGAGGGAAAACTAGCTGCTATACTCATCATACCTTCCTCTTGGGGTTCCCAACGGGCTGGTCATCCACCACGCACAAGGACCTCTGATCTTCCACATCAACTTGGAGTATCAATCATTTGCTTTTTATACATAAATTATGTGAGTTGTTCAAGTGTGCAGGTATTTTGATGAACCAAGTTAAGAAGAAGCTATTCTGTTTATCACTGAAAGGCAGAGCTGAGGAATGGTATAAAACACTGAAGAATGGTCGATCTATTGACTGGGAGGAAATTGTACCTCTCTTTTATTCTAAATTCTATCCTTCTAGTGAGGTTTATAAAGATAGGAATTACATTTATAATTTTCATCCGCATGAGGGAGAAAACATTGCCCAAGCGTGGGGAAGATTGAAGTTACTAATGCACAAATGTCCTATTCATGATCTTCCCCGTAATATTGTTATTAATAATTTTTATGCAAGGCTTTCAGGATATTACAAGGACTGTCTAGATGCATGCTTTGATGGGTCTTTCACAAGCAAGGATGTTGACACCAAGTGGGATCTGCTTGAAACAATTCAAAACAATATTGAAAGTTGGGATAGCGACAAAGGTAAAGGATCAGGTATGAATTACGAGTTTGATTGCATTAAGTCTTTCGCTGAAACTGCTAATTTTCAAGAGCTTAGTGCTAAATATGGTCTTGATCCTCAAATTATGGTTGATTGCTTTAAAGCCTTTGCTTCCCATATGAATGTTCCTAAAGGAAATGGGGATGTGTATCATGAACCTTTTAAGGACACCTGCATAGAAAATGATATTGTTGTTGATGATTGCAATAAACATGCTCGAACCTCTGAAAGTCCTATTTCCTATAAGCATGTTAATTTTTGTGGAGTACATAGACCTTGTGAACAGAGTCACAACAAGGAAGATTATTTCATCACCCACGGGAATGAAGAAACCAATATGTGGCTCAGGGATCTAGACGAGCTTGGTGAAAGGGTTTGTGAGCTCTATCCTTTTCTTTATGAACTTTGCGATAAAATGGGTCACTTTAATTTTCAATGCCCAATTAATCGAATGAGTACCGCAAATTTGTATTGTGATGATAAGATTACTCTCAATCAGCATGATGAGCTTACTTTGTTTTTGGAGTGTGAAGAGATGTCTAGAAAGATTTCTTTGGTTGATATGAGAGATGTTGATATTAATAACATCCTTCGTGGTTGTCATCTCTATTGTGCTAAAGATTGCCTCTCAAATACTTACATACAAAATCTTATAAAACATAATGTTTTGCCAAGCTATGACAGGACTAATAGATGTTTCGATCTTATTAATAGAGAGGAGGAATCCTCCAAAGTTTCTTCTGTTGTTTCTGTCAGCAAACCAGATTATTCGGAGAAGATGCCTTTCCCTCCTAAAGGATATGTGGAGAAGATGCCCTTCAAGTCTCTCCCTCCTAAAGGAGAGAGTAAGAAGAGTATGAAGAAGAAGAGGAGTAAAAGGCGAGAGGACATGGTATTTTCCCCTAAGCATTATGATCCCGCTATAGATTATAATAATTCTGATTGGGATGATGTTCCCATGCCTGTTACCTATGTTAGTGATCATGATTGGGAAAAGCACTCTACTTTTGATATTGAAAATCTTTTTGGTACCAATTCTAAGGTTAATAATTGTTGTACCATTAGTACTATCCATGTTCCCTCTTACGATGATATGTTTGATGAATATGCTTTGCGAAATAGCTGTTCTCTAGCTTGTGATGTGATACGTCTCAAACGTATCTATAATTTTTGATGCTCCATGCTTGTTTTTACACCATTTGCCTATTGTTTCGTTACACTTAGTGGCACTTTTATGCATTTTCTGGAACTAACCTATTAACAAGTGCCACAGTGCCAGTTTCCTGTTTTCTGCTGTTTTTGTGTTTCAGAAGTGATACACAGGAAATATTCTCGGAATTAGACGAAACAAGTTCCTGAAGTCTTATTTTACCCAGAAGCTTCCAGAGATCTGAAGAGAAGTAGGAGGGGGGCCACCAGGGCCCCACACACAGGGGCGGTGCGGCCAGGCCCCTGGTCGCGCGGGCCCCGTGTGAGGGCGCTTGGCCCCTCCTCTGACATCGACCCTTTGCCTATAAAGACCCCCCGACGGAAAAAACCTAAGGACCCGATTAGATTTCCAGAACACATCACGATCCGCCGCCGCCGTCGACCCGAAGATCGGGAGGGTCCAGAAGCTCTTCCCGGCACCCTGCCGGAGAGGGGAATCGCCACCGGAGGTCTTCTTCATCGCCATGCTTGCCTCCGGAGCGATGAGTGAGTAGTCTACCTTGGACTATGGGTCCATAGCAGTAGCTAGATGGTTGTCTTCTCCACCATGTGCTTCATGTTTAGATCTCATGAGCTGCCCTACATGATTGAGATCACCGTTATGTAATTCTATGATGTTGGTTTGTTGGGATCCGATGAATATTGGTGTTTATGATTAAGTTGCTGTACTGAATTACATCTTTTGTTATCTCTATGTTGTTTATGATCATGCATGCTCTCCGTTGTTAGTAGCTATCTTGGCCGAGTAGTTGCTAGTGACTCCAAGAGGGGGTATTTATGCTATATAGTGGGTTCATGCCTCTATTTCACCTGGGGGAGTGACAGAAACCTCTAAGGTGGTAGATGTGCTGTTGCTACTAGGGAGAAAACAACATTCATATGCTCAAGGGCATATGCTTTGTTTACATTACACACTTTGCTTAATGCAATTATCTGTTGTTCGCAACTTAATACTACTGGGGTGTTCGGATTGATATCCCCGGGAGTGGATTATTAGTCATAGATGCAGTTGGATGGCGGTCTATGTATTTTGTTGTAATGCCCAGAGTAAATCTCATAGTGATCTTCTTGACATATCACGTTATCTTTATTCTATCAATTGCCCAACTATAATTTGTTTACCCAGCATGTTTTATCTATGGAGAGACACCACTAGTGAACTGTGGACCCCGGTCCTATTTACATCATATTGCTATCACCTGTTTACTTTCTCGTACTGTTTACTTTACTCGCATACTATATTGTTTTCCACTCGATACGCTCATAATCTTTGTTTCAAGCAAACCGGTGAGATTGACAACCTCATCGCAAGTTGGGAACAAAGTACTTGGTTGTGTGTGTGCAGGTTCCATATCACCTTCAGTCGTCACCGTCTCTCCTCTCCTGATCGATTAAACCTTGGTATCTTAACTGAGGGAAAACTAGCCGCTACACTCATCATACCTTCCTCTTGGGGTTCCCAACGGGCTGGTCATTCACCACGCACAAGGACTTACTGCTCCACATCAACTACACGCCACCAGCTACTTTTCTGGCGCCATCACTCGGTAGCAGCTACTTTTCTGGCGCCGTTACCAGGGAGGAAGAGAAGACTTCTGCGAGGGGAGTTTTTCGCACACACATCCTTTACTTTGTTATTGCTTTGCTTTACTTTATTTATTTTACCTGCATTGCTTTTTATCAAAAACCCAAAAAAATTAGAATCCTTGGTAGCTGTTTTTACTTGTTACTTTCGTTTTGCTGAAATGGCCAATCCTGAAAACACCAAGTTGTGTGACTTTACTAGCACAAACAATAGTGATTTTATCTGCACTCCTATTGCACCACCTGCTACTACTGCAAACTTTTATGAGATTAAGCCTGCTTTATTGAACCTTGTTATGAAAGAGCAATTTTCTGGTGCTAGTACTGAAGATACTGCAGCTCATCTCAACAATTTTGTTGAGCTATGTGAGATGCAGAAATATAAGGATGTTGATAGTGATATTATTAAGCTCAAGTTGTTTCCTTTTTCTTTGAGAGGAAAAGCTAAAGATTGGTTGTTGTCTTTGACTAAGAATAGTATTGATTCATGGGCTAAGTGTAAGGATGCTTTTATTGGTAGATACTATCCTCCTGCTAAGATTATAGCTTTGCGCAGCAATATTATGAAGTTTACTCAGTTTGATAATGAACATGTTGCTCAAGCTTGGGAAAGAATGAAATCTATGATAAAGAATTGCCCCACTCATGGACTGACTACTTGGATGATTATCCAAACTTTTTATGCAGGACTGAATTTTTCTTCAAGGAACCTACTTGATTCAGCTGCTGGAGGCACTTTTATGACCCTTACCTTGGGCGCCGCATCAAAGTTACTCGACAACATGATGGTACATTATTCCGAATGGCACACCGAGAGAGCTCCACAAGGTAAGAAGGTAAATTCTGTTGAGGAAACCTCTTCCTTGAATGATAAGATTGATACCATTATGGCTATGCTTGCTAATGATAGGACTCATGTTGATCCTAATAATGTTCCTTTGGCTTCTCTGGTTGCTCAAGAAGAGCAAGTTGATGTGAATTTCATTAGAAACAACAATGCTTATAGGAACAATTTTGCTAGTAACAATTATAGGCCGTATCCTTCTACCAACGGTAATGGTTATGTTAATTCTTATGGTAATTCCTACAACAACACTAGGGCCGCGCCCTCCGAGCTTGAGGTAATGCTCAAGGACTTCATCGGTAAGCAAACTGCTTTTAATAAGTCTGTTGAGGAAAAGTTAGGCAAAATTGATATTCTTGCTTCTAAAGTTGATAGCCTTGCTCACGATGTTGAACTTCTGAAATTAAAAGTGTTGCCTAATGATGTGAAAGAGAACAATGTTTTTGCTACCGCTAATGCTATCCAAGTTGGAATTGATGAAAATATTAGATTGTTAGCGGAATTGCATGCTAGGTGGGAAAGAGAAGATGAGATGGCTAGAGAGACCAAGGTATGTACCATTACTACCTCTAATGATGTTGCTCCTACCGATAGGAACCCTCTTACTTTGATTGGTGTAGAGAAAACTCCCACTCCTTGTGTTAAAAAGCTTAAAACTGCCAAAACTTTTTCTCAAAAGAGTGCTGAAATTTTTCGGAGTGTGGGAGATGATAGCTCTACTTCTTTTAATGATTTTGATGTTGATGGCTGCAATATATCTGAAGTAATTTTGTTCTTGCAAAAGCTTGCTTTGACTCCCAATGCTAGTTCTTTAAATATTGCTTTTACTAAGCATATTACCAATGCTCTCATAAAGATTAGGGATGAAAAGTTGAGGCAAAAAGCTTCTGTTCCCAAGAAGTTAGAAGATGGTTGGGAACCCATCATTGATATGCATGTTAATGGTTATGATTGCCATGCTTTATGTGATCTAGGTGCTAGTATTTCTATCATGCCTAGAAAGATTTATGACATGCTTGATTTGCCACCGCTTGAAAAATGTTATTTTGATGTTCCTATTGCTGATGTTGCTAAGAAGAAACCTTTGGGAAGGATTAATGATGTTCTTATTGTGGTTAACAATAACCTTGTTCCCATTGATTTTCTTGTTATGGACGTTGAATGCCATGCTTTATGTCCTATTATTTTGGGAAGACCCTTTCTTCGAACTGTAGGTGCTATCATTGATATGAGGAAAGGCACTATCAAATATCAATTCCCACTAAAGAAAGGTATGGAACACTTCCCTAGGAAAAGAAAGAAATTACTTTTTGACTCTATTCTTAGAGCAAATTATGAGCTTGATGCTTCATCACTTGATATTACTTGATTCGCAATTTTCTGCGCCTAGCTCAAAGGCGTTAACGAAAAGCACTCTTGGGAGATAACCCAATGTTTTCTTTTCAGTACTTTTTCTTTTATTTGAGTCTTGGAAGTCATTACTACTGTAATGACCGCTCCTTATCTTGTTTATTTCGTTTTTGTGCCAAGAGAAGCCTCTAATTTGAGTGAGGTAAAGATTTGGGGATGTTGCTGTCCTGAAACTGTTTTCGGTGCTGCACCGTAAAAATTCGTGAAAATTCTCTGTTTATCTTTTGGACCTGCGACTTCTTGTGCATATGCCCCAGGTTATATCCAAACTTTTGTTAGCTGAACACTTTTTGATTTGAGCAACAGAAAATCCCTAAAAAATTCGACCTTTGTCAGCTGTTCAGTTTTGACAGATTTCTACCAATATTTGTGTTTGCCACTTTATCGCTTTCTTTTGAGTTCTTTTGATCATGGAACTTTTGGGGAGGTTGCTACAGTAGTATTTGCTATATATGTGGTGGTTTTGAGTTGAAACCTGAAGCTAAAAGAGGGTTGAATATATTTTATGCTTACACTAATGTTGCTAATAGAATTGTGTTTAGTTTTGTATGAAGGAAGTTTTCAAGTGTAGGGATTAGAGAATGATGAGATGAGTTGAAGAATTGACAAAAGCTCAAGCTTGGGGATGCCCATGCATCACCCCAAGAAATATCCAAGAAGTACAAGCGTCAAAGCTTGGGGATGCCCCCGAGGCACCCCTTCTTCATCGGCAAAAATCAGGTCACCTTTCAAAACACTATATTTTTATTGCTTCATGCACTATGTGTTTTTCTTGGAGCGTCAGTTGTTTTAGTTTTCTTAGTTTGTTTAGTTTTTTGTTTGCTGCAATAAATGGTTGGACCCCAACAAATTTCCTTTGGAGAAGATGTACTCGTTTTCATTTGCAAAGAACGCTCTAGTTTTCACTCTTATCGTTCATCAAGCGTTCTACTTTTTCTGCTGCTGCTTTTGGTTTTCATTTTTGCCTTGATTTGCATTCAGATCTTGTCATACCTTTTCATCAAGGTGTATTTTTTCCTCTGATCTTTATTGGTTTTCATCAAAAGAGGTGTTTATAAAAATTTCAAATGGTGTTGGAAAAGAGAAAAAGCTTTGTGCAAAATAGTGGTACAAGAAGGAGCTTGTGTAGACTGCGGCTTAGGCTTTTTCATGTCATGCTTGATGTCTTTTTGATAGTATGCTTAGTGGTTTTGCTGTAGCATGACTTGTCTCAAATAACTGAGATTGCTTAATGAGCCTTTGAAAAAATCATGCGTTGTTTTTATTGTATGGAAGCATTATTTTGGTTTTCTCCTTGATGCTTTATTTGGGTTGACTTGGCGCATGCTCACACATGTTAGACTCTTACAAAGTTGCAAATAGCCTTCATGATCATTTAGTTTTTGACTTTTGATGCCATCTTATGCTTCTTTTAATGTCGCTTTGTCGCTTTGCATGATTATGGCCATTATTGCTCTCTTAGTTGGTCGCTCCCAGTCTTTTGCTAGCCCTCGCCTTGTACTGAGTATGAGCTCTACTCGTGCATCCAACTCCTAAAAGCCAAAGTTTTCCAAAGTGTCCACCATACATACCTACTAGCAATTTGCTATTCCAAGTAAATTTGACTTGCTTTTATTTTCTCTTCAAATTAAACTCTTACCAGTGTTATGCGAAATTCGGTCAGTAAAGCTCTCACGAACCGGAAGGCACACTTTACTTTTTCCTGTTCTTAAAATTTTGACATTGTGGTCTCTTATGATGAGTTGTTATGCTTGCAAGTTGTAAGTTGGATTCTAGCCCATCCATGCTGTCATGGGGCAAGCTTTCAACATTGCACTTCTTAATTGAGTTGATATCGTGATCTTTTGTTTATGGATGCCCGCGGTGTAAAATGAATTGGGAATCTTGTAGGGATCATGGTGTCGGGGATATAACCCCGGGTATACCAAAGTACCCCTATTTATAAACTTATATACGTTGTATAGCTATTTTATATATGCAGGAATATTGAAGAACAAGCAAACAGCAGCCTGGGCCGGATTAACCAAGCCCAGGCCGGATTATACTGTAGCTGGGCCGGATTATAAGTCTCCTGGCCGGATTATTAAGGCCCAGGCCGGATTATATCTATTCAGCCCGGAATATAGCAGGCCAGGCCGGATTAAAGTGCCACTGGGCCGGCACAAGGCGTAGCCCCGGCCAGGCCGGCATTTCCTTCCCCGGCTGGGCCGGCGTCGCCCCTTCCCGGCCAGGTCGCGCCCCTCCTCCGGCTGGACCGGTCGGCCTCTCTCCTCCCCCGGCTCGGCCCGCCTCCAGGCTCTCCCGGCTGGGCCGGCGCGGCCACGTCTCCTGGCTGGGCCGGAGCGGAGCCCCGTCTCCCGCCTGGGCCCTGGCCGCTTATCCGGGTGGGCTGGCGTCCCGCCCCTGTCCCGGCTGGGCCGGCGCGTCGCCCCCGGCTGGGCCGGCTTCTTCTGCAGGCCGGGATTCTCCGCCGAGACATCACCCGGGTGGGCTTCCCTTCCTTCCCCGGCTGGGCCGGTGTGCCCAGGCCGGGATCCTCTGCCAGGCTGCCACTCCCAAGGGCCGGGGCAGCTCCCCAGGCCGGAATTAGAGCAGGCCGGGATCCCCAGGTAGGCCGGATTCATTTAATCCGGATGGGCCGCTCCCTGTGCACTGTTCCGGCTGGGCCAGGCCGGGATTCCCTGGCCCAGGCCGGATTACTCCTCCTCAGGGCCGAGATTTACCCCTCCGGGACTTATTCCTCGTCTGGCATCAACTCCAGCGCATCGTGCCAGTCCTGGGACGCCTCCAGGCTCGGACTGGCACATCCTCCGCCATCATATGCTGGTCTTGGGACGCCCCTTGGCTCAGACCAGCATATCCATCCTCTCCTAGTCAGTCTTATCCTCAGGAGGAGGATAAGACCGATGACATGGTGATCCTGAAGACAGACGCTAGAAGACGAAGGCCAAGTACTCCAAGTACAGACATCGATGGGACTAGCCCATGACAGTGACGCAGCGCACAGTACCGAGGACGGTACTGTGCTGATGCAGGCTATAGTGTGACAAGACCCCAGTAGTCATCTCAGCTACAGTGCATGTATAGTGTATTGTGGGGCATCCCTTGTCCCCTGGGCTCCCTATATAAGGGGCACCAGGGGGATCGATCACCCCAAGCCTCGAGAGGAGGCTCATTCTCTCTCGCTCCATGGGAGCTCTCTAGCACTAGCTGTTTAGCTCCTGCCCAGTGCAGCCTCATATAGGCAAGATACACAGCTCAAGGAGCACCATTGTAGCTCTCATGTGAAGCTCATATAGATCAGACATGCAGGAGTAGGGGTGTTACCTCCTCACGAGGGCCCCGAACCTGGGTAGCTCGATGTGTTAGCAGTGAGTTCTGTGCTCGGTCTCTACCGAGTCATCCCTCTCCCGGATCCACCAGCGTACAGTCGGCCCCCATTTAAGCCATCCTATGGCATATGTTGTTTCACCACGACGACATTTGGCGCCCACCGTGGGGCTAATCAGGCGCTGGTAGGAGTACATCCGGACGGGATCTTCTTCATCTGCTCGGGGGCTCGACATCAGCAACGCCTCCGAGCACAGCAGGTCTTCTTCAACTCCCGGGCTGACCTCAACTCGCCCGGGCCAGCATACGGCTGTCCCGGATCTACATCGGCATCTCCGGGCCGGCACTCGGCTTCCTCCGGCCAGCATATCCTGTGTCCCGGCCAGCATATCCTGAGTCCCGGCCAGCATATCCTGTGTCCCGGCCAGCATATCCTGAGTCCCGGCCAGCATATCCTGAGTCCCGGCCAGCATATCCTGTGTCCCGGCCAGCATATCCTGAGTCCCGGCCAGCATATCCTGTGTCCTTGCCAGCATATCCTGTGTCCCGGCCAGCATATCCTGTGTCCTGGCCAGCATATCCTGCGTTCTGGCCAGCATATCCTGTGTTCTGGCCAGCATATCTTGTGTCCCGGCCGGCATATTCTATGTTTGTCGTACCAGGGACAGTTCCGCCTTCGCCTCGAGCATCTGCTGGTATTTCAAACTTCTTCAACGGTGCAAGTAAGTATTTATGCTGGTTCACTCCATATCCTGGTCAGCTTAATAGAAAAAATAGCTCGGGGGCTAGGCTAAAGCCCAGCAAGTTGCTTCTCAAGTACTGTACCAGTATATATTAGTTTGCATGCTAGCATATCAGCTTCTTAGTTTCCTCCTGTATGTTTGTTTATATGCCAAATTGCTACATATGCCTGCTACAGATAGTATCCTTAGTATCAGTTTATATGTCTGTAGTCTTATGCAAAGTTTCATCTGGGCATGTTATATGCCGGTTTTATATGCCAACAGCAAGATGCTATGTCAAGTTGTATGTCTTTGTATGTGTCAACCAGTATATCTGCTACAGTGCTAGAATCAGTTTGCCAGTTAACATCTCAAGTTCAGTATCTACTTATATGCCAAATGCTTTATCCCATATGCTATGTGTTATATGCCGGTTGTCATATGCCAAGGCTCGTATGCCAGTTTTTGTATGTTGAATGCCATGTGCTAGTTGTTACATGTTTACAGACAGATCAGTTATATGCCTATCTCAGTACCAGTTTCCGCATGCTCTATCACAGATCTCGTATGCCAGTTACAGTATACTAGCATTTATATACCGGCACATGAGTACCAAATATCTGTTGTAGGATGCCAAGTTTGCTTATATGCCAGTTACAGTATAGTTGCATTTGTATGCCGGCACATGAGTGCCTAGTTCTTCCTTGTGAGTTACCAATTTAGCATGTATGTCAAACTGCTATATCTCAGTCTGTATGCCAAGTGCTTTGTTTCAAGAGTTGTGTACCGAGTGCAATGGGCTATATGCCAAACTCCATATGCTAGATTGCAATATGCCAAATGCTATGACCATCGCTATGTCTTTTAGAATGACTACAGAACAGGTTGGATATTTCATCATATATACCGGCTGTGACTCTCCATATTGCCATTACAAGAAGAAATTGCTATTATACCACCAGAGCTTCAGTTTATATCTCAGTGTCTCAAGCATATCAGTATACCGGCATATGTTATATTTTGTATCCTGGCCGGCATATTTTATGTCCCAGCCAGCATATCTTTATATCCTGGCCAGCATATCTCAAAGTCTCAGGTCTCAGGTATTTCAGTTTGTTAGTACATCAGGTTATTAAGTGATATCTTGAGTCATATGTGTTTCAGTATGCCGGCATATCAGGGCAAGAGCAAGATTTCAGTATGCCGGCATATCATGGCAAGAGTAAGATTTTTAGTATGCCGGCATATCATGGCAAAGAGCAAAATGGCAGTATGCCAGCATATCATGGCAAAATGTCAGTATGCCAGCATATCATGGCAAAGAGCAAAATTTCAGTATACCCGCATATCGTGGCATGAGCAAAGTTTCAGTATGCCAGCATATCCTGGCATCGACCAAAATCCCCAATCACCGTTTATTTCGGTTCGCCAGCATATCAAGGCATCTATCAAATACTCATATCGCCGTTTATTTCGGTATGCCACCATATCACGGCATTCTATAATCCTTTCAGTTATCGCCAATTCTGGCACAGTAATATATCGAGACATCGATCTCAAAGCTAACAAGCATCGTATCTCTTATCATGTCCGGTTTCACAGAGTATCCCGGTTTAGCATATTAACATGTCTTATCATCTCTGCATACTAACAA
Organism: Dactylis glomerata; assembly: GCA_007115705.1. Classification (NCBI taxonomy): domain Eukaryota; kingdom Viridiplantae; phylum Streptophyta; class Magnoliopsida; order Poales; family Poaceae; genus Dactylis; species Dactylis glomerata. The sequence continues at coordinate 645,162 of QXEO01000218.1, forward strand.
GTGCCCAGCGATGGCACAGCCCAAGAGGCATATCAGTATACCGGCATTGTCAAAGCAGACAATGTCGATGAGACATAGCCCGAGAGGCAAAGTGTCGATATAAAGCCCAAGAGGCAAAGTAGCCCAAGAGGCATATCAGTATACCGGCATTGTCAAAGCAGACAATGCCGATGAGACATAGCCCGAGAGGCAAAGTGTCGATATAAAGCCCAAGAGGCAAAGTAGCCCAAGAGGCAAAGCAGCCCAAGAGGCATATCAGTATACCGGCATTGTCAAAGTAGACAATGTCGATGAGACATAGCCTGAGAGGCTAAGTGTCGATATATAGCCCAAGAGGCAAAGTTGCCCAAGAGGCAAAGCAGCCCAAGAGGCAAATAGCTCAAGAGGTAAAATATCGATATGGCCAAAGAGGGCAAAGCAGCATTCCGGCATTGTCGAAGCAGACGATGTTGATGAGACATAGCCCAGGAGGCAAAGTGTCGATATAGCCAAAGAGGGCACAATAGTATTTTGGGATAGCCCATGAAGGCTAGCATATCATATATATATGAGTTCTTGTCAATCAGGACATTGCCTATGATGGCATGAGATAGAATTGGCTTGTGTAGGCCAGCATATCAGTTGTATGAATATACGAGTTGGGACTTTGGTATATTTCTTGTTGAAGCCTGTGCACGACTCTGCGAGTCCTCCACAGCCTCGGGGGCTAATGTCGGGGATATAACCCCGGGTATACCAAAGTACCCCTATTTATAAACTTATATACGTTGTATAGCTATTTTATATATGCAGGAATATTGAAGAACAAGCAAACAGCAGCCTGGGCCGGATTAACCAAGCCCAGGCCGGATTATACTGTAGCTGGGCCGGATTATAAGTCTCCTGGCCGGATTATTAAGGCCCAGGCCGGATTATATCTATTCAGCCCGGAATATAGCAGGCCAGGCCGGATTAAAGTGCCACTGGGCCGGCACAAGGCGTAGCCCCGGCCAGGCCGGCATTTCCTTCCCCGGCTGGGCCGGCGTCGCCCCTTCCCGGCCAGGTCGCGCCCCTCCTCCGGCTGGACCGGTCGGCCTCTCTCCTCCCCCGGCTCGGCCCGCCTCCAGGCTCTCCCGGCTGGGCCGGCGCGGCCACGTCTCCTGGCTGGGCCGGAGCGGAGCCCCGTCTCCCGCCTGGGCCCTGGCCGCTTATCCGGGTGGGCTGGCGTCCCGCCCCTGTCCCGGCTGGGCCGGCGCGTCGCCCCCGGCTGGGCCGGCTTCTTCTGCAGGCCGGGATTCTCCGCCGAGACATCACCCGGGTGGGCTTCCCTTCCTTCCCCGGCTGGGCCGGTGTGCCCAGGCCGGGATCCTCTGCCAGGCTGCCACTCCCAAGGGCCGGGGCAGCTCCCCAGGCCGGAATTAGAGCAGGCCGGGATCCCCAGGTAGGCCGGATTCATTTAATCCGGCTGGGCCGCTCCCTGTGCACTGTTCCGGCTGGGCCAGGCCGGGATTCCCTGGCCCAGGCCGGATTACTCCTCCTCAGGGCCGAGATTTACCCCTCCGGGACTTATTCCTCGTCTGGCATCAACTCCAGCGCATCGTGCCAGTCCTGGGACGCCTCCAGGCTCGGACTGGCACATCCTCCGCCATCATATGCTGGTCTTGGGACGCCCCTTGGCTCAGACCAGCATATCCATCCTCTCCTAGTCAGTCTTATCCTCAGGAGGAGGATAAGACCGATGACATGGTGATCCTGAAGACAGACGCTAGAAGACGAAGGCCAAGTACTCCAAGTACAGACATCGATGGGACTAGCCCATGACCGTGATGCAGCGCACAGTACCGAGGACGGTACTGTGCTGATGCAGGCTATAGTGTGACAAGACCCCAGTAGTCATCTCAGCTACAGTGCATGTATAGTGTATTGTGGGGCATCCCTTGTCCCCTGGGCTCCCTATATAAGGGGCACCAGGGGGATCGATCACCCCAAGCCTCGAGAGGAGGCTCATTCTCTCTCGCTCCATGGGAGCTCTCTAGCACTAGCTGTTTAGCTCCTGCCCAGTGCAGCCTCATATAGGCAAGATACACAGCTCAAGGAGCACCATTGTAGCTCTCATGTGAAGCTCATATAGATCAGACATGCAGGAGTAGGGGTGTTACCTCCTCACGAGGGCCCCGAACCTGGGTAGCTCGATGTGTTAGCAGTGAGTTCTGTGCTCGGTCTCTACCGAGTCATCCCTCTCCCGGATCCACCAGCGTACAGTCGGCCCCCATTTAAGCCATCCTATGGCATATGTTGTTTCACCATGACGACACATGGAGTTTGTATATGTGTTAGGGAAACGCCGGGCCACCAATCTAAGCCATGCATAATTCATGGTGGAAATTTGCAGCATACCCATGGTGAACATTCGACGACGCATCTCACAATAAAAAGCTAAACAAAAGGCAAATAAAAGAGATGTCGAGGTGTTCATTGTCTGCTTGTCCTGTCATTTTGGTGTGGGCTTGTTCCATGTCATCGGGCACGGAGGTACCCCATTGGCGGTTCTCAATGATATGCATATACTTACAATGACAAGAGCCTTGCTTGGGACTCTAAGTAAAGTAGCATGAGGTTTCGGTACTCGTATTCACGGGGCACGAGGTTTTCAACTTATGATTTGTCAAGCATATGCATCATAATTGTTCTCGCATTAACTTTAACCATTCAAGATGCTTATGATGGGGGCAATGAGAGCTCAAAGCTGGTAAGTACCATAATTTTTGAAGGTTATAAAACTTGCAATCACTGCTTCCCTCTGCGAAGGGCCTTTCTTCTACTTTTATGTTGAGTCACCACCTTCTTTCTTTATGCACCATTAAGAGAGCATAGTTGTCATTCTTAGTGTGATATGCATTGTCCCAAAGTTCATTGATTGATTCATGATGATTGGTTTCACTTGTTCTTAAATTATTTGTATCTAGTCGCCCTCTTAAACTTGAAGGTGTCCTATGCATTTATGTTTTGCTCTCCATGAAGGACAAGCTGAAAACCATTTGTATGTTTTTCCTTATGATTTGAACACACGTTTGACTTTCATTGTTTCATTATCATGATCTTTTGTTTGTGTTCATTTGCATGTTTACAATATGGTTGCTAAGTTTCTTATTGTCATGATTATATCTTCATGCCCATGTTTAAGTTCTTATGATCCCAGCTCACAATGCTTACATATATGATCAAGATTGTGTAGGTGCATGTCACCTCAAAAATTATTCATTTGTTATCACTTACCTACTCGAGGATGAGCAGGAGTTAAGCTTGGGGATGCTTGATACGTCTCAAACGTATATATAATTTTTGATGCTCCATGCTTGTTTCGTTACACTTAGTGGCACTTTTATGCATTTTCCGGAACTAACCTATTAACAAGTGCCACAGTGCCAGTTTCCTGTTTTCTGCTGTTTTTGTGTTTCAGAAGTGATACACAGGAAATATTCTCGGAATTGGACAAAACAAGTTCCTGAAGTCTTATTTTACCCGGAAGCTTCCAGAGATCCGAAGAGAAGTAGGAGGGGGGCCACCATTGCCCCACACACAGGGGCGGCGCGGCCAGGCCCCTGGCCGCGCGGGCCCCATGTGAGGACGCCTGGCCCCTCCTCTGACATCGACCCTTCGCCTATAAAGACCCCCCGACGGAAAAAACCTAAGGACCCGATCAGATTTCCAGAACACATCGCGATCCGCCGCCGCCGTCAACCCGAAGATCGGGAGGGTCCAGAAGCTCTTCCCGGTGATCACTCTAAGATTTACACATATATCTGAACCTTGCAACCATAAAACTTGTCTGTTTTACCTCATTTCTACCAGTGTTGCACCAACATTTTACATCATTTGATCCTTTGTCACAGATCAGTGCGCCAAGGCACTTAAATCTACAAGTCAGAGTAATTCAAACATCAGACCAAGCCACCAGGAATGGAGGAGTACATCTTGAGGAGCAAGAAAGAAGCCATCGGCAGAAACAGGCTGCCACGGCATAAGAAGACAGAAAAATCGGCAAAAGCAGAAAAGCCGATGCCGCCACCAACTTCCCACTACTCCACTTCGCCGCAGCAAGAATGCTACAAAAAGCCTTTAAAAGGAGAGGTCTAGGTTCACTCCCACAATAATCCATCTCTCACCCCATCCATCCATCGCCACCCAGCCACTCCATCCATCCACCACTCCACCAAAACCTTCCTCCTCCATAGTCCAACACACCGAAAACCTCCACCTTTCCACCCACTTTTCCCTCTACTCCTCTGCTGCAACAAGAACAGATCAACGGCGCAAGAAAGAACACCATGAACACCACCAAGAACACCTCCAAGAACGTCAAGATGGACAAGGCTCGAAGGATCTGAAGGCCAAGCTCTTCCTCATCCCTCTTCATCCTCTGCCACGACAGCAACATCTCTGCCTTCTTCTACTTTCTCTGCCACGACAAGCCTTCGGTGACCAACAACAACCTCTCTTCCTTTCCCTCATGCTCTGTGATCTGTTGTGTTGATCTCGCGTTGTAAAACAGTTTGAACCTTGTCCTAGATCTTTGCTATGGTTTGAGTGACACACTCCATTGTAAACTCCAAGATTACTGTGATTTCTGTGTTGCATCTGCCTGATCTGTTAGGTGCAAGACTAGCCTCTGCATCTAGTCCCAAAAATGCATCCCTGCCTCACTTGCTCGTTTGTCCTTTGTTTCCTTGCCTGACAAACAAGAAACATTGGATTTGTTATGTTAAAACTCCCCTGCCTCACTTGCTCGTTTGTCCTTTGTTTCCTTGCCTGACAAACAAGAAACATTGGATTTGTTATGTTAAAAACTTCCAACCTAAAACCTCCTGTTATTTTCCTGTTTACAACACCAAAAACCCCACTTTTCCGCTTAGCTTCTGGAAATTTGGAAATAGTCTCATTTGTGTTGATCCCTGTGGAGACGACTAGAAAAACCCCCCTATAATCTCACTCTGATCAAAATTGGCGCCGTTGCCGGGGATCAACTTTTGATTGTTTCCTTAGATTACAGTAGACTAAGCTGTGTAAATACTTGTTCCAATTTGCAATCTTTGATTGTCTGTTTTAATGACTTGTCTGTGATCAAGCTTAGAACTTTTATTAGGGGATTTAGTTCACTAACCCTTGATCAAGTTCTTGTCTGTAATTGTGTGTAGAACAATGATTTCATCTAATCTCCGTGGGAATTCAGTTGATGCAGTCCTCTGAAGATTCTCCACTAGCCCCATTTGATCCTGAGCCAGAGAGGACTTTGTTTGCAAGAAAGAGAGCAGCTTCTGAAGTTTCTGCTGAAGATTTGGAAACCTCTGCCTCAGATTTGGAATCGTCATCCTCAGATTTCAGCATGGGTGATAAGAAGTTGAGAGATTTGTGGATTCCCAAGGACCAGATCAACAATGCAGATGTGATTATGCCTGCAATACAAGCAAACAACTGGGAAATCAAGCCAGCTCTGATCAATATGGTGCAACATAATCCCTTCAAAGGTTCTGCTTTGGAGAGCCCCCATGAGCATATCAGAAACTTTCTGGAGTACTGCAACACTTTGAAGCACAATGGTGTTCCTCCTGAAGCCATCAGGATGCAATTGTTTCCCTTTTCACTGTCTGGACTTGCAAAAGTTTGGTTCCACTCTCTTCCTATTCACTGCAGAGACACATGGGAACATGTTCTTCAAGCCTTCTTTGAGAGATATTTCCCTCCAACCAAAGCAGCCGAGTGCAGAGACAAGATAACAAGATTTGTGCAATATGATGGAGAAAGCCTGTATGATACTTGGCAGAGATACCAAGGTCTCATCAGGATGTGTCCCAACCATGGCCAGGAGCAATGGCTCATCTTGCAAACCTTCTACAAGGGTTTGACAGAGCAAACCAGATCATTTGTTGACTCAGCTGCTGGAGGTGGAATCATGAACACGACCCTTGATGAAGCTACTGAGTTGATTGAGAGCATGGCATCACACAACTTCTCCTGGACAAATGAAAGAGCTGTCCACCCCAACAATCAGCTGCAGATTCAGTCAAGTGGCCAGAATGCTTTGGAAGCCAAGTTGGAGAGTTTAACAACTCAGCTTGCCCAGCTCATGACAGAAAGAAACAGCCAAGCTTTGGTTCCTGTCAACCAAGTTACTTCTGCCTGTGCAATTTGTGGAAAAGAAGGCCATTCTCTCATGGAATGTACCTTGTCTGCACCTCCTGAAGCCATGATATCAGAGGTGAACTATGCCCAGAATCAAGGGCCATATTCCCAAAGTTACAACCCCTCTTGGAGAAACCACCCCAACCTTTCTTACAAGAGAAATAATCAGCAAAGTTACCCAGTACCAGGGCAGCAGCATTATGCCCAAGCATCCCAGCAGAGTTACCATCAGCCTGGACAACAAAATTTCAGACCCCAAGGTCAAGTGCAACACCCACAACAACAACACCACCCAGTACATCAGCAAACTACTTCATCCAGCAGTAGCAGCCAATCTGAGCTTGGAGAAATGATGAAGCTACAGAAGGAAATGTTCAGTGGAATGCAAGAAACTATGAAAATGCAATCTGAACTTTTCTACAAGACTATGCAGCAACTCACTGCTGGAATCCAGACCAACAACATTGGAAAACAAGCTGAAGGAAAACTGCCAGCCCAAACAGAGAAAAACCCAAAACAGTGTGGTGCCCTTTCCACTACTGAAGTTATTGATGCAGTCACCACTAGGAGTGGGGTGAACACTGAACCCTTACTCAAAACCCCACCAAATGTCACTTATGTTGCTCCACAGAGAAGACCCACCGTGCAGCAGCAAACACCTCCAGAAATTGTTCCGCCAAGGCAGGAAAAATCAACAGGACAGCCTGCCCAGACAGAAAACCCTGCCAAGGCACAGATCTCTGCCACAGAACCAACAGAGAAGCCTTTGTTGATGAAAGTGCCATTTCCAGAGAGATTGGACAAGACCAAGGAGGAGAAGCAATACTCTAAATTCCTTGAGACCATGAAGGAAGTGCAAATCACCATCCCCATCTTGGATGCAGTGTTGCACATTCCCCTATATGCAAAGTTTTTCAAAGATCTGATCACAAGGAAGAGGAGTTTGGACAGCCCTGAGTTAGTAGCCTTGACAGAAGATTGCAGTGCTGTGATCTTGAACCACATGCCCAAGAAGCTACAAGACCCTGGAAGTTTCAGCATTCCCTGTGTAGTGGGAAGAAAAACCTTCACAGCCCTTTGTGACTTAGGTTCCTCTGTGAGTGTGTTACCCTCTGCTGCAAGCCAGATTCAGCAGCTGGGAACGTTGAAGCCTACCCCAATGACACTTCAACTTGCTGATAGAACCTTGAGAAAACCAGTAGGAGTCCTTGAAGATGTGCCAGTCCAAGTTGGCAACTTTGCATATCCTGTGGACTTTGTTGTGCTAGAGATGGAAGACAATGCTGAATCAATGATTCTAGGCAGGCCATTCTTGGCAACTGCTGGTGCCATAATTGATGTCAAAGGTGGAACCCTCAAATTACAATTTGGATCAGAGCAAGCTGAATTCAGCATGAAACATGCCACTCATTTACCCAATGTTCCTGAACATTGCCATTCCATTGATATTGTTGAAAGAAGTGTGCTAGAAACTTTGCCAGAACCTGAGCAAGAAGAGCCTGAAGCTCAAGTCTTTGTTACTGCTGAAACCACCAATGTACAGCAGCTCTGTGAAGTGAAAATTTGTGAAATTTTACCTGTGTCAAGTGCAAGAGAACCAGCTCATCTAGCTCACCATTCTGTTGTGGAGCTCAAAGAATTGCCTTCCCATCTGAAATACTCATTCTTGGAGAAGGAAAAGTTACACCCTGTGATTATTAGTTCAGCCCTTTCAAGTGAGCAAGAGGAAAGTCTTCTGTCTATTCTGAAGCTGTACAAGAATGTCATTGGATATTCCATTGATGACATCATGGGCATTAGTGAGAAAGTGTGTTCTCACAGGATCCACTTAGAAGAAGGCAGCAAGCCAACAAGAGAAGGACAGAGGAGACTAAACCCTGCTATGCAAGATGTAGTAAAGAAGGAAGTTCTGAAATTGTTAAAGGTTGGAATGATATACCCCATCTCTGACAGTGAGTGGGTGAGTCCTATCCACATTGTGCCCAAGAAAGGTGGCTACACTGTTGTTGAAAATGAAGAAGGAAGACTCATGACCACAAGACCTGTTACAGGATGGAGGATGGTGAATGACTTCAGAAAATTGAACAAAGCTACAAGAAAAGATCACTTCCCTCTGCCATTCATGGACCAGATGCTAGAGAGACTTGCTGGCCAGAAGTACTACTGCTATCTTGATGGTTACTCTGGATTTCTGCAGATTCCAATCCACCCTTCTGACCAAGACAAGACCACATTCACCTGCCCATATGGAACCTTTGCTTACAAAAGGCTACCATTTGGCCTTTGCAATGCTCCAGGCACCTTTCAGAGATGCATGATGTCCATATTTTCTGATTACATTGAGAAGATTATGGAAGTTTTCATGGATGATTTCACTGTGTATGGAAAAGACTTCGAAGCCTGCTTAAAGAACCTCACCTTAGTCCTTCACAGATGCTCTGAGCAAAATTTGATTCTGAACTGGGAAAAATGTCACTTCCTTGTCTCTGAAGGCATTGTGTTGGGCCACCTTGTGTCTGCTAGAGGAATTGAGGTGGACAAGGCAAAGGTAGATGTGATTGCCAAGCTACCCCCTCCTGAAAATGTGAAGGGAATTCAAAGCTTCCTGGGCCATGCTGGCTTCTACAGGAGGTTTATCAAGAACTTCTCCTATCTTGCCAAGCCACTCACCAATCTCCTGAATCATGAAGTGAAGTTTGTGTTTGATGACACTTGTTTGCAAGCATTCAACCAATTGAAAGACGCTCTCATCACAGCCCCTGTTGTTCAACCTCCTGACTGGACACTGCCATTTGAACTTATGTGTGATGCAAGTGACTTTGCTATTGGAGCAGTCCTTGGCCAGAGGAAAGACAAAGCTGTACATGTTATACATTATGCAAGCAAGACTTTGGATGATGCTCAGATCAATTACACCACCACAGAGAAGGAGCTGCTTGCTGTTGTGTTCTCATTTGATAAGTTTAGACCATACCTGGTTGGACACAAGTGTATTGTCTACACAGACCATGCAGCAATCAGATATTTAGTGAGCAAAAAGGATGCTAAACCAAGGCTCATCAGATGGATCCTTCTGCTCCAAGAGTTTGACATAGAAATTAGAGACAAGAAAGGGTCAGAGAACTCAGTTGCTGATCACTTGTCCAGAATCAACATTGATGAAAACAGAGAGATTCAAGACTTGATGCCAGGAGAACAGCTCATGGCAGTCAGTGCCACCTCACCTTGGTATGCTGACTTTGTGAACTTCCTAGCTTGTGATATTGTGCCAGCAGATCTCTCCTACCAGCAAAAGAAAAAATTCCTCCATGATGTCAAGAGTTACTATTGGGATGAACCTTTTATGTACAAACATTGTGCTGATGGCATTGTGAGAAGGTGTGTCCCCTCTGATGAAAAAAGTGATGTGATGTTCCAATGCCATTCAGGATTGTATGGAGGACATGCTGGAGTGCACAAGACTCAAGCCAAGATTTTGCAAGCTGGTTTCTTTTGGCCAAGTATGTTCAGAGATGTTCATGAGTACATAATGAAGTGTGATCCTTGTCAAAGAGCAGGAAAGATGTCAAAGAGAAATGAAATGCCCCAAACAGGAATCTTAGAAGTGGAATTGTTTGATGTTTGGGGAGTTGATTTTGTTGGACCCTTGCCATCTTCTCAAGGCTACAAGCATATTTTAGTTGCTGTTGACTATGTGTCAAAATGGGTTGAAGCCATTCCCACTGTTAACGCTGATGCCAAGGCAGTTTGTAGAATGTTCAAGACTGTCATTTTCCCAAGATTTGGAGTGCCAAGAGTTGTAATCAGTGATGGTGGTGCTCACTTCAATAATGACCAGTTTGAGAAGCTTCTGACCAAGTATGGAGTGAAGAATCACAGAGTGACAACTCCTTATCATCCGCAGGCCAATGGCCAAGTGGAGTTGTCAAACAGGGAAATCAAGCAAATCTTGGAGAAAGTTGTGTCCAAGACCAGAGGAGATTGGTCAATGAAATTGCCCGACACTTTGTGGGCTTACAGGACAGCATACAAGACACCCATTGGCATGTCACCTTTCAGAATTGTCTATGGCAAGGCTTGCCATCTGCCAGTCGAATTGGAGCACAGAGCGCATTGGGCAATCAGGAAGCTGAACTTGGACATTGGCAAAGCAGGAAACATGAGGAAACTGCAGTTGTGTGAGCTTGAAGAGCTCAGGAATGATTCCTATGAAAGTGCAAAGATTTACAAGGAGAAGACCAAGAAATGGCATGACTCCCACATTCTGAGAAGGGAATTCAAGGAAGGGAAGTCAGTGCTGGTGTATGATTCCAAGTTACACTTATTCTTTGGAAAGTTCAAGTCCAGATGGTTTGGTCCTTGTGTTATCAAGAAAGATCTAGGCCATGGTGCCTTTGAGGTTTATAGCTCAGCTGAGGGAACATTCAAAGTAAATGGCCAGAGGTTGAAGCACTACAGGATCGGAGATTTGATTGAAAACCAAGTTGAAGAAGACGATGAACCAGAGGATGGCTCCAATGCATCCTCTACCCATGCAAACTAGTGATGATGAAGCTATAGTCAAGCTAGTGACTTTAAACAAGCTCTCTTCCAGGAGGAAACCTGGTATCCCTTGTATCATATATTTCCCTTTCACCTTTTTATGTTTTTGCCTTGTGTGTTTGTTTCTTTTTGTTGTTTCAGTGATAACTTGGATGAGGAGAAAGATTGCTGTTGATTGACAAGGCAGAGAAGCAGGAAAACCATCAGGTGAACACTTTCCATTTCCACACATTTGTTAAAATCTGAATCAGAATATCCTATACTGTTGGTTGATCTTGTGTGAAAGTACTTTGTTAAGGAATGAATCAATTTCGCTTGCTTGGACCTGAAAATATCACTTTGCATGCTATGAAGAACTTTGCTTTGAATCTGCTTATAACTCTCGCAAATGCTTTGTTCAGAGCCTAGTTCCACTTTAGAACCTTTGTATGTCTCTACTCAAAGAACCTGTGAAACATCAGTATATTTGTTAATTGCCCTAAGAATGAAGTTCATGATCCATTTCTTAGCCCCTAACCAATTGCATCTGTTGCATTTTTTGCATTAGCAAACACGATCTCTGGATTGTGATTTGTGAAGCGCTAACATACTAACATACTAACATATTAACAGAAAGGAAAAAGTTTAGCATTAGCAACCATGATCTCTGGATTGTGGTGTGTGAAGCACTAACCTGAAAATGCTAAGTAAAACTTGTTGTAAATACCCAAAGCACTAGCACCTATGATCCTGGGATTGTAGTGTGTGAAGCACTAACTAAGTTGACCCATCAAGCTAAGTTACTAACTGACTAACTTGTCTATGCATTAGCCTATTATGTTCCTGGGAACTGTAATAGGTGAAGCACTAATTTTGCATTACATATTGGGCTATGTACTGGATCTTGAGTTTTCAATCTCAGAGTCAATTACTTTATACTCATGTGTCCATGTTGTTTGATCTAGACATACTCAAATTCTCTTGTGAAACTCGTTTTTGAATTGGCAATTGCAAGACTTATCTGCATTGAGTCAGCAATGTCCCTCATCATGCTCTGTTACATTTTGTTTGGTACAATGCACCATTCTTTACTTGAGGACAAGCAAAGGTTTTGGTCTGGGGGTTTTGATCACTCTAAGATTTACACATATATCTGAACCTTGCAACCATAAAACTTGTCTGTTTTACCTCATTTCTACCAGTGTTGCACCAACATTTTACATCATTTGATCCTTTGTCACAGATCAGTGCGCCAAGGCACTTAAATCTACAAGTCAGAGTAATTCAAACATCAGACCAAGCCACCAGGAATGGAGGAGTACATCTTGAGGAGCAAGAAAGAAGCCATCGGCAGAAACAGGCTGCCACGGCACAAGAAGACAGAAAAATCGGCAAAAGCAGAAAAGCCGATGCCGCCACCAACTTCCCACTACTCCACTTCGCCGCAGCAAGAATGCTACAAAAAGCCTTTAAAAGGAGAGGTCTAGGTTCACTCCCACAATAATCCATCTCTCACCCCATCCATCCATCGCCACCCAGCCACTCCATCCATCCACCACTCCACCAAAACCTTCCTCCTCCATAGTCCAACACACCGAAAACCTCCACCTTTCCACCCACTTTTCCCTCTACTCCTCTGCTGCAACAAGAACAGATCAACGGCGCAAGAAAGAACACCATGAACACCACCAAGAACACCTCCAAGAACGTCAAGATGGACAAGGCTCGAAGGATCTGAAGGCCAAGCTCTTCCTCATCCCTCTTCATCCTCTGCCACGACAGCAACATCTCTGCCTTCTTCTACTTTCTCTGCCACGACAAGCCTTCGGTGACCAACAACAACCTCTCTTCCTTTCCCTCATGCTCTGTGATCTGTTGTGTTGATCTCGCGTTGTAAAACAGTTTGAACCTTGTCCTGGATCTTTGCTATGGTTTGAGTGACACACTCCATTGTAAACTCCAAGATTACTGTGATTTCTGTGTTGCATCTGCCTGATCTGTTAGGTGCAAGACTAGCCTCTGCATCTAGTCCCAAAAATGCATCCCTGCCTCACTTGCTCGTTTGTCCTTTGTTTCCTTGCCTGACAAACAAGAAACATTGGATTTGTTATGTTAAAACTCCCCTGCCTCACTTGCTCGTTTGTCCTTTGTTTCCTTGCCTGACAAACAAGAAACATTGGATTTGTTATGTTAAAAACTTCCAACCTAAAACCTCCTGTTATTTTCCTGTTTACAACACCAAAAACCCCACTTTTCTGCTTAGCTTCTGGAAATTTGGAAATAGTCTCATTTGTGTTGATCCCTGTGGAGACGACTAGAAAAACCCCCCTATAATCTCACTCTGATCAAAATTGGCGCCGTTGCCGGGGATCAACTTTTGATTGTTTCCTTAGATTACAGTAGACTAAGCTGTGTAAATACTTGTTCCAATTTGCAATCTTTGATTGTCTGTTTTAATGACTTGTCTGTGATCAAGCTTAGAACTTTTATTAGGGGATTTAGTTCACTAACCCTTGATCAAGTTCTTGTCTGTAATTGTGTGTAGAACAATGATTTCATCTAATCTCCGTGGGAATTCAGTTGATGCAGTCCTCTGAAGATTCTCCACTAGCCCCATTTGATCCTGAGCCAGAGAGGACTTTGTTTGCAAGAAAGAGAGCAGCTTCTGAAGTTTCTGCTGAAGATTTGGAAACCTCTGCCTCAGATTTGGAATCGTCATCCTCAGATTTCAGCATGGGTGATAAGAAGTTGAGAGATTTGTGGATTCCCAAGGACCAGATCAACAATGCAGATGTGATTATGCCTGCAATACAAGCAAACAACTGGGAAATCAAGCCAGCTCTGATCAATATGGTGCAACATAATCCCTTCAAAGGTTCTGCTTTGGAGAGCCCCCATGAGCATATCAGAAACTTTCTGGAGTACTGCAACACTTTGAAGCACAATGGTGTTCCTCCTGAAGCCATCAGGATGCAATTGTTTCCCTTTTCACTGTCTGGACTTGCAAAAGTTTGGTTCCACTCTCTTCCTATTCACTGCAGAGACACATGGGAACATGTTCTTCAAGCCTTCTTTGAGAGATATTTCCCTCCAACCAAAGCAGCCGAGTGCAGAGACAAGATAACAAGATTTGTGCAATATGATGGAGAAAGCCTGTATGATACTTGGCAGAGATACCAAGGTCTCATCAGGATGTGTCCCAACCATGGCCAGGAGCAATGGCTCATCTTGCAAACCTTCTACAAGGGTTTGACAGAGCAAACCAGATCATTTGTTGACTCAGCTGCTGGAGGTGGAATCATGAACACGACCCTTGATGAAGCTACTGAGTTGATTGAGAGCATGGCATCACACAACTTCTCCTGGACAAATGAAAGAGCTGTCCACCCCAACAATCAGCTGCAGATTCAGTCAAGTGGCCAGAATGCTTTGGAAGCCAAGTTGGAGAGTTTAACAACTCAGCTTGCCCAGCTCATGACAGAAAGAAACAGCCAAGCTTTGGTTCCTGTCAACCAAGTTACTTCTGCCTGTGCAATTTGTGGAAAAGAAGGCCATTCTCTCATGGAATGTACCTTGTCTGCACCTCCTGAAGCCATGATATCAGAGGTGAACTATGCCCAGAATCAAGGGCCATATTCCCAAAGTTACAACCCCTCTTGGAGAAACCACCCCAACCTTTCTTACAAGAGAAATAATCAGCAAAGTTACCCAGTACCAGGGCAGCAGCATTATGCCCAAGCATCCCAGCAGAGTTACCATCAGCCTGGACAACAAAATTTCAGACCCCAAGGTCAAGTGCAACACCCACAACAACAACACCACCCAGTACATCAGCAAACTACTTCATCCAGCAGTAGCAGCCAATCTGAGCTTGGAGAAATGATGAAGCTACAGAAGGAAATGTTCAGTGGAATGCAAGAAACTATGAAAATGCAATCTGAACTTTTCTACAAGACTATGCAGCAACTCACTGCTGGAATCCAGACCAACAACATTGGAAAACAAGCTGAAGGAAAACTGCCAGCCCAAACAGAGAAAAACCCAAAACAGTGTGGTGCCCTTTCCACTACTGAAGTTATTGATGCAGTCACCACTAGGAGTGGGGTGAACACTGAACCCTTACTCAAAACCCCACCAAATGTCACTTATGTTGCTCCACAGAGAAGACCCACCGTGCAGCAGCAAACACCTCCAGAAATTGTTCCGCCAAGGCAGGAAAAATCAACAGGACAGCCTGCCCAGACAGAAAACCCTGCCAAGGCACAGATCTCTGCCACAGAACCAACAGAGAAGCCTTTGTTGATGAAAGTGCCATTTCCAGAGAGATTGGACAAGACCAAGGAGGAGAAGCAATACTCTAAATTCCTTGAGACCATGAAGGAAGTGCAAATCACCATCCCCATCTTGGATGCAGTGTTGCACATTCCCCTATATGCAAAGTTTTTCAAAGATCTGATCACAAGGAAGAGGAGTTTGGACAGCCCTGAGTTAGTAGCCTTGACAGAAGATTGCAGTGCTGTGATCTTGAACCACATGCCCAAGAAGCTACAAGACCCTGGAAGTTTCAGCATTCCCTGTGTAGTGGGAAGAAAAACCTTCACAGCCCTTTGTGACTTAGGTTCCTCTGTGAGTGTGTTACCCTCTGCTGCAAGCCAGATTCAGCAGCTGGGAACGTTGAAGCCTACCCCAATGACACTTCAACTTGCTGATAGAACCTTGAGAAAACCAGTAGGAGTCCTTGAAGATGTGCCAGTCCAAGTTGGCAACTTTGCATATCCTGTGGACTTTGTTGTGCTAGAGATGGAAGACAATGCTGAATCAATGATTCTAGGCAGGCCATTCTTGGCAACTGCTGGTGCCATAATTGATGTCAAAGGTGGAACCCTCAAATTACAATTTGGATCAGAGCAAGCTGAATTCAGCATGAAACATGCCACTCATTTACCCAATGTTCCTGAACATTGCCATTCCATTGATATTGTTGAAAGAAGTGTGCTAGAAACTTTGCCAGAACCTGAGCAAGAAGAGCCTGAAGCTCAAGTCTTTGTTACTGCTGAAACCACCAATGTACAGCAGCTCTGTGAAGTGAAAATTTGTGAAATTTTACCTGTGTCAAGTGCAAGAGAACCAGCTCATCTAGCTCACCATTCTGTTGTGGAGCTCAAAGAATTGCCTTCCCATCTGAAATACTCATTCTTGGAGAAGGAAAAGTTACACCCTGTGATTATTAGTTCAGCCCTTTCAAGTGAGCAAGAGGAAAGTCTTCTGTCTATTCTGAAGCTGTACAAGAATGTCATTGGATATTCCATTGATGACATCATGGGCATTAGTGAGAAAGTGTGTTCTCACAGGATCCACTTAGAAGAAGGCAGCAAGCCAACAAGAGAAGGACAGAGGAGACTAAACCCTGCTATGCAAGATGTAGTAAAGAAGGAAGTTCTGAAATTGTTAAAGGTTGGAATGATATACCCCATCTCTGACAGTGAGTGGGTGAGTCCTATCCACATTGTGCCCAAGAAAGGTGGCTACACTGTTGTTGAAAATGAAGAAGGAAGACTCATGACCACAAGACCTGTTACAGGATGGAGGATGGTGAATGACTTCAGAAAATTGAACAAAGCTACAAGAAAAGATCACTTCCCTCTGCCATTCATGGACCAGATGCTAGAGAGACTTGCTGGCCAGAAGTACTACTGCTATCTTGATGGTTACTCTGGATTTCTGCAGATTCCAATCCACCCTTCTGACCAAGACAAGACCACATTCACCTGCCCATATGGAACCTTTGCTTACAAAAGGCTACCATTTGGCCTTTGCAATGCTCCAGGCACCTTTCAGAGATGCATGATGTCCATATTTTCTGATTACATTGAGAAGATTATGGAAGTTTTCATGGATGATTTCACTGTGTATGGAAAAGACTTCGAAGCCTGCTTAAAGAACCTCACCTTAGTCCTTCACAGATGCTCTGAGCAAAATTTGATTCTGAACTGGGAAAAATGTCACTTCCTTGTCTCTGAAGGCATTGTGTTGGGCCACCTTGTGTCTGCTAGAGGAATTGAGGTGGACAAGGCAAAGGTAGATGTGATTGCCAAGCTACCCCCTCCTGAAAATGTGAAGGGAATTCAAAGCTTCCTGGGCCATGCTGGCTTCTACAGGAGGTTTATCAAGAACTTCTCCTATCTTGCCAAGCCACTCACCAATCTCCTGAATCATGAAGTGAAGTTTGTGTTTGATGACACTTGTTTGCAAGCATTCAACCAATTGAAAGACGCTCTCATCATAGCCCCTGTTGTTCAACCTCCTGACTGGACACTGCCATTTGAACTTATGTGTGATGCAAGTGACTTTGCTATTGGAGCAGTCCTTGGCCAGAGGAAAGACAAAGCTGTACATGTTATACATTATGCAAGCAAGACTTTGGATGATGCTCAGATCAATTACACCACCACAGAGAAGGAGCTGCTTGCTGTTGTGTTCTCATTTGATAAGTTTAGACCATACCTGGTTGGACACAAGTGTATTGTCTACACAGACCATGCAGCAATCAGATATTTAGTGAGCAAAAAGGATGCTAAACCAAGGCTCATCAGATGGATCCTTCTGCTCCAAGAGTTTGACATAGAAATTAGAGACAAGAAAGGGTCAGAGAACTCAGTTGCTGATCACTTGTCCAGAATCAACATTGATGAAAACAGAGAGATTCAAGACTTGATGCCAGGAGAACAGCTCATGGCAGTCAGTGCCACCTCACCTTGGTATGCTGACTTTGTGAACTTCCTAGCTTGTGATATTGTGCCAGCAGATCTCTCCTACCAGCAAAAGAAAAAATTCCTCCATGATGTCAAGAGTTACTATTGGGATGAACCTTTTCTGTACAAACATTGTGCTGATGGCATTGTGAGAAGGTGTGTCCCCTCTGATGAAAAAAGTGATGTGATGTTCCAATGCCATTCAGGATTGTATGGAGGACATGCTGGAGTGCACAAGACTCAAGCCAAGATTTTGCAAGCTGGTTTCTTTTGGCCAAGTATGTTCAGAGATGTTCATGAGTACATAATGAAGTGTGATCCTTGTCAAAGAGCAAGAAAGATGTCAAAGAGAAATGAAATGCCCCAAACAGGAATCTTAGAAGTGGAATTGTTTGATGTTTGGGGAGTTGATTTTGTTGGACCCTTGCCATCTTCTCAAGGCTACAAGCATATTTTAGTTGCTGTTGACTATGTGTCAAAATGGGTTGAAGCCATTCCCACTGTTAACGCTGATGCCAAGGCAGTTTGTAGAATGTTCAAGACTGTCATTTTCCCAAGATTTGGAGTGCCAAGAGTTGTAATCAGTGATGGTGGTGCTCACTTCAATAATGACCAGTTTGAGAAGCTTCTGACCAAGTATGGAGTGAAGAATCACAGAGTGACAACTCCTTATCATCCGCAGGCCAATGGCCAAGTGGAGTTGTCAAACAGGGAAATCAAGCAAATCTTGGAGAAAGTTGTGTCCAAGACCAGAGGAGATTGGTCAATGAAATTGCCCGACACTTTGTGGGCTTACAGGACAGCATACAAGACACCCATTGGCATGTCACCTTTCAGAATTGTCTATGGCAAGGCTTGCCATCTGCCAGTCGAATTGGAGCACAGAGCGCATTGGGCAATCAGGAAGCTGAACTTGGACATTGGCAAAGCAGGAAACATGAGGAAACTGCAGTTGTGTGAGCTTGAAGAGCTCAGGAATGATTCCTATGAAACTGCAAAGATTTACAAGGAGAAGACCAAGAAATGGCATGACTCCCACATTCTGAGAAGGGAATTCAAGGAAGGGAAGTCAGTGCTGGTGTATGATTCCAAGTTACACTTATTCTTTGGAAAGTTCAAGTCCAGATGGTTTGGTCCTTGTGTTATCAAGAAAGATCTAGGCCATGGTGCCTTTGAGGTTTATAGCTCAGCTGAGGGAACATTCAAAGTAAATGGCCAGAGGTTGAAGCACTACAGGATCGGAGATTTGATTGAAAACCAAGTTGAAGAAGACGATGAACCAGAGGATGGCTCCAATGCATCCTCTACCCATGCAAACTAGTGATGATGAAGCTATAGTCAAGCTAGTGACTTTAAACAAGCTCTCTTCCAGGAGGAAACCTGGTATCCCTTGTATCATATATTTCCCTTTCACCTTTTTATGTTTTTGCCTTGTGTGTTTGTTTCTTTTTGTTGTTTCAGTGATAACTTGGATGAGGAGAAAGATTGCTGTTGATTGACAAGGCAGAGAAGCAGGAAAACCATCAGGTGAACACTTTCCATTTCCACACATTTGTTAAAATCTGAATCAGAATATCCTATACTGTTGGTTGATCTTGTGTGAAAGTACTTTGTTAAGGAATGAATCAATTTCGCTTGCTTGGACCTGAAAATATCACTTTGCATGCTATGAAGAACTTTGCTTTGAATCTGCTTATAACTCTCGCAAATGCTTTGTTCAGAGCCTAGTTCCACTTTAGAACCTTTGTATGTCTCTACTCAAAGAACCTGTGAAACATCAGTATATTTGTTAATTGCCCTAAGAATGAAGTTCATGATCCATTTCTTAGCCCCTAACCAATTGCATCTGTTGCATTTTTTGCATTAGCAAACACGATCTCTGGATTGTGATTTGTGAAGCGCTAACATACTAACATACTAACATATTAACAGAAAGGAAAAAGTTTAGCATTAGCAACCATGATCTCTGGATTGTGGTGTGTGAAGCACTAACCTGAAAATGCTAAGTAAAACTTGTTGTAAATACCCAAAGCACTAGCACCTATGATCCTGGGATTGTAGTGTGTGAAGCACTAACTAAGTTGACCCATCAAGCTAAGTTACTAACTGACTAACTTGTCTATGCATTAGCCTATTATGTTCCTGGGAACTGTAATAGGTGAAGCACTAATTTTGCATTACATATTGGGCTATGTACTGGATCTTGAGTTTTCAATCTCAGAGTCAATTACTTTATACTCATGTGTCCATGTTGTTTGATCTAGACATACTCAAATTCTCTTGTGAAACTCGTTTTTGAATTGGCAATTGCAAGACTTATCTGCATTGAGTCAGCAATGTCCCTCATCATGCTCTGTTACATTTTGTTTGGTACAATGCACCATTCTTTACTTGAGGACAAGCAAAGGTTTTGGTCTGGGGGTTTTGATCACTCTAAGATTTACACATATATCTGAACCTTGCAACCATAAAACTTGTCTGTTTTACCTCATTTCTACCAGTGTTGCACCAACATTTTACATCATTTGATCCTTTGTCACAGATCAGTGCGCCAAGGCACTTAAATCTACAAGTCAGAGTAATTCAAACATCAGACCAAGCCACCAGGAATGGAGGAGTACATCTTGAGGAGCAAGAAAGAAGCCCTCGGCAGAAACAGGCTGCCACGGCACAAGAAGACAGAAAAATCGGCAAAAGCAGAAAAGCCGATGCCGCCACCAATTCCCACTACTCACTTCGACGCAGCAAGAATGCTACAAAAAGCCTTTAAAAGGAGAGGTCTAGGTTCACTCCCACATAATCCATCTCTCACCCATCCATCCATCGCCACCCAGCCACTCCATCCATCCACCACTCCACAAAAACCTTCCTCCTCCATAGTCCAACACACCGAAAACCTCCACCTTTCCACCCACTTTTCCCTCTACTCCTCTGCTTGCAACAAGAACAGATCAACGGCGCAAGAAAGAACACCATGAACACCACCAAGAACACCTCCAAGAACGTCAAGATGGACAAGGCTCGAAGGATCTGAGGCAAGCTCTTCCTCATCCCTCTTCATCCTCTGCCACGACAGCAACATCTCTGCCTTCTTCTACTTTCTCTGCCACGACAAGCCTTCGGTGACCAACAACAACCTCTCTTCCTTTCCCTCATGCTCTGTGATCTGTTGTGTTGATCTCGCGTTGTAAAACAGTTTGAACCTTGTCCTGGATCTTTGCTATGGTTTGAGTGACACACTCCATTGTAAACTCCAAGATTACTGTGATTTCTGTGTTGCATCTGCCTGATCTGTTAGGTGCAAGACTAGCCTCTGCATCTAGTCCCAAAAATGCATCCCTGCCTCACTTGCTCGTTTGTCCTTTGTTTCCTTGCCTGACAAACAAGAAACATTGGATTTGTTATGTTAAAACTCCCCTGCCTCACTTGCTCGTTTGTCCTTTGTTTCCTTGCCTGACAAACAAGAAACATTGGATTTGTTATGTTAAAAACTTCCAACCTAAAACCTCCTGTTATTTTCCTGTTTACAACACCAAAAACCCCACTTTTCTGCTTAGCTTCTGGAAATTTGGAAATAGTCTCATTTGTGTTGATCCCTGTGGAGACGACTAGAAAAACCCCCCTATAATCTCACTCTGATCACCCGGCACCCTACCGGAGAGGGGAATCGCCACCGGAGGTCTTCTTCATCGCCATGCTTGCCTCCGGAGCGATGAGTGAGTAGTCTACCTTGGACTATGGGTCCATAGCAGTAGCTAGATAGTTGTCTTCTCCACCATGTGCTTCATGTTTAGATCTCATGAGCTGCCCTACATGATTGAGATCACCGTTATGTAATTCTATGATGTTGGTTTGTTGGGATCCGATGAATATTAGTGTTTATGATTAAGTTGCTGTACTGAATTATATCTTTTGTTATCTCTATGTTGTTTATGATCTTGCATGCTCTCCGTTGTTAGTAGCTATCTTGGCCGAGTAGTTGCTAGTGACTCCAAGAGGGGGTATTTATGCTCGATAGTGGGTTCATGCCTCTATTTCACCTGGGGGAGTGACAGAAACCTCTAAGGTGGTAGATGTGCTGTTGCTACTAGGGAGAAAACAACATTCATATGCTCAAGGGCATATGCTTTGTTTACATTACACACTTTGCTTAATGCAATTATCTGTTGTTCGCAACTTAATACTACTGGGGTGTTCGGATTGATATCCCCGGGAGTGGATTATTAGTCATAGATGCAGTTGGATGGCGGTCTATGTATTTTGTTGTAATGCCCAGAGTAAATCTCATAGTGATCTTCTTGACATATCACGTTATCTTTATTCTATCAATTGCCCAACTGTAATTTGTTTACCCAGCATGTTTTATCTCTGGAGAGACACCACTAGTGAACTATGGACCCCGGTCCTATTTACATCATATTGCTATCACATGTTTACTTTCTCGTACTGTTTACTTTACTCGCATACTATATTGTTTTCCACTCGATACGCTCATAATCTTTGTTTCAAGCAAACCGGTGAGATTGACAACCTCATCGCAAGTTGGGAACAAAGTACTTGGTTGTGTGTGTGCAGGTTCCATATCACCTTCAGTCGTCACCGTCTCTCCTCTCCTGATCGATTAAACCTTGGTATCTTAACTGAGGGAAAACTAG
This sequence comes from Dactylis glomerata, assembly GCA_007115705.1. NCBI lineage: Eukaryota > Viridiplantae > Streptophyta > Magnoliopsida > Poales > Poaceae > Dactylis > Dactylis glomerata. The sequence goes on from QXEO01000218.1 coordinate 667,249, forward strand.
CCGCTACACTCATCATACCTTCCTCTTGGGGTTCCCAACGGGCTGGTCATTCACCACGCACAAGGACTTACTGCTCCACGTCAACTACACGCCACCAGCTACTTTTCTGGCGCCATCACTCGGTAGCATGATGATACTAAGCCTCTAGTTTACGATGGTTATGATGATGGGTACAAAATTAGTTATGATTACAATATGCCTCCTATTTTTGATGATTATGGTGATAAGAATAATTATTCTATTGAATCTGCTCCTACTATGATTGTTCATGTGGGGAGTATTAATCCTTTTATGCATGTGGCTCATGATAGGGATGCTTTATGTGATAGTTATATTGTTAGTTCTATTCATGATGATACTGAAAGTTATTATGAGAGAGGGAAACATGGTTTGATGGATCTCCACAATATTGAGTTTCCCCTCTTTATGTTGCAATTCTTGAAGCTATACTTATTTTGCCTTCCTATGCTTTTTGCTTTGCGCTTTCAAGACTTGTCTCTTTACAAGACTATTTTTCATAGGAACTGGTTTAGATTTAAATGTGTTTCATATTGGCTTTTTGATGCTCTCTCTTGCTTCAAGTTCTTATATAGCGCCTTTGCCTTAAGCTCTTTTATGGCGCCTACATGAGCATCTTTGCAAATTACTGCGCCTAGCTCAAAGGCGTTAAAGAAAAGCACTCTTGGGAGATAACCCATTATTTATTTTCAGTACTTTTTCTTTTATTTGAGTCTTGGAAGTTATTACTACTGTAATAACTGCTCCTTATCCGTTTTATTTTGTTGTTGTGCCAAGAGAAGCCTCTAATTTGAGTGAGGTAAGATTTGGGGATGTTGTTGTCCTGAAACATTTTTCGGTGCTGCACCGTAAAAATTCGTGAAAATTCTCTGTAAATCTTTTGGACCTGCGATTTCTTGTGCATATGCCCCAGGTTATATCCAAACTTTCATTAGATGAACACTTTTTGATTTGAGCAACAGAAAACCCTCTAAAAATTTGACCTTTGTCAGCTGTTCTGTTTTGACAGATTTCTATCAATATTGGTGTTTGCCACTTTATTGCTTTCTTTTTGAGTTCTTTTGATCACGGAACTTTTGGGGAAGTTGCTACAGTAGTATATGCTCTATATGTGGTGGTTTTGAGTTGAAACCTGAAGCAAAAAGGGTTGATTCAATGTTATGCTTACACTAATGTTGCTAATAGATTTGTCTTTAGTTTTGTATGAAGGAAGTTTTCAAGTGTAGGGATTGGAGAATGATTAGATGAGTTGAAGAATGGACAAAAGCTCAACCTTGGGATTCCTATGTCACCCCAAGAAATATCCAAGAGGTACAAGCGTCAAAGCTTGGGGATGCCCCCGAGGCACCCCTTCTTCATCGGCAAAAATCAGGTCACCTTTCAACACACTATATTTTTATTGCTTCATGCATTATGCGTTTTTCCTTGGAGTGTCAGTTGTTTTTGCTTTTAGTTTTCCTTTTGTTTTGTTTGCTGCAATAAATGGTTTGATCACATCATGTTGTTTTGGAGGGATATGAACTCCGTTTTTCATTGCCAAGAACACTCTAGTTTTCACTCTTTTCGTTCAACGAGTGTTCTCTTTTTCTGCTACTGCGTTTAACTTTTGTTTTTTGCCTTGATTTTTGTTCAGATCTTCTTTTATCTTTGTATCAAGGTGTATTTTGACCACTGGTCTATGTTGGTTTTCATCAAAAGAGTTTCCTAAAAAAGGTTTGAATGGTGTTGGAAAAGAGAAAAAGTTTCATGCAAAAAAGTGGTACAAAAAGGAGCTTGTGTAGACTGTGGCCTAGGCTTTTGCATGTCATGCTTGATGTCGTTTTGATAGTATGCTTAGTGGTTTTGCTGTAGCATGACTTGTCTCAAATGACTGAGATTGCTTAATGAGCCTTTGAAAAATCATGCGTTGTTTTAATTATTTGGAAGCATTATTTTAGTTTTCTCCTTTGATGCTTTATTTGGGTTGACTTGGCGCATGCTCACACATGTTTGACTCATACAAAGTCGCCATAAGCCTCTATAATAATTTAGTTTTTGACTTTTGATGCCATCTTATGCTTCTTTTAATCTTGCTTTGTCGCTCTGCATGATTATGGCCGTTATTGCTCTCTTAGTTGGTCGCTCCCAGTCTTTTGCTAGCCCTCATTTTGTACTGAGTATGAGCTCTACTCATGCATCCAAATCCTAAAAACTAAGTTGTTCCAAAGTGTCCACCATACATACCTATTAGCAATTTGCTATTCCAAAGTACATTTGACTTGCTTTTATCTATCCTTCAAATTAAACTCTTTTTGGTGTTATGCGAAAATTGGTCAGTAAAGCTCTCACAAACCTGATGGCACACTTTACTCTTCTCATTTTAAAATTTTGACATTGTGGCTCTCTTATGTTGTTTTTTATGCTTCCAAGTTGTAAGTTGGAAATTAGCCCAGCCATGCCGTCATGGGGCAAGCTTTCAACATTGCACTATCTTTTATTTGAGTTGATATCGTGATCTTTTGTTTATAGATACTCGCGATGTGAAATGAATTGGGAATCTTGCGGGATCATGGAGTTTGTATATGTGTTAGAGAAATGCCTAGGCTGCTAATCTAAGCCATGCATAATTCATGGTGGAAATTTACAGCATGCCCATAGTGAACATTCGACGACGCATCTCACAATAAAAAGTTATACCAATGGTAAATAAAAGAGATGCCGAGGTGTTCATTGTCTGTTTGTCCTGTCATTTTGATGTGGGCTTGTTCCATGTCATCGGGCACGGAGGTACCCCATTGGCGGTTCTCGATGATACGTGTATACTTACAATGACAAGAGCTTGCTTGGGACTCTAAGTAAAGTAGCATGAGGTTTGGGTATTCGTACTTCACGGGACACGAGGTTTTCAACTTATGAGTTGTCAAGCATATGCATCATAAGTGTACTTGCATTAACTTTAACCATTCAAGATGCCTATGATGGGGGCAATGAGAGCTCAAAGCTAGTAAATACCATAATTTTTGAAGGTTTATAAAACTTGCAATCACTGCTTCCCTCCGCGAAGGGCCTTTCTTTTACTTTTTATGTTGAGTCTCCACCTTCTATCTTTATGCACCATCTAAGAGAGCATAGTTGTCATTCTGAGTATAATGTGCATAGTCCCAAAGTTTATTATTGATTGATTCATGACGTTGGTTTCACTTGTTCTTAAATTACTTGTATCTAGTCGCCCTCTTAAACTTGAAGGTGTCTGATGTCTACGCACTTCTATTCTTGTAGACACTTGTTGGGCCTCCAAGTGCAGAGGTTTGTAGAACAGCAGCAAGTTTCCCTTAAGTGGATCACCCAAGGTTTTATCGAACTCAGGGAGGAAGAGGTCAAAGCTATCCCTCTCAAGCAACCCTGCAATTACGATACAGAAAGTCTCTTGTGTCCCCAACACACCCAATACACTTGTCAGATGTATAGGTGCACTAGTTCGGCGAAGAGATAGTGAAATACAAGTGGTATAGATGATTATAAGTAGTAAATATGACTTGAAGTAAATATCGCTGCGAGCAAACAAGTAACAAAACAGCAAGTAAACGGTGTGCAATGCTTGGAAACAAGGCCTAGGGATCATACTTTCACTAGTGGACACACTCCCAACAATATAACATGATTGAACAAATAAACAACTTCTCTCCACTATGGTACTCTGAATTGCTCTCCTATTGAACAACACTAATCATTGTGTAGTGGCTACAGAAGCACCCCTTAAAGTTCATCAAGTACTTGACAAACACCACTCATAGAGATATCCAAATCATATCACAAATCAAGATAGATATCATTGCAACTTAGACCAAGTACTAACACGGTGCACACACTGTCAACATTACACCATGAAAGGAGGAATAGATCACTCAATACTATCATAGCAATAATTATTCTCATAATCCACAAGAGATCACAATCATAGCCTAAACCAAGTACCACCATGATGCACGCACTGTCACCGTTACACCATGGCAGGAGGAATAGATTACTTTAATAATCACCACTAGAGTACACATAATATCTGAATAATAACATCTACTTGTTCAACATGATACAAAGCTCACGATCACATAAAGATCACATCATGGGAGAGAGAGGTGAACCACATAGCTACCGGTAGAGCCCTCAGCCCCGGGGATGAACTACTCCCTCCTCATCATAGGAGACAGCAAGGTTGATGGAGATGGCGGTGAGGTCGATGGAGACGGCGGAGACGACGATGGAGACCGATGGAGATGGCTCCGGGGGCACTTCCCCGTCCCGGCAGGGTGCCGGAACAGAGACTTCTGTCCCCCGAAATTCATCGACGGCGGCGGCGGAGCTGCGGAACTGTTTTTGGAAAATTGCCGAATCCCCTAGGGTTTTCCGTCCCGAGGCTTTATATAGGCGAAGGGGCGATGTCAGAGGTGGCCCCAGGCCCCCTCACACCATGGCGGCACGGCCAGGGCCTGGGCCGCGCCAGCCATGTGTGTGGGGCCCTGGTGGCCCCTCTCCTACTCCTCTTCGGATCTCTGGAAGCTTCCGGGTAAAATAAGACTTCAGGAACTTGTTTCGTCCAATTCCGAGAATATTTCCTGTGTATCACTTCTGAAACACAAAAACAGCAGAAAACAGGGAACTGGCACTGTGGCAACTCGTTAGTAGGTTAGTTCCGGAAAATGCATAAAAGTGCCACGAAGTGTAACGAAACATCGGGTAAATGGTGTAAAAACAAGCATGGAGCATCAAAAATTATAGATACGTTGGAGACGTATCAGTGTCCTATGCATTTATGTTTTGCTCTCTCATGAAGGACAAGCTGAAAACCATTTTTATGTTTTTCCATATGATTTGAACACACGTTTGACTTTCATTGTTTCATTTTCATGACCTTTTGTTTGTGTTCTTTTTCATGTTATAACATGGTTGCTAAGTTTCTTATTGTCAAGATTATATCTTCATGCTCATGTTTGAAGTTCTTTGATCTCAGCACTCAATGCTCTATCTCGTTGATCAAATTATGATGGTGCATGTCACCTCAAAAATTATACTTTTGTTATCACTTACCTACTCGTGGACGAGCAAGAGTTAAGCTTGGGGATACTGATACGTCTCAAACGTATCTATAATTTTTGATGCTCCATGCTTGTTTTTACACCATTTGTCTTGTGTTTCATTACACTTCGTGGCGTTTTTATGAGATTTCCAGAACTAACCTATTGACAAGATGCCACAGTGCCAGTTCCCTGTTTTTTGCTGTTTTGTGTTTCAGAAATGCTACACAGGAAATATTATCGGAATTGGACGAAACAAGTTCCAGAACTCCTATTTTTCCCGGAAGAGGACCGAAGACCGAACGAGAGTCGGAGGGGGGCCAGAGGGCAGGCACACCATGAGGGGGGGCGCCCACCCTCCTAGCCGTGCCCAGGGGTGGTGAGGCCCCCCTGGTGGCCCTCTGATGCCGCCTCTCTGCCTATTTAAAGCCTCCCGAAGTCCAAACCCTAAATCAGTCGGTGTTTTTCCCAGAACAGTTCCGCAGCGCCGCCGCCGTCGAAGACAAATTTTGGGGGACAGAAGTCTCTGTTCCGGCACCCTGCCGAGACGGGAAAGTGCCCCCGGAGCCATCTCCATCGGTCTCCATCGCTGTCTCCGCCGTCTCCATCGACCTCACTGCCATCTCCATCAACCTTGCTGTCTCCTATGATGAGGAGGGAGTAGTTCTCCCCGGGGCTGAGGGCTCTACCGGTAGCTATGTGGTTCACCTCTCTCTCCCATGATGTGATCTTTATGTGATCATGAGCTTTGTATCTAGTTGAATTGGTAGATGTTATTATTCAGATATTATGCTACTCACGTGCTTTATATTGTAAACTCCGGAGACACCTCGTATCGTAATGGGAAGGTGACTAGTGTGCTCATTATGTGTGTCTTTTTGGTTAATGTCTCTATGAATTGTTGGTGTTTGTTGGAACCATCTAGTGTGTTCACGGTGATAGTGTGGGACAACCTAGTTTGGGTACATATGGACTTTGTGGAGTGCTTCGTAGCCCTATGCATGATTAGTGTTCGTTTTCCATTGGAGAATTGTTTTGAGTTGCATATTGATGATAGTATCTATTGGTTCAATTATGTTATATTTGTTGGGAGTGTGTCCACTAGTGAAAGTATGATCCCTAGGCCTTGTTTCCAAGCATTGCACACCGTTTCCTTTCATTTTGTTACATGTTTGCTTGCAGCGATATTTATTTCAGATTACATTTACTACTTATAATCATCACTATGGCTTGTATTTCACTATCTCTTCGCCGAACTAGTGCACCTATAGATCTGACAAGTGTATTGGGTGTGTTGGGGACACAAGAGACTTTCTGTATCATAATTGCAGGGTTGTTTGAGAGGGATAGCTTTGACCTCTTCCTCCCTGAGTTTGATAAACCTTGGGTGATCCACTTAAGGGAAACTTGCTGCTGCTCTACAAACCTCTGCACTTGGAGGCCCAACACTGTCTACAAGAACAGACGCGTGCGTAGACATCAATAACCAACTAAGGAGGATACTTCCACACTGCAAACTATTCTATAAGATAACTTCTCTATTCATGATATGACTCTACTTGAAAAGTAAATGAGTAAAAGGTGATGATGTGATACCGCGGCACTCCCCCAAGCTTGGAACAAGCCAAGGGGATGCCAATACCAATGACGAATTACTCCTTCGGCGGTGGGTGTGAGTCTTTATCATCATCGTACTACCAAGGTAGAGGTCCCCCGTCAAGGGAGGATGTCTTGGTCTCCAATATCCTGAAACTTGCAGCAGCACTCATTTGTTGAAATCTAGCTTCATACTCACAGTTTTGGTTCTGCAAGTCGTAGAGTTGTGCTTGTAATTGGTTAGTGGTCTCATGGAGCGAAAAGATGTCCCTCCAGAGTTATGTAGTCTCTTTCTTGTACTTGGTAACAAGCTCTTGATTAATCCTATGGATGATGTCCACCTCGCGTTCCGCCATCTTCTTATATTTAAAAACTTCTTGTTCCAGTGCTTCCATCCTGGCTTCGAGACTCCCTTCTCCCTTAGGGACTTGGACATCTTTGATCTGCAACTCCCCATCTTTGAGCAACAACTCCTTCGGATGCATCTTCAGCTCCCTCATATACGGATTAATGGTATTTGCAAGAGGGTTCCCCTCGGATGGACCGGACAAAGACATTGCAACCTCAAAGCTGAGAACAATCCCCTGACAGAAACAGCTCGAAACGAAAACACAACGAGAAAATGATATACCAACCTCGGGGACTCCGGGGGGTTATATAGGCAAAAATTAAACATCAAGACAAAATCACAGGAGGAAACCGGGATGGAAACGAGCTCCGGGGTGGTCACACACCAGGGCGGCGCGGCCAGGGGTGGGCCCACGCCCCCTGTGTGTGTGGGCACTCAGGACTCTGTCTCCTGCCCATTTTCGTCTCGTGATTTTTCATATTTAGCAAAAATAATAAAAATATAACTGAAAAAGTTTAACGCGAACCTTTTCTGACTAGAACTATTACCTATTCGAAAACGAACTCTGCAGGTTCCTGCATATTGTCCTGGATGAATTCTTCCGGAGAAACCATTTGAATAACATCAACATCTTCATTTTATGAATCTCCAGCAATATAATGTTTGAGTCTTTGCCCATTCACCACTTGTGTAGTGTCATCTTTTAACGAAGCAATCTTTATCGCACCTGAGCGGTACACTTCTACAATAACATATGGTCCTTCCCATTTAGAGAGTAATTTTTCTGCAAAAAATCTGAGACAAGACCTATACAATAGAACTTTCTCACCAACATGAAACTCTCTTTTAAGAATTCTCTTATCATGCCATTGCTTAACTTTCTCTTTGAAAAGTCTGGCATTCTCATAGGCTTCGTTTCTCCACTCATCTAGAGAACTCAAATCTAACAACCTTTTCTTACCGGCAAGTTTAAAATCCCTATTAAGCTCTTTCACTGCCCAAAAAGCTTTGTGTTCTAATTCTAAAGGCAAGTGACACGCTTTTCTGTAATCCATTTTGTAAGGAGACATGCCCATGGGGTTCTTATCAGCAGTTCTATAAGCCCATAAAGCACCATTTAACTTGCTAGCCCAGTTTTTCCTAGATCTATTGACAGTCTTCTGCAAGATAGACTTGATCTCTCTATTTGAAAGCTCTACCTGTCCACTAGTTTGGGGATGATAAGCAGAAGCAATTCTATGATTAACGTCATATCTAGCAAGAGTTTTTCTAAAACCGCCATGAATAAAATGAGAACCTCCATCAGTCATAAGATATCTAGGCACACCAAACCTAGGAAAAATAACATCCTTAAGCATTTTTAACGAGGTCTCACCATCGGCACTCTTTGTAGGTATGACTTCTACCCACTTGGTAACGTAATCAATAGCAACAAGTATATGAGTATAACCTTTTGAAGGAGGAAAAGGACCCATAAAGTTAAATCGCCAACAATCAAATGGTTCAATAACAAGAGTGTAACTCATAGGCATTTCATTACGTCTAGAAATATTACCAACTCTTTGACATTCATCACAAGATAAAACATACCTTCTAGCATCTTTAAAGAGGGTTGGCCAATAAAAACCTGATTGTAGAACCTTTTGTGTGGTTCTATCTCCAGCATGATGTCCTCCATAAGCGCTTCCATGGCATTTTCTCAATATTTCTTGTTGCTCATATTCTGGTACGCATCTTCGCATAATACCATCAACTCCTTTATATAGGTGTGGGTCATCCCAAAAGTAATGCCTCAAATCATAAAAGAACTTTCTTCTTTGCTGAGCTGTAAAGGTTGGAGGCAGATACTTGGAAACAATAAAGTTAGCATAATCAGCATACCAAGGAAGGTCTCACGAAGTTACATTTATTGAAGCCAACTGTTTATTTGGAAAACTATCATTAACAGGAATAGGATCAAAAGAAATGTTTTCCAATCTAGATAAATTGTCAGCAACCGGATTTTTTAGCACCTTTCCTATCTATAATATGCAAATCAAACTCTTGTAAAAGCAACACCCATCTAATAAGCCTAGGCTTAGCATCCTTCTTAGACATAAGATATCTAATAGCAGCGTGATCAGTATGAATAGTAACTTTAGAATCAACAATGTAAGGTCTAAACTTGTCACATGCAAAAATAATAGCAAGAAACTCTTCTGAGTAGTAGCATAATTCTTCTGAGCAGCTTCAAGAGTCTTACTAGCATAATGAATAACATTCAACTTATTATCTACGCGATGTCCAAGAACAGCACCAACAGCAAAATCACTAGCATCGCACATAATTTCAAAGGGTAAATTCCAATCAGGTGGTTGAACAATAGGAGCAGTAGTTAAAGCCTTCTTAAGAGTTTCAAAAGCTTCCTTACAATCATCATCAAAGACAAATGGTACATCTTTTTGAAGAAGATTAGTAAGAGGCTTTTAAATCTTAGAGAAATCTTTAATAAATGTCCTATAGAAACCAGCATGACCAAGAATACTACGAATACCTTTAACATCTCTGGGATAGGGCATTTTCTCAATTGCTTCAACCTTTGCTCTGTCAACTTCAATACCTCTTTCAGAAATTTTATGTCCAAGGACAATTCCTTCATTTACCATAAAGTGGCATTTCTCCCAATTAAGAACAAGATTAGTTTCTTCACACCTCTGCAAAACTTTATCAAGATTGTGCAAACAATTATCAAAAGAAGTTCCATAGATGGAGAAATCGTCCATGAAAACCACCACAATTTCTTCACAAAAGCCATGACAAATAGCAGACATGCATCTTTAAAAAGTAGCAGGAGCATTGCATAAACCAAACGGCATACGTCTATAAGCATAAGTTCCATAAGGACAAGTAAAAGTGGTTTTCTCTTGATCTTCCTTTCTAACAGCAATCTGAGAGAAACCAGAATAACCATCAAGAAAACAAAAGTGAGTCTTCTTAGACAGCCTCTCTAACATTTGATCTATAAATAGTAAAGGATAATGATCTTTCTTGGTAACTTTGTTTACCTTTCTAAAATCAATGCACATCCTATAACCAACTACTACCCTTTGAGGAATAAGCTCGTTATTCTCATTAGGCACAACAGTCATACCTCCTTTCTTAGGAACACAATGAACAGGACTAACCCATCTACTATCAGCAATACGATAAATAATACCAGCATCAAGGAGCTTCAATACCTCATTTCTTACCACTTCCTTCATCTTGGGAATTAAGCGGCGTTGATGTTCGACAACTGGCTTTGCGTCTTCCTCCATGTTAATAGCATGCTGACATAAAGTGGGAGAAATTCCTTTTAAATCATCAAGAGTATATCCCATAGCCCCTCGATGTTTCCTCAATATCTCCAATAACCTTTCTTCTTCCTTTCCTGAAAGTTTTGAACTGATAATAATAGGATATATTTTCTTATCATCTATATAAGCCTACTTAAGATCATCAGGTAAAGGTTTTAATTCAAAAACAGGATCTTCCTTAGGTGGCAAAGTTGTACCAAGATCCTCCACAGGTAGATTGTGCTTGATCAACGGTGGTTGACGAAAGAAAATATCATCAATCTCTTCTCTTTCCTTCCTATAAACATCACTTTCATGGTCCTCCATGAATTGCTGCAAAGCATTATTAGGAGCAAGAGCAATAGAAGCAAGCTGTTCAACTCGGAAATTTTCATTAGGCATGTCATTTTCATCAGAAGTCTTAGCAAACTTGGAAAAATTAAACTCATAAGATTCTCCATTAAACTTAGTAAAAAAATTCTCCTTCTTACAGTCTATCACCGCACCACAAGTATTCAAAAAGGGTCTACCAAAAATAATAGGACAAGTTTTACTAGCTTCCTTACCAAGTACTAGAAAATCAGTGGGATATTTAGTCTTACCGCATAAAACTTCCACATCTCGAACAATACCAAGGGGCCAAACAGTCTCTCTGTTAGCAAGCTGAACAACCACATCAATATCCTCAAGTTCACAAGGGCCAATTTCATGCATAATTTCTCTGTAAAGCTCTAGAGGAATGGCACTTGAACTCGCACCAATGTCACATAAACCATAATAGCAATGATCTCCAATCCTGACAGAAATAACAGGAATACTTGTTATCCTACGCCTATTAGGATGTGAAATAATGTTAGTAGCATCTTCACAAAAGATAATATATTCATCCCCTACATCTTTAGTAACAAGGTCCTTCAATATAGCCACAGGAGATTTAATAGTAATTTGCTCATCAGGTTCTACAGCTTTCTTGGTACTTTTATTAGACAAACTTACCAAAGTAGAATCCTCTTTTACCTTAGCAGGGAAAGGTGTCTTCTCAAAATAAGGTTCAGGCAGAATGCTATCAACAGTACAAACTTCAGTAGCTATAGATGGAATATGACTAATAGAATCTTTATAAGGCGCATGATATTTGTTCCAATCTTTCTTTGGAACATCAAGATAAAAGGCAAAAGCCTTAAAACAGTTAGCAAGTATTTGAGAATCAAGACCATAAGCAGTGCTAACATTATGAAAGTCATCAGTTCCCATAAAAGTTTTAATGCATTCATAATCATAATTTATACCTGACCTCCTACCTTTGTCGTTTTCCCATCCTTCAGCATTTTCTTGAATACGGTCAAGAAGATTCCACTTAGCATCTTCTTTCATATGAGTAAATGATCCAAAACAGGAAGCATCCAAATAATCCTTATCATGAAGAGCAAGCCTCGCATAAAAATTATCAATAACAATATTACTGGGGAGCTCATGAATGGGACATTTGAGCATTAGTAACTTCAATCTCCCCCACGCTTGGGCAATACTCTCTCCATCATGAGCCCAAAAGTTATATATTCGATTACGATCTTTATGAATTTCACTTGGAGGATAAAACTTGGAATAAAAGAGAGGCACAATTTCCTCCCACGCAATAGATAGACCATCTTTAAGCAGCCGATACCACTCCTCAGCTCTGCCTTTCAGTGATAAAGAGAATAGCTTCCTCTTAAATTTGCTTGATGAAATACCTGCACACTTGAACAACTCGCATAATTCATGTATAAAGAGTAAATGATCACCCGGATGGACAGTTCCATCTCCTGAATAGCAGTTATCCATAACACGTTCAACAATTTTCGTAGGTATTTTAAAAGGATCTAATTGAGCAGGTGGTGGTGGTGGTTCATCCACATGTGCCGCAGTGGTAGTAGTGTTCCCGAATAGGAACCCAAATGGAGAACTCTCCCTAGCAAAATAAAATAAAAATAAAAGATAGAAATAAAAACAATACTCACAGCGATGGTTACCTTTACCAAATCCACTCTTCAATAGCGCTTCACTCCCTGGCAATGGCGCCAGAAAATAGTCTTGCTGACCCACAAGTATAGGGGGTGTATCATAGTACTTTCGATAAATAAGAGTGTCGAACCCAACGAGGAGCAGAAGGTGTTGACAAGTGGTTTTGATCAAGGATTCACTGTAAATACTAGCAAACGGGTTTTCAGGGGTATTTGGTAATGCAAATAAATAAAGTGCAAGTAAATAAAAGATAGTAATAGTAATTGTTGCAAGAGGCCCAATCCTTTCTAGAGCAAAGGACAAGCTGGTTGTGTAACTTATGATAACCAAACATTCTCGAGGACACACAGGAGTTTCTGTCAAGTGCTTTCGCTTCATGTTGCTAAATAATCTTTATTGGTTTGATAGGTGTTATGGGGGTGAACCTGTGCTAGCGCACTACCCTTACTAGGATAAATACACACTTGTGATTATACCCATTGCAAGCATCCGCAAATACAAGAAAGTAATTAAGATAAATCTAACCACAACCTTAAACTCTAAGATCCTACGCTCCCTGGTGCAATGGTTTCCCATTTGAGGTTTAGGTTTCTGTCACTCCAGCAACCCCACAATTGGTAGCCAAATACACAATGCATCTCACTAGGCCCATAAATGGTGAAGTATCATGTAGTCGACATTCACATGACACCACTAGTGAAATAGCACCACAACAAATAAATATCAAACCATTAAATATTACTCAACATAATTCCACTACTAACGACTTGACTTCTCCCATGTCCTCAAGAACTAAACGAACTACTCACAAGACATCATATGGATCATGATCATAGTTGAAATAATGGTAAATAACAATCTAAACATAAACCTTAATTCAACGGTTCCACTCAATGGCATCAACCACAAGAGTAATCAACACCGGAAAAGTTTCCCCTAAGAATTTGACAAGATTCAACTCAAGATGTTACAGCAGGATGGCAAGGTGATGGTAGAGATGAAGGTGCTGGTGATGAGGATGATGGTGATGATGATCCCGATGAAGTCCGGTGCGATGATGATGACGATTGCGACGATCTCCCCTCTCCGGGAAAGAATTTCCCTGGTAGATTCCTGCCCACCGGAGAGCTTTTCTCTCTCTGGTGTTTTCCGCCCTACAGAGGCGGCGGTGTCTATATCTGAGCCCCCCCTTGACTTAGGTTTTTGGGGACGATGAAATACGTGAAGGGGCGATGACAAAAGTGGGCCAGGGTGGCCACACAACAGGCCGGCGCGGCCAGGGGCCAGGCCGCGCCCCCTGTGTGTGTGCCTGCCTTGTGGGTCCTCTCGACTTCTCCTTCTGGCTTCTTCAGTCTTCTGTTAAAATGTAATTTTCTGGTATTTTTCTGGAATTTTCTGATCTTCCGAAATATGGTGTCTTGATAGTCCTTTTTCCAGCAGAATCCCAACTCCGACAGCAAATCCTCCAATGATTATCAAACATGTAAAAACAGAGGAAACAACATAAGTATCATCTCTAAATGTGAAATATATCAATGAATAACAGTAAATTATGATACAAAATAGTGATGCAAAATGGACGTATCAATAACCCACATAGTAAAAGCTCAGTGGTTGCATGGTACGCCAATTTAATGCAGCAACAATATCTATGAACGAACATTTAGAACATCGCCAAAACGGCCATGCTGTCGCACTTCAAACTTCAGCACAGGTTGGCCGAGGTGTGACCACGCCCTGGCTTCCGCGAGGCAGTGGGAGCATCATCAGGCTCTGCGTGGCAGCCCCTCCCACCTCTTTCCAGCAGCAACCCTAAGCCCCTCCCCATCTTCAGGACACGAGCACCTCAAGGAGGACCTACTTAGATCTCGCTGTGCTGCTCTAGTGCGCGGCGTTACTCGACGGAGAGGATGGTGGTAGACATATCTCCAGGAATACATGTTAGATGAAAATGTTGTGGCAATGAACTACTCTGTAGTCTTGGGTCTGAAAACATTCCACTCTCTCATGCATAGCAACTTAATCAAATCCTATTTGCATGAGGATGCTGTTTTCAAGGATTTTTCAGCAAGTACTGTACCACTTCAGAACCCAAAATTAAAAGCAAAATTAGGAGATACCATGGGAAGTATTACCAGCAAGCCATCAAAGCCAAAGGCAGCAGCCAGCAATGCAAGCCTCTCTGCATACATCTCTGTAGAATCCTCTGTTGCAAAAAACTCCCTGCAAATTTCTGCACATTTATCCCACTATGGTGTTGAATCGAACAAGCAGTAAAGACCCGCGATGCAAATGAGCTCCAATTGTCTTTGGCGGCGAAGAAGACTTGCGATAGTGTGACGCGATGAAGCCTTGTCTTTGAGAGCGCAGTCGCATGAAGGAGAAGTGGAGAGTCCCGATGTGCCAACACCAGGAGCACGATGCCATGTCATCATCCGACACCAGCAGCACAATACGACAAGCAGCAGTTGAAAGAGGGACCAGTCCATCTAACATAACAGTGACGCGCTCCGACCGTGGCAGTACAGAACCTGTCGTGATGCCTCGGGTGTGGATCGCAGAGGCACTCCAACCCCGCATCAGGTAGCTATGGAAGCACATTCTTGGCCACAACACGCGTCATAGCGGAGAGGCATCAGTGAGCTCTCTGTTGCTGGATAGGAGGGATGGCGGTGGAGCCAGGCCATGGGGTACCGCAGAGTATTTTAGCAGGTATATTTGATGATGAAGCCCTAATAAAATAGATGGATCTGTTGTGAAATAGCTTCTATGCTGGACCTAAAAGTTAGAACACAATGAATCTGTTTGAATAATTAGAATGGGTGGGAATAACATAATAAGATGGATCGACCCACAATTTCTTGTTCTTGATGAGGTGCATCCTAGATTCCCCATCTAGGCACACCAAATTTCAAAGTTGGAATAAACAACTACAATCACAATTCAATGGGATAAAAGAGGATCCGGAGGTAGACATAGGAGCAGGTCACGGGAATCCTTACGTCGGCCTGACCTCTGTATTGGCGGTGCTTCCACCGGCCGCCGCTCTGAACGGCATGACCACTTCGTCTACCACTCCGCCCTGTAGTCCCACTGGACTGCACGAGGAGCATGGGAGCCTCCGAGGACCTTAGCGCCATCTTTTTCCCCTCCCACACTTTGCAATGGCTGGCGATCCGACCCCAGAGTGAAATAGGAAGTGGAGGTGCTCGTTGGGGCACAGTGGCGCACCTACCAGTGACTGCTATTGCTGCTGAAGAATTCTGATGCACTATCCCCTGCAGCGCGATAAGATGCCTGCCAAGGGCCGCTACAGCATCCGGGCCTTGTCGCTCTTCTCGGCGGCCCTCCTCAACGCTTCCTTTGCTGGCAGACGCGGACGCGACAGTGATAGCAAGGAGAGGGAAGCGGCAGCGCAGGTGGCGGGAAGGGGAAGAGGAGGTGGAGGTGGAGGCGGAGTTGGGGCTGGGGCCATGATGCGCTGTGGAGGGGAGAGGGTTGTGGAGAGGTTGGGGAACGAACAGAGATCGTGTTTGTCCGATCGAGTAGTGGGAAGGGTGGTCATGTGCGTGCAATGGGCCTGGCCCATTCGGCAATTCACGGGAAGGGTGTGAGACGGCCTACCAACATCAATCAGACACCACTTCTAGACAATTAATATAATTTAGATATTTAGAGAGGATAATGGTCCACTGTGCCGTTTGGAAGGCATTGATGTAGTATTATTTTTAGTATTTTTGATAAGTGGAAAGGATATATTTGGAGAATAATAGGTCGGCGTGACAATTGGTAGACGTTAATGTACAATTTTTTTGACTATATGTGGCATACAACAATGATTGGAGGAGGTAATAGGCATGTATGCCAACTGAAAGGAATTAATGTAGCATAAGGGAACCATATATCTCGAGGTACTAGGTCACCATGCCAATTGGAAGGCATCGATATAGTTGATATATTTTATATTTGGATATCTAGTATAAATGGAAATAATCTATTTGTAAGGTTAGTTATGCCAAATGCATCTATATAGTTCATATTTCAATATCTATCATAAAGAAACAATATAGTTTTAGAAGGTAATAGGTCATAGATCCAATGGATGTAGAAGTTGACATTTAAATATCCAACACAAAGGGAACAATATATTTGGAGAGGGTAATGGTCCACTGTACCGATTGGAAGGCATTGATGCAGTATTAGTTTTAGTATTTGCCATAAGTGGAAAGGATATATTTGAAGAATAATAGGTCGTGTGATAATTGGTAAACATTAATTTACAAAAAATTGTTATATATGGCATATTGACCACAATAATTGGAGGAGGTAATAGGCATGTATGCCAATTAAAAGGAATTAATGTAGCATAAGGGAAGCATATATCTTTATGTAGCATAAGGGAAGCATATATCTCAAGGTACTAGGTCACCATGCCAATTGGAAGGCATCGATATATTTTATATTTGGATATATAGTATAAATGAAATAATCTATTTGCAAGGTTTGTTGTGCCAAATGCATTTATCTAGTTTATATTTCAATATCTATTATAAAGAAACTATATAGCTTCAGAAGTAATAGCCCATACACTAGTAGAATAACGAGTATTAGAGACACCAGGTAGAGGCGGTTGTAGTCAAAATAATTTGGGCCGGCCTTAATCATGTGACCCTAAGCCGGGGTTTTCAAATCAGCCATCTGTAATAAAAAGCCGACTCTACAAAAAGACTTTCGGTGGCGGCCCGTATTTATAGCTGCCGTACGTCAACATAGGGATGGTCAGGAAAATGGGTCGGGTGCATTAAATCAGTTATTCAAGACAAACAAAATTTCTGGGTCACTATTCGAAAACCCAAAGATGATGCCCCCGCATTTGCGAGGGCCACCTTGCTAGTGTAACTAATTATAAGCTAAATAAAATTCGAGCCTATGGTACCTCTCTCTGTTAAAAAAAATACTACCCAATAATCTGGAAACAAGAATTGACTATTTTTTGTCTCTTACAAATAAGGCACACCTTTTTTATCGATAGTGAAAGGAAATTTTGCATTACGAACATCTGTGATATATTTCACAGAGAATACACAACACACGAGTATTTATAATCTAAACCCTTATGATAGGTAATTCTTATTTGAAAATCTTGATTTGGTATATAGGATTACAAATTGTTGGCTCCAAGAATCGGGTGCCGATGATTTTTCTACCTAATAGAACATGATGTAATTCTGAGGCATGTAATGGCAAATAGGTTCACCGCGCTCTCCGCCCAGTAGCTCAAAGTACTGCTTGTCCCAGTCGGATGTGTTCATGTGGCACATGGCGGTCGTTGTCACAAGTTGCATGCCATTTTTCTCATCCTTGAGTACAACCCTAAAAGACTGCACTTCTTTCGGCCGATGGCAATAGAAGACCTCATAAGGAAAATCCATAGGGTGGCATGGCACCATACTATTGCTTACTGGGGTGATCTGTGCCACAACGTATCTAGAGCTGGGGGTCTCGTGCCCATGAATCCTTGTAATGGCTGCTCGTGTGCGGCTGGCTCCTAATGCTTTGGTGGCGAACCTTGCCATTGCTCCGCGGGATGAGAAGCACATGTGAGGTTCATCCTTGTCACTCGGCTTGCCGCAGGAACGAAGGGTCTCAGCTACCTGCTTTGCCTTCATGGAATCGTGAGGTATCTTGAAGTGCGAAAGGATGGTTCCCAAGTACTTTGGCTCCAACGGAGTAGAGACAGAAATATCAGACTTCGGCAAACCAGCTTTTGCAAAGATGGTGCCTTCCGGCAGTACAGTGCCAACATGCAGACTCTTTTTCAGGAACAACATGCCGGTTTGAACTTTTATGTGCTGGTGTCTTTTTTGTGCTTCAGGAACAGGAGAACCTGCATAGTTATATAGCTTCAGTTGAACAAAATCGACAAGGCAATGTTATTTTTGGAGATTTAGTACAACATGTTATATTCTGCAGGTAATAACAAACTATGATCTTATTCAGAATTGACATATTCTCAACTTGGTAGGGTAGCACAAGTACTTACCCAAAGGTGCTGAATCTTCGTCCCAATGTACAGCATAAGAACTTGCAGCAAAACCACTTTCTTCTGCAGAAAATAGTTATATAACATCAGTTGAACAAAATCGACATGGCAATGATATTTTCTGGAGATTTAGTACAACATGTCATATTCTGCAGGTAATAACAAATTATGATCTTACTCAGAATTGACATATTCTCAACTTGGTATTGTAGCACAAGTACTTACCCAAAGGTGCAGAATCTTCGTCCAAATGTACAGCATAAGAACTTGTAGCAAAACCATTTTCTTCTGCAGAAAATAACATATAATTAATTACTCATAATTACAACATTATCAACTTGGTAAGCAAACCGGAGTACTTACTAGAAGCTTGATGATTTCCTTTCATAAGAACTTGCAGTAAAACCATTTTCTTCAACAGGAAATAACACACAATGAGTTGACATGTAATTAACACATTCTTAACTTGGTAAGCAAGCCCAAGAACTTACTAGCAGCTTGAGGATCTTCTTTCCAGTTTACCGCATAAGAACTTGAAGCAAAACCATTTTCTTCTGCAGGAAACAACACACAATGAGTTGACTTGTAATTAACACATTGTCAACTTGGTAAGCAAGCCCAAGTACTTACTAGAAGCTTGAGGACCTCCTTTCCAATTTACCGCATAAGAACTTGCACCAAAACCATTTTCTTCTACAAGAAATAACACACAATCAGTTGACTTGGAATTAACACATTCTTAATTTGTAAGAAAGCCCATGTACTTACTGGAATCTTGTGGATCTTCTTTCCAATTTACAGCATAAGAACTTGCAGAAAAACCATTTCCTTCTGCAGAAAACAACATATAATGAGTTGACTCATAATTCACACATACTAAATGTTGAAATATTGGGCCATTTCATATGAGCCCATAGTAGATTTCAGAAATTCCTAGAAATCTCAAAGCCCATGTGTGTAAGCCCATTTGGAATGCAGCCCAAGTTTTTGGCTGCACAAAGGCAAGGGGTGGGAGCTAAGTTTAGTCCCACATGGGAAGTTGGGAGAGATGTAGACCAACATATAAGGTGGGATGTTGCACCACTTGGTAAGTGAGTGAGAAGAGAAGTGCCACACGCGCGCTCCTCCTCCTCCTCCTCGCTCGCTCGTCTCGTCTCGTCTCGACACGACGCGCGCGCGCGCGCCGCGGTTTGCGGAATTGAGCCTCGGAGCCGAGCTTATCTTTTTGCTGCACAGGAAAACCGAACGTTTGACCGAGTCCTTGACGGACGCGTCACAGCTAGCCAGTTCGGGTCGCTCCCGGATCGTGGGCTACTGTAACCGACTCGGACGTGCGACGTGGGCGTGGCCCACGTTGCCTAGGGTTTTTCCGCTGTGCGTCCGCGCCTATATAAACTCTTGCCTGGCTACACGCCGTACACACCTGAAACCGATCTAGGGTTTTACCACCTCTCGCTGCTTGCGCCGCCTCCGTAGTCTACTCCATCCCGAGCGCCGGCGTGCACCGGCGAACGGGAGAGCAGGTCTCCGGAACCACTCGCCTTTGCGATCCTGTACGGGAGAGGGCGAATTAGGTTTTTGGGAAGCGCTCTGCGCGACTGCTCAAGCTCTTCATCACGGGTCGTCTTCCATCCAAGTCGGGCGGTGCTGCCTACCGCCGTCTTCATCGCCGTCTGCTTCGACCGGTCTTCTCCAACGTTGTCATCAACAACGTTACTGCTACGACTACATCTGCAAGCGAACGGTACGTGCGGTCTACTGCTGTTCGTCTGTTCATCATGTTCTGCGAGTACATGTTTAGCTACTGCCTGTTTCCGTTCATTTTGTTGTTTAGTACATCTAGTATGTTCGAGTTACATGTGGTAGTAGCTGCTATTGTCATGTTTAATATTCTGGAATTAATAATGGAAATTGTGCCTAATTATCCAACAATCCAAAAACCTAATTGTAGGCAATTTCCTGAATTATCAATGGCTGGTTTTACCGATGCACTGAGGCCGGATAAATTTACCGGTGTGCACTTTAAGAGGTGGCAGTACAAAGCTGAGCTTTGGCTGACCACGATGAAAGTGTTCCAGATTAGTAAAGGCAAACCTGAAGGAACTATGTCTGACGATGATCAGAAAAAGTTCGAGGAAGCCAATACTATCTTTGTGGGATGCATTCTGAGCATTCTTGCTGACCGTCTGTGTGATGTGTTTATGCACATAAAAGACGGGAAAGAGCTCTGGGACGCACTGGACGCCAAGTTTGGTGCTGCAGATGCTGGCAGTGAACTGTACATCATGGAGAGCTTTCATGATTTTAAGATGACTAAGGACCTTCCTGTGGTTCAACAAGCTCATGAGATACAGTGCATTGCCAAAGAGCTCGAACTCCTTAAGTGTGCCTTACCCGACAAGTTTGTGGCGGGTTGCATTATTGCTAAGTTGCCCCCTTCATGGAGGAACTTCGCCACAGCTCTCAAACACAAGAGACAGGAGATATCAGTTGAAAATCTGATAGCGTCCCTTGATGTTGAGGAGAAGGCTCGTGCTAAGGACACTACTGAGAAAGGAGAGGGTCATGCTACTGCTAACTTTGTCCAGCAGAAAGGCAAATCCTCAGGCAAGAATAAAGGGAACTTCAAGCCCTCTTTCAACAAGCCTGTAAAGACTACAACCTTCAAGAAGAAGAAGCCGAACAGGGACAGGAGTGATCTAACTTGTTTCACTTGTGGAGAGCCCGGCCACTTTTCCAAGGACTGCCCAGAACGCGCAGACCGCAGAGGGAAAAGGGCCAAGAGTGTCAACGTCGTGACTGCTAGCAATACTGATGGGTATGGTAATCTATTTACTGTTCTTTCGGTATTTCAATCTCCCTCTTGGTGGATTGATACGGGTGCTAACGTTCATGTGTGTGCTGACATCTCTATGTTCACTTCTTACCAGGCCGCACGGGATTCCTCCGTCCTAATGGGCAATGGGTCACATGCCTCTGTTCGTGGTGTTGGCACGGTAGATCTGAAGTTCACTTCGGGGAAGATCGTGCAGCTGAGGAACGTGCAGCATGTCCCTTCTATGAACAAGAATCTTGTTAGCGGTTCCCTTCTCTGCAGAGATGGGTTTAAGGTTGTGTTAGAGTCGAATAAGGTAGTCGTTTCCAAGCATGGACAATTTATTGGAAAAGGCTATGAGTGCGGAGGCTTGTTCCGCTTTTCACTTTCAGATTTCTGTAATAAATCCGTGAACCATATTTGTGGCGGTGTTAATGATGATACCAGTGTTTGGCATTCTCGTTTATGTCACATTAATTTTGGTTTGATGTCTCGGTTATCCAGCATGAGTTTAATTCCGAAATTCACTATTGCCAAAGGTTCTAAGTGCCATAGTTGTGTGCAATCGAAGCAACCTCGTAAGCCTCATACGGCGGCCGAGGAGAGAAACTTGGCACCTCTAGAACTCATACATTCTGATCTATGCGAGATGAATGGTGTGTTGACAAAAGGTGAAAAGAGATATTTCATGACATTGATTGATGATGCGACTAGATTTTGCTATGTTTACTTGTTGCGAACTAAAGATGAAGCTTTAGACTACTTTAAAATTTATAAGGCTGAAGTTGAAAATCAACTAGAGAGAAAGATCAAGCGTCTTAGGTCGGATCGTGGTGGAGAGTATTTTCCTAAAATCTTTGACGAATTCTGTGAGGAACACAGTATTATTCATGAGAGGACGCCTCCCTACTCGCCCCAATCCAATGGGGTGGCCGAGAGGAAAAACCGCACTCTGTCTGACTTGGTGAATTCCATGCTCGACACTGCTGGTTTATCAAAGGCATGGTGGGGGGAGGCTTTGTTGACTGCATGTCATGTCCTGAATAGAGTTCCTAACAAGAATAAAGATAAAACCCCTTATGAGGAGTGGGTTGGGAGAAAGCCATCACTTTCGTATTTGCGCACTTGGGGATGCTTGGCGAAGGTCAACATTCCCATCCCAAAGAAACGCAAACTCGGACCAAATACTGTGGACTGCATCTTTCTAGGTTATGCTCAGCGGAGCATTGGCTATAGATTTTTAGTAGTTAATTCCGAGGTACCTGATATGCATGTTGACACTATAATGGAATCTCGTGATGCAACATTTTTTGAGAATATGTTTCCTATGAAAGATATGCATAGCACTGCTAGATTTTCTTCTGAGATAATTCCTGAATCTAGTGCATCTGACGATTATTTTGAGCAACCACATGAGAACGTTTTTGAGAACGTTCATGAGAAGGATGACAATGAAGCTCCTACAAGGAGCAAGAGACAGAGGACTGCAAAGTCCTTTGGTGATGATTTCATTGTGTACCTTGTGGATGATACTCCCAAATCCATTGCTGAGGCATATGCATCATCAGATGCAGATGATTGGAAAGAAGCTGTCCAGAATGAGATGGACTCGATTCTTTCTAATGGAACATGGGAATTATCAGAGCGCCCCCATGGCTGTAAGCCTGTGGGCTGCAAGTGGGTGTTCAAGAAGAAGCTAAGGCCTGATGGTACTATTGAGAAGTACAAGGCGAGACTTGTAGCGAAAGGCTACACACAGAGAGAAGGCGAAGATTACTTTGATACCTATTCACCTGTCGCAAGACTAACCACCATTCGAGTACTACTTTCCATGGCTGCCTCCTATGGTCTTATCGTTCATCAAATGGACGTAAAGACAGCTTTCCTCAATGGAGAGTTGGAAGAGGAAATCTATATGGATTAGCCTGATGGATTTGTGGTAAAAGGTGAAGAGACAAAGGTGTGCAAGTTGCTAAAATCTTTATATGGCCTGAAACAAGCACCTAAGCAATGGCATGAGAAGTTTGACAGAACTTTAACTTCTGTTGGCTTTGTCGTTAATGAGGCTGACAAGTGCGTTTACTATCGCCATGGTGGGGGCGAAGGTGTTATATTGTGTTTGTACGTTGATGATATTCTCATCTTTGGTACAAACATGAAAGTAATACATGAGGTCAAGTCTTTCTTGTCAAAGTGCTTTGATATGAAAGATCTGGGAGAAGCTGATGTGATCCTGAACATCAAGCTAAATAAGAACGAGAGTGGGATTACTTTATCGCAATCCCACTATGTTGAGAAGATCTTGAGCCGGTTTGGCTTTATTGATGGCAAGTCTTCTCCAACACCTTATGATCCCAGTGTGATATTGCGTAAGAACAAGAACGAACCAACAGATCAACTGAGGTATTCTCAGATCATTGGTTCACTCATGTACTTAGCGAGCGCGACAAGACCTGACATCTCTTTTGCTGTGAGCAAGTTGAGTAGGTTCATGTCAAACCCGGGTATTGATCATTGGCATGCACTTGAAAGGGTCATGCGCTATCTATGTGGTACAATGAGTTACGGGATTCACTATTCAGGGCACCCTGCTGTGCTTGAAGGATATAGTGACGCAAATTGGATCTCTGATGTAGATGATATCAAAGCCACTAGTGGGTATGTGTTTACCTTTGGAGGTGGCGCCGTATCATGGAGATCATGTAGGCAAACCATATTGACGAGGTCAACTATGGAAGCAGAACTTACTGCTTTAGACACAGCCACTGTAGAGTCAGAATGGCTGCGTGAGCTCTTGATGGACTTGCCGGTGGTTGAAAAACCTGTGCCGGCCATCCTCTTGAATTGTGACAACCAAACAGTTATTGTCAAAGTGAACAATTCTAAGGATAACGCGAAGTCATCAAGACACGTTAAAAGACGTTTGAAGTCTGTCAGGAAATTGCAAAACTCCGGAGTAATAACTGTTACGTATATTCAAACAGACAAAAACCTGGCAGATCCCTTTACTAAGGGGCTATCACGCAATGTGATAGATAGTGCATCGAGGGAGATGGGTTTGAGACCCATAGATGTTATGCCATAGCGGTAACCCAACCTTTGTGATCGGAGATCCCGTGAATTAGGACCTGGGAAAACAAGCTAGTGGTTTAACTGAGGAGAGTATTCTGTAACCCTCTCTAAGTGAAGATGCAAAACTCTCAAAATCTGTAAGGCAGGTTGGCAACATGCCTTAATGTGTTTCTGTTGGCTATGATTAGCAAAGATGCTGTCCTACAGAGCATTCTTGAAAGAACACACCTATATGAGTCCGACTGTTAAACGTCGCAGTCTATGAGATTTGGGTGATCTCTAGTAAACTCATGAAGAGACCATGGAGTACGACGCATATGCTCCAACCCGCGGGGTAGGCTACTGGCAGCCATGTACTGGTTATGACTTTGAGTGAAATCTTGACGCACAAAACTTGCAATTCAAGGCGTAGTCCATTGTTCAAGTTGCTGATAGACGTAGCTTAAGGTTCTAGGCGGAAGTTCAACTTAACAGTCTCTGCTGAAACACTGGTATATAAACAAGTAGTGAGGTTTGGCAAATCTCTAAATGGGCATTTGAGATCTGGTGGGGGATTGTTAAAATATTGGGCCATTTCATATGAGCCCATAGTAGATTTCAGAAATTCCTAGAAATCTCAAAGCCCATGTGTGTAAGCCCATTTGGAATGCAGCCCAAGTTTTTGGCTGCACAAAGGCAAGGGGTGGGAGCTAAGTTTAGTCCCACATGGGAAGTTGGGAGAGATGTAGACCAACATATAAGGTGGGATGTTGCACCACTTGGTAAGTGAGTGAGAAGAGAAGTGCCACACGCGCGCTCCTCCTCCTCCTCCTCGCTCGCTCGTCTCGTCTCGACTCGACTCGACTCGACACGTCACGACGCGCGCGCGCGCGCCGCGGTTTGCGGAATTGAGCCTCGGAGCCGAGCTTATCTTTTTGCTGCACAGGAAAACCGAACGTTTGACCGAGTCCTTGACGGACGCGTCACAGCTAGCCAGTTCGGGTCGCTCCCGGATCGTGGGCTACTGTAACCGACTCGGACGTGCGACGTGGGCGTGGCCCACGTTGCCTAGGATTTTTCCGCTGTGCGTCCGCGCCTATATAAACTCTTGCCTGGCTACACGCCGTACACACCTGAAACCGATCTAGGGTTTTACCACCTCTCGCTGCTTGCGCCGCCTCCGTAGTCTACTCCATCCCGAGCGCCGGCGTGCACCGGCGAACGGGAGAGCAGGTCTCCGGAACCACTCGCCTTTGCGATCCTGTACGGGAGAGGGCGAATTAGGTTTTTGGGAAGCGCTCTGCGCGACTGCTCAAGCTCTTCATCACGGGTCGTCTTCCATCCAAGTCGGGCGGTGCTGCCTACCGCCGTCTTCATCGCCGTCTGCTTCGACCGGTCTTCTCCAACGTTGTCATCAACAACGTTACTGCTACGACTACATCTGCAAGCGAACGGTATGTGCGGTCTACTGCTGTTCGTCTGTTCATCATGTTCTGCGAGTACATGTTTAGCTACTGCCTGTTTCCGTTCATTTTGTTGTTTAGTACATCTAGTATGTTCGAGTTACATGTGGTAGTAGCTGCTATTGTCATGTTTAATATTCTGGAATTAATAATGGAAATTGTGCCTAATTATCCAACAATCCAAAAACCTAATTATAGGCAATTTCCTGAATTATCAATGGCTGGTTTTACCGATGCACTGAGGCCGGATAAATTTACCGGTGTGCACTTTAAGAGGTGGCAGTACAAAGCTGAGCTTTGGCTGACCACGATGAAAGTGTTCCAGATTAGTAAAGGCAAACCTGAAGGAACTATGTCTGACGATGATCAGAAAAAGTTCGAGGAAGCCAATACTATCTTTGTGGGATGCATTCTGAGCATTCTTGCTGACCGTCTGTGTGATGTGTTTATGCACATAAAAGACGGGAAAGAGCTCTGGGACGCACTGGACGCCAAGTTTGGTGCTGCAGATGCTGGCAGTGAACTGTACATCATGGAGAGCTTTCATGATTTTAAGATGACTAAGGACCTTCCTGTGGTTCAACAAGCTCATGAGATACAGTGCATTGCCAAAGAGCTCGAACTCCTTAAGTGTGCCTTACCCGACAAGTTTGTGGCGGGTTGCATTATTGCTAAGTTGCCCCCTTCATGGAGGAACTTCGCCACAGCTCTCAAACACAAGAGACAGGAGATATCAGTTGAAAATCTGATAGCGTCCCTTGATGTTGAGGAGAAGGCTCGTGCTAAGGACACTACTGAGAAAGGAGAGGGTCATGCTACTGCTAACTTTGTCCAGCAGAAAGGCAAATCCTCAGGCAAGAATAAAGGGAACTTCAAGCCCTCTTTCAACAAGCTTGTAAAGACTACAACCTTCAAGAAGAAGAAGCCGAACAGGGACAGGAGTGATCTAACTTGTTTCACTTGTGGAGAGCCCGGCCACTTTTCCAAGGACTGCCCAGAACGCGCAGACCGCAGAGGGAAAAGGGCCAAGAGTGTCAACGTCGTGATTGCTAGCAATACTGATGGGTATGGTAATCTATTTACTGTTCTTTCGGTATTTCAATCTCCCTCTTGGTGGATTGATACGGGTGCTAACGTTCATGTGTGTGCTGACATCTCTATGTTCACTTCTTACCAGGCCGCACGGGATTCCTCCGTCCTAATGGGCAATGGGTCACATGCCTCTGTTCGTGGTGTTGGCACGGTAGATCTGAAGTTCACTTCGGGGAAGATCGTGCAGCTGAGGAACGTGCAGCATGTCCCTTCTATGAACAAGAATCTTGTTAGCGGTTCCCTTCTCTGCAGAGATGGGTTTAAGGTTGTGTTAGAGTCGAATAAGGTAGTCGTTTCCAAGCATGGACAATTTATTGGAAAAGGCTATGAGTGCGGAGGCTTGTTCCGCTTTTCACTTTCAGATTTCTGTAATAAATCCGTGAACCATATTTGTGGCGGTGTTAATGATGATACCAGTGTTTGGCATTCTCGTTTATGTCACATTAATTTTGGTTTGATGTCTCGGTTATCCAGCATGAGTTTAATTCCGAAATTCACTATTGCCAAAGGTTCTAAGTGCCATAGTTGTGTGCAATCGAAGCAACCTCGTAAGCCTCATACGGCGGCCGAGGAGAGAAACTTGGCACCTCTAGAACTCATACATTCTGATCTATGCGAGATGAATGGTGTGTTGACAAAAGGTGAAAAGAGATATTTCATGACATTGATTGATGATGCGACTAGATTTTGCTATGTTTACTTGTTGCGAACTAAAGATGAAGCTTTAGACTACTTTAAAATTTATAAGGCTGAAGTTGAAAATCAACTAGAGAGAAAGATCAAGCGTCTTAGGTCGGATCGTGGTGGAGAGTATTTTCCTAAAATCTTTGACGAATTCTGTGAGGAACACGGTATTATTCATGAGAGGACGCCTCCCTACTCGCCCCAATCCAATGGGGTGGCCGAGAGGAAAAACCGCACTCTGTCTGACTTGGTGAATTCCATGCTCGACACTGCTGGTTTATCAAAGGCATGGTGGGGGGAGGCTTTGTTGACTGCATGTCATGTCCTGAATAGAGTTCCTAACAAGAATAAAGATAAAACCCCTTATGAGGAGTGGGTTGGGAGAAAGCCATCACTTTCGTATTTGCGCACTTGGGGATGCTTGGCGAAGGTCAACATTCCCATCCCAAAGAAACGCAAACTCGGACCAAATACTGTGGACTGCATCTTTCTAGGTTATGCTCAGCGGAGCATTGGCTATAGATTTTTAGTAGTTAAATCCGAGGTACCTGATATGCATGTTGACACTATAATGGAATCTCGTGATGCAACATTTTTTGAGAATATGTTTCCTATGAAAGATATGCATAGCACTGCTAGATTTTCTTCTGAGATAATTCCTGAATCTAGTGCATCTGACGATTATTTTGAGCAACCACATGAGAACGTTTTTGAGAACGTTCATGAGAAGGATGACAATGAAGCTCCTACAAGGAGCAAGAGACAGAGGACTGCAAAGTCCTTTGGTGATGATTTCATTGTGTACCTTGTGGATGATACTCCCAAATCCATTGCTGAGGCATATGCATCATCAGATGCAGATAATTGGAAAGAAGCTGTCCAGAATGAGATGGACTCGATTCTTTCTAATGGAACATGGGAATTATCAGAGCGCCCCCATGGCTGTAAGCCTGTGGGCTGCAAGTGGGTGTTCAAGAAGAAGCTAAGGCCTGATGGTACTATTGAGAAGTACAAGGCGAGACTTGTAGCGAAAGGCTACACACAGAGAGAAGGCGAAGATTACTTTGATACCTATTCACCTGTCGCAAGACTAACCACCATTCGAGTACTACTTTCCATGGCTGCCTCCTATGGTCTTATCGTTCATCAAATGGACGTAAAGACAGCTTTCCTCAATGGAGAGTTGGAAGAGGAAATCTATATGGATCAGCCTGATGGATTTGTGGTAAAAGGTGAAGAGACAAAGGTGTGCAAGTTGCTAAAATCTTTATATGGCCTGAAACAAGCACCTAAGCAATGGCATGAGAAGTTTGACAGAACTTTAACTTCTGTTGGCTTTGTCGTTAATGAGGCTGACAAGTGCGTTTACTATCGCCATGGTGGGGGCGAAGGTGTTATATTGTGTTTGTACGTTGATGATATTCTCATCTTTGGTACAAACATGAAAGTAATACATGAGGTCAAGTCTTTCTTGTCAAAGTGCTTTGATATGAAAGATCTGGGAGAAGCTGATGTGATCCTGAACATCAAGCTAAATAAGAACGAGAGTGGGATTACTTTATCGCAATCCCACTATGTTGAGAAGATCTTGAGCCGGTTTGGCTTTATTGATGGCAAGTCTTCTCCAACACCTTATGATCCCAGTGTGATATTGCGTAAGAACAAGAACGAACCAACAGATCAACTGAGGTATTCTCAGATCATTGGTTCACTCATGTACTTAGCGAGCGCGACAAGACCTGACATCTCTTTTGCTGTGAGCAAGTTGAGTAGGTTCATGTCAAACCCGGGTATTGATCATTGGCATGCACTTGAAAGGGTCATGCGCTATCTATGTGGTACAATGAGTTACAGGATTCACTATTCAGGGCACCCTGCTGTGCTTGAAGGATATAGTGACGCAAATTGGATCTCTGATGTAGATGATATCAAAGCCACTAGTGGGTATGTGTTTACCTTTGGAGGTGGCGCCGTATCATGGAGATCATGTAGGCAAACCATATTGACGAGGTCAACTATGGAAGCAGAACTTACTGCTTTAGACACAGCCACTGTAGAGTCAGAATGGCTGCGTGAGCTCTTGATGGACTTGCCGGTGGTTGAAAAACCTGTGCCGGCCATCCTCTTGAATTGTGACAACCAAACAGTTATTGTCAAAGTGAACAATTCTAAGGATAACGCGAAGTCATCAAGACACGTTAAAAGACGTTTGAAGTCTGTCAGGAAATTGCGAAACTCCGGAGTAATAACTGTTACGTATATTCAAACAGACAAAAACCTGGCAGATCCCTTTACTAAGGGGCTATCACGCAATGTGATAGATAGTGCATCGAGGGAGATGGGTTTGAGACCCATAGATGTTATGCCATAGCGGTAACCCAACCTTTGTGATCGGAGATCCCGTGAATTAGGACCTGGGAAAACAAGCTAGTGGTTTAACTGAGGAGAGTATTCTGTAACCCTCTCTAAGTGAAGATGCAAAACTCTCAAAATCTGTAAGGCAGGTTGGCAACATGCCTTAATGTGTTTCTGTTGGCTATGATTAGCAAAGATGCTGTCCTACAGAGCATTCTTGAAAGAACACACCTATATGAGTCCGACTGTTAAACGTCGCAGTCTATGAGATTTGGGTGATCTCTAGTAAACTCATGAAGAGACCATGGAGTACGACGCATATGCTCCAACCCGCGGGGTAGGCTACTGGCAGCCATGTACTGGTTATGACTTTGAGTGAAATCTTGACGCACAAAACTTGCAATTCAAGGCGTAGTCCATTGTTCAAGTTGCTGATAGACGTAGCTTAAGGTTCTAGGCGGAAGTTCAACTTAACAGTCTCTGCTGAAACACTGGTATATAAACAAGTAGTGAGGTTTGGCAAATCTCTAAATGGGCATTTGAGATCTGGTGGGGGATTGTTAAAATATTGGGCCATTTCATATGAGCCCATAGTAGATTTCAGAAATTCCTAGAAATCTCAAAGCCCATGTGTGTAAGCCCATTTGGAATGCAGCCCAAGTTTTTGGCTGCACAAAGGCAAGGGGTGGGAGCTAAGTTTAGTCCCACATGGGAAGTTGGGAGAGATGTAGACCAACATATAAGGTGGGATGTTGCACCACTTGGTAAGTGAGTGAGAAGAGAAGTGCCACACGCGCGCTCCTCCTCCTCCTCCTCGCTCGCTCGTCTCGTCTCGACTCGACTCGACTCGACTCGACACGTCACGACGCGCGCGCGCGCGCCGCGGTTTGCGGAATTGAGCCTCGGAGCCGAGCTTATCTTTTTGCTGCACAGGAAAACCGAACGTTTGACCGAGTCCTTGACGGACGCGTCACAGCTAGCCAGTTCGGGTCGCTCCCGGATCGTGGGCTACTGTAACCGACTCGGACGTGCGACGTGGGCGTGGCCCACGTTGCCTAGGATTTTTCCGCTGTGCGTCCGCGCCTATATAAACTCTTGCCTGGCTACACGCCGTACACACCTGAAACCGATCTAGGGTTTTACCACCTCTCGCTGCTTGCGCCGCCTCCGTAGTCTACTCCATCCCGAGCGCCGGCGTGCACCGGCGAACGGGAGAGCAGGTCTCCGGAACCACTCGCCTTTGCGATCCTGTACGGGAGAGGGCGAATTAGGTTTTTGGGAAGCGCTCTGCGCGACTGCTCAAGCTCTTCATCACGGGTCGTCTTCCATCCAAGTCGGGCGGTGCTGCCTACCGCCGTCTTCATCGCCGTCTGCTTCGACCGGTCTTCTCCAACGTTGTCATCAACAACGTTACTGCTACGACTACATCTGCAAGCGAACGGTACGTGCGGTCTACTGCTGTTCGTCTGTTTATCATGTTCTGCGAGTACATGTTTAGCTACTGCCTGTTTCCGTTCATTTTGTTGTTTAGTACATCTAGTATGTTCGAGTTACATGTGGTAGTAGCTGCTATTGTCATGTTTAATATTCTGGAATTAATAATGGAAATTGTGCCTAATTATCCAACACTAAACAGGGTAAGAAAGCCCAAGTACTTACTAGAAGCTGGATGCTTCCAATTTACCGCATAAGCACTCACACCAAAGTCATCATCTTCTGTACAAAAATACCAAACACTAAGATGATTCTGACTTAGCACATTCTAAACTTGGTAAGCTTGCACAAGTACTTACGCGAGGTTGGAGGATTCCAATTTACCGCATAAACACTCACACCGAAGTCCTTTTTTTCTGTAGAAAATAACGAACAATGAGGTGATTCAGACTTAACACGTTCTAAACTTGGTAAGCTTAAGCTAGCACGAGTACTTACGACAAGCTAGAGGTTCACCCCCGTCATTTTGTGTTACTGGGTCAGCAGCCGTTCCAAGAGCATTGTTTTCTGCAGGGAATAACAAATTGTGAGCTGATTCTTCTTTTGTAAACTATTCTCCTTGCTTGATATATTAATAATTAACTAAAACATAACCGTGCAGAACAGAATGCCAAAGCTTCCACCAGAAATTGAAGACCAGATAACATTTTTTTGCAGGCAACCAGATAACATATAAATGCAAGTAAAATTAGTAACTATACCGCCTCCACTATCGCCATGGTCGGCTAGACGAGGGGAAAACGAGATCCTCCGCCGCCATAAAAGTAGAAAAAAATAGAAAAACTGAGACAAATGAACCACCACTAGTTCTGTACACGCCAATCCAAACCCTCTAGCTTCCTATCCATCTCTGACTGGCACTGCCGACGGAGAAGAGAGGAAGCGGGGAAGTCGACTTCACCTATGAAGATCACAACAATACCTACACCTCTCAACCAATCTCTCTTTGACTCTTTTGCTATAGTGTGCATCGCTTATCTCCAAGGGAATTGTGAGTTTAGTTGTACTACCAAAAGTAAACGAGTGAATATATAACAAGATTGGACTCACCGAAGGTTAGGAGGAGCAAGACAAAGGCTATTGATACAACCTTGGCCTCCATGTCTGGATCACAATGAACTCGATTGTGTTGAACGAGGAAGAATGGTATGGGTGTTGATTTATACACCTTGTGGTCTAGCAATTAATGACAATTTAATATGTACCATTAAGGAAAAGTGAACCATGAGGATATATTAGGAGGGGCGGTAAATGACATTAATAATGTAATATTTAGTGCAAAATAACACACAATGAGTTGAGTATCAAGATAAAGGGAAAACTTTATTTTGTCAATCAAAACGCATTAATATCGGTCATTGTGCCTACTATACTAGT
Organism: Dactylis glomerata; assembly: GCA_007115705.1. Classification (NCBI taxonomy): domain Eukaryota; kingdom Viridiplantae; phylum Streptophyta; class Magnoliopsida; order Poales; family Poaceae; genus Dactylis; species Dactylis glomerata. The sequence continues at coordinate 699,955 of QXEO01000218.1, forward strand.
ATAAGATATTATTAATTTAGTTTAAATTTCCATTTCTACTAGCATGACGGTATATCTGGATGCTAGTGTGCCAATTGGAATGCATTAATGTATATTTGGCTTAAACGGAACCTGTATTTGGGGGTGGTAATGGGCATTTAGATATATGTATCTAGACAAATATGAGACAAGTAATTTGGGACAAAGGGACTATTTAAATTTCTATAACAAAAGTAATATTATATATTCCCTCCTTGCCAAAATATAGTGCATATAAGTTTTTTTCAAAAGTCAAATAATATAAAGCTTGACCAAGTATTTTGAAACCAAAATCATCTAAAATGCCAAATCAGTACCAGTAGATTCATTACGATGTATATTTTTGTATGGTATATATTTTGCATTCTAAATATAGATAATTTTCTCAATAAATTTGGTCAAAGTTAATGACATTTGACTTCTAAAAAATCTTATATGCACTATATTATGGAAAGAAGGGGTATTTGGACATTTAATTGGTCAGTTTTCCAAATGAAAGTCATCTATGTACTCTAAATTTGAAACAGATAGCATAAACGAATTTTTTTGGAGATGGGTAATAGGTGGTTGTGCCAAATGCATTTATATAGTTTATAATTTAATATATATCATAAAGAAACAATATAGCTTGAGAAATAATAGGCCATAGATCCAATGGATGTAGTAGTTGACATTCAAATATCTAACACAAAGGTAACAATATATTTGGAGAGGGTAATGGTCCATTGTGTCGTTTGGAAGGCATTGATGTAGTATTATTTTTAGTATTTTCGATAAGTGGAAAGGATATATTTGGAGAATAATAGGTCGGCGTGACAATTGGTAGACGTTAATGTACAATTTTTTTGATTATATGTGGCATACAACAATGATTGGAGGAGGTAATAGGCATGTATGCCAACTGAAAGGAATTAATGTAGCATAAGGGAACCATATATCTCGAGGTACTAGGTCACCATGCCAATTGGAAGGCATCGATATAGTTGATATATTTTATACTTGGATATCTAGTATAAATGGAAATAATCTATTTGTAAGGTTAGTTATGCCAAATGCATCTATATAGTTCACCACTGCTCCGGCAGTTCCCGTCCGCACACCTTCACCTGCTGCGGATCCCACAGATGTTTACCCGGGGATGCAGCAGCAATAGATTGACGGTGTGCATCCAGACATGGATGCACATCAAGTCCAGCGGGTAGAGCCCGGCGACAAGGTGACGCAACTTGAGGCCACCATGGCCGAGCTGGAGCAGGAACATAGGGCACAGGAGAGCGATCTCCTAGCCCAAGTTTCTGATATGTGGAGTCGGGTGCTAGCATACGAAGAGCGCATTGACGGGCTCATCTCCGCCAATGCCGCACTGAGCGAGGCCTGGGATGACTCAACCCGGAGGCAGCTGGATGATTCCCTACAGCACCAGTCCACCCTAACCGCTTAGATAGACGCGCTGCAAGGCAAACTGCGTGCCGCTCGTGCAACAGCGGAGGTGTCAGCCGCGGCAGAGCGTGAGGTGCGCATCGCCCTCCTCATGAAGCCACTGGAGGAGGCCCTCGAGGACAGGAAGGTAGCCGCCATCGCTCGGATAGAGGCCGAGGGGCTGATGCAGAGCACCAGCAGGGTGCTCCACGGCCTCGTGATTCGCACGAGGCGATCGCTGGAGATGATGGGCCTCAACCCGCCTGCAATCCCATCCAACGACCAGGCAGGGGTCTGCTTGTGGTTCTCTGATGTCATGGGGCGGATTAATTCCCTCGCCGACGTGCTAAGGCAGAGGTGGCAGACGGAGGGGGAGCGCATAGTCGAAATGGTCGGCTACACCATCCTTCCGCGGGTGCACCATTTCCCCCAACTTCCCGCTCGCCGGGATCTTTGAAAGATTCGGGAGCGATCCTGCCGGGAGGGCAGCCAAGGAAGCTTCTAGGGCTGCGGTGGCTGGGGTTGTCACCCAGCTCCAGGAGCGGGTTAGCCGCCGTGCGCCCGGGGCCTGAGCCCTCGGGCCTTGTATTTTGTCTCCATGTTCTTGCATTCAGGCACCAAGTGGTTGCAAAAACATTGTCTGTTTGTAATAATATTTCATTAGCCACGCATGCTGTGCTTGCGATACTATTGCTATTTTTCTATGTTTATTACTTAGCTATGCGCATGTTAGAAAAACTGTGTTCCTTAAAATACTTGTAGCAGGTAAAGAGAACTTTCAGGAGAGCTTAGCTGTGTTTAGACGATGTTTCTCTTTTTCCTTTATGGGGAAGGAAAGAATTCTCTGTTCCCGGGATGCCGTTCCCGTTCTATATCCTCTGATCAGACCGTCTCCAGGATGCTGCTCCTGTAACAACTATTTTTCAAAAAACTTTTTGAAAGCTTTTTGATAAAAAAGATTTTAAAAAGATTTTGAGAAAACATCCTGCATCGATTATTTTCAAAATATTTTGAAAAACTTTTCTTCTTAAAGGCATTTTCAAAAACACTATAGCGCTCCCGTCTTGTCACCTCTCTCTCTCCCTAGACTTGGAGATATGTTGAAACTTAGCTGCGAGCAGTGCCTCAGAAATGCTTATCTGGGCATGATGTTTTCAAAAGATTTTTGAAAAGATTTTGAAAAACTTTTATTCTTAAAGGCATTTTCAAAAACACGTTTGCGCTCCTGTCCTGCCGCCTATCTCCCCAGACTTGGAGATTTTGAAACTTAGCTGCGAGCAGTGCCTCAGAATCGCTTATCTAGGCATGATCGATCTACACACGCTGCTGCTTATCCGGTCATCCACAATGATATAGAGGCCTAGCCCCTTGCTCGTGGCTGAGAGAAAAATATCAACAAGTCTTGAGGCCACGAGCTAAGACGAGGTCTCAACAAGGCCAAGGGTTGGTTCAACTCTGACTTTATTGATTGTTTTGGTGATGGAAAACTACCCCCAACTTTACAAGTTGCAGTGATTTTCGTCCCCTGACTTTCTTTGGTGGCATGAACATCTGCCACCGGTATACAAGTTGCGGGCGGTGTGCTACTCAGGCGGTCCCCCGTCTTCATTTGCGAGAGTTTGCTACTCAGGCGGTCCCTCGTCTTCAACAGTGGTTTAAAAGCGAGCATCATCGTAGCTACACTGTTCTAACATTAATTCTGCGTGCGCATCTACAGCCGTGCTTTAGTCTTAGGTCGATATGCGAGTGGGCACTTCAGGGATGGAAGGTTAGGAGGCACTCAATGTTCCACGAGCTCTACACTGGTTTTCGATTCCTGTCTTCCTGGTCTGGCATTGCCCTGCTGGAAGACGTGTAGCACTTGGTACGGGCCTTCCCACTTTCGGGGGGAGAGAGCCTACGTCCTCTGGGATCTCAGATCCCATCGTAAGACAAGGTTTCCCTGTAAAACTCCCGGGATCGGACACACCCACCTTTTTGGTGCGTGATCCTTGCAAATAGTGGGTGAACCACACATTTGCCCAGCTACAGACCCCCTCAAGGAAATTGACTCCGCCAAGCCTCTCCTTGTGGGGCTTTGTTTAGTCATAGCAGGTATCCGAGGAGATCCATAATTAAGCTCCATGGGTGACGCGGTTCTACCCCCGCATGCGAAGGTTTCACCGGTGATTTCGGTGCTGCGACTGTTCGTGATCACATCACCCTTCCCCGCTTGAAGCGGTATCCTTTAGTTGGAGCGGAAAGGGGGAGCGGGCTAAGAGCACCGCTCGCTTGCCGAGACAACTACATCTTCTTGTGGCGTGGTTGCCGGGGGATCCCCCAGTGTTGACGTTGATGGGGCTCCGGCAACCTCCTCCTCCAATACTGCGGATGGCTTCGACAGCCTCTCAACTAAGATTCCTGCCGGAACCGGCAACCCTTTGGCTGCTATCTGGGACAGCTCCTTCGTGATGGCGTCATGTCTGTGGGGGACATGCTCCAACTTGAGGTTGCTGAAGCAATGTTCAAGTTTCCGCATCCCACCCGCATACGCCTTCATCAGGGGGCTCATGTAGGTCCCGCCTGCTTGGCCGGGCGTCAACTGGGAGTCACCCCAAACGGCGAGGTGGGTGACGCCCAACCCTTCCACGATCCTCAGGCCGGCAAGCAAGCTTTCACATTCCGCTGTGCTTCTTGCGCAGCTTTCCCGATGGAAGGCCAGCTGGACGACGTACTTGAGGCACTGGCCTGTCGGCGAGAACAGGAGTACGCCGACCCCCAAGCCTTCACAAGACTGAGCTTCGTCAAAGTAGGCGACCCAGTTGCTGGGGTCCTCCCCTTCGAGCTCTCTCCTCTATGTGGGCACCATGCCCGAGCGGGGCCGCTCAGGAAAGCCCCTTCCCTCGGTCCATCGAGGTCCAAGGGAGCCATGCATGGCCGCATAGCTCTGTAGTTTCTTGAGGCCGTGATGGTAGGCACATCCCATAGGGCACGCAGCACCCTACGGATTGCTTCGAAATTCAGGCGGAGCTACTCTTCCGCCACGTCGGGGTCCCAGGAATCAGGGTCGGAAGGTTCCAGGAAGGAACGCTTCTTTGTGGTGCCCATGTCTCGAGCCGCGCCTTCCACCATGGCCGGGTGTGGTTTTTCCCCTAAGGTTTCCCCGGGGGAAGGCTGGACCGCGCCACGACCGGGAAGCGAAGCAGCCCCGCAGTAGTCGCTGGCGAGCGCAGCTTCCTCTACGTACTCCTCAGTGCCGCCTGCTCTGCTGCTAATGGGGACGGGACGGGCGCCGTGACCCTGGGAAGCTCTTCCCGGGTGGCCACGTCCGGGGCCGCGCCCCCGCTGGACTACGCATGACCACCTTCCTCGCCTCCAGGTCTGCCAGGGTAAGGGATCTTGCCAGGACAGTCCATGACATGTGGCCCGACTAGGCACAATTGAAGCAGTCACGGGCGGTTCCCGCAGGAGCGCGCTCTGCGAGGCGCTTCTTGCAGTCTTCCACCATGTTGTTGAGGTAGCGCAGACCGTCATATCATGGAGGCTTGTCTCATGAAGAGGGCACCACTTCCATAGGGTAGGCACTGCGGCGGGTTCCACAAAGATGTCGGTCCTGACCCTCCTCCCCGCCGTGGCGGAGGATCCTGGCTCGATTGCCAGGGGCTGCACGGAGATGAGCTTACTCGCCCCCTTCTTCTCGGCAAGGGGCCCCAGATTGACGATGGTCCGCGCCATCATGACCGGGGCCAACCGCCCATGAGGACGAGGAGTCTAGTGCCATGGCTTTCCCTGTGGCGAAGCAGGGAGAGAGTCAGTCACACCCGCCTCCTGCCAGGTAGGGACTCCCGTGGATAGGGCTCATTGGCCGGAAGCTAGGGCCGACGCCATCGACAGGAGTACAACGGTTGCAGGCTGGGCGGGGCGAGCCACAGTGAGCCCCGCTGTGCGACGGCCTGGTTGATTCAATCACCATAGCTTTGGGCCTGTACCCATCTTTATTGAGATAGCTCCTTGTAAACCTTCGCACTGTGGGCTGCACCACCTGGGTTTTTGCTTTTCTTCCTTTTTTTCTTCACTACAGCAGAGACAGGCGTAGCCGAGAACTCAGGTGTACTCAAAGTCAGATCACGAATGTCAATCTCCTCATATTCAGAGCTACCAAATGTAAGAGCCCTAGCCACCTTTCGAGGCTTGATCAATAGTACGTGACGAGGAGCTTGACTGGTAGTCACCAAAGGAGCCCTTGCTACTGACGAATATTCAAAGGCAGCAGCCCATGGCCTTTTTAGCACCAAGAAAGGCGACACATTCAGGGACAAAGGCATAGCCAAAATAGAGAACTCCGATACCACCTTTTCAAACATATTGAGCCAGATCATAGCAGGAGGCAGAGCAGGACCAAATATTGTATTAGCACGTCCTATCTTAAGCACATTGAACTGTGGGACTTGTGCATGCTTTTGATGCATCTCAGCTTCCATCATGTTAACATAAGAGTTTGAACCATCAGACAAATTGAGCACCATAGATTCCTGCACCTCTTCCTCTCATTCCACATTATGCTCAATGAATGCATCATTCGCATCCTGGACTCCACCTTGTGCATTCACTTGATGATCTGGAACTGCATCCCAACCAATCTCTGGATATTGTGGCTGGACAAAAATGTTGGGGTTATGCACCAAATTCCCTGGCATCGGATGTGGGTTACCATCAGGTGGCATGGGGTCCTCATTGGCAGGCAGAGCATCAGCGAAATTAGCAGTGAGAATGTAAACTGGAGCCATCCACGATTCCTTGATACCACCCACAGACGCAAACTTCCTAAAAACCACATCACGTGGCACCAGCTGCGGAGAAGGGAACGAGGCATATACCAGCACCCTCTCCTTAATTGGATCATTGCTGTTCCAGAAGTGAAACTGACCAAATGTTGAAATAGCATTGGTGATGTCCAGGTCGTTCCTGTAATCTGGTGGAATACCTAGGAACATCAACCAACCTCTACGAAATCCAAGTGTGGCACGATGGTTCTGCTCAGCATCATCAGCATTAATGAAACAAACAAATCTATCCTGAACCTGATAGTGCCCATGTTGAACCAGAGCATTGACAGTATTCGGGCTATTCATATGGAACAATCCCACTCCAAACAAACTGGCTTGAAAGTCAATGACATTGCGATTCAGAGGACCGATTAGCAAATCACGAACCTGTTCTCTCCACATAGCTTCTTCATGTTCCGGAAAAGCAGGCTCGACAATGCCGATGCAGTATGAATGATGCTGAGATGGGGGTCAAGCGTGGCGTAGTAGTATGTTCTGGGCAGGCGCATCTCACCTCCAACGATGATCTGATGGCCCCAACACAACCACGGCAGGGGATTGACCTTGAACACCGCCATGGCCGGAACAGAGTAGCCAGCTATGGGAGTCGAATCAGCAGATTTAGGAGGCGGAGCGGTAATGAATAGGGTTTCTGCCAATACCTCCTGGTTTTGTCCTATCCGATCTAAAGAGGCCGAATCTGAAACGGCCTATGTCCTAGTCTTATTTTCCCCGGATTTTTGCCCTGTCGGTGCCCCCAATTTTTTAGAGGCCCATTGTTTAGCAGATCTAGAAAATCTATTCAGACATGATCGTGCAATATGGCCATATTTATAACAATTTCTGTAGCATATTTCCCTTGTACAATCTTTAATCACAAGACCCATAGATAAACAACGACCACAGTCCCAAAATTTATACGCCATATCCTCAACAATTTTTTCCAGCCTAGTGGGCTCTTGGCGGGCCTCCTCTTCTTCTGAATCAACTTCAGCAATAGAATCTTCAGAGGAACCAGTAGAATGTGGCACTGTAAGCAATTCTTCAAGAGTAATATTAACATCCTCGTTAGTAATCACCTTTGGACCATAGGATATAGAAGGTGAAACTTTTGTCCACTGGAGGTTAACATTACTTGAAGGTTTTAAGATTTCCGGTCCATAGCCAATATGAGCCTCATATTGAATTATACTAGCAAATTTAAGACTTTGCCACCATGTGTTTTACTGCTGATTTTGGCCTAGGCTTAGCCAGTGCCTCCATCCCTTGCTGAGCTCTATTTTATTTTGTTCTGATACTATAACATGATACCATCCATAGTTTAGGGTTTAGGATGTCGCTGCAGTTGCTATCAGCATGGGTACCCAGGTGTAGCGGTGGTTTCTCTCACGACTAAGAGGTTGTTTGCGGGAAGCTTTTTGGGGGTAAGTAGTCTCTGTTCTTTTTCCTTCCTTCCATGTACTCTAATTGTATTGCTAATCCGAGCATGTGTATCTGTGTGTTCTTTCGTCTTCACTCCTGTGAATCATGTGATTGTCAATTACTCTGTTCTGTGTTGGTCCATGGCGCTCCCTTTTTTGTTCTGGAGAATCAATACCTTGAGCATGAGTGTCAGGCTGAATACAATGGAGTAAAAAGTTAGAAGCTCGGTGCATTCAGGTACAGACTTAATATAAGGACGAGGCAACCTTGGTTGTGTAATGTGTAGTTATATTTGCATCTCTCTTTGCAAATGGCAAATCCTACAGAACTCTTGAATTTCAGCTAGAATATAAATAAGGATATCTCTCTTTCATCTGTTCAGTAATTACTTCTTTAGTCTTCTTTTTCTTCTGCCTGGTTCACATTCACGGCATTGTAGCCAAATTGAGGGAGAAATAAAATTCGAACCTTGTGGAATCAAATATAACTCCTATTCAAATAGATATCTTTTTCAGTTCTATGGAGCCAAACAAGTGACAGGATCTCAACCAAAAAGAAGCTTTACCGCAAGATTTTGCTACGGAGTTTAATCCGCATATCGAAACCTAAGAAAAACCTTTGTATGGCTTTTCTCACAGAGACCAAATCTAGCCGTTCGTTGGAACAGTACTGGAATCACATAGAGAAGGAACAACTACCATAGAAGGAATTTATCTCTTTCATGCAGGTCTTGGTTCCACACATGAGGAAAAGAGGACCAAAGCTCATCTCAGGTTTATTCCTATGAAGGTTGCAGGTTGAAGTTGCCCTTGTCTCCATCGTGTGTAAGTTTGTTTTTCGCATGGATGTTGGATGATGGTGATCGACTTATGGGTTGCACCCATGATTAGCTGTGCGAGTATTGTTTAAAGCTTCAGTTAGTTGTGCATCCTTCCCTAGATGCTATATAAAACTAGGCCTTTCCTTTTTTACATTGATGATAGCATGCACCAGATTATTCTTTTGGGTACATCCTTAGCCATGGCGCTTAAGCTTCTTAGCTACTCATCTTTGTTGTATTTTGGATATCCTAGCAGTCTACCTATCTTTAAATAGCAAGGAGTCCACACTGAATTCAAATAAAAATCAATCCTAAAAATATGCATCTAACGATATGAGAGAAATAACTTCATGTGATGCACCATTGGGCTCTAGCATCAACTATGCTACCATATATGTTGGTCTGCTAGGAGTTAGGAAAATCACGAGAGGCGAAAACTCCCATATACGTGCTTTATACATCTACCCTCTTCTGTTAATATTATTTCCACTTCAATGCTTAGTGAAATTTGGAGTAAGTTGTATAATTCATTGTCTGTGTAAGATTCTTAAGGATACATAAGAGCTTCATTTCAAGGCCGTGTTAGAGATGCACTAACAGAAATCCAGTACAGTTTTCATGGGACTTGAAGAAATTTTTAGTTGTAAGGTTGACTGTTTTACGAGATTCACCGAGTCAACTTTGTTTACTGTCTGTTGTATCGCTGCAGCTCAGAATCTTTATGAAGGTATTTTGTATCATTTTTTTTAACCAAATGAGCAGAGATGATAGATCTTAGGTTGTGATATAAAGTATTGGCAGCTTGAAGAAATCACACAAATTTGCTGATACATCATTTGCATGCCTTATCTTCTTATGTATCATGGAGCATAAGATTTTTGAATGTACGTGCGTTTTGTCCTTAATTTACTAGGCATTGAAGTTGAAACTTTTGAAAATCCAAAAAAAAAGTTGAAACTTTTAGCTCCTTAACTATTCTTTTCTCTCTTGGATCAGTGTGTACCAACTTTTTCCTGTTTGCTATTTGTAAAACAAGAGTATCAACACAGTTTGTAGTCTTCAATTAGTCTGTAGTTAACTATTCATTTGTCTCTTGGATCAGCGTGTACCAAAATTCCCTTTTATTTGCCATTTGTGCAACAAAAGTATCAATACAGTTTGTAGTCTTTAATTAGTCTGTAAGTATTGCTGTTATCTAAGGGACCATACATTACTATTTGTTTCCTAGATAGCAAATCATATGTACTGACATTGTTCAGTTATTTAGCTAATTGTGTTAGTAAATTAATTTGACATAGTGATATTCATTCAGCTATTGATAGGCTAACTCTGCCTTGTGCACTAAGCTGCAGATATTGGACACTTACTAATTGCATGTATTTGTTCATAAATAGGTATGTCTATCTGTTCTGAATATTCATGTTTATTACAAGTTTATACATCCACCTTCTGAGTTACTTTTAGTTTAGGCTCCACTTTAATGTTGATGTGCGATGAGAATTGACTAGGAGGAGATGGATTCTTTCAGTGATACAAATATTTATGAGATTTAAGGCGTTGATGGTGATTCCGTGCATGTGGCCCAGCAAATGCACATTTAGGATTTTACATCTCCAGCAGGTTATCTGCTAAATGGAGATGCACTTAACCTCATTTTGAACACATGGAGTTTGTGGGAAGTAGTCAATATTCTGTGAGTCTTTCTGGAATGCTATCTTACAAGCTGGGTCAGATACTTGCAGAGTTACAAAGGAAAACACACTTGGACTATCTGAAGGTATTCAATAATGTCACTCGGACCATCGGGGTTACTTGCATAGCTTCCTTTTTGAACCCCCTAGAGCACAGGGTTATACCTTTACAATACATAAGACCATAAGTAAAAAAAAATTACTCACTACAAAGAAAAAACCTATCTTAATACCAGCATGATACATTAGTACATGAAAGGTTTGAGAGGAAAAGATAATTGCCTTATTGCAGATATCGGAACTCCAAGTAGCATGCTACATTGTTAATTTCAATATCTTATTTCATGTTACATAACAATACAGTGTGATAGCTGAAGTGTGATTGGTAATTGTTGTTCAGATGGTGTTAGAAGGTTGCAATGTTTTCTGAACTAGGTATGTTTCTGGGAGGATAAGTGTCTTGGTGCTACTCGCTCAGAGAATAGTATCCGGCATTGTATGCTATTGTGCGTCATAAGGGCGATACAATTGCCCATGTTTTGGAGTCTAACCCTCCAAATGTGACATTCAGGAGAAATTTATACGGTCCTAGACTTGTTTCTTTGGAAGCCTTGCTTCAACGCTTGGCTAATATCCAGTTAACAGAAGGGAAAGATGAATTTCATTGGAATCTTCTTGGAAATGGTAAATTCTCAGTTGCTTCTATGTACAATGCTTTGAAATTAACATACTTACCAGTCTTAGATAACAAGAAAATCTGGAAGATGAAGATATCGCTTAAAAACAAAAAATTTGCATGGTATCTTTATCGCGGGGTTATTCTTACTAAAGATAACTTAATTAAGCGGAATTGGCACGGGAGTAAGCCGTGTGTTTTTGTACTCACGGCGAGACAATAAAATACTTGTTTTTCCAATGCAACTTTACACGTTCCATATGGTCAGTCATTCAGGCACCTTCAGGCTTGTATCCACCAACTAGTATTGCCAATATCTTTGGAAATTGGGTACATGGTATTGATTACAAGTGCAGAATTTTTCTTAAGGTGGGAGCGATGACATTAATTTGGTCGCTCTTGCTATGCAGGAATGACAAAGTTTTTGATAATAAAAATTCTTCTCTCTTGCAGGTTATCTACAGATGTACGGGCACTCTCCGACTATGGTCACAACTTCATCGCATGGAGGACCACAGTCTATTTTCAGAGCTATGCACACGCCTGGAGGATACGGCGAGATACCTCTTCTCGGGGCATGGATGGCAGTATAGTCTATGGATTGCCCCTCCGCCAGCTTAGGCATCTTATAATTTCTCATTTTGAAAAAAAAAATCGCCTAGTTTTTTATTATTACCTCTTGAACCTTGTGAGTTGTGACTATGTGCATCTTGCTGTACATAGACCGGGTGTATTGATACTTAAGACTTTTCAAGCAATAAAAGCCCATTATCAAAAAATGTGCATGCGAAACTTTCCAGGATATCGGTCTTATCAATTGCTGCAAGTCAAACTTTACCTGTGGATATCCCCATTCAATCTCTACAACTCATAAATATGTTAACATTGCTTGAAAATTTAATTCCGCTTGTCAGCTATACCTTGTATTAAGCAATATTTTTCTATTTCAAAGCGGAAGGTATAATTTAATGGCGTTATTATTTCATCTTTTTTAGAGAGCAAACTATTATTATTTCATCTTATATACATCATGGTATCATTTACATGTTTCTAAAATTTACAAGGCCCCAATATAATCCAGTTGGGATGACAAATTTAATCAAGGAAAAAGTTCCAGATAATGTATATTACATAGGCAAATGAGCTTTGACTGACCATGTTCAGCTTTGACTGTCCCACGTCACTCACTTTCGCGTGGGCGGCTCCTCCCAGGCCTTAGACTAGTCACAATGCATAGTATCATATACTAGTATCATGTATATGAGACTACTATATGATATCATCTTTACAATGCATTGTATCATATTGTAGTATCATAGTTGTATCAAATTTAATGTTTTGTAGAATCTCAAGGTAAATATGTGAACATGATTTCTTTGCTAGTAGAGTTTCTTGTTTTGCGTGTTATGATACGGTATCATAATATGATACCACTCTCATCTCTCTCATCATTAATTGATACGACACATCAGCTTTTTGCATGCATGGAGTGCATGATACAGCTTATGATACTAGCATTGTGGCTAGCCTAAGGCTAGCCATAGTGCTAGTATCTTAGCTAGTATCATGCATCTTAGGCCCACTAAAATGCTAATGTGGCAGCTAATTAAGTAGGAGAGAGATAATTAGTGTATCATAGGTAGATACTATATCATAACGCATATTACGCGAAAATTTAATGCTAGATAAATCTTGTATATTGTTTTGTATTGAGATTCTACAAATCACTAAATATAACAAGATTATGATACTATAACATGATACCACCCATTATAGAAGTAGTATCATATACGAGTATCATATGCATGATACTACTATATGATATTATGCACTATGACCAGCCTAAGCGCAACACTGATCTCGACTAAAACATGCAGCTTCAGCTCTCCATTGAGTAAACGGCGGCGGCGAGACCGAGAAATTTATCCCTTGAAAAAGGGAGAACAAGAGCGCGCACGCAGCTGGGCACGTTCCCTAGCCTCATAAAGTTTCCTGACCGATTGGTGTAGCAACACCGGGTAAGAAACGTGAAAATAAAGAAGAGAGAGAAGAATATATCTGTCTGCTCGTATGGGAAAAACGACGACCGAGTGGGGATGCCACATTAGTACCGCAAGTGGGCCTTAGGTGAGAAATTTGATTAATAAAATTAAAAATTAGATCATGATTAATATTATTTTTCATTTATGTCAATATATATAATGCACAAATTTTAGCAAAGCTTCTTTTTTGCATAAAAATATTCATCTATACATAATATACCACATATCAAGGCGTATCCACAGGCCTAGAAAAGGACTTTGCAAACTTCGTTGGCATCTTTATTGATAGGTCGTCGGTCGTCCATTACTTGCAAAAATTGCCGCTGCGAGGGTCTCCAGGATCGTAGACGATCCGAGCAACATATATTTTTTCTGGTGCAACGCACGGGCAAATTTCCTAGTATATATTAAGTTACACAATCTCTTATTAAAATCTAACCATAGAATATAGATCTAGTCCACCAATCTGGCTTGGGTATGTATGTGCAAGAGGGACGTGACAATATATTTGTCCTGCTATACGTATAATTGGTGCAATATATATTAAGTTGCGCAATATCTCATTAAAATCTAACCATAAAATATAGATCTAACTATTAAAAATAATTCTAATAATGTGGATTAACGTGGTGTCTCTATTTTAGACCCTCTGTATTATGTTTTTAGTATATAATAGAATAGATAGATAGATTTGTGGACTATACAATCTCAATGTATATATCTAATTTGTGGACTACCTGGTGGTCAGCATTCAGACTGATCAATCAGGTTCTGTCCTAGTTGAATAAAAGCTCTCTGAATTCCCCGCAAAAAAAAAAGACTACAATCTCAATGTATTTTTATACGAAATTTGTGGTACAAATGGTGACTTATTAGCAGAAACACAGAGATTTGCAAATATCTAACATATACAAATTATGAGAATAAGTGCAAAGATATGTGAATATACAATTGATCATATTCATATGTAAAGCTAGAACATGGAAGCCTCGTGAGTACATGGTAGACGAGAGCAATGACTAAGACCGGGAATATTATCGCCCTCCAGAGAGGTCAGACATCGTGCTGAAGCTTGATATCAGCTGGGGATAAGACATGACAGATGTGTTAAACCCGTTGTCTTGCATCAAGCCTTGCATATCCATGCTCAGTTGTGTCGGCCTCAGCTCGGGTAGTGGCATCTCACCATTGAGGTATTGCATAATTTCTCGCATGCAAGGCCTTGAACAGGGAAATGGGTGCAAGCATAAAAGTCCTATCTTTATGACCATGAATGCTTCGCCAGTGTTGTAGTCACCTTGGAGCCGTGTATCCACTGTTTTGCTCAGCGATTGATTGTTCCAATGCTCTAGGACCCAATCGACCAAGAAAACTTGTGTTTCCTTGGTATTTTGCTTGATTGGTTTCTGTCCACACACAATTTCAAGAAGAAACATGCCAAAGGCATACACATCTGTATGAGGGGATGCCTTGCCTGTGCGCACCAGTTCAGGGGCAAGGTATCCCATTGTGCCAACCATATGTGTGCTTTGTGGGTCAGTACCATGATCATATAACCTTGCAAGGCCAAAGTCACCGAGCCTCCCATTCATTTCATCGTCGAGCAGAACATTGCTTGCCTTGATGTCTCGATGGATCACAACTTTTTCCCACTTCTCATGAAGGTAGAGCAAGCCGGTAGTAATACCTTTGATGACCTGAAACCTTTGAGCCCAATTTAAGGTAGGTCTCTCCTCTTGACAGTGTATGTATTTGTCAAGGCTACCATTTGACATGTAATCGTATACCAATATTAGTTCCCCTTTTCTCCTGCAGTAGCCAAGGAGCTGCACCAGGTTGCGATGTCGCAATTTACCAATGCTAACAATCTCAGTAACGAATTCCTTCATGCCTTGTCTTGATTCATGGGACATCCTCTTCACGGCAATCTCCTTCTTGGACAAGCTAAGCACCCCTTTATATACCATCCCAAAACCACCCGCTCCAACTAGATTCTTTTTCTGAAATCCTTCTGTAGCATGAAACAAATCCTTGTAAGAGAATCGGTGTGGACCGAACTCACTCTCCCAATCCTCGCGCACCTCCCTATACCTTTGCCTTCTTCGCACCATCATAACGACAACAGTGCCAACAGATATGATCAATGTTGCAGTGGCTATTGGTAGGATGATCGCCAGGAGCTTGGATTGGGGCTTTGATCCAACACGAGGCAACTTAGGCAGCTTGGATATGTCGATGGACGGAGCTGGCCTGTTCATGCCAAAGCTCCATCCAAGAACATAATGACGGGCGTTCATCAGTTCAGCGGTGGATGAGAAACCAATATACGCCGTCTCTGTGAGCACTGTTGAGAGGTTATAGGTTGCAGACAAGAGTGGTTTCAAGGGTTTTCCAACATGAAGTGGAGCCAAGGTCACGTTGATCCTCGTCTCCTCCTCTTCATAGTCCAGCCACAACTGTAACTCCATGCCGTCATTGAGCGCAAGGTTCTTGAAGGCACCACTAGAGTCCTCATAGAAGCCAGCCCTGTAAGACTGGAAGGAGATGACGTTACTGATGTCAATACCGATGTGGTTGTCATTGATGTCTTGCAACTCGGGGTTCTGGAAGGTGTCGATCTCGATCACCAGGAGGTTGTCATTATGTTCTTGCTTCAGGATCCCCAAATACTGCGTTGGCAACGCATCTGAGAAATTCTTGCTTGGGGCGATGAAGAAGGCCATGCCATTAGCATTGACGCCGGGGTACATGCCGACAATAGAGAAAATGATTGTGGCCGAAAATGATTGCACTTTACCGGTTGATGAATTGCGGAAGAGCAAAGGAGTGGGGTAAATAGCATGACCTTTGACGTTGTTCGTGCCGTTAGACATGTCGAGGAGGCCGCCTTGTGTGACGACGGCACTGCCATCGAGTGTTAGGCTGGATTGGGTGAAGCCAGAGAAGACGAATTGGTCATCAGCGGCGGCAACGGTTGCGATAGCAAGGACAAATAGAAGAGGGAGGAGGAGGAATGGAAGGAACGATGCACGCTTCATATTGGTCATCGCCGGAAGCTTTCTGTGGCTAGGGAGTGGCAACTACTCAATAAGCATGCCAGACTGAAGTGTTTCATTGCCCGTGCAAGGTTGTTCAAGGTTGCACAGGCGGAGTGCTTTATATTTCCATGAAGCTCCCTTCCAAGTTACTCTACCATCTTAGTAGTCTTGTGTCATGTGGATGATGGGAAACTGGCAGCTCATACTTGACTCGAGAGTCCAGACTACGGAACCTTCGTAGGCTTTTGATGCCTGTGTTGAAATTTATGATGCCGTTACAGCAAGGGCACATGATCTCAATCAACCATTCAAGTCTCCTTTCTGTAGTAGTATTAATATCAACAGCTACACTTAAACACGGACTGTTGGGCGCAAATTTTCAAGCTTGCATGATTGTACGGTCTGGAAATTTTGTCCAAAAGGTAATGCTGTCCGCATGGACTTTTCCAGTTTTTCAAGAGTGGTCATTTTCCAAGTGCAGCAGAGCGTCTCAATCAATCAATCTAGTCTTCAATATTCTTCAACATACTATCAGTCTTTACTATTGTGGAAGATTACCTAGGGAACGTGGCGATTCTCAGATTCACACCTAAGGTTGCCCAGCCAAGGACAAATCATCACAGTGACGGTCTTCTTCCCTTGTGTGTTCATATATAAAAAGCTGCCTCTAAGTGAAAATATGCCCAACCATAATAATGATCACAGTTTACTTGACCGAAGAGAAAGAAATTTTGGTTCACCGCTCGTGCGTATATTACAGTTGGTGAATGTGAGACTCCGTCCCCGTCTGTCTCCTCTCCATCCACCTTTATGCTCCTCTGTTCTGGATACTCTGTTTTCGGCAACAAGTCTGTGATTTTATGTTATTTTCCATCTATAGTTGCTGACTGCTTACAGATAGACCAACTCTTGACCAAAGACTAGGAAGATTCATAGAGATCCCATGGCGTTGCTGCAACGGCACAACATTTATACAGAAAACATGTCTGTCTTGATGGAGATACAGTAATAAGACAGGTATGTTCTCTGTATCAACCATTCCATGCACAGATACTTGGATCAAGTCTGGGATAACCGCTCTATCAAGCTTATGCGCAAACTGAACCACCGTTAAAAATCAAGGATAATATGAACAAGAAATTTTTGGACAAGGATAAGATGTGTAGTTTTCTGTCAGCAGCAAGAAACCATACATCGTGTGGCAAAATATGTATCGGGCTGCATCAGGGCTCCAAACCGCCCAAGAAACTCTTCTCTATATGTCAACAGGTCTTGCTGGGGGATTTGGAAGTGCAGAAATAAGGCATGCTTAGGACAAACTGATTAAGTCGGCTGCAGAGTTAATATGTTTCATGTGCTCGTTCTTCGGGTAGAGTGGAAATGCTACAACAAGAAGCTCTGGAACATCATTCTGCGGCGAGGGGTCTTCAGACGTATCTGCCCGATGCAAGGACAACAATGGACCTAAGGATCAAGACCACGTAAATATCAAGACGAAGCTGATCCAACAATAGACCTGAAGAACAAAGGAAGATATCACAAAAGCAGAAGGAACAGGGTGAAAAAATATGTTGAAAAGATCATCTTGTCAAAACTATATTAAGGATGCCAATTAGACTGCAAAAGCTCCACAAAGAATTCTGTTCGGAATAGAATATTACCGTTTAAAAAAAAACTTAAGCTTGAAAATTTGCTGTCAAACAGCCCATATTTGGGTGTACCTGTTTAGTTTCAGTCGGACGATCCAAATTTACTTCACATAAGGAGACTTGAAAGGTTGATTGAGATCCAGTGCCGTTGCTGTAACGGCATAATAAATTTCAACACAGACATCAAAAGAATAGGAAGGTTCCTCTGGAGTCTGAACTTGGCACTCTCAAGTCATGTGTCTGCTGCCAATTTCCCATCATCCACATGACTGAAGACTAAAACAGGTTGACCGACATGCCCTGCCGTTCCTGCAACGGCACATCAATTCTCAAATTATTCTATATCTGACGAGGGTTAACTCGACAAATGTCCTAGATGAAGGACTTAGGATCGGGGAGATAGGGCGTCGGATGAACTCGAAGGTAAAGTTTAGTCGAAATAGGTGTGTATCGAAAGTAAACTTGGGTGTTCAACCTGGCTTGCTTTCAATCTGCCCTACACCGTCCCCTCCTGGCCCCTATATATAGGTGGCCAGGTCTCGAGGATCTGGTAGGGTACGATACAGATTACAATATCGACATACGGTAAGAACTCGTATTCGACTATCATTACAATTGGGCCTAGCTCAAACGGGCCTCAGGGGTACTCATCTAGCGGGCTCTATTAACAATACCCTTGTCAATATCAATCATGTAGCTCTGTTCACAAGGAAACGAAACATAAGGAAAAGCCTACCACTCGTGAAAAAGCTGCAAAATGAGAGTCCTCTCACCGATACATGGCGGAGTAGAGTAAAAGGCCCAGTGTTGCCATGTATATATTAATACATGTACCTGGCTATGATGTTTCTCATGCCCATCTCCAACATGAAGCCTATCTCTTTATTGCTTCTCAAACTACTCTTTCTTGGCCTTAGCTTCGTTGCCGGCGATGACCAGCAGTTTAGCTACTCTGGCTTTTCCAACACAAACCTCAGTCTGGACGGTACAGCCTCGGTCACGCCCAATGGGTTACTTGAGCTCACCAATGGCACGATCCTGGGCAAGGGCCATGCCATCTACCCGACTCCGCTGCACTTCCACAATTCGTCCGATGGGACTGTACAGTCCTTCTCCTTCTCGTTCGTCTTCGCCATCATCTCCCCATACAACGACTTGAGCAGCGATGGCATGGCCATGTTCATTGCACCGAGCAAGAACTTATCAGCAGAGACGCCAGTCCAGTTCCTGGGTCTCCTGAACAGTCAGAACAATGGCAACCAGACAAACCACATCTTCGCAGTCGAGCTCGATACCTTCAAGAACATGGAATTCGAGGACATCAACGACAACCATATCGGTATCGACATCAACGGTCTCCACTCCATACAATCCCATGATGCTGGCTTCTACCATGACAAGAATGGTACCTTCCAGGGCCTGGGTCTTGATAGCCAAGAGGCGATGCAGGTATGGGTGGACTACCACAGAGAGAAGGTGCAGATCAACGCTACGATGGCTCCTCTCGGCATGGCCAAACCTACAATACCAACAGTATCGGCCAACTACAACCTCTCAACTGTGCTCACAGATGTGGCATACGTAGGATTCACAGCTGCAATGGAGATAAACTCGAGGCACTATGTGCTTGGTTGGAGCTTTGGCATGAACGGTCCTGCCCCAGCTATCAATACCACCATGCTGCCAAAACTGCCTCCTCGTCCTCATCTCAAGGATCGTCGACGTCTCCGGGTATTGGAGATCGCTCTACCACTAGCAACGGCAGCTCTCATCCTATCTGTGGCTACCGTTGTTTCCATACTTGTGCGGAGGCATTTTAGGTACGCAGAGTTACGTGATGACTGGGAGGTCGAATTCGGACCACACAGGTTCTCGTATAAGGATTTGTTCCGTGCAACACAAGGATTTGATGAGATAAACCTCCTAGGAGCCGGAGGATTCGGAAGAGTATACAGAGGAGTGCTGCCAAGGAGCAAATTAATGGTAGCTGTAAAGAGGGTATCCCATGACTCCAGGCAAGGCATGAAGGAATTCATCGCAGAAATTGTTAGCATTGGCCAGCTTCAGAATCCAAATCTTGTACAGTTACTTGGGTATTGCAGGCGTCATGGTGAGCTCCTGTTAGTGTATGAGTATATGCCCAATGGAAGCCTCGACAAGTACTTGTACGGTGATGTGGACAACTCCACGTTGAGATGGGACCAAAGGTTTCGGATCATCAGGGGCATTGCATCTGCACTGATTTATCTCCATGAGGAGTGGGAGAAAGTAGTTGTCCACCGAGATATCAAGGCAAGCAATGTGCTCCTTGATGATGAGTTGAATGGACGATTGGGTGATTTCGGTCTAGCAAGGTTGTATGACCATGGCGCTGAGCAGGAAACTACTCGTGTTGTTGGCACCATCGGTTACCTTGCTCCAGAGCTCGCACGCACAGGCAAGGCTACTCCTCTTACGGACGTATTTGCCTTTGGTATTTTCATTCTGGAGGTCACTTGTGGCCAAAAGCCTATCATGCAAGATAAGCAGGTCATGTTGGTCGATTGGGTACTTGAGCATATGCAACAAGAATCACTCGCTGAAGCAATAGATACAAGGCTTAAAGGGCACTACAATGTTCAGGAGGCATATCTGGCCCTGAAGCTAGGACTACTGTGCGCACACCCATTTGCATCTGCAAGGCCTAGCATGCAGCAAGTGATCCAATACCTAGATGGGCATACTGAACCACCTGAGCTAACAGCACACCAGAGCTTCCGATCACTGGCCTTGATGCAAAATGAAGGGTTCGATTCATACATCATGGCATATCCCTCATCAACTACTTTTGCCACAGTATCAAGCATTTCAGGAGGAAGATGAGGACTCTGTTTGATGGTCCTGAGAGTACTTACTTATCCATGATCTACCTTGAAGAATATATTGCATGTGTAAGGAGGCATGGATATGAAAGCCTGTACTCCTTACCTTCAAAAGCTAAATCTGTTGCCTCATGAACTACATTGATAGGTCTGGTAGAATGATAAGTACATAAACAGTACCATCTGTATAAATAGTTTATAAAATTAAGCTTAGCCTCAGGTGCCGAAATATCAACTCTCTAATATAAATTTCAGAGTTTTGAGGTTTCTATTTCTTCATAAAATAGTGTGATTCTTTTTGAATCTCAATAGTATGTTATTTCTCTTGCACACATGTTGTACTAGTGACGAAAGAAAATACAACCTGTAAAAAACTGCCCCCATGTTTTCCTCCACCAGTCCATATATGCCTCTCGTTTTCTTCCTCTTGTCCGCAATTCTTGCTGCTGTCAGATGACTCTGTCGGGCAAGCCCACATGGCTGATAGCAGCGGAGGGGATCCTTATCTTCGTCGTCACATCGGTGACCTTGGGTGCGGAGGAATCCAACCAGCAACACATGGTGACGGAGCGTTCTCCACTGCAGCATGAGCGGAATGGAGGGTGGTTGGCCGCCTACCTTGGGTCGGAGGCCTTGGGTGAGTTGGAATCTGAACCAAGATATGTGGTGGCGCATCGTTCCAACCGTGGCATGAGCGGAATGGATGGTGGTTAAGCGCTGACCCGGTGGCAGCATGGTGGAGCAGTGCCGGGACGTGCAGTGCTGGTGGCAGGTGCAGGTTGGGCGTCAAATGGCCCATGTGGCAAGACCTCATGGCCCCAGGGCGGCGGCTTCTCGACAGCAGTCGAGGTTGGTAGCAGCCCAGGCCGGTGCAGTGAAGGGTGTCGACGCCAGGTCCGTGCATTGGGGATCGGTCGATATCCATGCTGATGTGGCCGATGGTATTGCCAATACCAACACAGTGGCGGCGGTGGGCCGCTAGCAACGCTGCCCACCTGGTCTTCCCGGTCGCTGGCGTCGTGCATCACAGAGGGAGTCTTCTCATGCTACCGACGCTAGCCCACTCCCACTCGGCTGGCCCCACCAACTCAGAAACGTGCTCTCACTTCTCAGCCACGTTGAACAGAGGCCTTTCACAGATGGCCTCATCGGCTCGGAGTAGGCTGTGCCGCTCTGTGGAGCGAACAAGGTGGTGTGTTGCATGTATGGAATAATCGGGTAGGTACTTATACAATTACTATGGTGGTGGCTAATTTCTAAGCAAAGTAAACCGCTACATGATCAATCGAGTCAAATTGAACTCCAGCTTGTGATATTCATCGGTAGCAGAGTAGGACAACAAAAAACTCAGTGGTTTATCAAGCTAGGTTGGCAGAAACGTGTTTGGCGTAAAAGTCATGCTCACATAGTTGCAGACATGCTTTGCACAATTTTACTATGGTATCATCCTGAATCGCTCTGGAGCAACAAAAATACCATTAAAATATTCGTTTCTCTAGTGCCATTAAGCTAAGTCTCCATTGCTTATGGTTATCCAAAAGATCTCATATCTAGTTATACAAGCCGAACCATGTGCAATTCAGTTGCATCTGTTTGACGTACATAAAATTGTACTAAATCAACAACAACTAATATGGATCGGAGCGATAAAACATATCCGACATTTTAGTCCAGACCATTAACAAGAACAAATAAGTATGTTTATGGTGCCTTTATGCGGTGTGTGCATTTGGCAAGATGAGACAGATTAGCATCATTGACCACATGCATTTGCCAGGCTTTCAAAGACCAGCGTGGACTCAACATCAGGCATCGAAACCATGAACTAGCGCTGTCCAAAGTGAGGAATATTGTCGAACATGCTGAGGGCCTCAAAGAACGCACAAAAGAGAGAGCAAACCTGGTGGAGTTACGCAGCGGAGGGCACTCACGGGTGGTTCCGCGGAGTAGGCTGAGATCGAGACGCGTTCGTGGCCTTGATTAAGACGGCACCGCGCCTCGTCCCCCCCTTGACGGCAGCCATTGTGCCAGGGCCGGGCGGCGCTGAGCCTAGCTCGAGAGGAAGAGACGACGAAGGTAGGAGCAGGCGCCGCACCAGGCGGCGACATCGGTCACAGGAGCAGGACCGTGTCGACATCGGTCACAGGAGCAGGGAAGCTTGGCGCCGGTGTCGGCAGCGGCAGCGGCACCGGGGAGCGGGGACTGTCGAGAGCTGGAAATCTACTTTCCTTTGCAGTATTTCCTCTTACCCCTTCACTCTGGTGACACGTGGTGCAAAGTATACTCCCTCCAATCAAAATAGTACACGGACCTAAGGGCATCTCCAATGGCCCAACGCATTTTGGTGCCAAAACATGTTTGATTTGGACCGTTTGCGTCGGGCCGTAGACACGAATTGAGAGTTATTCTTCCCCTTGGCCGTTTGCGTTGGCACTGCGTCTAGCAGGCCGACGCATATTTTTTTTAGTTTTATTTTATTACTATAATATATTACATGGAAAACTGAAAATAAAGACATAAATTAAAAAAGCCCTACAAACTAGGGCTTGATGTGTCGCTGCGCCTACTCGTCATCATCCCTGGTGAGGTCGATGTACGGCAGCGGGTCCTAGGGATACGACTAGGGTACCATCGGCACCCCTGGTGCTGCCCGCGCCAGAGCCTGCGGCGGCGTCTGTGGAGGCATATGGGGCTCGACGATGCCCCAGGGCTCCCAGTTCACCTGAATGGGAGGCGCGCGAGACGACGACTCCCAGACGGTGTAGCCCCAGGGCTGGGGCTCGGCTGCTGGCGGTGCAGAAGGTGGCGGTGGCGGGGCGGCGCGGCTCGTGGACGCGCCGGCGCTGCTGCTGGAAGTGGAGGCTGCAAGCTGCGCCCCGAGGCCCGCCCACTGGCCAAGCTCGGCGTCGCCGAGGAGGCCCGATCGGCGCCTCGGGCAGGGCTCATAGGCGGGACGATCCCACCATTCCGAGTCCATGGCGAAGGCGGGGTCCTCACACAGATCGGGTGGAAGGATCGCCCGCGTGGCGCCGGATCTCGTCCCACCGCTCCTGTCCACGACGAGGCATTGGAGGGACCGGCACCCTCCTGGTGTTGAGGTGCCACCGCCGGGAAGGTGGACGTCGCGTAGGCCTACCGATGCGTTCTAATCGTATAGGGCCTACGCGATCTCCACGTTCATGTAGGGCCTGTTTCGCTCCTTTTTGGGCGGCGGCGCCTTCTTCTTGGCAGTGGACGACGATGCGCCGGTGTCGGTCTTCCTGAAAGGCCAGCGCCCTGTCATGGTGGCCGTGGAGGGAGGAAGGTGTTCTCGTTATGGAAGCCGTCGCGGAAGCACATCTTATAAAGGGGAGAGGACGCGGTCTTCCATGGCCATTGATGGCGGCGCAGAGTTGGAAGCGGCGGTGGCCAGTGATATGGCGCCATTGATGGTGGCGTAGAATCGAAGGCGCGCGGTGTAGCCTTTCCTGGTGCAGGCCACTTAATCAGAGCAGCGCAGGAGATGAAGCGGTCGTGGTCAATGACACGTGGGCCCTGGGTGGAAGGACGAGGACACACGCAGACACAGTGGTCAGTCCGCGGCGACGCAAACTGCGCCCAAATTTGGGCCGCGTTTGTGTCCCAGCGGATAGACCGACGAAAATGCGCCGGGCCGCTGGCCTGGGTTTTTCCCAGCCCATGTCAAAAATGGACCGAATCGGGCGCCCGCGGTCCATTTGTGTCGGGCCGTTCGAGATGCCCTGAGTCCCCCAATTCATCTTAGAGCATCTCTAGTCGTGCACGCCGGACAAGCTGTTTGTGGGCACCAACTCATGCTACTATTTTTTGGGAGACGACCTATACCTCAAATTATGAAAGAACACAAAATTAAAGGTTTTTATTTGTATTTTGTTGATATTTCACATATAGTTTAACTGAAATTCAACTAAATTTTTTAAACCTAATTCTACTTGGCGTCGCGGTCTTATACTATCGGGCCAGAGCCGCCTCCTCGTCCTCTTCCTCCTCCCCCTTGACCTACTCCTTGATGAGCCTTGATGTGGCTCAGCCCGAGGCCACTCCTTGGGCCTTTGACGGCCGTCAAGTCGATGAAGCAGCCGGCGTCACTGAAAGATCATATCGAGCCCCATGTGTGGTTTTGGTAATTAATGACAATCCCTATGGACTAATGGTTGCATTGAGTTATATGTGTAGGACTTGTCCATAGACAATGCTTGAACCATTTGTTGGAGTCAAGGTTGTAAGAAGAAGATTATGTGTTGACCAAGGTGCTATTCAAGGAGTGATCCAAATATTGGTCTTAAGGGAGTTGAGCTTATGTCAAGTGTGGCTTGAAGAATAAGATTGAGTGAGCTCTCATGTGTATCCTCAAGACACCATCATTATGGAGAAAGAAGAATTGATTAGAGGATTGATTAAGTCAAAGCGCAAGTTCAAGATGAGCAACTAGAAGAGAACATATGCTTGAAGCTTGCCATCTATATTGTGTTTATGGATATGTGAAGATATGCTTAAAGAGAGTCTCTTCCATAGTGGAGTATGGGGGAGCAATCCGCAAGACTTCACCAAGCAAGCTCAATCAAGAAAGGTGGTCCAACTTGAGAAGATCAAGATCGTCATTATCCACCTCAAGTGGAATGCTCAAGGCAAAGGTATGATAGTGTTAGGGTTTCTTTCTTACCGGTCTCATGGTGTTAGTTGTGAGACCGGGTTATAGGATCGGTAGCCGTACTATCAAGAGGGGCTCTCGAGTGAGTAACTTAATTGTATCGTTCGGAGAGAGCTCAAACCTTTGCATACTTGGCATCATCTTTCTTGGTTCTTATTTGGGTTTTATCCATGTGAGGTTCTAGAGCTTGTGGTTATTTCCATGACAAGCTCTAGCTCATCAAAAACGGATTTCGCATGAAGCTCTTATTGTGTTTTTGATGTTTGGAGGTTTTACCGGTTTGCTTTCAAAGAGAGGTCAAACCTTTCATCATTTGGTTTTATACTCCCTTGTTGGACTATGATGTTTCTATGGATGAAGTTGTAGAGCTCGTTGTGGTGATTCCAACGAGCCCAAGATCATCGAAAACGGAGTCCGGATGAAAAAGTTATCACCGTTTTCGTATTGCAGTTTCTGCTCGGCGTCACCCAGTAAGGGGGGCGGATATTCCGGCCAGGGGGGGGCGGATTATCCGGCCTGGGGGCGAAAATTTCGTTTCGGAATTTCTGCTAAGGACCTGAGTCGGCGTCACCCAGTATAGGGGCGGATAATCCGGCCTGGGGGCCGGATAATCCGGCCAGCCGGATATTCCGGCCATATTTTGGCCGGATAATCCGCCCCTCCAAGTCTGCAACGGCCATATTTCGTGGGGGGTATAAATACCCCTTCTTCCACCTTGGGCTGCACACGTTTTTGCCCTCTCTCTCCTCCATTGTTGACTTTGCAAGCTTGCCCTTCCTCCTCCATTTCTCCCATGATTCTTGGATATTTTTGAGGTAAAAGGGAGAGGAGATCTAGATCTATATTTCTACCAATCCATCTCTCCTCTAAGTGAGGGGAACATAGTCAATCTAGATCTTGGAGTTCTTTGTGGATTTCCTTTGTTCTTCCTCTCATATCTCTCCATAGCATTAGTTGCTTTGGTAGGATTTGAGTGAGAAGGATTTGAGCACCTTGTGTGTTCTTGCCATTGCATAGGTTGCATCGGTTTGAGTTCTCCCCGGAGATTCGAGTAAGTGAAAGTTTGTGAGCTTATTACTCTTGGGTTCTTGGAACCCTAGACGGCTTTGTGGCTTTGTGGTGCCTTTGTGGCTATTCTTGGGAGCCTCCAATTAAGTTGTGGATGCGTGCCCCAAGCTTTGTGTAAAGGCCCGGTTCCGCCTTGAGGAACCCCTTAGTGGAAGAGTGAGCTAGGCCTTTGTGGCGCAAGCTCACACCGGAGAATAGGGTGAGGCCTTTGTGGCGTTGGTTAGGCCTTTGTGGCGATACCACACCCCTCCAACGAGATGTACTCCCTTTCAAGGGAGGAACTCGGGAATACATCATCGTCTCCACGTGCCTCGGTTATTTCTATACCCGAGCTCTTTACTTATGCACTTTACATTGTGATAGCCTTCGTGCTTGAAGTCATATATCTTGCTATCACCTTGTTATTTGTATTGCTTAGCATAAGTTGTTGGTGCACATAGGTGAGCCTAGTTTATTTAGGTTTTATGTGCTTGACAAAATAAACGCTAGTTTAATTCCGCTTTTGTTCAAGACATTCGTAAATTTTGATATCGCCTATTCACCCCCCCCCTCTAGGCGACATCTGTGTCCTTTCAATTGGTATCAGAGCACGGTCTCTCATTTTAGGCTTCACCGCCTTGAGAGCAAAGATGTCGGCTAGGGGATTAGTGCACAATAACACTTCTATATTTGATGGCACAAATTATGATACTTGGAAAATTCACATGCTTAATTATTTTCGGGTCATGGACCCATCTATGGAGCGAATTGTAGATGCGGGTTTTTCTCCTCCAAAGGATACTCAAAATCTATCTTTAGAGGATGAGAAAAACTTGTATCTCAATGCTCAAGCTACTCATGTGATTGTTAATGCTTTGAGCGATGTAGTTACCTTCTCCATCACGCCTTTTCGGAGCGCTCATGAGATATGGACAAAGCTTCAAGAAAAATATGGTGTGTCCAAGATTATTGAGGATGATTGTATTCCTTCCACTTCCGGCAGCAATGAACTTTCATCCACTTCACCAAAGTGTGGCAAGACACAAGGTAATGATATGGTGAGTGGTGATAAAACTTGCAATGGTGATAGTATGCTTACTTTTGATGATTCTTCATCTCTATCTCATTGCAATGCTTCATCTTTGGACTTAAACACTTGTAGCCCCATAAATGTTTTACATGCTTGTGTTGATAGTCCTTGCATATCATGTGTAAATTTCTTGAATAAATCTTATGATGATATGCTTGCTTTGCCTTGTTGCCATGATACAAATGCTTCTATTTCCTCTAGTATTTGTGATGCTAACCATATAGAGGAAACCAAAGAGTCTTTGGGCCAAGACAAAGTCTTGAATGGAGCTTCATGTATTTCTTCATCTTCTTCTTCTCACAGTTCCCACATATGCCTTATGGCTAGGTCTTCAAATCATAATGATGTTGAGGACAATAGTGAGGATGAGGAAAATGAAGAAGACTATATTGAGTATTTAAACAAGAAGGGTAAGGTGGTCTTTGATGCTTTGCATAACCATAAAAATGTTTTGCCCAACTTCTTTGAAATCATGAGTTGTGCTATTGAGAGCACGAAACTCATTGAGATGAAGGAAGAACAAATTGATAAAATGTTTTCTCTTGAGCGTGAGTATGCCAATGATATCCATGATTTAAAATATGCTCTAGAGGAAGAGCAAGAGCTTCGGGTTTCTCTTGAGGAGAAGCTTGAATCCATTGAGGAGTCATGTAATGAAATTATTTCTAAACTCACTAAAGAACGTGACCTCGCTCTTGCCAAGTTGTCTTCTCCTATTCATAATGATAATGATGCATGTGCTACTAACTCTACTTCTTGTGAAGCATCTATTTTGAAGGAGAATGTTGAGCTAAGGGCTCAACTTGAATTGCTAACTAGCAAGTATGGGAAATTGGAAGAAATTCATGAAAAGCTATCTAGCTCTAATGAGGATCTTCTAGTGTCCCATGCTCGCCTAAAGATAGCTCATGAGGCTATATCTATAAAGGTAACATCTTGTGAGCCTCATGTGGGCACTAGCACTATTTCCCAAAATGCAATATTGCCATGTGCTAGTACTAGTAATTCATCCACTCATACTATTTCTACATCTAGTGATGAATTACCCTCCTTGCCTTGTTGCTCTAACAATGTAGCCTCTACTTCCACTAGTACTTGTGTTGTCACTAACCATGTAGAGGAAATCAAAGAGCTCAATGCCCAAGTTACTTCATTGAAGAAAGACTTGGAAAAACGTCATGAAGGGAAGTCCACACTCAACAAGATCTTGAGTGTGCAACAATCCCCCAATGACAAGAGTGGACTTGGATTTATCTCTAACAACAAGAAGAAGTCCAAAATATACAAGAAGAAGAAGGGCCAAGAACAAGTCAAGAATTTGGCCAAGATTGTTTGCTTCAAGTGCAAAATTGAAGGGCACCATGTTAGATCTTGCCCTTTGAAGAAAAAGGCACTTAGTGAGAAGCAACAAGGGAAGCGGCCTCAAGTTCAAGCCCTTGCTCAACCTCAAGTTGAAGAAAGGTCACTTCCCAAGAAAAATCAAGCTAATGCTCCCCTTGTGGAGAAATCAAGTGAGAAGAAGGTGAAGAAAAGAACTTGCTACATATGCCATGAGAAGGGTCACCTATCTTATTCATGCACTAGTGGTAACTCATCCAACCCTATCATAATTGAAGATGCTTATTCACTTTGCAAGGATAAGGTTGGCAATGTGTTTGCCAAATTTGTTGGTGCTCAAAGTGGTGTCAAGAAAAGAACCATTTGGGTTGCCAAACCTATTGTTTCTAACTTCTTAGGACCCAACTTGGTTGGGGACCAACAAGCCATTACTTGAACAATAGGTGTTGTTGGAGGGCATTGGAGACTTGGCTATATCATGAAGAATTAAGGGATCTTCATCAATTATATTTTCTCAAGTCAAGTCAATTGGATTATCTTGTGTCTATCATATATCCAATGTTCCTCCTTGCGGTAACTTGTACTCAACTTATCTACATTGAAAGTTACTCACCCCTTTGCATGTGTTGGGTTTTGTATCTTGCATGTGTTTGTATATGGTGTGCTTCCTACTTGCTTCATTTTGAGTAATCAAGTATGTGCATGTTGGTTTGCACACCATGTATGGGTGTTCTTGTTGAGCCTTTTGCATCTCGTTTTATCTTACTTGGCTCTTGTGAGAGATTATTGGACCATCCCATTTTGGGGGAGTGATATGCTTTGCACTTCACAATCCTAAAAATGTGTGTACATGAGGAATACCACTTAGTGTTGATATTTAAAGATTATCTAGTTTCTATGTGGTATGTCATTCTCATGAGAAATTCAAATTCTATAATGTCCATTAATCATCTTGTTGGATTTTATTTGCCTCTTGTGAAAAATAAATGTTTTATCACATTATGGGGGAGTAATATGCTTTGTGCATACTACAAACCGATATAATGTGTATATTTGAGGTTGTATCACATAGTGTTGATATTGTAAATTATCTTGCTTCTATGTGGCATGTTTTCTCAAACAAGTTCCAATTTGCCAAATTGTTTTATTCCTCTTGTTTTGGATCTTGTTTGTAAGATACTTTCTTGGTAGGGTTTTCCTAAAATGTGGAATTCTACATCAAAGTTGGAAAACCATTCGCTTCAAGTTATCCTAATCATTGCCTTGCATGATTGTTTAACTATTTGAGTCTATCAAGAATATCTTCTTTAGCATGGTTTTTAATTCTTATCCTTCTCCGTATGGTTCTTTGTTGTGAAGATGATCTTGGATTTATATGTAAACTACCACCGGGAAATAAATCCAAATACCTCTTGTTCTTGGACAATTGGTACTATATCATGTGGCACATGTATATTGATCATCTTTACATTGGCTATTGCTTTTAATTGCCTTATCTCTAGCCAAAAATGTATTTGTTTTAGCTCCCATTGTCTTCCATGACTTTTGTTATTCCATTTGATTTCGTTGAACTTGTTTTGTGTTATTTATATGTAGGTAGATGTGATGATCCCACTTGTGTGCATTTTGTATTCAAATGCAAAATCATAAATAATGCACTAATCTTGGGGGAGCTCTCCTATATTTGTTATAACACACTCTTTGTGCTTATTTCA